>CM056057.1:71546657-72146657 GCA_029574335.1 Rana kukunoris | reverse complement strand
CAGGCCCCGGGCCGGTGGAAGAGCAGGCCTCAGAAACGCAGGCTGCGAACGCTGCACAACCCACCCTGGCGGATATTCTTAAGGCTGTGCATAAGTGCACAGCCTCTGTGGACACTATTAAGGAGAAATTTGGCCTGCTGAGGCAGGATATGCAAAAAATCCGCGAACGCACGACAGCCGTGGAGAGCAGGGTTAGCGAGGTGGAAGACCAGATACAGCCCATGGCCTAGGAGACCAGAGCAGCCCTGCAAATGGCTAGGGACGCATACGACCGGGTGGAAGACATGGAGAACCGTCTCAGACGAAATAACGTCCGTATAGTGGGTCTACCGGAGCGGGTGGAAGGAAGGGATCCCACAACATTTGTGGAAAACTGGCTGATCGAGATTTTTGGGAAGAATTCACTGTCGCCTTTTTTCGCAGTGGAGCGGGCCCACAGAGTGCCTTCCCGTCCACCGCAGCAGGGGGGCCCCCCCAGGTCAATCCTGGCAAAACTACTGCATTACCGAGACAGGGAGGCGGTGTTGCGTCAGGCTCGGGAGCGAGCGAATGTCCAATATAATGGGGCCAGGGTGTCTTTTTATCCGGACTTCTCACAGGAGGTTCAGAAACGCAGGGCTAAATTCTTTGATGTGAAACGGAGGCTGCGACTTCTGCAACTCCCCTATGCCATGCTCTACCCCGCGAAGCTCCGAGTGGTGGTGCGGGGCCAGGCCCAGTTCTTTGAATCTGCTAAGGAGGCCATGTCCTGGTTGGATCGCAATGAGCAATCCCTACAACGTAGAGCACAGGAGGAAGGGGAGTGAAGCTGGTGATTGATTTTTGTGGCCGTCGGGCACCTGCTCAGCATAAAAGGGAAGGTTTCTTGTTCTACTCCTGTTCAGGGGGGATCCATTGCTTTTTTTCTGTTTAATTTTTATTTTCATTTTTCTCCATATCCCTTTTTTTCTTTTTGGCTGGGGGACATACTAAGTGGCAGCGCAAAAGTGAGGAGAGCTGCTCTTATCAAGAAGTTCACTGAGCTGCTATAGAAGACTAATATGAGTCGACGATTAGTCGCACAGAGAGTTGCAACCGCCCTGTTGGCGGTTCGGAGAGTTCCAGGACCCGTTAGGTCCGAATGTTGCACCAACTTTTGCTTTTTCAGCTACCATACTTGGAAAGAGGTACATTGCACTAGACTTGGGCCGTCGGCCCTTTTGCATTATTTTGAACTGGGGTGGTCGGGTCCGGGGGTGGGCCTTCCCTTCCAGCCGAGAGGCCTGACTGCATATTGTTGCACGCAAGTATATGCATTTTTGATGTTGGAAGAGGACACTCATGGCTAAGGTTCCTATTGTTTCATGGAATGTGAGGGGTATGCACTCTCCATTAAAGCGTACAATGTTATTTATGTGCTTAAAGAAATTTTTACCAGGGGTGATTTGCTTTCAGGAGACGCACTTGACAGCAGAGACGGTGAGCTTCCTGAAATATGCATGGGTGGGGAAGGCATTCCACTCCACACACACACCTCCTTCTCTAGGGGGGTGAGTGTGTTGGTGCACAATGCCCTGGATTTCCAGGAGATTGACAGTGCCATAGACCCCGAGGGGCGTTATGTATTTCTCCACTGTAAACTGGGTACATTGGTCTGTGTTCTGGCATGTGTGTATATTCCTCCGCCGTTCACGGCGGCGGTGCTCCGGCTTCTCCTCTCCTTTTTGGATGGTAGGCCGGACGTCCCGCTGCTAGTGGTTGGTGACTTTAATTGCTGCTTGGATCAGGTGACGGATAGACACCCGGGCCCCCGACCCTCTGCCCTCGCTACGAGTACTCCTCTGGCGCGGTTGTTGCAAGAGGTGGGCTGGGTGGATATTTGGAGGCACCGCAATCCTGGAGGCAGGCAGTTCACATGCTTCTCAAAGACGCACGGCTGTCTGTCCAGGATAGATCTGGGGGTGGGTAATCTGAGTATGCTCCCACTAATTGCGTATGTGTCGCACAGGCCTCGCAGTGTGTCGGATCACTCGGCTCTGGTGGTGCAGCTCTGTGTGGCTCCACAGGGGAACTTGGTTAAGGCACCCTGGAAGCTGAATGCATTTTGGTTGAAGCTGGTCAGGTCACATGGGGAGATAGTGGAGGACATGAGGGGGTATTTTGCGGCTGGAGAGGGGGTGGAGCTAAATGTGTTACACTGGGATGCTTTCAAGGCTTATCTTCGGGGCCTCCTTATAAGGGAAGTGAATAAGGTTAAACGGGCTTCCACTGAATTGTTGATTGATGTGGAGAACAGGGTTCAGGACATGGAGAGGTTGTACGTTGCAGATCCTTCCGATTCGACCAGGGAGACCTGGCAGGCCGCTCAGTCTGCCTACCAGCAGTTGCTTTCTTCGTCGGCTGAGAAGAAGAGGTTCTTTGCCAAACAGGCGTTCTTTGAAGAGGGTGAGAAAACTGGCCGGATATTGGCACGGATTGCAAACTCTCATCAACGCTCGCCTGCCATAGGGGCTATTAGATCAGGAACGGGGGGTGTAGTTACTGACCCAGAACAAATTATGCAGGTGCTGGCGGGTTTCTAAGAGACCCTGTACAGTGCCGACACGGCATATGCCCAGGACGACCTGGAGCGATATTTGGCCCAATTGGTCTTCCCCGGGCTGTCCGTTAACCAGCGCACCCTGCTGGATAAACCAATTACTGTTGAGGAGTTGCTAGTGGCGGTCAGTGCTTTCCCTAATTGTAAGGCCCCCGGGGGAGGATGGTTTGCCTATGGAAGTGTATAAACAGTATTCCGGGGTGTTATTACCGCAGCTACTGAGAGTCTTTAACAGAGCAAGGGAGGGAGGAACTCTTCCCCCCTCTATGACTAAGGCGAACATAGTGCTGCTGCTAAAACCTGGCAAGGACCCCGTAGACCCGGGGGCTTACCGTCCCATATCATTATTGCAAAGCGACGTCAAGGTGCTGGCCATTAGGCTAAACGGGGTGATAACTTCACAAGTGCATGGAGACCAGGCGGGCTTCATGCCTAATAAATCCACGGCGGTGAATTTGAGACGGTTGTTCCTTAACATGCAGGCAAGGGCGGATAACATGGGCAGCAGGGCTCTGCTGTCCTTGGACGCGACAAAGGCGTTTGACAGCATAGATTGGAACTATCTGTGGACGGTGCTACAGAAATTTGGGTTTGGCCCTGTCTATATATCCTGGGTAAAATTGCTGTACAGCCAACCACGGGCTGCAATAAGGACTTTTGGCTCCTTGTCAGGAAGCTTTGCACTGAAGAGGGGGACGCGGCAGGGTTGTCCCCTGTCCCCCCTCCTATTTGCTTTGGCTATTGAACCACTGGCCATTAGTAGTATTAGGGCAAACCCCTGCATTACAGGATTCTGCTATGGCAACTTACAGGAAAAAGTGATGCTGTATGCCGACGATACCCTCCTCATGTTGGGGGACACGGACTCCTCCCTCAGGGAGGCTATGATGGCAATTACGGAATTTGGGGCATTCTCCGGGCTACTTATAAACTGGTCAAAGTCAGCGTTGCTCCTGCTGGATGGCGATGACACACAGACAATTAACCCTGTATGCCCCATACCCATTACCTCATCATTTAAGTACCTTGGGGTACAGATCACGGCTCGACCGCGAGACTTTATACAACTTAATATCTCTCCCTTGCTACTGCGGTTTAGGGACAAAATTAAAACCTGGAAGGCCCTGCTAGTGTCAGTTGCTGGCCGGGTGAATCTGATCAAGATGATACTCATGCCGCAACTGCTGTACTTTCTCCACAACACCCCCATGGTTATCCCCATAAAGATTTTCCACACAGTGAACAGTCTTTTCCGTGGTCTTATCTGGAAGGATAGAGCTCCTACGATTAAATTGGAACACCTGCAAAGACCTAAGGATAGCGGGGGTTTGGCATTGCCGAACCCTTGGCTGTACTACTTGGGGGCCCAGCTGCAGCAGCTGGTTAGTATGTTTCGGCCGACTGTGCGGTCCTCGGCTCTGGAGCTCTTGGAGCACACCGTGGGCAGAAGTCCGATCCCTGAGGCGTTGGAGGCGCAGGCATTGGCTAAACCGCATAAGAGGTTTCCTACGTTTAGCCTGATCCAGAAGGTATGGAACAAAGTCAAGTATGTTCAAAACGCGGAGGGGTACACGAAATACAGCCCCATTTGGCACAATGGTACGTACACTGAGCTAGCCAAGTTGCAATCAGGGGCCAGGTGGAAAAGGTTTGGGATCACGCACCTCACACACATATTTCAACATGGAGTGCTACGTACATTCCCTGCACTGCAGGCGGAGTTTGGCCTGCCGCAGTCAATGTACTTCTCCTATTTGCAGCTGAGACATGCAGTGGCGGCACAGGGACGCTCCTCGGAGTGGTACCTGTCGCCAACGCCCATTTTTGATCTTTTGGGGAATGCTGAGACGTCGAAAGGCTTTATATCCCAGGGTTATGCCATTCTGCTGCAGTCTGTGATGAAGCGGCATCCCCTGAAGATAAGGGAAAGGTGGGAGACAGATGCGGGTGAGATAGATGGTGAGCAGTGGGAAGAAATTTTTCAAGTGGTGAGTAAGTGCTCGTTGAATGTTTCACAAAGGCTCACTCAGCTGTACATACTGCTCCGTACTTATTATACCCCTCACAGGCTTCATAGGATGAATCCACAGCTTGACCCTACTTGTACACGGTGTAAGAGAGATCATGGAGATTTAATCCATATGTTGTGGAGATGCCCTAAGCTCCATACGTACTGGTCGGGTGTTGTGAGTACAGTCAGCTCTGCATTTGGTGTGACTCTCCCACAGGACCCGAGGGCTTGTCTCTTGGTGGCTCTGGAGGAGTACGAATGGGAGGAGGCGGATAGAGAAGCGATACACAGGGTTCTGTTCCAGGCAAGGAAGCTCATTATGGTACACTGGAAGGCTGAGGCTCCCCCGACCCTGGCTGAATGGGTTGCTAATATTGGGACAGTGTTGAGAATGGAGAAACTGATATACCAGCACAGGGGTAATGCATATAAGTTTGAGAAGGTGTGGGCAAAGTGGTTGGATGTGCCGGGTCTGGCCCCGGTGGACCTGGTGATGGATAGGCTGTTGGGCTTTAATGCTGGGTAAGATGTGGATGGAGTCAACTGACAGAGGGTGGTAGTATGGAACGGCTGGGGGGGGGGGGGGCCCTATCCCCAGAGTATATATGTTCTGAGTGCACTTCAACAATTTTCTTTTCTGTTTCTGTACATATTTCTCCTCGCTATGTTAAGAGGATTTTGTATGCTTTGTACCTCTGCAATCCAAATAAAACCTTTTGTTGGATTAAAAAAAAAAAAAAAAAAAAAGGCAATTCTAGCAGCTAAATAGCCGCCGGGTTATTTTTAAATGTGGTGGTCCTGACATGTCGATCTAAGGTCAGCAATATAGTTAATGTTCAACAGCATTTCTTCCTCTCCCCCCCCCCCCCTTTTCTCTTTAAATCCTTTTCCCTTTATTTGTCTTTTATTCGATTTCCTGCATGCTCCTACATGTTGCCTATACCCATTTGTGGTTCTTGGCCCTGACTCTATGGCCAGAAGTGGGTGCAAATACCTGGGAGCAGTGTGAACCATGCCTAAAGGCTGTAATATACGCCATTTAGAATTCCTTTAGAGCGCAGCACTGAAAATGTTGGTGCTTGTGCCCTATTGTTGTACTTGTTGCGTACAGGTACATGAATCTGTCTGTCTTTACTGAGGCAAGTGTGTCCACAATGCATTCACTAGTTCCCCCATCAGCTAAAACAATTGTGGAAACCAATCAGAGAAGATGTATGGCTCAAAACCTATAGTAGCTGCCTGATGAGACACAAGTGGCTTAAGATCAGAAAATTGTATTTAACTTTATTAATCTAAAAAAAAACACCAGGCCCAGTTTACTTTTTCTTACCTATATACAAGGCACACAGGTGGGTGGATTAATTGCCTTTATTCAATTTAGTAGCTGGTTTTGAATCCACCCACTGTTTTGCACTGTTAGTCAAAAGTTAAGCGGACCCGATGGGGAACTATTCACTCTATTCCCCATCAGGCTCCGCCCACTTAGTGATTAGTAATTTCCATGGGCATAAGGGCATCACTTGTATCGGGGGTACTGTCCTGTGTGGGAAGCTGTCGCATACATAAGTACTTACCAGCACAGGCACAGCCTATTCTAAATATTGCTTACTTCTGTAAACCGGCTGAGCGTTGGTCTTGATTATGGTCAGTTTCCTAATCTGGGAGCTGGCAGTAATTCTTTAGGATCCTGTTACTATGGCAGCAACAAATTCTTAAAGTGGTGGTAGTAAAAACTACCTGAATTTGCCACACATTTTGTTAACTTTACAGAGAAATGCTTACCAGAAATAGGTGCAGATCATTTTTAAAGCGAAGTTCCAGTCGTTTTTGTGTTTATTTAAAGGGGTTGTAACGGTAATTTTTTTCCCCCTGAATAGCTTCCTTTACCTTAGTGCAGTCCTTTTTCACTTACCTCATTCTTCAATTTTGCTTTTAAATGTCCTTATTTCTTCTGAGAAATGCTCACTTCCTGTTCTTCTGTCTGTAACTCACCACTGTAATGCAAGGCTTTCTTTCTGGTGTGGAGAAAGCCTCTTGAGGGGGGAGGGGGCGAGCAGGAGTGTCAGGACACTCTACTTTTCAGATAGAGAAATGATCTGTGTGTTAGTGGGCATCCTGACACTCCTGCTCGCTCCCTCCCCCCTCAAGAGGGAAGCTGTGAAATTAGAGGAAGCTCTGCTGATTTTATCATCCAATCATGTGCAAGCAAAAATGCTGTTTTTTATTTTCCTTGCATGGCCCCCTCAGATCTATAGCGACTGCACTTGTAGTGCAAAGTGGATTTGCCTTTCGTAAAAAAAACAAAAAAACACCCATGTGATGTAAATACAAAATAAATAAAATGGTGATTGCTAGTGGGATTATTGCATATGACACCAAAAAGTGATATGTGCAACCAGTGACCTCTAGTGGGTGCAAAAATGATGATAGATGGATAGATCAGGCAAAATCCCTTAATCCAGTGATATCTTCTGTGAACCAATGCTGTCCACACACAATCCAAGGCGGACCCTCCACCAGTCACGCTATGTGCTCACCTCCCAGAGTGGCTCCCAATTGGACCAAGTAGCACCTTTCCCTTTGGGGTCTCAGTCCAGCATCTTTAAGCTCCCAATAATAAACTCCTGCAAGCGTGATCTCTCATATATAACAACATAAGGATAACAAAGGAACTAGCATGGTGTAATACTGTAAAACTATTTTTAAAACACAAGCAACTATTTCACTCACATTTAGGAATGCATTATCCCCGGGGCAATACAGGTGATGAATTTGAAAATATACAGATCCATCCCTGAGGTCACAAAATCTTCTGCAAGTCCTCGGCCCTGCTGCTCTCAAGGGTGATTGTGTACTTCCTACAAACAATGCGATGACGTCACAAGCCCCACGGGGGTTTAGGGCAAGGCTTGTGACGACATTGCATAGTTTGTAGGAAGTACAAAACTGTCAAACTGTCAAAACTAGACCCCCCTCCCCCCCCCCCAAAAGGACATGCCAAATGAAAGGGCATGAAAGGGGGTAAGGAGTCCTCAAAGCGGAACTTCCAATTTTGAGTGAAACTCAACTTTAAGGAACTGCCACCAGAAAAGTGCTGTTAGGGCTGTGCTGAGTTTCTCTGGCACTATTTTTTGTGAAATTTATAAAAGTCTCTTTAATACAAAATGCTTGGCTTGATAAATCCTCAGTGTAACAAGTTCAAATTTCCTCTATGGTGCTCAGATTTGCACCAGTTAGAACAAGCATAATATTGGCAGAATGCTTTGCAGCTGTGCACAGAAAGTTGTTCAGTGTCTCTCACCTGCCCCTTAAGACCAAGAATACCAGTGTGTTCAGTAGCACACAGCGATTCCTGCAAACAAGTGCTGACCTGTACTCCCTGATGCACATTTCGCTACACAGAACTTCAAATCCCTTTGCAGTGCTGCCACCTAGTCCTCTGCTGTTCTAGCTTTGTGGACATTCATACTTCATCTGATGCCAGCTTTATTAAGTTGATCTTCAGGTGGCTCATTGAGCAGCAGGCAGTCCTCAGTTTTCTGTTGTCTTGTTCTTTTAATAGACCCCAGATCTCTCCATAAAGGGGGCCTGTTGCCACTCACAAGGGATATTATAAAAGAAAGGTGATCTGGTGTCATCGGTGACCCACCTACATCCGTGTAATATGCAACAAACGATTTGCCCTTTTGATGAGGTGGACACCATTGGGCCAATAAACATAGTAGCAGTAAATGTAGTATAAAGTAGATACCTTTATTCAGATAAGAGTAATGCAATGCATGAATGGATATCCTCAACAGTGGCCATTTCTAAAACGACATACATATAAATAGAAAATTGGTACGTGTATAGTAAAAGACATGTGATATGGCATCTAATATACCCGGCATGAGATGTTTCATGAGACCCAGCTCACTCTTCAGGGGTGGATGCGTGTACCTAGGATGGAAAAAGAAAGGTGGGTATGTGGTATAATGTTGGTGGAATGAGCATAAGGTATAGGGAGCCATGGTATAGGATCCCATACTCGCCACTAAATACAGTGGGGATCGAAATTTTGGGCACCCCAGGTAAAAATTTGTATTAATGTGCATAACAAAGCCAAGGAAAGATGGAAAATCAAATTACAGATTAGATATTCTTATAATATGTCAAAAAAAGTTAGATTTTATTTCCATCATTTACACTTTCAAAATTACAGAAAACAAAAAAATGGCGTCTGCAAAAGTTTGGGCACCCTGCAGAGTTAATATCTTGTACTGCCCCCTTTGGCAAGTATCACAGCTTGTAAACGCTTTTTGTAGCCAGCCAAGAGTCTTTCAATTCTTGTTTGAGGTATCTTTGCCCATTCTTCCTAACAAGTCTTCCAGTTCTTTGAGATTTCTGGGCTGTCTGTCACGCACTGCTACTTCCATAGATTTTCAATTATGTTGAGGTCAGGAGATTGTGAAGGCCATGGCAAAACCTTCAGTTTACGCATCTTGATGTAATCCCCCGTGGATTTTGAGGTGTGTTTAGGATCAATTATCCATTTGTAGAAGCCATCCTTTCTTTAACTTCAGCTTTTTCACAGATGGCATCAAGTTACCATCCAAAATCTGCTGAAATTTTATTGAATCCATTTTTCCCTCTACTCGTGAAATGTTCCCTGTGCCACTGGCTGCAATTCAACCCCAAAGCATGATTGATCCACCCCCATGCTTAACAGTTGGACAGAGGTTCTTTTCATTAAATTCTGTTCATTAAATTCAAGCTTTGAGAAAGCGACTGGAAGCGCGAAACGCGTCGTCAAGACCCCCCTGATCCCCTTATTTATGGGATTTTTTTACACATCTTTGAAGCTTTTTTAAGAAGAAGATAGACCACATCTTGTCTTCTTCGCTAACAGCTTCTACAATCCTATACTAGGAACATGCCATCTTTGGACTCTCCACCAGAGGGCATCCACGATACCTCAGCTCCACTGGCCTGAACGTGAAGCAGCGTCTCAGACGTGTGACGTCCACGCGATCTGACGGAAGGAGCGTGTGTCCCCGCAGAACCTACTGCGCCGTATCTCCGGCTGCAAGACCCGTCGGCTGGTCCCGTCGGACAGTACCGTCCCCTTCTCTTTGTGGTGACACTCCGGCAGTGTGGACTGTTTGATGTCAGGTCCTTGTTTAAAGATCTGACGGCGGCTTTCCGTGTACCATCTCTCACCATCTGCCACCAAGGTATTGTCAGCGTGTTTTTCCTCATGATGGCCTGTGCATGGAACCTTTGAGGTTTAACCCCAGGAATTGCTGGTGTCTGCTGGTGGAACGGTTTGTGTATATTGCTCACTACTCCACAGCCATGTATATTATCCTATATGGACCATTTCTTCCTTGTTTTTAGAAGTGGATCTGCAATAAATGGATTATTTTTCTTTATATTTACAGTGCAGAAAATAAGTATTTGAACACCCTGCTATTTTGCAAGTTCTCCCACTTGGAAATCATGGAGGGGTCTGAAATTGTCATCGTAGGTGCATGTCCACTGTGAGAGACATAATCAAAAAAAAAATTCCAGAAATCACAATTTATGATTTTTTAACTATTTATTTGTATGATACAGCTGCAAAGAAGTATTTGAACACCTGTCTATCAGCTAGAATTCTGACCCTCAAAGACCTGTTAGTCTGCCTTTAAAATGTCCACCTCCACTCCATTTATTATCCTAAATTAGATGCACCTGTTTGAGGTCATTGGCTGCATAAAGACACCTGTCCACCCCATACAATCAGTAAGAATCCAACTACTAACATGGCCAAGACCAAAGAGCTGTCCAAAGACACTAGAGACAAAATTGTACACCTCCACAAGGCTGGAAAGGGCTACGGGGAAATTGCCAAGCAGCTTGGTGAAAAAAGGTCCACTGTTGGAGCAATCATTAGAAAATGGAAGAAGCTAAACATGACTGTCAATCTCCCTCGGACTGGGGCTCCATGCAAAATCTCACCTCGTGGGGTCTCAATGATCCTAAGAAAGGTGAGAAATCAGCCCAGGACTACACGGGAGGAGCTGGTCAATGACCTGAAAAGAGCTGGGACCACCGTTTCCAAGGTTACTGTTGGTAATACACTAAGACGTCATGGTTTGAAATCATGCATGGCACGGAAGGTTCCCCTGCTTAAACCAGCACATGTCAATGACCATTTGGATGATCCAGAGGAGTCATGGGAGAAAGTCATGTGGTCAGATGAGACCAAAATAGAACTTTTTGGTCATAATTCCACTAACCGTGTTTGGAGGAAGAAGAATGATGAGTACCATCCCAAGAACACCATCCCTACTGTGAAGCATGGGGGTGGTAGCATCATGCTTTGGGGGTGTTTTTCTGCACATGGGACAGGGCGACTGCACTGTATTAAGGAGAGGATGACCGGGGCCATGTATTGCGAGATTTTGGGCAACAACCTCCTTCCCTCAGTTAGAGCTTTGAAGATGGGTCGAGGCTGGGTCTTCCAATATGACAATGACCCGAAGCACACAGCCAGGATAACCAAGGAGTGGCTCTGTAAGAAGCATATCAAGGTTCTGGCGTGGCCTAGCCTGTCTCCAGACCTAAACCCAATAGAGAATCTTTGGAGGGAGCTCAAACTCTGTGTTTCTCAGCGACAGCCCAGAAACCTGACTGATCTAGAGAAGATCTGTGTGGAGGAGTGGGCCAAAATCCCTCCTCCAGTGTGTGCAAACCTGGTGAAAAACTACAAGAAACGTTTGACCTCTGTAATTGCAAACAAATGCTACTGTACCAAATATTAACATTGATTTTCTCAGGTGTTCAAATACTTCTTTGCAGCTGTATCATACAAATAAATAGTTAAAAAAATCATACATTGTGATTTCTGGAATTTTTTTTTTTGATCATGTCTCTCACAGTGGACATGCACCTACGATGACAATTTTTAGACCCCTCCATAATTTCCAAGTGGGAGAACTTGCAAAATAGGGTGTTCAAATACTTATTTTCTGCACTGTATATGACTATTTTCTTTTATCCCAATAACACTGGGCTCATATATTTTACAGACTTTTAAGAGCGCGGACTTGTTTTGTGTATATTATGCTTCGAAGAACCCATGGTGCTGATTGTTGGGGCAAGGTCAGATGAGTATGGGCATTGAAAACCTTTGAGATTGACATCACCTGGTCTTCCCAGACGATGATTGAGAACAATCCATGACACTGACAGGTCTCGGCTTTGCAAAGGGGGCCTTGCATGCTATAAATTATGCAGGGTGCCCAAACCTTTGCAGACGCCATTTTTTTGTTTTCTGACATTTTTGAAAGTGTAAATGATGGAAATAAAATCTAACTTTTTTTGTCATAGCCGAAGAATGTCTAATCTGTAATTTGATGCCTTTTGGAGATTTTTCCTTCTTTCCTTGGCTTCGTTATGCACATTAATACAAATTTTTACCTGGGGTGCCCGAACTTTCGATCCCCACTGTAGGGCCAAAACAGCAGATGTGGTTCCCAGAGGCGGAGCCAACCGGGACCCCAGTAGGGCAAAATAGAGGACAGTCACGGTGTGGATGTGGGGGAAGTGTCCCCAGAGGTCTCATTATATTGTTCATCCCTTGTGATATCAAAGTTCAATAAAAATAAAAATTAGAGACCGTGTAAAAATTTTTTTTTTTATAAACTACTAAAACATTTTTTTTTAAAGTGCATAGATCGCACCACACATGTGAGTGAGGGCAATAATTGTAGCACTAGACCTCCTGTTTAACTCTAAACTGGTAACCTGTAAAGGCTTTTAAAGCAATCCCTATGGATAATTGAGTGTACCCTAGTTGTCTCTATTCCACAGATGTGCACCTTTTTAAAGCTTGACATGTTCGATATCTATTTACTCTGCATAACATCATCTTGTATATTTTACCAACATATTATTTGTGTTTGTGTGCACTAAATTCATCAGTGTATTTTCCTAAAAATTTGCTTTTAATAAACCACTGCACAAATATCATTTGACCTACAGAATTGCAACACCCACCAATATATTCTCCAGAATAATTTGGTATACAGAAAAGATATACAGTTTGGAAATGCCAAGTAACTTTTCTATAACAATTTTTTTTTATTTTTTATATGTGTATGAGAAATGTTCAAATTGGCCTGGGCAGTAAGTGGTTAATAGACACTGTTGTGCTCGCCGTAAAAAAAAAAAATCTTATTTTGGAGTCCATTGTACTGATCATGCTGTTGGTATACAGTAGCTTTGCAGTATTACATCCTGAAGGTGAATTGTTTCCTGTGTCCCTCAATGTACCCCAAGGAAAGCATTTTATGAAGAGCACAAAAATCCAGTTGTCTTTGTTTTTTCTCTCTTTTTTTTTTATAATTTCTGTGAGTACAAAAGAGGGAAGGAAAGGGCATGACTGAGAGGTGCCCCTGACCTGTACATACTTTCAGATGTCAGAACGACCTTCTGTGCTCCTAATGGAAAAGGTGCAGTGTTCATAAATTCTTTTTATTCTGGCAAGTCTCCCAGAATACAGATTCTCAGTTGGCTGCTGTCTGCTTGGATTCTGAATTTTACCTCGTCAGGTCATGCAGAGCAATTTCCATAGTACAGAAGTCAATTAATTGAAAAAAATGTATTTCCATTGTCCGCTCAAGCCGCATCTGAAATCACACAACTGCGAACCAGGGCTTGGCCTCTTAAAATTTTTAGTGGTAAGTGTCTTGCCTAACACCAGGCACTACAGGGTTGTGGGCTGCTCTATTTATACACCCTGGGCTCATGGATGTGCATAGAGGAGGTTTTCCAAATTAATAGCAGGCATTTTTTTGTGGGTAAAATGTTTAATTTGAATTCTAAATGGTTAACGGCTTTACTTTTAAACTTCTAAGAAGACTACTTTTGACAGACACAAAGGAAAGAAAATTACAATATACTGGATCACCGATGCATCCTTTTATCAAACATCATTTTCCACCAAGAATTTTTTTTTTTTTTAGGAATTTAAAGGATCAATAAAGGATTTTTTTTTTTAGCTAAATAGCTTCCTTTACCCTACTGCAGTACTGGTTTCATGTCCTTATTGTTCATTTTTGTTTTGAAGTTGCTGTAATCCTGCTCTGTTCTCCACACTTCCTGCTTGTCTGTTTCCTTATAACCCCAGTGCTGGGAGCTTTCTCACGATGGTTTAAGCTGTCTAAAACTTCCCAGAACCAATCAGATTCATTTTAAAAACAAAACACTGCCCTGGATTTGTTTGTTATTGTTCTGTGTGTCCATTTCTACTTTGCAGAAACATGAAGCCAGTTCAAAAGTGAAACTAACCTGCAGGCACATTATATGATTGATTTTTATCTATTTTTAATCATTTTGAAAAGGAATCGGTTAACTTTTATGTCTCTATACCCTGAAACAGTCATTTCAGCAAATTATTTTTTCCTTTAGTGACCCTTTAATGCATGTATGTTTGTGTGTGCATTTAAATGTACTAGTATGATGTCTGGAAGTTTTAATCTGCAGTGATCTCATTATATTTACAGTTACCGATTTTGTCTTTTTGTCCCATAAATATTAATCATTCATCGACCTGCAATGCATGTCACATTTTACATGAACTATGTTATACAACTAGAGAATCGTTCTATAATTCGCAAAGCTAGGTGAAACTACCCTGTTCTCAGAAAACTTTTTCTCAGCGGACACCATCCTTAAAGGGTTTGTAAAGGTACAATTTTTTTTTTTCTAAATAGCTTCCTTTACCTTAGTGCAGTCCTTCTTCACTTACCTCATCCTTCAATTTTGCTTTTAAATGTCCTTTTTTCTTCTGAGAAATGCTCACTTCCTGTTCTTCTGTCTGTAACTTCACACAGTAATGCAAGACTTTCTCCCTGATGTGGAGTGTTGGGCTCACCCCCTCCCTTGGACTACAGGAGAGTCAGAACACCCACTAACACACAGCTTCTTTTTCTGTCTGCAACGTAGAGAGCTCTCTCCTGTAGTCCAAGGAAAGGGGGTGAGCACAACACTTCACACCAGGGAGAAAGACTTGCATTACTGTGTGTAGTTACAGACGGAAGAACAGGAAGTGAGTATTTCTCAGAAGAAATAAGAACATTTAAAAGCAAAATCTAAGGATGAGGTAAGTGAAGGAGGACTGCGCTGAGGTAAAGGAAGCTATTTAGGGAAAAAAAAAACTTTAATTAAAACAAAAATTGAAGGCCCAATGCTGCCTCTAAAAGGTGGCAACAGGCTAATATGAAATGATATGTGCCGCAGAGAAATCACAGAATTATATAGGATCATTCCAGTCTTTATTACAAAGTAAAAAAAAAAAAACAGTCAGACATAGATATTTTAAAGAAATCTTCTGTTTATGCAATTATCTGTTATATCGGATGAACGCGTTTCAGGAAAGACTCGCTTCCCAAGGCCTCAATCACCAGGACATTTATATAAAATTACTCTGCTAAGACGACATGGGCAATATGTGACAGATGCATTTAAAACCAAGAGGAGCATGTAGGCCTAATATTATGCTCTGAATATATGGGCGTCTCCATTTACATCTTATCACTATCGCACATCTTATCACCAGGCGTTTAAACTTATTGTGTGAAGTTTGGGAACTAACAAGATGGGGCCCTGTTGCATATTTAGGTTCTTCCCTTGTCTTGGTGAATATTTGTGATTTAAATGAATGCCCTGACAATTTCCTTACGGTATGTCACACTCTGTTTAAAGTGAATGAATTGACCTCATGTATATGTAAGGGGAATATGGATCCTGAGGAAGGGAGTCTTTTTCGCAAAACGCTTTAACCCAAGATGCCATATATACTAGATCAGTGTTTCTCAACTACAGTCCCTTAGGCTGCCCCAACAGGTCATGTGTTCAGGGTTTCCCTTAGAGGAAATGGCTGTGGTAATTACTAAAGCAGATAAACTGATCAAATCACTTGTGCAAAATAAAGGAAAGCCTGAAAACCATGACCTGTTGGGGCTCCTTGAGGAATGGAGTTTAGAAATGCTGTGATAGATACTTGCATATACAGAATATTTCTTTTGAATGTCAGTGTTGCTGTTTTTTTTACTTCGTAATAAAGATTGGAATGCTTTTATATAATTTGTGTTATTTTCTCTGTGGCATCTAAATTCACATTTGCCTCCTTCTGCCTTTTTATGGGCGCGGTATAGGGCCTTCAAATCATATGAATTGGCTCAGCTGTCTATATGATGCCTGTATAAATGAATGTGCAATATGTACACTATAAAAGCTAGACATGCTTTCAGGTTACAGTTACTGTATAAAAACATTGGCTAATGCCACGTACACACGATCGGAAATTCCGACAAAACCGTGGATTTTTTCGACTGATTTTTTGGCTCAAACTTGTGTTGCATACACACTGTCACACAAAATTCCGACTGTCAACAACGCAGTGACGTATAACACTACAATGAGATGAGAAAACTTAAGTTCAATGATTCCGAGCATGCATCAAATTGATTCTGAGCATGCATGTTTTTTTTGCGTGTCGGAATTGCATACACAGGATCGGAATTTCCAACAAGAACTTTTTTCGTCTGAAAATTTGAGAACCAGCTCTCAAATTTTTGCTGTCAGAAATTCCGACAGAAAAAGTCTGATGGGGCCTACACACGGTTGGAATTTACGACCAAAAGCTCACATCAAACTTTTCTTGTCGGAAATTCCGATCGTGTGTACGCACCATAAGAATATTACTGTTTATAAAAAAAAAAAAAAAAAAATCTGTTAAATTTGTTGTCACAATGACTTTGTATAATAAATACATTACAAACAGTGATTCAGTCACCAAATATGTACATCTGGATACAGTTACAAATATATTTTACAGTTTTTATAGCTGTACTATTTATTTAAAATGGTAAACACATCTGTTGGCAGTTTTATATAATGTGTTTACTACGCCAATACATTATTAAAAAGGTTACATTTGACATCGGGAGAGTGGTCACTGGTTTAATATAATTGTTTCCTCTTATTAAAACCAAGTTGTATTTTTACAATATACTAAAGAGGTAATTCCAGAAAATCTGAAAAACAGAAACACATTCACATAGTTCACTGCTTAGTCTACACATGCAATGTAGAATAACTACAGTCTGATAACTATTTTATTTATTTTTTTCATTTCATTTTAGCAAAACAGTGATAGTGCAAATGTGTCACCTTCATCTCCAGTGTCATCAGAGGTACATGTTATGTTTTGGTTTTCTTTTATTTCTAGGTCTGGTCCACCTATATCCAAATTTTAGTTACGAATGAATGCTGGGGGGATGAATTGCACACTGGGTGTCCTAGCAACTTTGGCTTCTACGGAGGCTCTGCTCCTGTTGCTTTCTTCATGTAACAAAAAAGTTTACATTTTAACCACTTTAGCCCCGGGCCTGTTTTTCAGATTCGGTGTTTACGAGACTAAAACATTTTTTTTTGCTATAAAATTACTTAAAACCCCCAAACATTATATATTTTTTTTTCTAACACTCTAGAGAATAAAATGGCAGTCATTGCAATACTTTTTGTTACACCGTATTTGCGCAGCGGTCTTACAAGCGCACTTTTTTTGGAAAAAATTCACTTTTTTAAATGAAAAAATAAGACAACAATAAATTTGGCCCAATTTTTTTACATATTGTGAAAGATAATGTTACGCCGAGTAAAATGATACCCAACATGTCACGCTTAAAAATTGCGCCCGCTCGTGGCATGGCGTCAAACTTTTACCCTTAAAAATCTCGATAGGCGATGTTTAAAAAATTCTACAGGTTGCATTTTTTGAGATACAGAGGAGGTCTAGGGCTAGAATTATTGCTCTCGCTCTAACGATCGCGGCGATACCTCACTTGTGTGGTTTGAACACCGTTTTCATATGCGGGCGCTACTCGCGTATGCGTTCGCTTCTGCGCGCGAGCTCGTCGGGACGGGGCGATTTAAAACATTTTTTTTTTGTTTTCGTATTTATTTGTATTAATTTTACCAATTTTTAACACTAAAATAAAAAAATAAAAAAAATTATCACTTTTATTCCTATTACAAGGAATGTAAACATCCCTTATAATAGAAAAAAGCATGACAGGTCCTCTTAAATATGAGATCTGGGGTCAAAAAGACCTCAGATCTCATATTTAGGCTTTATTTAAAAAAAAATGTCTCTTTAAGACGCTGTTTGGAACTGACGTTTGACGTCACTTCCGCCCAGCAGAGCTACGGGGATGGACGAGGGAAATTTTTTCCCTCACTCGCATCCCCGCTGACCAGAGGAGCGCACCCGATCGCCTCCGCCGCTACCGACGGCTCCGGTAAGCGGCGGAGAGCGCGGGAGCGCAGCGGGAGGGGGGGGACGCTCGTCCGCCACCGATAACGGCGATCTCGCGGCGATTCCGCCGCGGAGACCGCCATTATCGTTTACCCGACCGCCCACAGAAGAGATGGATATCTCGGTTGTGGCAGCAGCTGCTGCCGTTACCGAGATATCCATCCTCAAAGTGCCGACGTATACCTGCGGTGGGCGGTCGGGAAGTGGTTAAAGCAGAACTATAGGCAAAACATATTTTTTTTTCAATTTGGGTAGAGTAAGGGAGGGTTACAACCCCGTAAGGTTTATTTCCCTTATCGTCTTTCAGGACAGCACCTTGAGAGCGTGGCTCCACCCACTTGACAGGAAACACACCTCCACCAAACTTCTTAAATGGGAGGTTCCCTCCACTTATCAGTTTTTGTGTTTCCTCCGGCGGGAACACATGTGGGGGTTAGGAGCTCTCCAGGTTTCCTGGAGAGGTTTTTTTCTTTCTATCTCCCTACTCCACCTTTTTTTCTACCTACCTCAGAGAGTCTGTTCCTCCCATTCACGGGTTAGAGAGTGCCTTGTGCATGGGCTCCTTCTCCCTCATCAAGTGCTCAGTGAGCCAGGACTGCTCCAGGACGCTGCCCCCCTGGCTAGGTACTCGCGCGGACGTTCCTTACTTTTTTCCGTCCAAACCGACGCCGGCGCCATCTTGGGATGGTCAGCTGGTGACTTCCTTACTCCAGCTGCTTCCCCCGGAAATGAGGTAACCGGAAGGGGCGGGGTTCTTACGAGCGGGCGCAGTTCCACCCGGAAGCGCTGAGGGAGGAACGGGTCTGGTGCCTTATTAGTTGGTTCTGGTCCGGTGCAGCGGCACTAGTGGAGTCCGGAACCGGCGTTCTGCCACCAAGCATCACGCTACTGCCCTCAAGCATGGAAGGGGGATCCGCAGCGAGTGGGACAGGCACTGGCACCAGCAAGACCCAGGTAAGGGGTAGACTTGTGTTCTACCCTTAGTTACTTGGAGGTCTCTCTCCAGCTCTCTCTCTCTCTCTCTCTCTCTCTTGGGGGGAGTGAGTGGCTTTTTTTCCCCCCCCTGGTGGCGGGGGCCTGTTTGGGCACGTGAGTGTATAAGGATCTCTCACTGTGCACCTTTGGTGAGCACCTTGATGGGTTGTTCAGGTTATCTCACATGGTTGGTTTTTTGTTTTTCCCCTTTTGTTTCCTTTCCTTATCAGGCCAAAGGCTCTGAACCCGGAAACAAAAAGAAATGTCCTTCATGCAAAGCTAAACTTTCTGAAGGATGGAGAAAAGCTTTATGTCAATCATGTGTTGACTCCTTGGTGAAAGAAGAAGCTTCTGCTGCCTGCAGCGACATAATTGCTTCTGTAAAGAAGGAGTTGGATGCTACGATTCAATCCTTTAAATCTTCACTCATGAAACCATCTGTGAGCCAAGCCTCTACCTCACAATCCTCACAAGACTCACCTTTAGTTCCTGTAGTGGAGGCAGAAGAGAGTCCTCTGAACCAGGACGGTCCCCCTCCCTCACATTCCCAGGAATCGGAAGAGGAGGAAGACGAATTAGAAAATATATCTTCTAAATATAAATTGTCTTTGGACCAAGTGGATGACCTCCTTAAAGCTGTGCATGCAACTTTGGGCTTGGAGGAGGAGCGCAAAGAGCTATCCTTACATGACAGGATGTATGCGGGTCTCTGTGAGCCCAAAATACGTACTTTTCCTGTTCATTCTGTGATTTCTGACTCAATCATGAGGGAATGGGCTGATCCAGAAAAGAAACCTTTATTTGCTAAAGCTCATAAAAGAAGGTTTCCGTTTGATGAGGATCCAGCAGCTCTTTGGAATAAGACTCCAAAAATTGATGCAGCCTTTTCTCAGGTCTCAAGGTCTTCGGACCTGGCGTTTGAGGACATGGGGATTCTTAAGGAACCCATGGATAAAAAGATGGACCAGCAGTTAAAGAGGGCCTGGCAATCCATCTTAGGCAACCTTAAGCCAGCAATGGCAACCACCTGCGTCTCCAGAAACATGGAGTACTGGCTGAGCCAGCTTAAAGCTCATATTGTAGCTGATTCCCCTAAGCAGGAAATCTTGGATTCCTTCTCTACCCTGTCTGCTGCGGTAGCCTATGTCTCAGATGCGTCTGCAGAGTCTATCAGGATGACAGCTAGATCTGCGGCCCTTACTAATTCAGTAAGAAGGGCCTTATGGTTAAAGACCTGGCCCGGGGACACAGCGTCCAAAAACAAACTGTGTGGAATCCCTTTTCAGGGGGATTTTTTGTTTGGTCCTGAGTTAGATACAGTACTCGATAGGACCGCAGACAAGAAAAAATCTTTCCCGGTCAAAAAGAAGGGTCAGTCGGGTAAAAAGTTTTTTCGTCCCCCAAGGGCTCAACAACAGAGTAAGCCTCAAGAGAGGAAAAAGGTCTGGTCAGGGCAGAGGGGAAAGGGCAAAAGCAATGTCCTTTTCAATCCTCCTGCGACAACCAGCAAAACCCAGTGACAGCCAGTTGCAGGTAGGGGGGAGACTTCAACGCTTCCTCCCTTTTTGGGCCAGCATAACAGAAAATTAGTACATTCTCGCTATGCTGTCTCTAGGCTACAAGATAGAATTCTCGGACCCTCCCCCAGAGAGGTACCTTCTGACAGACTTACCAGGAGATATTGTCAAGTCCCTAGCCATGAAGAGCCTTTTAAAGGATCTGAGAAAGCAGGGGGTTGTAATCCCAGTACCAGAGGGGGAGCTTTACCAGGGGTTTTATTCCCATGTATTTATGGTAAGAAAACCGTCCGGAAGCTTCAGGCTCATTCTCAATCTAAAGCCTTTAAACAGATCAGTCCTATACGAAAGGTTTTGCATGGACTCAATCTTTACGGTAAAAAAACTGTTAACAAAGGGTTGCTTTATGGCGTCTATCGATTTGAGAGACGCCTATCTGCATATCCCCATAGCTTCCCAATCCCAAAGATTTTTGAGATTGGCAGTAAACATGGGAAGGGAGGTCGTGCACCTTCAGTTCAGGGCCCTCCCCTTCGGCCTCTCCTCGGCCCCGAGAATTTTTACAAAAGTCATGGCAGAGGCTCTTGCTCCGCTCCGCCTTCAGGGTATAGCGGTAGTTCCATACCTAGACGACCTACTCTTCTTTGCCCCCTCCAGGGAAAAATTACTGGAGGATCTCGGAAGAGCTCGCAGCCATCTAGAGGCTTTGGGTTGGATCATAAATTTGGAAAAATCAAATTTCAGCCCAACCCAAGAGGCACAATTTCTGGGGTATCGGATAAGCTCAGTAGAGCAAAGAATTTTTCTCCCAGAGGACAAAAAACTAAAGATAAAAGGGGTCGTTGCCTCCTTACAGACAAATCTAGAGCTGTCCATCAGACAGGTAATGTCAGCCCTAGGAACCCTTACCTCATCTATGCCAGCAGTGCAGTGGGCAAGACTGCACTTCAGGCCCCTCCAGAGCTTCCTTCTGAAGGTGTGGGATCGCAGGACAGAATCTCTGGAAACAAAAGTAAAGATCCCCTCCAGAGTGAAACGGTCACTATGGTGGTGGAGAAGTCAGACCAATCTGTCAGCAGGCCTGTCTTGGTCATTCCCAGTAGAAAGAGTGGTAACGACAGATGCCAGCCTATGGGGATGGGGGGCACACTTGGGTCAGAACTATGTTCAGGGAGTTTGGTCCCAGTCAGAAGCAGGAAAATCCTCCAATTGGAGAGAGCTAAGGGCTGTAGCTTTAGCTTTAGATGCCTTCTCCGCAGACCTTCAAGGTGCCCATGTTCAAGTGTTCTCGGACAATGCCACTACCATTGCTTACTTAAACAGGCAAGGAGGCACAAGAAGCAGATTACTTCAGCTTCTCGCCTTGGGCATCCTAAACTGGGCAGAAAATCATTTGCTGTCCTTATCAGCGGTCCACCTCAAGGGCACTTCAAACATAGTAGCAGATTTTCTAAGCAGAAAACGGATTCAGGAAGCAGAATGGTCCCTAAATCCGGAGATCTTCAGGTTAATCACCCAAGCCTGGGGCCTACCACAAATAGATCTATTTGCGTCAAAAGAAAATACGCAACTTCCAGCCTATTTCTCCATTTACAGAAACGACAGTTCCCAGGGAACAGATGCGTTAATTCAGCCTTGGAATTTCCAACTGGCGTACGCCTTCCCTCCTTTTCAGCTAATACCATTAGTGATAAGGAGGATTCAGAAGGAGAAATCAGAAGTAATCTTAATCACCCCATTCTGGCCAAAAAGGGCTTGGTTTACCTCCCTTCTTCGAATGGCGGTCAAACCACCTTGGCGACTACCGCTTCGACAGGACCTACTTCTGCAGGGGCCAGTGTGCCATCAGGGGGTGTCCTCTCTAAACCTCACAGCGTGGTATCTGAGAGGCAGTTATTGATACGGAAAGGTCTGTCCCGACCACTGGTGACTACCTTACTTACTAGTAGAAAGCTGGTTACCAGAAAAATCTATGAAAAATACTGGAAGGTTTACAACTCCTGGTGTCACTCGTCTAATAGAGTGGTAAAGAACCTAGTATCAGTGTTGGAATTTCTTCAGGTTGGGGCAGAAAAGGGCTTATCAAGCAGTACACTCAAAGTACAAACAGCCGCATTAGGAGTCTTTCTGGAAAGGCCGATATCCTCAGAACCTTTGGTTGTCAGATTTTTTAGGGCACTCTCTAGGTCCAGACCAGCTCCTGTACGACACTTCCCGAGTTGGGATTTATCAGTAGTTCTGCGGTCTTTGACGAAAGAGCCCTTTGAACCTTTACAAGATGTCTCTCTGAAGTACCTTACTCTCAAGACCGTATTCTTAGTGGCAATTACAACAGCCAGAAGGATTGGCGAACTGCACGCCCTGTCAATAAAGAAACCCTTCCTATCCGTCTTCACGGACCGGATTGTACTAAAGACTGATCCAGCCTTTCTACCAAAGGTGGCGTCAAGCCTTAATAGGGCGCAGGAAATCGTCATTCCAACCTTCTGCTCCAATCCATCAGGGGAAAGGGAGCGACAATTTCATATGTTGGATGTGAAAAGAACATTGCTACATTACCTCGAAGTGACCAAGGATTTTCGATCCTCAGACTCTTTGTTCATACTTTTCTCAGGAAAAAGGAAGGGCCACCAAGCATCTAAGGGGTCAATTGCTAGATGGCTAAGAACCGCTATTCTGGAAGCCTATTCCCAAGCAGGACTATCTCCCCCGCTGGGCATTAAAGCACACTCTACTAGAGCTCAGGCCACTACATGGGCAGAAATAGCTGGTGCCACCCCAGATCAGATCTGCAAGGCGGCTACGTGGTCAAGTTACCTTACGTTTGTCCGTCATTATAGACTGGATCTTCTGTCAGCAAGCGATCAGGCCTTTGGCAGAAAGGTCTTGCAAGCTGTGGTCCCTCCCTAGAAGTGGGTAAGTCTCTATTATCCTCTCAAGGTGCTGTCCTGAAAGACGATAAGGGAAAAGTCAAGTTAGTCTTACCGGTAACTTGTTTTCCATGAGTCTTTCAGGACAGCGGCAACCCGCCCTTAATGTTTTTAGGAATATTATACTGTGACTAACCATACTCTGTTTATGTGTTCCAGTTTGGGCCGGAGGTTTCTCTACTACTACTGATGATAAGTGGAGGGAACCTCCCTTTTAAGAAGTTTGGTGGAGGTGTGTTTCCTGTCAAGTGGGTGGAGCCACGCTCTCAAGGTGCTGTCCTGAAAGACTCATGGAAAACAAGTTACCGGTAAGACTAACTTGACTTTTTTTGCCATCTTTGTCCCACTGGGGGGGGGGGGGGGGGGCGGTCACCTTCACTTCCTGCCCCGTAGCCAAAACAAGAAGTGAGAGGAAATCCCTGCCACTTAAAGGGGTTGTAAAGGTTTATTTTTTATTTTCTAAATCGGTTCATTTAAGCTAGTGCATTGTTGGTTCACTTACCTTTTTCCTTCGATTTCCCTTCTAAAAAATTTTTTTTTATTTGTCTGTCTGAATTTCTTACTTCCCTTTTCTCCTCAGTAAGCTTGCCCCCATCATCCGACCTGTTCTGGCTGGGGGTTAGTCAGCCAGAACAGCTTACTAAGGAAGAACAGGAAGGCAAATCGGAGGAAAAGGTTAGTGAACCAACAATGCACTAGCTTAAAGGAACCTATATAGGAAAAAAAAACCTTTACAACCCCTTTAAAGGAATCTCTTGGGGATCCTAGGTCACCAGAACTAGTGTCCCCATTGGAAAACGTTCCCTCTCTTACTTTTCTGGGATTTTCTTTTACTTTCACTTTAAGTGATAATGGTAAACAGGACAAACTGAGGATGAATCTCCCTAATGGGGGCACAGACAGCAATAAAAACTGACAGGGGGTTCTACATCCTCTCCCCTCTGTCCAAAACTTAAAAAAAAAGTTTTGCATTTAGTTATACTTTAAATGTTAGAGTAACACTCTTTTCTGTTGTGCTCTATTCGGAGGCCATAGCTGGGAACATGTCATGGCATTTCAGTTTAAATCTTGAAATATGTACATTAATCTAGTGTGTGTATCCATTGGCAGCTACTCGTAACTGAAATAATAATTTGGATGAGCCAACCATTTAAAATGTTTTATGTTCCATGTTTTTTTTTTTTTTTTTTTACTAGAAATGATTTTGATACGTTTAAGTGATTTAATTCATGGTTTAGTTTTAATTTAGTTTTTGCTGATCTCAGCAGATGGTGGGCAGAGAGGTCTGCCTGTTCAGCAACACACACTGAGCTTTGATGGCATAGGCTAAGCAAGTTGAGATGTTTTCAGAGAAAATATTATCCTTTTCATTTTCCATTTGAACAACACCAACTGGCCTCCAATTAAACTTGTGATGAACATACTAAAATGGATCGTGGGTGCAAGCACCGGCACTTTAAAGGCCACTTTAACCCAAAATTGATTGAGAGAGACCGAAGCCAAATTCTGATCTCTTGAAGAGTCCAGTGGCAAATTTTCCCCTTAGACATTTCTTCTGAAATTCAGGAATTTGTTCTACCTTGTGGGAGATCCAACTTAATGGCTTGACAGGAGCAGTAGGCTGAAAGTCAATTCTTACCACTGGAGTCCCCAAGAGATTTGAGATGCCAGCTTGTGAGTTGCCTGTTAATTGGAAAAATTGAATATACATTTCCTGTGTAGCCTTTTTATGTTGTTCTTTGCATAGCAAATGAATCATTATTTATTATTTGCATAGACCCATCAGTACATGAGCTAGAAACATGTCAATTTAATTTAGAAGAATATCTGGTTCATCATAACTTGAATGTTTATTTCCATTTTAGGACTGTGAACGGTCACACAGTAGCTCTCCAACGCCATTTGGATTAAAGCCAAGATCAGGTAAGCATTACCAAAAACTGAAGTTTTTTTCCTTTTATTAAAAACATTTGGTTGATGAGGATAGGGTGTCAAACAAGGTGATTTTGGAGTCCAAATGGTGAACACCCTTGCCATTTTCTTACAAAGTAAGTTGTCATTTCAGATTTTATCTACAGCACAACCTACAGGTTAAACAACAATGACCAAGGGTGTAATGGTACTTTTAGCTAAAAAAAATTGCTTATATATTGGATTTAATTGATTGGTCAGATTTAACCACTTCCATACCAGGCACCTATACACCTTCCCGCCCAGACCAATTTTTAGCTTTCAGTGCTGTTGCACTTTGAATGACAATTGCGCGGTCATGCTACACTGTACCCAAACTAAATTTTTATCATTTTGTACCCACAAATAGAGCTTTCTTTTGGTGGTATTTGATCACCTCTGGCATTTTTATTTTCTGCAAAAAAAAAAAAAAATGACCGAAAAAAGTAGTTTTTTTTTTTTTGTTTCTGTTATAGAACATAGTAAATAAGTACGTTTTCTCCTTCACTGATGGTACAATCCACAGCTTGTGGCCAGGTGACATGGCACATTTGGGAGGGTCTCCTGAGGTTATATTTAAAAAAGCTTCTAACCTCAACTGCTGATAACTGCTGCTAAGCTCAGTATGTAAAAGCTGTTAAACAGAGGTTATTCACTGACATTTATCAGCTGTCAGTTTCCAGCGTTCAGAATATTTTCAACTGCCCCGTGTACATGAGCCCTTATTGTACACGCGACATTTTAAAACCTCTCCTACGATTTAACTTGACAGATAGTAACCAACGTTTAAAAACATCTGTTTCTTTCTCGTACATCACGGGACACAGAGCAGCATATTCATTACTATATGGGTTATATGGAGTACCTTCAGGTGTGGACACTGGCAATCTCAAACAGGAAGTCCCTCCCTATATAACCCCCTCCCATAGAGGAAGTACCTCAGTTTTTTTCGCCAGTGTCTTAGGTGTTGGTCACGGAATAGCTTTGCTCCACATCCTTGGGATTAAGGGCGGGCTAACCAGATCTGTCCAAGGAGCCTCAGTGCCAAAGTGGACAGTACCCGGGCCCCAAACCGTGGGGTTTTGCCTATAATGCTCCTCTTTGGAGGGCTGGACCCTGGGCCCAGGACTTGGAGTTCGTAAAGACCATAAGTTCCTGTTTGCCAGGGTGCTATATAGGTCCAGGACAGTGGGTACCTTCATAGGACCCCAGGGCCTGAAGGTCTACTACGCTACCCACGGAGATGGGAGAAGATTGGACCGTTTTGCAAAACGTCCTGCGGCATGAAGCAGGTAAGAGGGGAGCCTGCGGGACTTGGTTCGACAGCAGGCTCTCCAGGGGAGATCTTAAGGGGGGTAGCCTGAGTATGCTCTGCATTGGCACCATGGTCACTATGTCTGATGGACAGGATGCCCTGAAATGTTTCCCCCCATCACTTGATCCCCCTACCTATCTATGTATGTTTGCTAGCTACCTGCTGCTCGCTGGTTGAAGATCTTTTTTATAAAAAAAAAAAAAAAACAGATCTGTCTCTAGGCTAAAGGGACTCCTTAGGGACCTGTTTTAGCCTTACCTTGCCGGGATTCAAAATGTGCCGCCTGATGCGTCCTCCAACCTGCATTCCTGGGCTCCAGAGTGCGTCTCCTCCTGGGCTCTCCTCCCCCGACAGTCACGCGCGCGCATGCATATAGAAAATTTTCGCGCCGTTCGGGAGGGGGGAGGGGGGGGAGCGGGGAGCGTGGAGCCTGACTGCAGTGTAGAGTGGGCGTGCCTTCAATTGCTGTTATACACAGCAGGCGCGTTCTTAGCTCAGTTCAAAGCTGAGCTGGAGAGAGAGGACGTAGAGCTGGCAGCACAGTGACTCCCGGTGGCGAGAAGGGGTACTACATGCTGGAGTCAGCTCCAATACTTTTTGTTAAGCCAAAATCCCCTTGGCAACAGGTTAAATGCTGGCAAACATGTTGGGGGTGGGGCTGTATGTGGTGAATAATATTATAAAAGAAAACATACTGAGCCCCACCGTTTTTGGGCATTAGTGATCCTATTGTCCCCTAAACCTTATTTTTTTGTACTCCTGGCTATAACAGTCTGTTGTTGTAAGCGGAGTCCTTCGGTTTAGTATTATGGCTTCCAAGGGTTCAGGATCAAAACACAAAAAAAAAAAAAAAGAAAAGGCAAAGACAAAGGGGTTCCTCCTCTGGTTCTGATGATATGCCAATACTTTCCCCACAGGTTATTCCTATAGGGGTCACCCTGGATAAGCCATTAAGGGGGTCTGGTGCTGAGGCTGGCCCAGGTCGGCCCAACCCTGTGTTATCACAGAGGAGATGCTAGCCGTCACCCTAGGGGGGCTAGAGAAAAAAGGTTAACAGCTATGATCGCTGGCTCTTTTTCTGGCAAGAAGCGGACTAGATCCCCATCGCCAAAAGGGACAGAACCTAGAGGATCTACCACTGAAGAATCGTTTTCAGCCTCCCAGACGGAGTGTCTGTGGGTCCAGTCTTTGACAGGCATGGTCCGCTCGGCATTTAATTTGCCATTTCCAGAGCCTCAGGTTCCTGCGGTATCCTCTTTGGGTTCTTTTAAAAGCGCCTTTAAGCAACGCAGCTTTTCCGGTCCATCCTCTGTTAGAGGAATTGGTTTTTCCAGGATTGGGACGACCGGACAGAATTTTTTCTGCCGCCTAAAGCTGACGAGAGGGTAGTCTTTATGCACGTCTGCCAGGAAATATTTGTGCTTGCAGGCACTCTTTCCCCTGACCAAATGCTCTTTAAAAGGGGCCCGGATGGCTCAGTCGGTAGAGCATCGGACTTTTGGTCTGAGGGTCCAGGGTTCAGGTCCCGGTTCGGGCACTGCTTTTCAACTACCCGTGAGGTCCTTGAGGCCACATCTCCCGGAAAGCGCCCGATCTCGTCTGATCTCGGAGGCTAAGCAGGGTCGGGCCTGGTTAGTGCCTGGATGGGAGACCACCTGGAAGGTTTTCTGTTATTTACCCTATGGAAAAGACATTTTTCTAAGAAAGGGGGCGCTCCCAACTGTGGACGCAGCCATCTCATGGGTGAATAAATCATTAACTGGCCTAAGGGGAAACATACAAATGTTTAAGGTCTCGGTCGATAAACGTTTAGAGACACTTTTTCCAGCATCCCTGGCTACAGCCAGCAGTGGCTGCAATTGGAGTTTTGTCAGGCGTTAAAGAACCAGACAAAACAGATGCTTAAGACATCCCTGCCCAATAGGCAGAGGAGTTATTGGATATTCCCAGAGCTCTGTGCTTTGCGGTAGAGGTTATAAAAAGACTCCATCCAGCAGGCGTCTCGTTGTCACTATTTTTAGTGCATATGAGAAGGCTCTTATGGTTGAAGAACTGGGCGGCCGAGCCCCATGTAAAAGACTGCTGGCAGGTTTGCCCTTCCATGGAAAGATCTGGATAAATACATTCAGACTGTTTCAAGTGGCAAAAGTACCCTTTTACCAGTCAAAAGAAGTTCCGGGGTCCTGCGTTTAAAAGGCAGCTCCCCCCGGTTCCGGGGCCCTCAAATTCCAGGCAGTACGGACCTCCTGCGCGATCAAACTTTTAACAATGGATCGCAAGGACAGGCCTCTGGGGATCGGTCCCCGACAGAGGGGGTCCGATCATCTGTGGCCGCAGGCTACAGATAAGAATTTCTAAAATTTCCTCCACAAGGAAGGCCTCAATGCGGGCGGCATTGGATCATCTGCTTTACCAGGGCATAATGGTAGAGGTACCAGCCCAAGAACAGGGGCTAGGTTTCTATTCCAATCTGTTTGTCATACCAAGGCTCATCGGCAATGTCAGACCAATTTTGGACCTAAAAGGTTTAAATGCTTACCTAAGGGTTCGCTCTTTCCGGATAGAATCCGTTCGGTCAGCAGCCGCCACACTCCAGAAGGATCTGGCTTCTATAGACATAAAGGATGGTTACCTTCATGTACCAGGTCTTTCAGCCACATCAAATATTTTTGTTTTTACGCTTCGCAGTGATACAGCGTCACTTCCAATTCGTGGCGCCCCCCTTCGGGCTGGCTACGGCCCCCGGGTATTCACGAAGGTCCTAGCTCCTATTCTAGTCACTCTAAAGGATCCAAGGGATCTCGGTCCTAGCATACCTGGACGACCTCTTAATCATAAGATCACGCGCTTCCTTGGTGGAATGCGTATTAGCCCTCATGGTTCAGTACCTCGAGAGGTTCGGCTGAGTCCTAAACCGGGGAAAGATCAGCATTTCAACCTACAAAGCAGTTGGAATATCTCGGCATGAGATTAGACACAGAACAGAAGATGGATGTTCCTGCCCCTGGTAAAGGTCGAGGCTATCAAAAGATTGATTCAGTTGGTTCTAAGCAAAAAAGAACCAACTATTCGCCTATGTATGCGATGGCCATGTTCGAGGCGATACCACACGCTTCCACACTCGTGTCCTACAGGCAGCAATTCTAGCAGCTTGGTTCTGCCCAGTGGTCTGGAAGGCTGGAGAGCGGTTTTGAACAGGTTCACTCGCCAAGGAACTTGGGCAGAGGCGGAGAGGCAGCTGCCCATCAAGGTCTGGGAGTTCAGAGCGGCTCGGCTAGCCCTCCTGGCATAGACATCCAGATTACAGGGGTCCTCGGTGAGAAGTCATTCAGACAATGCCACAGCGGTGGCATATAGGTGAACCACCAAGGGGGAACCAAGAGTCAAGCCACTCAGAGTGAGAGGAGCTTGGTTTTTCGGTGGGCAGAGGTTTATGTACCCTGCATATCGGCGACATTCATTCCCGAGGTGGACAACCTGCAGGCGTACTTCCTAAGTCGCCAAACCCTGTCGCCGGGGGAGTGGTCTCTGCATCCACAAGTCTTTTCAGACAATCTGCCAGAAGTGGGGATTGCCAGACGTGGAGGTCATGGCATCAGGATTCAACAAGAAGCTAGACAGGTTCATGTCTCGAACGAGGGACCCTATGGCCTGCGGAACCGATGTGTTGGTTTGCCCTTGGCATCAATCATAACTTCTATATGCATTTCCCCCACTGCAGTTACTACCCCGCCTGCGGCGCAGGATCATAGCACAGGCCGGTTATCCTGGTAGCCCCAGTTTGGTACCGGAGGGCATGGTACTAACTAGTCCTGAAATTGGCAGCGGGAGGCCCTTGGACTCTTCCTCTAGGGCCAGACCTACTCTCACAAGGCCCGATCCTCCACCCTGCATTACGCCGTCTAAATTTGACGGCCTGGCGGCTGAATCCCTGATTCTCGGGGGTAGAGGTCTGTCTAGGCAGGTAATCCCTACCCTCATTAAGGCTAGAAAGCCGGCCTCCAGGGTAATTTTGTTACAGGGTTTGGAGGGCCTACGTAGGCTGGTGTGAGGCTAAGAGATGGGTTTCCCGCATGTATACCATTGATAGAGTATTACGTTTTCTCCAGCTAAGAGTGGATAAAGGCCTGGCATTAAGCACGATCTAGGGACAGATTTCAGCCTTATCAGTGTGGTTTCAGAGGCCGCTGGCCGCCCACTCGCTGGTTAAGATCTTCGTACAGGGAGTCTTACGTGTTAATCCTCCGGTCAAATCACCACTTTGTCCATGGGACTTAAATCTTGTTCTGTCAACTCTACAGAAACAACCCCTTGAGCCGTTGGCTGAGGTACCTTTGGTTTTACTGACTAGAAAGTCGGTATTTCTGATCACCATAGTTTCGGCCAGGAGAGTATCGGAATTGGCAGCCTTATCTTGTAAGGAACCATATCTCATTTTACATAAGGATAGGGCGGGGTTCTGTCCTCATTCTTCCTTTCTACCAAAGGTTATATCCAGTTTCCACCTGAACCAGGATGTGGTACTTCCATCCTTCTTCCAAAACCCACCTCTAGAAAGGAGGGGTTGCTGCATACGTTGGATATTGTCAGGGCCATAAAGGCCTATCTTAAAGCTACAGAGAAAGTTCGGAAAACAGATGTGGTGTTCGTTTTACCGGAAGGGCCCAAGATGGGTCAGGCAGCTGCTTGATCCACCATCGCAAGATGGATTAAACAATTAATCGTTCAGGCCTGCGGTTTGAAGAGGTTGCCTCCTCCTTTGTCGGCAAAGGCCCATTCTACCAGGGCCATGGGCACCTCCTGGGCAGCACATCATCAGATCTCTATGGCTCGAATATGCAAGGCAGCAACGTGGTCGTCAGTCCACATGTTTACAAAATGTTATCAATTGGACGTAAGAAGGAATGCGGATACAGCCTTTGGGCAGTCAGTACTACAGGCCGCGATTCAAGCTCCTCAGGATCTGAGGGGGCTCCCTTGATTTGATTTGAGATTTACATTTCTTGTTTAAGTTGGATTTACTAGTATTTGAGTATACCTCAATTAAATCCTTTTTTGGAAGATGTCTCCCTCCCCTCATTAAAGCATTGCTTTCGGACATCCCATATAGTAATGAATATGCTGCTCTGTGTCCCGTGATGTACGAGAAAGAAAAAGATTTTTTAATACAGCTTACCTGTAAAATCTTTTTCTTGGAGTACATCACGGGACACAGAGCTCCCACCCCTCTTTTGGGGAACATTTTTGGGAGGCATACTGCTTGCTACAAAACTGAGGTACTTCCTCTATGGGAGGGGGTTATATAGGGAGGGACTTCCTGTTTGAGATTGCCAGTGTCCACACCTGAAGGTACTCCATATAACCCATATAGTAATGAATATGCTGCTCTGTGTCCCGTGATGTACTCTAAGAAAAAGATTTTACAGGTAAGCTGTATTAAAAAATCTCTTTTTTGTTACGTTTACATGCTGTATTTGCATTTTCAAAGTGTGTTTTTTTTTTATCTCCATTAAAAATGCCTGTAAATGAAATGCGGCTAAACTCAAATGACTGCATTTACAAGCTGTTAGACATTTGGCATTTCAAGTGCCTCTGAACATCTGTCCTAAATGCAATTTTTTTGGTTTTCCAAAAAATGCTTCTAAACTCAACTGCCTAGAAATGACTATAAACGGCCTGAGTTCAGGGGCAGCTGAAAAAAAATCCTAACTGCTCCTAAACGTCCGTTTACCAGCAGCTGTGTACATATGAAGCCTTGCAACCCACCAGCAAAAATAAACAGATTTGCACCACCTCATAGTAGGCATATTATTGAACTGCTGTCTAACCGTTTCTAATTGCTTTAGCGGCCATAGTGGAGCAGTACAGGAACATTCTTTGCTGCTGGTGTGTCCTCTAAGTCTGGATTGCAAGATCACAACACCAGGCCAATGCAAAGTTTTTTATAGTGACCCATAGTAGAACTAGTTGTTCTTTAACTCCTTAAGTACCGCCTCCTGCACATATACGTCGGCAGAATGGCACGGCTGGGCATATCCACATATATTTACGTCGGTTCCAGTACCCAGCCGTGGGTCACAGGCGTGCGCCCGCGGCGCGCACCTGTGACCCAGTCCGAAGCTCCGGGACCGTGGTACTCGCGGACCCTATCGCTGCTGGAGTGCGGCGATCGGTCCCCGGAGCTGAAGAACGGGGAAAGCCGTGTGTAAACACGGCTTCCCCGTGCTTCACTGTGGCCTGCAGCATCGATCGCATCATCCCTGTTATAGGGGGACGTGATCGATGACGTCACACCTACAGCCACACCCCCCTACAGTTGTAAACACACACAGGGAACACATAACCCCTACAGCGCCCCCTTGAGGTTAACTCCCAAACTGCAACTGTCATTTTCACAGTAAACAAAGCAATTTAAATGCATTTTTTGCTGTGAAAATGACAATTGTCCCAAAAATGTGTCAGAATTGTCCGAAGTGTCCGCCATAATGTCACCGTCATGAAAAAAATCGCTGATCACCGCCATTAGTAGTAAAAAAAAAAATAATTAATAAAAATGCAATAAAACTATCCCTTATTTTGTAAACGCTATAAATTTTGCGAAAAACCAACCGATAAACGCTTATTGTGATTTTTATTTTTTTTACCAAAAATAGGTAGAAGAATATGTATCGGTCTAAACTGAGGAAAAAAATTAATTTTATATATATTTTGGGGGGATATTTATTATAGCAAAAAGTTAAAAATATTGCATTTTTTCAAAATTGTCGCTCTATTTTTGTTTATAGCGCAAAAAATAAAAACCGCAGAGGTGATCAAATACCACCAAAAGAAAGCTCTATTTGTGGGGAAAAAAGGACGCCAATTTTGTTTGGGAGCCATGTCGCACGACCGCGCATTTGTCAGTTACAACGACGCAGTGCCGAATCGCAAAAAGGGGCAAGGTCCTTTACCTGCATTTTGGTCCGGTTCTTAAGTGGTTAATGGGTTTGAAATATTCTCTGTTGCAAAAAATGCAAAACCTTACCTGTTCTTTGAGAGTATCAATTTGTGTTTTTCCTGCAGCTTTTAGCCGTTCCTCCCGACAAGAATATGGATCTTCAGATCCGGGCTTCACTATGAGAAGGAAGATGGAACATCTAAGGGAAGAGCGAGAGCAGATAAACCAGCTGCGTAATGTATGTGTTCAGAATATAGTGCTGGCTGTGGGAGCATGACTTAATTTTTCTGGGAAGTAAAAAGGAGACTCTTAAGCCTCGTACACACCATGAGAATATCAGACAAATGATCGTCGGGTATTTTTGCATGCTAGTCTCATATGAAAAATGAAGAGGTTACTCAACTTGCGAATTTTCTCGTACGACAGAATAGAATTTTGGAAGTGATGTAACGTATTGTAAAAAGTCCAAGCCTCTTTGCAATTCTCTTGTCTACTTCAATTAATAGTATGTGGCACCCATCATTTTAGAGGTATCCACAGGACCACTCTGTGGTTATTTAACCAATATTGTTCAAACGCATTGTAATTTATTCTTTCATTTCCAAGCATGCGTTGCCTTTGTCTTCAAACATTTATTTGGACATAAACTGTACTGACTAAGCGAAAATTGTATGATTTGGTATCGTACGAGAAAAATGTACGTGTTTGTCCCTTTTGGATAATTTCAGATGTACTGTCGTGTACTAAAGAACAGATTATCAGACGATTGCTTCGAAAGCGGTATTTTTCAGCTGGTTTTCTGATAGTGTGTACTGGGCTTTAGTGGGGTTTACGAACATTACTGCCTAATTTATTTGAATAACCAGGGTCTGCCATATACTAATTGACCACTTAAGGACCCTGCCTGTTTTTTAGACTCGTTGTTTACAAGTTTAACCCCTTATGGACCGCCGCATGTACATTTACGTTGGCAGAATGGCACCGACAGGCACATCAACGTATATATACGTTGGTGCCTTGAGGGGGTTCGGGGGTCCGATCGGGACCCCCCCCCGGTACATGCGGCGGTCCGGTTACCTGGCCGAGCGATTCGTGCAGAGGGGGTGGCGGTTCATTTTTGTCCGCCCCCTCCGGATCGCTCTCAGCAAATCCGCGCGCTCCCCTGCAGTGTCACTTCCTCCTCCTGTGTAAACATAGGAAGAGGGAAGTGATGTGATCTCTCCCTCTGCGGTTTTTTCAACCACCGCTGAGGAGAGATCACATCGCACAGTAAGTCTGCACAACACTACACTGACACACTTTACACATAGGCACATTTAACCCCCGCGATCGCCCCCTCCACCCTGTCAGTGTCACTGAATGCAGTGATTATATGTATGATCACTGCAGTTAGTGTCAGTGTGACAGGCAGTTAGTGTCAGGTCCAGGGTAGCCCCCGTACCCCCACCTAATAAAGTTTTAACCCCTTGATCACCGCCCTAGTTAACCCTTTCACTCCCTATTGCCAGCGTCACTAAGCAATCATTTTTCTGATCGCTGTATTAGTGTCGCTGTTCCCGCTGGGTAGCTATTTTTTTTTTTTTTATTGCGATTTTTTTTTTTTTACTAAAGACATGTGGCTAAATAAATTTTGGCCTAAATGTTTGACTAAAATTTAGTTTATTTGATTTTTCTTATAACAAGACGGGGCGCGTTAAAAAAAAATATATGTATTTTTTCTTATTTTAATTGATTTTATACATTTTACACTGTTTTAAAAAAAATGGGTCACTTTTATTCCTATTAAAAGGAATGTAAACATGGGAGCATGTAAACATTCCTTGTAATTGGGGAAAAAAGCATGACAGGTCCTCTTAAATATGAGATCTGGGGTCAAAAAGACCTCAGATCCCATATTTAGACTAAAATGCAATAAAAAAATGTGTCATTTGAAAAAATGACAACAGAAAAATGTGCCTTTAAGAAGCATGGGCGGAAGTGACGTTTTGACGTCGTATATTCCTGCTATGCTGTGGAGATGGGTGGGGGCCATTTTGCCCTCGCTCATATCCCAGCCAAGCAGCGAGAAGGACCCGATCGCCTCCGCCGCTGCCGACACCTCCGGTAAGCGTGATCTCGCGGCGAATCCGCCGCGGAGACCACCGTTATCGTTTAAAGGACCAGCCACGTTAAAGATAAATTTCCCCGGTTGTGGCAGCAGCTGCTGCTGCTGTTACCGAGATATTCATTTTTAAAGTGATGGCGTGTATATATACGTGAGCTGGTCCTAAACTCTAGAATTGTTTTTTTATTCATAATAGTTTGAATATATGAAAATGGTTTGTGATAGATGCGGTTCTGTAAGTATAATTCATAGTAGGAAAAGCACAATGGATGAAGCAATCTCCCTTTCCAGATCTTGTATTTAAGTAGGCACAAAACCCACAGCTGACTGAATACTTGGGACAGTCGTCATGGCCATCGATCTTTTAGATCAGATGGAATTTGAGTCTTGTATGGGTAGCTGTTAGACAATTGCCACCAGAATAGGTGTCCCTTTGAAAGATTTCCTGTTAGTTTTCATTATCTGTGACAATTGGCATAAGGACAGAAAGAGGGGGTGAATCTTCCAAGCAGGAACATGGACCGCATTTATTCTTGTTAATGATTTTTACATAACCTATCCAGAACAAAGAGAAGTTTTGGGTTTACATACACGTTAAGAAATAAGAATTTTGTTCAGGCAGAACACATTTTTACAAAAGATGAGTTTTTAAAAAAAACTGTAACCGATACAAAAATATATAATAAAACTGACCATGAGCCATTCTATTTTTCCTACCACCATGAAATTGTATACAGCATTGTATAGAAGTGAATAAACCAGGATCATGGTTGAGGGTGCAACCATGATCCGGTATCATATTTTTTTTTTTTTCTGCCAGCGATGCTAAACAGCTGCTGGATTTATTTTCCAAGCAGCAGAAGGGTGTCCCACCCCCTCCCGCTGCCATCTTTTCCTGGGTTCTACTGGAGCTCAGTAAGGGTGCAAACGGAAACATCGGCTCCCCCAGACACCGTGAAAGAAGCTGATGTTCCTCCCACCGTTTGATGCCAGAAACTGGAAGTGACAAGGCTTTTGTCACTTTGGTTTTAGTTTGTTTACAAGCCATTGCTGGCTTGTGAAGCAGAAGGTATATTATTCATCCCTTGTGATGGCAATAAAAGTAATAGAAAAAAAACTTAAGTACAGTGTCAAAATAAATAAAATGTATTTTGTTTTTTTAAATCCCCCCTGTGCTCATGCGCAAAGGTGAACACACGTGGCTGTCCAAAAAGCACACGTTGGCAGCAATCGCACCATGCAGGCCCACTGGACAAAAGGAGAGCCAATCAGTGGGTCCGTAAGACCCGATGTCCGGGCCACCTGCGATTGTTTCATAGAGAGGCAGAACTGTGATTTGCCTATGTAAACAAGGCAGCTCGCTGTTCTGATGGGGTAACATGGAGGTCTTCTGTTTCTGCTAAGCTGGAGGTTCAGTCAGTCCGTCTACCCACACAGTTAGCAAGCGCCTCCTAGAGACACAGTTAACCCTTTGATTGCCCCTTCCCTGCTAGTGTCATTAGTACAATAACGATGCATATTTCTCTTTCGTTCATGGACGGACACAGCCTTAATCTTGACAAAGTGGGTATTAGCCTTCATTCAGGAGTGACTAGGCAGAAACTTATAGAAAGTGTTGAACACATCACACAGTAGCTCTCTCGGCATCTAGCAGATCAGTTTTTTTTTCTTCCTAGCTAAGGATAAGACATGGCTCCCTTCGGGCCCATAGACATGGAGATCCATTGCAAATTTTTTTTTTTTTATTTATTGTTCCTGTGATCTACGATCTACACGCCGACTGGGTGAGAGGCTAGATCCCAGATCGTTGTAATCTCCCCAGTTTCGGCCATCGAGCGTTTGCCGACCGTAGCTATGCGCTGGGTCATCCACGACATGTGGCTCGTGAGCTACACGCTCCAGGGCTAGCTTATGACCGGTCTATAGGGCCGAGATGCAGAGGCCGGGCCGACAGTCACCTCCGTAACCATGTGGAAGATGGTCTGTCTGGGATGCTTCCAGCATAATCCATGCAGGAAGAGTAAGTAGTAATCCCCTGCTTCGGCAGGAGGACATAATTGGACATTCCCAGGGAGGTCAAGTAGGGGGTCTCATCCTTCCTTCCCTCCCTCCCTTCCCCCCTCCCTGGGCTCTCCGAGCTAGGCTAACTGCTGGGGTCGGGGATTCACCTGGGGGGATTCACCTGTGAGGGAACTGCGATGTACGTCCACTTACAAATGCTATAAGCTGCCATTAAAAGTTTGCTTACCTGTGTGTTTCCCTCCATGCTGTCGGCAGCCACTTTGCCTGTGTTCCACACTGTGTTTGGCCTCTATCTGTTAATCGCCGCCCATTTTGCCTGTAGTCCATGCTGGGGTTGGCCTCTGTCGCTCGTCTTTGTGGTGCGCCTTGTTTGGCCTCTATCTGCTAATTGGCGGCCATTTTGCCTGTGAATCCACACTGTGTTTCTGCCTCAACGGGGGCCATGTTCTTGTGGCCTGCAGCGTTTGGCCTCTATCTGCCGCTCAGCAGCCATTTTCGTGCGGTCCACGCCGCATCATATAATTTAAATGGCACAAGCTTGCAGACACACGCAGCGGTCAGACTGACACAGACAGCTGACAAGGAAGCAGCTCAAGCAGGAAGTGGGCGGGGTGGAACCCCTCATCTCTCAAGCAGCTAGGAGGGTGGGTTGTTGTACCTTGCCTTGGAGTCCCTGTGGGTGTCAGGCGCGTGGGTCAACATGCGTCAGAAGCAGACGCCTTTACCCCTGAAACACCTGGGCTAGCAATTGATGCCCCTGCACCCGATGTATGTCGGCAATCCTTGATGCTTTTGTTGCCAAGGTGGAAGCAGGGCGTGGGAACACGGGGGGGTAAAAACGCCGCCCTCCCCCTGCCATCTTCTGGGGACAACACTGATGCAGAGCCGGGTCCAGCAACGGCTCATGACCCTGGCTCTGATGTATCCGAGGACCGGCCGGGCAGTGAGGATGACTCCGGATTCGGGTCAGCGCGCGAAAAGGCTCTGGTCGGTGATTTTATCACCACAGTGCGAGATACTCTAGAAAATAGTCTGAGTACGAGTCTGTGGAAGCAACAGAGACTTTGGTTCCTTTTGGGTTCCGTAAGTCAACCTGCACTGCTAAGGTGTTTCCTTGTGTGCCTTATCTAGACAAACTTTTATACAAGGAATGGAACAAACCACAGAAGATTTTTTTTCTGTCCCTAAAAATTTGGCTGTGCGTTACCCTCTTGAGGATCGTTTCCGGATAGTGGACCCTCCTGTGTCCAGACTAAACAAGGTAACCATGATTCCGGTGGAAGGGGCTCCTGCTTTCAAGGGCCCTTTGGACAAGAAGGCTGAGGCGGTCTCCCACAACCTATACATGGTGGTGGGCTTGGCTGTGCTCCCAACGATAGTTGGGGCCCTTGTGTCTCAGACACTCACTGAATGGGCAAAGATGCTGCACAATGGGTTAAAAGCATGTCAGGCTCCCTCAGGCGAGGTAGCGCTAGCCGATCAGTTGGTACAGGGCCTAAAATGTGTCTGCGAATCTGCCTTGGACACTATTCCTCTGCTGGCCAGAGCCTCAAGCTATGCAGTGGTGTTTTCGCCATCTGCTCTGGTCTGCGGACCAATCTTCCAATAAGGCCTTGATGGATTTGCCCTTTAAGGGCGGCAAACTTTTTGGAGCATCCCTGGATGACATTATTAAAGATGCCATAGGGAGTAAGAGTACGCTGCTCCCACAATCCAAAAAGGTAAGGAGCCACGCCGTAGGCAAGGCCCCTCCTTCACCTCGCACAATCGTTTTGTTCGTCCTCCCAGATCGGCCAGTAAACGATCCCAGGCCAATAAAGCGCCTGCTAAGGGACAGAAGCGTCCCTGGTTTTGCAAGCTCAACAAGCCTGCAAACAAATCCACGTCCGCATGAACGTTTGCCCCCACCCATCTCTCGGGTGGGGGGGGGGGACGTCTTCGCGAATTTGCGACCCGGTGGACCGGTGTGTTTGAGAAGTAGTTTCCTCAAGGTACAAGATAGAGTTTCTCTCTTGCCCACCAAACAGATTTTTTCCCTCCAGCCTCAACCGACCCGTCGGACAGCCCTGTTTGGCGCATTACAGGATCTGCTGGTACGCGGGGTAATCATTCCTGTCCCTGTAGAGGAACGATTTCAGGGGTTTTACTCAAACCTGTTCGTAGTACCAAAGAAGGAGGGCTTTCGCCCAATCCTGGATCTCAGGGCTCTCAATTTCTTTGTGAAGGTACAAGGATTCTGGATGGAGTCGGTTCGCTCTGTTTGTTTTAATCTTGTGGGTCAGTCTGCTGTGATCCCAGATGGATGCCTCTCAATCCTGTGCTGCTGCAGATGGATGGTGAAGTACTGTGTGTTCAATGTCCAAGGATGGGTCAGGGTGTCAGAAGCCGCTCAAATGAAGAGATAGTGCCATAGTGAAGTACATTTAAAAAGAGTTAAATAACAACTGGTAAACTTACATCAAAGAATAAACACTTAAAGCGGATGGTTCACAAAACAAAAAATATTAAAAGCCAGCAGCAACAAATACTGCAGCTGCTGACTTTTAATATTAGGACACTTACCTGTCCTGCGGTCCAGCGGCGTCCGCAGCAGAGGATGAGCGATCGCTCGTCTCTCTGCTGTTCCCCGCTCCATCCACGGTGAGGGAAGCGCTGCGGCTTCACTGCCCGGTTCCCTACGGCGCATGCGCGAGTCGCGCTGCGCCCGCCGATTGGCTCCAGCTGTGTGCTGGGAGCCGAGTGTTCCCAGCACACAACGGGGGACGGACGGGATGTGATGCAATGCACGTCTTTTGCCCGTGAATGCTGGGCCGGAAGTGGGTGCAGATACCTGTCTATCTGCACCCCCCTCCCCCCTGAAAGGTGTCAATTGTGACACCGGAGGGGGGGAGTGTTCGGATCAGCGGATCTTCACTTTAGGGTGGAGATCCGCTTTAAGTTCTGCGTTTTTACTTCCTATTTCCAGTCCTTACATGTTACGCTGTATCTCACAGCTTCATCAAGTGTTTATTCTTTGATGTAAGTTTACCAGTTGTTATTAAACTCTTTTTAAATGTACTTCAATATGGCGTCCTTGGTACGCAGACCTAGTGCGTCTAGTAGCAGACATCCCTTGGCGTCTGCCGCTGAGAGACGACCTGCTGTCGCAAGGTCTCATAATTCATCCTGCTTTGCTTCCCAAGGTTGTTTTGGCCTTCCATCCAATGAGGACATTGTACATTGTACCCACTTTGTCAAGATTAAGGCTGTGCCCATCCATGAACTCTGAGAAAAGGATTTTGCGGTGAGTACAAAAATCCTATTTTTAGCACGGATCACTGTGATAATGTCACTGGTTCCCAAAAAAGTGTCAGGTGTCCGATTTGTATGTCGCAGCCCTGCTAAAAATCACTGATCGCCGCCATATGCCATAAAAATATCTCATATTTTGTAGATGCTATTATTGGGATTTGTTTACCAAAAATATGTAGCAGAATACATATTGTCCTAAATTGATGAAAAAAAAATATTGTTTTTTTTTTTTCAAAATTATCGCCTTTTTTTGTTTGCTGCGCAAAATATAACAGAGGTGGTCAAATACCACCAAAAGAAAGCTCTCTTTGTGGGGAAAAATGTGGGTACAGCGTCGCACGACGCATGTTGATTTTTGACAGAATTGACTTGGGCAGCTAGTGGTTAAAAAACGCTTCACTGATTATTTTAGTTTTTTCCCTGGATGAGGTAATGTTTCTTGGGAAAGTACAAGCTGTCAATTGCAGTTCCTCCAACTGATTAAAAAAGTGTCAGGCTACTTCAGCATATTAAAAGGCGTGTGTTTTTTTTTTTTAATTTCTTTATAACGCACAGCTTGTCTGTTACCTCATAGTACTAAACCATGCAAAACTAAAACATATGTTGTGCAAGACTTTTTACTTAATAGAATTGTTTTGTTTATGTTGCAAGTTTCCTAGAATCCATTATGTTATAGTTTACGTATTTTAGTGGGAATTTGGAAAGCTACTGAAATGGCAGATCCAGCCTTTGCCTATTACGGTGGGTAATGTGCCAACCATGGGTTCCCACTTAGAGGAACTTCATCCCTGGACCTGTAGAAGATTCTGCCAGTAACTTTTCGTGCCACAATTTATGCTAGAGTTTGCACTTTCTAGTTTCATTTTTGTACATATTAGGTTTAAATATGAGTACTATAAATGGAAAAAGTTTAGGACACATAATTTATGGACAGGAATTACACACTCATAAGATATTATTATATAGGATCTGTTGTTTGCATTTTTGCACATACCATGTTTTATATATGAGTACTTGTACATGGAAGAATTTTCGGATATAAGATTTATGCACAAGTACAACAGAATAATTTAATAGGATTTACAAGTTTTTAAAATAACATTTGGGTTTTATTTAGCCCTGTAGATAACATACAGTACATATTATGTTGCATGTTAAGGGATATTTAAATACAGCTGGCTGGGTTTTTATAGAATCATAAGCAGCACAGAGATACAGTAACTATTTTTATATTCCAGAGATGCACTCGCAGCCTACATGCACTCATATACAGGTACTGTGTGCTGGTCTGCTTGTATGAAGCAGCTGCATTGACATTGTGTGTGTGGGCCTTTTTTTAACTTTTAATGCAGTAATGATGTTTTTACCACTTGGACTTTGCATTTAAATTGTTAAATATTAAATGTAATGCATATATGTTTTTTTTATATGTGGTTTTCATTCATTTTTTCATATGAATGAATGAATGAAAACTTATATAGCGCGGCACATGTGAACTTAATCGCCTCTGGGCGCTTGTTGTTCCTGTCTTCTTTGGTATCAAAAGAGATGAGTCTTGATCTTTCTCCTGAACGCCAAGTGGTTCTCCTCCAACCGAATGCTGGTTGGTAAAGCGTTTCTTGGTAAAGCGTGCTTACTTATGTGGTTTTGGTGGTTCTGTAACTACTATAGCACTGCCTCTCATTTATTATATGGCTTTCACACTGCCCCCTTACGGTTTGGCTGCTGTGCAGGTTACCTGCGTTTTCTCATAGACCTCTATTATGTCCCACTTTTTGGTGCGTTTTCTGAACGCACACCAAAAGTCCTGCATGCTGCATCTTTGGTAAACTTTCAGCAAATGCACCAAAGCATGGGACATAATAGAAGTATGTATGTAAGTACATATTATTATAATTATTATACAGGATTTATATAGCGCCAACAGTTTGTGCAGCGCTTTACATCAGGGACATACATACACTGCTTTTTCAGGGTTTGTTCATAATGGTTGTAAGGACTGCAGGGAGACACCTGGGAGTATACTTCCTGCCACGGCCACAGCATGTGTATGACCTTTGCTGCTGCTCCTGCAGCTAAAGGGGGAGCAGTTGGCGATGATAAAAACAGCTCAACCATGTGGCTTTTACCGTCCCTTTGTTCACTTTTCTGTGGCCGAGTGTAGGGAAGCCTATTCATTTCAGTGGGCTATCCTACCCACAGAAAAGCAGGGAAAGAAGTCCTATTTTAAAATTGTGTCGAACTGAAAATGTACCTTGCTTACCAATGCGTACAAGTACCAGTAAGTCTGCATGTTGGGAACGTGCGCAATTTTGCCTTTGTTCCCCAACACACAGCAATGTGATTCAAGCCTTAGACTGGGGTGCCTCGAGACTAAAAATACTTTTTAAGAGCGCCCTGACTGGAAAAAAGTTAAACACTGCTCTGCTGTACAAATAAGATGAAAGAAATTTGGACTTGCCTGAGAAACCCATTGCTTGGTGTACTGGGACATAGGCCACCCTCCCATCTGTTCTGTATTACTGCATTGCTTTCTTGCTAAATACAATCACAAAAAGGGGGCACAGAGGGGGCAGGGTTTTGGGGCATACCCAAAAGCTTTGCCAGTGTCCAGTCACAATATTCTGTAGCGATATACCTATAGGTAAGGTGTGAATAAGGAGGTTAATCAATCTCCAATGAATAGTCCATGTAACAAACAAATGGTTTCAAACACTAAAAGTCCATTCACTAAGCGCAGGTGCCTAGTAGGAGTGGAAACATCTTCCGATAAACGGCTGAAGAAAACAAAAAGAGGAGCCTCTAAGTGTACGAGTATGGGACAATTTTGCCATTTGTCTTAAGTAGAGATGAGCTCCGGCCTGTTCGCAAAGCCCACGTGCAGAGCCCGCCAGGAATTTGGCGCTGTGTTAAACACAGGCAGTGAGACATTTCCCAATGCAAGGCTGCAGAGATCGGGAAAGGTCTCCCTGCCTATGATTAGCGCAGTGCCGACTTCCTGGCGGGCTCTGCAGGTGGGCTTTGCGAACATGTCGGAGCTCATCCTTAGCCTTAAGTCATTAAATTGTGCCATACTCCTACACTTGGAGGAGCCTCTTTTTGTTTTATTTTACTGACCAGCAACCGCCCTTTTTTCCAGGAGTACACAATTGTCTCCCGGGGGGGCATGTCTCTGTTATAAACTACAAGTCAGCATGTATTCACATGTCTGAGCATAATAAAACGGCCTAGTAATGCACCATAGTGAAAAGGTGCTTAGGTCACTAGGAAATTTAGTTTTTTTGGACATTTCACTTGTATGTGCACCCCACACTCCAAAATGATTGCAAACAAATGGAAGGTAGTGAACTAACATGCATATATGTAAAGTATTACCATGTTATATTTTCTCTAATAAATTAGATTAATAAAAACGTTTATATGCTTTTTCACTAAGAGGGGAGTTTAATGAATGTTTTTATTATTGTTTAGTTCTACTGTACGAGTTTTTCATGTGTTTTCATTGTGTATATTTTCTAGAATTGCAGTTAATACAGTCCAGAGTAACAGGAGAATATCATTACAATGTTTTCACAGAATCTGGAGTCCAGGCTTAAAGTTATTTTACCAGATGACATTGGAGGAGCACTCATGGATGGTGTTGTGTTGTGCCATCTTGCTAACCATATACGACCCCGTTCAGTTGGCAGCATTCATGTTCCATCACCAGCAGTGGTAAGATATTCTGTTATACGTATATATGTACGTGAATAGTCCACTTGCACAGGAGTTTGCACAGGAGTTTGCACGTTTAGCTGTAAATCGCTGTTTCTAAATGTTCGTATCTGTTAGAGCAGTAGTGCCCAACCAGTGGCCCAGGGGCCACATGTGACCCGTGGAGCCCTCTGATGTGGACCATGACCTCCTTCTCCGAAATAACAGGCCCAGACCACCGGTTGCCGACCTGCCATCCTAGAGCATCAGTGTTTGGAATAAAGCCGGTGGTAAAGGAAGCAAGTGGCTGCGCAGCAGAGCCACATAAGCTGATGCTTCCTGTATATAGCTGACTCCTGTCACAGGCGGAGTGATAACAAATGCACTCCCCCGGGACATCAAAAGCCGGGGATACCTGAATAGAAGACTTATTAAAGGTAAGTTTATTACTAAACTTAGAGTGTATATATGCTTTGCAGTGGTTACTGGGCTGCTTTCAAACTGATCCACAGATGCAGCGCAGTGTACCTGCGGGTTATCTCCACTGAGACAGACCTGCTATTTCCTGCGGGTTTGGTGCACTTTCAGAGAGTGCATCACACCTGCAGGATATAATAGAAGTCTATAGCAAAGTGCAGCTAACCTGCAGGAAAGCCACAGGTACAGTGCTCTGCACCCACGGGGTTGGGTAAACCATAGCACATCAGTATGAAAGCAGCCTTAGGCCATTTTCACACGATTGGTCCGGCCCAATCTGATCCTCTATTCACCTCTGTGGAGAAGCAGATGTAAAACGAACACAGTCCATTAACAACCGCCAGGCTCCAATCCAATCTGCTAAATAAAACAGAAGGGGATCTGCCCCCTTCCATCCAGGCAGGTTGGAGGGCCTATAGAGTAGAGCGGGCTGTGTCAGTGTCTGCTCTGCATATGCAGAGCGAACACGGACCCGTCATCCACCCACTTCGCCCATTGTAGCCTGTGACTGATTACCAAGTCGCTTAAGTGGCCCTCGCTCTTCAAAAGGTTGGACACCCCTGTTGGAGACTGTCAGCAGACCATACTATATTTTTACACACTTCTTTGTAGGACCACTAATATAATGCTAAGTAAAGCACCACATATACTAGATATATACAAAATATCTAGCTCCTTTATATAAGAGCAGTAGTTTATATACTTTTCTATGAAGTGCTACTGCAGGTTTTGAACCACTCATTAGAAAATATATAGTTGCACTAAACCTTGAATAACATTAATAAATTGTGTTACTAATGATCGTGGACAATCCTGGCAAATCTCCACTGCCCAAATACCAACAAATTGATTAAAATGTGAAAAAACACAATTCCAAAAAAATGTAATTAGTGTATAGACAAATATAGTAAATACAGTGTATACTAATAATCAATCCATAGAAAACTGATCTTAAAGTGCGTGAATGATAATGCAAGTGCGCCGTCAGTAAAGTGGCCACATCTCATAAAAATATTTCATATATTTTAACAATAAAGTCCACATGAATTGCGAAAATAATTCACATGTTGTAATAATAAAGTCCACTTGTGAAGATATCCAAGTGACAACCGACTGTTCCGCTGAGTGATTGACAACCAAAGTGCAATCCACAACCATAGAGTAATGTAGATCTGCTTACCAGAACAATTTGGTCCCTTATGACAGAGGACCTAGGGTCACATGTAATGAATCCCAATTGGATGGTTAACCCCTATGTTTGCAGCCTTAACTATTAGCACCTCTCACGGCGTTAATTGTCGGCACATCTGACAGCATTAATGGTGGAAACATATAAAAAGAAAGGAGGTGGAACCTCGACAGTGTAAAATGCTTGATGTTTAATACATAGACAATACATAAAAGCACACTCGCATTATAAAAAGGAAGAAGAGCCTTAAGCCTGTTGCGCCAGCCGGCCGCAAACAGGCAAACCCGTCTGTATGGAACTCGAGCAGTGGAGGGTGATGACGTCAGCACGCCGCTCGTTCCTCCCTACGCATTTCGTGATAGGTCAGGTTGTCTCGGGGTGTGATCGGTCACATCGTTTCGTGATAGGCATCAATAGTGCTCTTATTTGCTCAAACTGCTACTCATCCCTCTTCCAGACTGTGTAGGTAATTACAGAAGTGTTATCGGGACATAGCCTGAGTTTCGCTACACTACAGCAGTCAGAACCTGCTGTAGACGATCCACTCACGACTCACAAGTTTCTATTGGTACAAATGTTTGTAGTAGGGCAGGCCCTTTCTAATGCTTTGGTGTTAATGCAATCTTGAAAAAGTAAAATTAAGGTGCCTGGTGGAGCCTGCATACAATTTTAGCTCATTATTGGGGTAGCTGTACTTCAAATTGTATTGGAACCAATGTAAAGCATGTGTGCTGCTGCATGATAAGTAGAAGTTAAAAAAATAATAATCATGACTGGTTGGAGCAGTTGTTTGTTCTTTGTTGTATTTTGAAACTGAATTTAGATGGTTCAGCAGTTTTTTACATTACCTTCCACTTCATGTTGTGTGAGAGGAGTTGTGAACTACTGTGGCTTCACATTCACACATCCAAACAGATTCTGAAACCACAGGAAAATAGCTTGATTCTCCTATCAGCACAGGCAATAATCTCATGGAAAATCTGACAGGCAGGCTGCTGAGCCGGGCAAGATTCAAACGGTCTATGGCCAGCTTAATTCATCTAGTAGATTTGTTGTTGAATTTACAAATGAAAACAACATTGAAGCGACTTCCATTGAAATCAATGGGTACAAATCGCCTAGAAGTCTGATTGAAGTAGTACAGGAACCTCTTCTGAAGTCGGAGCGACATGAGTAGTGTGTATTAACACCGCTCCCATTCACTTACATTGCTTTTCTGGACAGCGCGACTTGGGACGACTTGAGACGACTTCAAGTCGGATCCCAAGTCGCCCCAGTGTGAACCGACTCTTACCTATCTATTACTGATTGTATAAAACATTGTTCAATATTACACACAGTACCAGTGGATCCAAAGTGTAAGGCATTTAATGCAGACTACCAAGACTAAATTAGCGTTTCATGTCCTTTCATAACAGCACATGTAGTAAACCAAACATACTCTGGTTTCTGACCTACAGTGCACTTATGTTTGTACTTTAAATAGCTCTTATGTGCAAGCATCATAGTTAGTATTCAGGTTAATTTCTGTGCCCTAGAATCCCTTGGACTTCAAGCCAAGTTCTTAATGGAGCCACACCCTTCCAGCTCTAAGCCCTATTAAAGAGGACTTCTACAAAGAGGAGCTGTCGCCACGATTGTCTAGGGGGAACCGGCAGTGAAGCTGGCACCCTACTGCGTATGCGCAAAGCGCACTGCACATTCTGAATGGCCCAGTGGTGGAAGGAGGATGGAAGCAAAACTTCCGAGTGATGTAGTTGGGAATTTAGGTTTTGGCATTTTGATAGATGAACAATCATGAATAGAGCTTGGTCTATACAAGGGGTAGGCGACCTTTTGCACATAGTGTGCCGAAAAATATTTAAAATAATTGAGAGTGAAGTCTACATAGAAAAATGCCAATTTTCAACACTCAATCGCGCAGAGGACTTTTTTTCTAAATGAAATGCTGTAAAATGCTTAAATGAGTTGTAAAGGAACATTTTTTATGCCTAAAATTTATGTCTACAAGGTAGACAGAATAGTGTAATGATTCTGGTAAAAAACAAGTAAATACCTATTAAATTTGTTCATCTATATCACCTCCAGTGTTCTAGTTTCTGTTCTCTTATTCACTTCCTGGTTTGCGGCGCTCGTTCACTTCCTGGTTTGCGGCGCTCGTTCATGTAAGAACTACATTTCCCAGTATGCATTGCGGCACGCCCAGTGACATGTCGAGAGCGTCCTGCCGCACAGATGTAGTTCCCAGAAGGGGGCGAGCACGTCACTGACCACCGCAGTAAAGCCTCCCTTCCCAGTGGTGAGTAACAATCAGACAAGCAGGAAGTGAACAGAGCAGAAATAGAGCAACTTCTGAGCGAAAACGAACAATGAGGAAGTGAAAAGAGCAATGTCTGCAAGTAAAGGATGCTTATTATGAAAAACAATTTTTTCCTTTACAACCCCTTTAAATAATAGTTCAAAAAGAATATTGAGCTTTGAGCCTTCACACATCAAATCGGCCCAATTTCTGCACTATAGACTTTAGATGACCCCATTCCCTGCACCTTTACACCTCAGATCAGCGCCAACTCATGCACCATCACATCTCAGATCAGCCTTATTCCTGCACCTTCCTATCTCAGTTCAGCCCCAGTTCCTGCACCATCACACCACCCCAGTTCCTGCACCATCACACCTCAGACCCACCCCAGTTCCTGCACCATCACACCTCAGACCACCCCAGTTCCTGCACCATCACACCTCAGACCACCCCAGTTCCTGCACCATCACACCTCAGACCACCCCAGTTCCTGCACCATCACACCTCAGACCACCCCAGTTCCTGCACCATCACACCTCAGACCACCCCAGTTCCTGCACCATCACACCCTCAGACCACCCAGTTCCTGCACCATCACACCTCAGACCACCCCAGTTCCTGCACCATCACACCTCAGACCACCCCAGTTCCTGCACCATCACACCTCAGACCACCCCAGTTCCTGCACCATCACACCTCAGACCACCCCAGTTCCTGCACCATCACACCCTCAGACCACCCCAGTTCCTGCACCATCACACCTCAGACCACCCCAGTTCCTGCACCATCACACCTCAGACCACCCCAGTTCCTGCACCATCACACCTCAGACCACCCCAGTTCCTGCACCATCACACCTCGCATCACCCCAGTTCCTGCACCATCACATCTCGCATCACCCCAGTTCCTGCACCATCACATCTCGCATCGCCCCAGTTCCTGCACTATCACATCTCGCATCACACAAATTCCTGCACCTTCACATCTTATATAGGTCCAATTCTTTCACCTCTGAATTGGTAGTTCCCAATAGCTGGTTAATTACCAGTCCAAAAAAAGAGCAGGCAGCTTGAAGTGTCTGACTCAACACCAGTACCAGATCTAGCCTGTCTGTCTGATTTGGGGGTTGCAGTAAAAAAAAATGCCAACAGTGCAGGGCACAGAAGTTAGTAGGGCAAAGGACTGGGGTCAGCATGGCATGGGTCAGCATGGCATGGCTTAACTGCAGCTGACTTTGCTAATGCGTGGGAGGTAAGTGTCCCAAGCACCCCCCCCCCCCCCCCCGCATGCCAGCCTAATGTGGCTGCATACCAAACCTGACACGTGTGTCAGGGGTTGCTGACCCCTGGTCTAAACTTTGCAGGAGCCAAGGCCCCATGTACAGCCTTGGACTTTAATCCAAAGGGCTCCATTGGGAACGACTTGGTGGGGTATATAGATTTGTGCGGGCATCACAGGGTATCGACACCATATCACTGATACATTTTAGGCAGGGTCAGTTTTGCTTCTTTTATAGCAATCTCTCCCTAATTATTAAGTCTCATCTGATTTGTTAAAGACGCTGGGGTGCTGGTATGCCCTCTTTTTTGTAAAACTCTCCTCCTGTGTGTTTTAGTTTTACTTTGCAACTTAGGGCTTGACTTCTATGATGTCAGGAAAATTTTACAGACGTTCCTTTCAATAATCCTCGTAAAGATCTATTTGTGTGCAGTTACTAAAAATATGCTACACATTCTTACTATTTTATGGGTCTCATGTGGCTCAAAGCAGTAGTGGTCTGTCTTTATTATTCCGATGAAGGTGGAAGAAACAATAGTGTAGACATCCCAGCAAAACATTACATGCATAATGCCTTCACAGCTTTACCAAGTAAATTAGTTATTTGGAAAACTGATTGTAGTACTGTAGAAAACTGATTGTAGACTGTAGAAAGCAACATTTTAAAAGAAAGCACCAGACCTGTGACTGTGCGAAGGATCATTGGTTCAGTTACTGGAAGAAAACAATAAACCTTCTGTCACAGATCGTTAGATCTGCAACTGATGAATTCAGAATAAACAGTTTACAGTGCTTCAAATTCCCTCTGAAAGCAGACATTCCTTCAGAGTTTGGTATAGGCTTTCTATTACATGTTTAACTTTATGAATATGAAGATTTAACAGTTATTAGTTTCAGATATTCTGGGGAAACATGATCTTAACCACTTAAGACCCGGGCCAAAATGCAGGTAAAGGACCTGGCCAGTTTTTGCGATTCGGCACTGTGGCGCTTTAACTGACAATTGCACAGTCGTGCGACGTGGCTCCCAAACAAAATTGGCGTCCTTTTTTTCCCCACAAATAGAGCTTTCTTTTGGTGGTATTTGATCACCTCTGCGGTTTTTATTTTTTGCGCTATAAACACAAATAGAGCGACAATTTTGAAAAAAAATCAATATTTTTTGCTATAATAAATATCCCCCCCCCAAAAAAAATGTATTTTATATATTTATTTATATATATATATATATATATATATATATATATATATATATATATATATATATTGTTTTCCTTAGTTTAGTTCGATACGTATTCTTCTACCCATTTTTGGTAAAAAAAATATCGCATTAAGCGTTTATCGATTTGGTTTGCGCAAAATTTATAGTGTTTACCAAATAGTTTTATTGCATTTTTATTAATATTTTTTTAACTACTAATGGCGGCATTCAGCGTGTTTTTTTTTTTTTTCCATGACCGCGACATGGCGGACACATCGGACAGTTTTGACACATTTTTGGGACAATTGTCATTTTCACAGCAAAAAATGCTATATAAATGCATTGTTTACTGTGAAAATGACAATTGTAGTTTGGCAGTTAACCACTAGGGGGCGCTGAAGGAGTTAAGTGTGACCTCCATATGTGTTTCTAACTGTAGGGGGCGGGGCTGGACGTGTGACATCATTGATTGTGTTTCCCTTGAGCTCCGGGGACCGGTCGCGGGACTCCAGGGGCGATCGGGCTGCGGAGCTTCGAACCGGGTCGTGGGCTCGCGCCCGCGACCCACGACTGGGCACTTAAAGAGGACGTACAGGTACATGCTTGTGCCCAGCCGTGCCATTCTGCCGACATATATGTGCAGGAGGCGGTCCTTAAGTGGTTAAAGGAGCAGTAGCTCAAAAATGAAAAGCTTGTCAAAGTGGACACATTGTTATAGAGGAACCAGTTGGTCCAATCAAAAAAGGGGATTTTTATAAATGGCTTACCTGTAAAATCCTTTTCTTGGAGTACATCACGGGACACAGAGCAGCATAGTAATTACTATGTGGGTTATAGAGCCTACCTTCAGGTGATGGACACTGGCACTCTTCAGAAAGGAAGTCCCTTCCTATATAACCCCCTCCCCTAACGGGAGTACCTCAGTTTTGTAGCAAGCAATAATTTGTCCCACAAATTCCCCAAAAGAGGGGTGGGAGCTCTGTGTCCCGTGATGTACTCCAAGAAAAGGATTTTACAGGTAAGCTGTTTATAAAAATACCCTTTTCTTTATCGTACATCACGGGACACAGAGCAGCATAGTAATTACTATGCTGCTCTGCAGACCTGGTCCATGGAAACCTGATGCTGGACTGCCCAAGAAGTCCTTAAAGCCCTAGTTGAGTGAGCCTTGATAGAGGCCGGGGGTTCCCTACCCTTCAGGCCGTAAGCCTGCGAGATTACCTGTCGAATCCACCTGGCTAGTGTGGCTTTTGATGCTGCCTGACCTAGTCTGGGCCCCTCCGGCAGAATGAATAACATATCTGTCTTCCTGATATGGGCTGTGGCCTACAAATAGACCTTAATAGCCCTTACCATGTCTAAGGAATGTAGTAACTTTTCCTCTCTGGAACCTGGTTTGGGAAAAAAGGACGGGAGGACCAAGTTCTGGTTTAAATGGAAATTTGAGACCCTCTTAGGCAAAAAGGTGGGCAAAGGTCGTAAAATGACCCTGTCCTCATGAATAATCAAGTACGGCTCCTTGCAAGAAAGGCCCGCCAGCTCCGAGACCCTTCTGGCCGAGGTCATCCAACGGGATCTGACCCAAGGGCTCGAAGGGACGCCTCTGCAGGGCCGAAGGGACCAAATTTAAGTCCCAAGGACAAGCCGGGAGTCTGACTGGGGGGTTAACCCGCAGAACTCCCTGCAAAAATTTTTTGACCAACGAGTGCATGGCTAATGGCCTCTGAAAGAGAACTGACAACGCCGACACCTGGCCTTTAATAGTGCCGACAGACAGTCCCTTCTCTACTCCACGTTGCAGAAACTCCAAGATCCTACCGATAACAAACCTACAGGGGTGCCACCCCTTGGTCTCACACCAAGCGATATAGGCTTTCCACACCCTGTAATATATATGCCTCGAAACTGGTTTTCGCGCATTGATTACAGTGGTAAGCACAGACCTCAAGAGCCCCCTCTTCCTTAAAACGTAGGCCTCAGCCGCCAAGCCGTCAAACTCAGCGACTGTGAGGCAGGGTGGAATATCGGTCCCTGAGACAGCAGGTCTGGCCGGAGTGGCAGAGGCCAAGGGTCTCCGATTGACATCTTCACAATTAGGGAGTACCCAGACCTCCGGGGCCACGCTGGAGCCACTAGGATTATGGGCTTGCCCTCTGACCTGATCCGACGCAGGAGTCGGTGAAGCAGCTGAAGCGGCGGGAAGGCATATATCAGAGAATACTGGTGCCATGGACAAACCAGGGCGTCCATACCGCAGGCCCGTGGGTCCCTCGTTCTGGACACAAACCTGGGTAGTTTTGTATTTAATCACGCCATGAGGTCCACATTCGGCGTCCCCCATCTCCGACAGATGTCTCGGAAAACCTCAGGATGGATTCCCCTGGCAATAATTGTCTCCTGCTGAGATAATCTGCCCGCCAATTCTGTACTCCCGGGATGAATACTGCTGAGAGACACTGTATGTGGGCCTCTGCCCACGCAAATATCTGATCTGCTTCCCTCTGAGCTGCCCGACTCCTTGTACCTCCTTGGTGGTTTATATATGCTACCGTTGTAGCATCGTCCGACTGTATTCTGATGGCAGTCCCTACCAGCCTGGTTGTCCAAGCCTTTAGAGCCAACTGGACTGCCCGCATCTCTAGGATATTGATGGGCAGGAGTTGCTCCGTGGCTGACCACCTCCCCTGTTGGGATAGGTTCTCCAGGACTGCACCCCAACCTGTCAGGCTGGCGTCTGTCGTGACTATCTGCCACGGTCCTGGGTTGAAGGGTCTCCCTTTCTGCAGGTTCCCGGGAGCCAACCACCAACTGAACCCTTCCCGGACTACCGGGGAGAGTGAAATGGGTAGATCCAAGGCCTGAATCTGTTTGTTCCACTTCGACAGGATAGTCCACTGCAATTTCCTTGAGTCAATCTGAGCGTAGGGCACCGCCTCGAAAGTTGCCACCATCTTCCCTAACAGCTGCATGCAGAGTCGAATGGTTGGCTTCCTCTTCCTTAGTATTGACAGAATTATTGCCCTTAAGGCGTGAATCTTTGATTGTGGTAAAAAGATTCTTTGTCGGTTTCGTGTCGAGACGCATGCCTAGGTATTCTAGGACCCTGGTTGGCCGCAAGGCATATTTGTCCCTGTTTATAACCCAACTGAAGGTTTCTAGATACCGAACGGTGGTTTGAACTGACCGCTTTAGGCTGGGGGCAGACTGATCTATCAGGAGGAGATCGTCCAAATAAGCCAGAATCAGAATCCTGCGGGTTCTTAGATCTGCGAGAAGTGGAGCCAGGATCTTTGTAAACACCCTGGGGGCCGTGGCCAACCCGAAGGGGAGGGCTACGAATTGAAAATGGTGCCGACCTACGATAAACCGCAGGAATTTGTGGTGGCCAGAAAATATAGGGACATGCAGATACGCGTCCTTTATGTCTACGGACGCTAGAAACTCTCCCCCACGGAGAACAGCGGCAACTGAACGGATAGACTCCATCCGAAAGGTCTGGACAGACAGGTACTTGTTTAGGCCCTTCAAGTCCAGGATAGGCCTTTTTTTTCGCCGTTCGGTTTTGGGATAATGAAGAGATTGGAATAAAATCCTAATCCTCTTTCCTGAACCGGTACCTTGACGATCACCTCCTGATCCAGGAGGTGATCCAAGGACGCCAATAGCGCCGCCGCCTTCCTTGGGTCGCTTTGTACGCATGACCTCTGGAATCGAGGCGGGGAAAATGCTGAAACTCCAGCCGATACCCTGAAGCGACTGTGGAGCGGACCCATTTGTCGGAGATCCTTGCTTCCCAGACCCTTGCGAATCGCTGGAGCCTCCCCCCCCCCCCGCGAGGATGGGGGCGCCCCTTCACAGAGATGCCTTTGGGGCGTGTTTCCCCGATTTGCGGGTCCAGGGTCTCTTGTTTGCTGAAAACTGACCCTGTGATTTGTTTTCCCCGGCAGGCCGGCCTGCTGGCCATCGATACTGCCTAGGGTTAGAGGACCCCGGCGCGGGAGAAGCAGGGCGCTTAAATGTGGGCCCTCTAAATCTCTTTTTTACTGGCAGCAACGTGCTCTTTCCGCTGGATATTTTCTGGATAGATGTATCCAGGTCTTCCCCGAATAGCCTCTCCCCATGAAAGGGAAACCCTGTCAGGAGCCTTTTACACGGAGTCTCGGCTGCCCAATTCTTCAGCCATAGAAGTCTACGCATATGAACGAGAGACATAGAGAGGCGGGAAGCTTGTTGGATAGAATCCTTAATCGCGTTGATCGCAAAACAGAGCGCCCTTTGCAAATCCGCCAAATCCCGCACCTGTTGGGCTGGAAGGTTCCTTAGGACCTGTTTGGCCTGGTCTTTTAGAGCCTGGCATACACCAATGGCGGCAACAGCTGGCTGCACCACTGCCCCAGTGGTGGCAAAGGAGGCCTTTAATAATGTCTCCAACCGCTTATCGACCGGGTCCTTGAACATCTGGACGTTGTCGACAGGGCAGGTCAGCGTCTTATTGACGCATGAAATAGCCGCATCCACCACTGGAACCGCCATTTTTTTTTCAAACTTTTCCTCAATGGGATATAGCACAGCGAATCTCCTGGGGGGGAACGAAGATTCCACTCTTTATACATTACATCATCCAGGAGGGGGTGAACCGGGAAACACGTAAAAGCCTGAAGTGCCTTTAAGGACCCCAAAGAGGATACTGTACCTACTGGAGGATTCCTCAGACTCCCCTTTCTCCAGCTCTTCTCCCTGGTTTCCTAGAAACTCTGATTCGTCTAAGGAGAGATCTAAACCTGGAGTCTGCAGTGCAGGAGAAGGGGATCTAGTGCGTTTCTTCCCCGGTAGCGAGGCAGCAATAAAGGCTGCGAGTCTACTTTCCAACCCCCCCAAGGTGGAAGCCAGTACCTCCTCAGTCACATAGACCGGGGGTGGATGATTAGGGCCAGCCTCAGCACCTGCTGGTTCCAATGACTCGCTCTGGAGCCCCAACTCTGATCTCTCTGGGGAGGGCAGAGTGACTGAGGCCTGACCCAAATCCTCTGAGCCCGATGGGGATCCCTTAACTTTTTTTGCCGCCTTTGACCCCTTGGCAGAGCCTGATCCCTTGGGAGCCATGTATACAACCCCGAGGTACCCCTATAGTACAGCCACTCTGGGGTAATCAGGCCACTGGTAGGAGAGCTCAGGGACTTTGGTTGTTGCCTCATTGAAAGGGCAGCTACCAATCTGCTGGGCAAGTGTAAAGTCTGTTTCCTCTGGGGGGAAGGAGGCTAGGGAGTATCTCCTGCAGCACCTTAGGCTGGGCAGTGTGTCCAGATTTGGGCTCACGCCCCCTGAACTGGTGCAAGTCTGAGTGTCCCGAACCCTCCTGAAGGCACTTGCACCCGCGCTCCGTGTCTCCCAACCCCACACTGACAAGCTTTGCTCCTTTACCTTCTGGTGTCCGCACGCCGCTCCGCCTCCCCCCTCCCTCGCCTCCTATTTCCTGTCGCGCGCACTAGCAGGAAGACGCTGCGATCCACGGCGGCCCCTACAGGGGGAGAGCATGCCATCGGGTGGGAGGAGCCCACGCGCTGCAGGGGGAACCAGGACCACTCCAATCAGCCAGCAAAAGGCATCCAGACCTGTAAGCACTTTTCTCTTCTTCCAATAGACGTGCACCCCCCCCTTTTTGCCAACAGACACCCAGCCAGCTAGGGGAGTAATGTGGGAGAGGGACCATCCTGTCTCGGCAGACATAGTGGAAACATTGCCTGTGCATGGCAGCACATCTAGGCTAGACCCACAATCCCCTTCTTAGGAGAGGCTGCCAACAGACCATGTCCTGCAGCCTTCCACTTGCCTGTCCACGCTGCAGGGTGTTGCTAAAAGCAAGAGGCCCAGCCTTCACCCCTCACCGTGGGCACTGTCGCTGACCTTCAGGGACTGGGGTCCATAGTAGGTCACCTCCCCCCTGGACCTATACAAGCATCCTGGCAAACAGAAAAACATTTGACCCTTTAATTGATTAATGCTCTGGAACCCAGGATCCAGCTCTCATAAGAGAAGCATTATAGGCAAGACCCCGTTCTTCCAACCGGGGCCCGGGCACTGTCTACTTTGGCACTGCAGCACCTTGGACGGATCCGGTAACAGCATAGCCTAGCCACAACGGACCAGACAGCTTAGCTCAACCGTGACCAACACCTAGACACTGGCGAAAAAACTGAGGTACTCCTGTTAGGGGAGGGGGTTATATAGGGAGGGACTTCCTGTCTGAAGAGTGCCAGTGTCCATCACCTGAAGGTAGGCTCTATAACCCACATAGTAATTACTATGCTGCTCTGTGTCCCGTGATGTACGATAAAGAAAGTCTGTTACTGAAATTATATCATAGTTCCTACTATGTGCCATTTTCCTCCCCTGATCAAAATTGACTAGATTTACTGGTGAAAAAAAACCTTTACTTCCCCATTGCAGATGCTGTGGCTGTCTGGAGCCCAACTTTGTACTACTGTGCCTACACAAGCGCATTCTGTAGAAATTAATGGGGCTGTCTGGCTGTTGTTCTGCCTGTAGGCCTAAAATGCCAATGGGGACAAATAAATACACATAGTAGTCGCTGTCTTTTCATTTTATTTACTCATTTAAAATAGTGGTCATTAAAGAGGCAAGTTTCCAAATCCTGTATTGCAAGCCATTCTCCAGGTTTTACAGGCTGCATTCTTAGTAGCTTCTATTACATTGCATCTGAAAAAAGTTCCACAGACCAGTTCAGTGCACTACTAGTCCCCACATTCAGAAATGTCCGTCAGGAATTTCAGCAAGATTCAAATGGCGATCAGTATGCAATAGGGGATCCTGCAGCCTCCAGTAGAGATCTGAAAGATCCAGTACGCTCAAATGACAAAAGAATAGTAGAGTGAGATCCTCATTAGCATAGTAAGAAACATTTATTGAACAATTAAGCTAGCACGTTTACATGTAGGGTTTTTGACATTCAGCACAAGGATTACATGTGGACAGTGCAAAGCTGTTATTGATGTGCATTGGTAGCTTTTGCTTCACAAGGGAGCATAGGGAACCAGATTTGACAGCTGTCAAAAAGCCGCCAAAGCCTGTGGCAACTCTGTGATACTGAAAGTAGGGACCGGTGCAAGGGGGGTGGTAACGTGTTTCAAAGTAACAGTCCTTTGTCAAAAAACTTTTTACATTAGATCTAAATGAAATAATGAATTGAATCCATTTTGGAATAAGACTGTAAAAAAATGTGGAAAACGTGCAGCGCTGTGAATACTTTTCCTGATGCACTGTCTATGTAGAATGTTTTATGTGAGCTGTTCCTTGAGGCAAAAGGAGGCTTACTAGTGGCAGTTGTCCAGGAATTGACTGAACTTGACATCTGTAGTAAATGTCTGGTTTTGGTATTGGAGAACAGAAAGTACTTTTACTGTAATCAGGGAGATTTATGGGGTGTAAAATGGACTAAGTGTTGGATGTTGAGACAGATGTATTATAGCAAATTGATAAGATGCCCATCTTCCTGTTTAAAAGTAACTCTATGGGCCAGATTCACGTAGAATGGCCGACGGTGTAGCGTAAGCCATTTACACTCCGCCGCAACTTAACAGAGCAAGTGCCGTATTCTCCAAGCACTTGCTCCGTAAGTTGCAGCTGCGTAGTGTAAATGGCCCGGCGTAAGGCCGCTTAATTCAAAGGGTGTGGCTTGTATTTAAATTAAGCGCGCCCCCGCGTCGATCGAACTGTGCATGCGCCGGCCGCAAAAATAGCCCAGTGCGCATGCTCCAGCTCACGTCGGAAAACGTGAATGAAACCGACGTGAGCGTCGTTTACGTAAATCCCTATTTGCGAACGACTTAGTAAAACAACGTAACCGACTAAAAAAGATGACGCTGACCCGACGCCATACTTAACATGGCAACGACGGAACTTCGTAAACCTACTCCTCATATAGCAGGGGTAGGTTTACGCTTACGGAAACGACGACAGGGCGGCGCAAAAACGTTCGGGAATCGGCGTATTAGGCTCATTTGCATAGGCAAATGAGAAATCAACGTAAAGTACACCTAGCGGCCAGCGAAGTCATTACATCTACGCGTGTGATTCCTAGAATCACTTGCGCATAGATACAGTGAATATCCGACAGGTGTAAAACACACCGTCGGATCTTCACTGTATCTATACGTAAGTGATTCTAGGAATCACACGCATAGATACCCAGTAAAAAAACAGAGATACGACGGTGTTTCCTGCGATACACCGTCGTATCTCTTTTGAGAATCTGGCCCTATCAGTATAAAACATTTACCTGACCACATCTTGGGTGCATCTGTGTTTAAATGATGCAAGCGCAGAGATAAAACTGACGTGGATTACAAGCTGTGCCAGATTGCAGGCCTGAATACAGATAATAAATAAATGAAGAAACGCGTATGGATTTGTACAAGATTGGGACATAATTATGGTGAAAACTTGCATAATAACCCCCCCCCCCCTTCATAACACCAGATTTTATTTTAAACACAAAGTGCAATAGAAAAACAGAAAGGCAGTACAAACAAATCCACATCTTTTATACTTGTAACAGGTGCAGCTTGGGGAAATTTCTTAACAAATGAGTAAACAAATATTAAGATGTAATCTACTCCCATGATGCAATGCTTGGGTCTAGCTATTATTTGTTAGGTCTAGATATTGTCAAGTGATTATATCGCTCTTTGTAAACTTTGAAGCATGGTGTTTTGCTGTGACGTGAGGGGTAGGAGTGCCAGGGGATTGTTGCAAAAACACTAGGAAGGCGAGAATAACTGAGCTGGTGGGTGGATTGTAAAATAAATTCTGTCTTTTTTGCCTAGACTGGGCAAGTTTAATCTCTTTAATATCCTACAGGAGCTAGGCTTCATCAGTGTGGATATACATCTATTGATTGTGGATTTCAAAGCTGGCCATTAATGGAGCAACTTTCAGTCAGTTCCTGATAAACTGACCAGATTCACTCAGTGGGTGGCCCCATTAGCCGCTTCCTTTCCAGCATCCCTAGATTGATCATTTTCCACCCAGATCTTTCGATTTTATGTTATTTTTATGAACAATGCCTGTATCTAATCAGATGCAGGTATTATTCTGATATTTTGAGAGCTGTCAGGGATGGCTGTAAAATACAATTGCCATGGCAGCTGATTTGTCCATTTATACTGTGTAGCATGGATCAGGGAATCTGATAAGATTTTTGTATGAACATTTTAGAGATTTTTGTGGACAGTTAAGGATCCCCTGTTTCCCCCTTCTTAAGAAGGGCGTTTTTGTTTTATTTTTATGTTTTCACGTGTGTGTTTGTGTGTTTTTTGGAATCAGTGTTATGTATTTCCAAATTAACTGTATGTGGTCATTGTATGTGTTTTAGCCTAAACTCAGCATGGCAAAATGCAGGCGGAATGTGGAAAACTTTTTGGAGGCATGTAAAAAACTTGGAGTTCCACAGGTGAGTCTCGTTTTCATACTTGTGTTACAAATACAGATTGTTAATCAGTTTTACTGTCAGTGGAGTGTTGTAATCGTTTCAGCAGCTCGGCTTTTAGCATGCATACTAGTTTTTAGTACATTTCACCCTGCCCAGCTCTGGTATCCCTTTAAGTGGGTTTATGATTAGCTGTCACAGGGGTTACCTGATCAAGAGACCGTCCTGCCGCCTTCCATCCGTATCAAGAGACCAAGTGCGGTCAATGATGGCTTGGCCACTATACTGAGTTTGTGCAGTGCGCATACTCTTAGTACAGAAACCTCAGCTGTGCTTGGACACATATATGCATTACATGGGCAGCAAGAGGTTACTTTTTAAATGTGTGACGCTTTCTAGAGTGTTTGTCGAGTTTGGCCAATTTAGCTGTTCTCTATCACTCTAATCTTTTATTTTGGTTACTTTTTGTCTTTTAATTTTTTTTCAATTTTTTTTGTTTAAATCAGAGCATGCACTGAAATGCAAGGTATGCTTATTTCCCAAGGTTTTTTCCCTCCCGTGCCAAAATACTGAATTACAATTACAAAACAAAATGACCCCCACTTTCTCCTGCAGCTACTGGATGAGGGTAGTGTCACCATTCTTCCAGTGAGATCCTGTGGAATACTGAATAGCACAAATCCAGCAAAAAAAAAAAAAAAAAAGCTTTTACAATGTACTGGAGTGTCATTACATATGTTTTGGGCTATTCAACATGCCTTAGGATCACATCTAAAGGATAGTGGGGTCATTTTCTGCAGTAAAAAAAATGCCAGAGGTAAGACGTAAAATACTTTTTTTTTTGTTTTGTTTTTTAAAGCCCGACTTGCCATAAAAATGTTGCAATTTGCCAGATACATCTGCCATAATGTGCACTTATGTTGTGCAAACATATACACTATTCAGAAGGCCCATCATTATAAAGCTCTGTTTTTCTTTAGTTGGCCACGGTGACATTGCGTTGTATGACAAAATACCAGAAAAAATCATAAGATGGTTCTGATCCTAGCGCTCTATGGTGAAAAACAATTGAAGCAGTATAGCAGATATGTCTCATTGATAATAATAAAACATTAACAGAGCTTGAAGAATCAAAAATTCATCAGAACTATATAGTTCTTAATCTGCAGTAATATATGATAGACAAATAGAATTCCAAAACACCATTCATGTAAACCCTGTCATGTCCTCATTGCAAAGTCCAAGTATGAAACAAAAATTTCAAGATGTCATGTGTCAGCTTTAAAACTTCACTTTTCTGGTGTAAAACTTAAATTTTCTGGAATTCTTTTGCTTATTCCTGGGCAGGATAAAGTCAGTTTACAGTACGTAAACTGACTTTATCCTGCCCAGGAATAAGCAAAAGAATTCCGTTGCGTGCCCCTTCAGACCACAGCTAAATACAGCATTGAAAGATCCTCTCATCCAGAGATCACTGGCAGCTCTCCCCCAGGTGTGTGTTGATTTCAATCAATGGGTGCATGCATACGTCAAAGCGGGCATGAAAGTAAACAAAGAAGCTCCTCTGAAGATGTAAACCAATCACGTAACACGTCAGGGCATGGCTACGCGACGTATCGTTCTCACAGGAGGGAGCATCTACCTGGGACTCACCCAGATGCTATATCGTTCGGACGAAGTTCTGAGTAAGCAGACATCTCTCTAAGTGATGCGCTTTTTAACAATCTTTATCTTGAAAGCATATGTGGAATGCGGCGGACAGAATTCTTTTGCTTATACCTGGGCAGGATAAAGTCAGTTTACAGTACCAACACCAGAAAAGTGAAGTTTTAAAGCTAACACATGACATCTTGAAATTTTTGGTTTCATACTTGGACTTTGCGATGAGGACATTGTGTTGTAGCTGTCTGAATGAGGACTATCCACATTGCAGTTGTTGTGATCAAGGCTATCTAACCTTGTTTATAAAGATGTCCTCTGTACTGTTCTGTAGACTAATTTTAATGTAGGTTATCATTTGGGAACCTGACCAGTCAAATTGTTTTTAACATTATGGTAAACTTTTATAACAGCCCTTTCTGTTGTTTATTCTTTAACCCAAGGGATTCTGTCACTTTACTTATTCAGGCAAAGTGACAGATTCTATTAAATGAACCCTCCACCCACCCTCTGATACACACTTTCTTCATGACACTTTGATGCTATATTGGAGCCCTTAATAATTGTTGGGTGCATACAGGTATGTATGAGTTCTAGAATGTGAGCACCTCCCAGGGCGCAGTGCTTGGGTCTGAGTGGTCAGTTTCAATTCTAATTCCAAGCACAAGAATAAACATTTCTAAATGTCACTGGGAAGACTGGCTGTGGTTGGGCAGCACTCCACAAAACATGATCACCCTCAGGAAGAAGGGAAAGGACCCCGAGTTGAGAATCCACATAGTACGATCTAATGAGAGCGCCAAAAACTGTGCAAGGGTCTTGGCTCATTTAATGATACAATTGATTCAAAGTAAAACCAAGCCAATGCGTCTCCTGGACAGAACAAACTCTCCCCTTCATCATGGATCTCTAACTAGGGTCAAATGGACTCGGGTGAGCAGATGCCAAATAAAACAGCGCTGTAGTTTTTACTGCTTGGAAAGTTTCAAGAGGGCAGGTTATGCCAGTGTTAGTGAATTTGCTGCATTCACTAAGACTTACGTAACCTTCCCTCCTGAAACTTTCCAGTGAATTGCAATGCTGTGTTTTCTGCTCACCTGAGATAGTTTGATTTAGAATTTAGTAGAACTAAAGGCAAAAATGTTTTTCTATTCCATTTTGGATAGAGTAGAGGAGGGTTATAACCCCTGTAATGTTTTTATTTTTTTTGCCACCTGTGTCCCATTGGGGAGATTTCCCTATACTTCTGGGCCCATAGCCAAAACAGGAAATGAGATGAATCCCTCTAAAGTGAAGGAAGTCTCTGTTTGTCACCAGGTTAACCAGAACTAGAACAACCCAAAATTTGTGATTTTCTTTTACTTTCATTTTTGTTGGTAACAGGCCTCGTGCACACTGGTTTCGTGTAAATGCTGTTTATCCTGACAGGAAATAAACATGGATGTGCTAAATGCGACTAGCAGCGTAACAGCATTCAGCATTTTTTTGTGTTCAAAATTCACGCTCCTAAACTCGACTTTAGGGCATTCAGGAAACGGCCAATAATCTCCCCTGTTGATAAACTCTTAAAAATGTCCATGTGTGCATTGACACATAGGATAACAGAGGGGAGTTTAACCACTTTCATACTGGGCCAATTCTGGCACTCCTCTCCTGCATGTAGAAATCATATTTTTTTTACTAGAAAATTACTCAGAACCCCCAAAAATGATATATATATTTTTTTAATCAGAGACCCTAGGGAATTAAATGGAGGTTGTTCCAACTTTTTCTGTCACACTGTATCTGCGCAGCAATTTTTCAAACACGTTTTTAAAAAAAAAAAGTCCATGTTCATTTTGTATAATGTTGAAGATGATGTTACGGTATAGTGTGGACAATCGGCGCTACCCCCATTGCTACAAAGTGCAAATGTTATTAATTGAATAATAATGAAGGTGCTGCAATTAGGTAGAGAAACCTAAGTGTTCGGCTTGAGACAAGTGAAAAAATAGTAAAAAATGCACAACCAAACAAAGACAATGAAAATTGCAGAAAGTGTTCTTATTCCAATAGCGGAATTCACAATAAAAACAGTGTCCTTTTCAATAAACACACAATTATAGGAACTCCAATACAGACTTGTTCCTCTGACAGATGAAATAAAGGTGTAGGTGTCTTCCTCAGCAGATTTCCACAAACCAAAGTAAGAAAGGGCTGCTTACCAGATCTGTAGGATCCCTATCACAGAGATCAAGCGTGCTCAGCACAAGACTCCTCACCTGGTTGAAATGTTTACCGATCTCCTCTTCTGCTAGCAGTCTGGGGATACTATGCCAATCACCTGCAGATTCCTTCTAGGAGTAAGATTGAACTCAGGGTGTATTGTGGAAGTGTGCTGGTAAAGGAAGAAAGAAGTGCTTCATGGTGCAGTATGTTTTAAAAAAACATCTTTAATTCCACTCGCTGGATAAAGCTGACCTCATAAAAGCTTCAATAGTTACGAAGTATCGGATAAGAAGCATTTGAAAAAACAAACAAACCAGCTGCGGCTCGAGCCAGCCAGCCAGCTGGGGGCAAGGTGACGTTTCTCCCTAATGGGCATCGGCTGGGAGAGGATGCCCATTAAGGAGAAACGCAGCATCGGGTGGAGCAATAGCAACTGACGTCACCATGCCGTGGCTGGTTTGTTTGTTTTTTCAAATGCTTCTTATCAGATACTTTGTAACTATTGAAGCTTTTATGATGTCGGCTTTATCCAGCGAGTGGAATTAAAGACGTTTTTTAAAACATACTGCACCATGAAGCACTTTTATCTTCCTTTACCAACACGCTTCCACAATACACCCTGAGGTCTACTCCTAGAAGGAATCTGCAGGTGATTGGCGTAGTATCCCGAGACTGCTAGCAGAAGAGGAGATCGGTAAACTTTTTAACCAGATTTCCACAAACCAAAGTAAGAAAGGGCTGCTTACCAGATCTGTAGGATCCCCATCATAGAGATCAAGCGTGCTCAGCACAACAAATCCCAAGCACTGGAAGGAGTTAACCAGCTGATCACATTAGCACACACCCTGCATCATCCACCCTCAGCTGAATGAATGAATGAAAACTTATATAGCGCAGCACATGCGAACTGAATCGCCTCTGGGCGCTTGTTGTTCCTGTCTCCTTTGATATCAAAAGAGATGAGTCTTGACCTTTTTCCTGAATGCTAGGTGGTTCTCCTCCAACCGAATGCTGATTGGTAAAGCGTTCCATAGTCTGGGACCTTGGATCGCGAATCTTCTATCTCCTTTGGACTTGTAGTTGGCTTTCGGAACCTGGAGCAGGTTTTGATTGGTGGATCGCAAAATGCGATTGGAATTATGAGCTTTTATTTTTTCGCATAAATAATGGGGGGCATTCCCATGGACACATCGATGCGTAAGACAGAGAGCTTTAAAAGCAATCCTGTCTTTAACTGGCAGCCAGTGAAGGGCTCTCAGTGAAGGTGAGATGGATTCCCAAGGTTTTTTCCCAGTCACAAGTCTGGCGGCCGTATTCTGAACGACTTGCAGACGAGCGATTTGGTACTTGGGGAGTCCGAGGTAAAGGGCATTTGCATAATCCAGTCTGGAGTTAACAATTGCTCCCACCACGACCGCTAAATCTTCTTTGGGGATGAAAGGGGTAAGTCTATGTAGTAGGCGCAGCAGATGGTGAGATCCGCTGACTACTGACCCTATTTGTGCGTCCATTGTCATAAAGGAGTCAAAAATTACCCCGAGACTTTTGACTTTGGCGCTAGGGGTGATGATTTTGCCCAAAATAGGCGGGGGTGTCCATGCTGTTGAAGGTTGATTCCTTTGCTTGGCGTGAAACAGAAGAAGTTCTGTTTTCGCTCCGTTGAGTTTAAGATAACTCTTTGTCATCCAGTTCTCTATCAAAGAGAGGCAAGTCTCTAGATTGAGGTGGTGATCCTTACTGTTGCAGATGCGGAAATACAGTTGCGTGTCGTCTGCATATGAGTGATAAAGCAGTTTTTGGCTGCTGATAATCTCAAAAGGAGGACGAAGATAGACGTTAAACAGCACTGGTGACAGAGGCGATCCTTGAGGGACTCTGCATGTTACTGTGCGTTTCTCAGATGTGAAGGGTCCTAACTTCACTGTTTGCGATCGGTTTTCCAGAAAAGAGGAGAACCAAGATAAATCGCCTTCTGCGACTCTGGCTACTTCAGCAAGCCGAGTCAGTAACAGTTTGTGGTCTACAGTGTCGAAAGCTGCGCTTAGGTCCAACAGAACCAGAAGGCAAGATTCTCCTTCGTCTGCGGCCTCGAGAACATCGTCCCATATTTTGAGCAATGCGGTTTCAGTCCCGTGTCCGGGACGGAACCCTGATTGCAATGGGTCAAGTAGCTTGTGGGTATCTAGATGCTGTTGCAGCTGTTGTACCACTACTTTCTCCATTACCTTTGAGAGTACATTGAGGTTTGTTATGGGACGGCGGTGAAGTGGGTCCTTTGGATCCAGATTGGGTTTCCTCAGGATGGGTTGGATTATACCCTCTTTCAACTGTGAGGGCACTATGCCCTCCAAGAAAGACTGGTTGATAAGCTGCGTGATGGGAGGAGCCAGGATGTAGGCGCATTCCTTTAGCAGTTTTGTGGGGATAATGTCATTTGGCGCTGTGCCATTACGCAGAGTACCAATGACATTCTTAGTGGTCTGAATGGAGATGGGTTCCAGGGTGAACTTACCTGATATAGGAGAATTACTGTTGGTGTTGTGTGAGCGGCTGCAGGGGGGGCTGAGGGGGGGATTGTTTTGCTGAATGCTTTCACGGATTGCCTCGATTTTATTAATGAAGCAATCCGATAGTTCATTGCAAAATTCTTGTGTGTCTGTATTGGGGGCTTCAATACATCCTGGTTTCATGGTCTGAGTGACCATCTTGAAGAGTTTGCGGGGGCGGTTTAAGGCGCTGTTGATAGCCTCCGAAAAAAAAAATTTCTTAGCTTGGAAAATTTCTTTGTGATATTTTCTTGTTGTCGCCTTGTAGATGGATAGGTTTAGTTCTGAAGAACATCTTTTCCAGGCAGATTCTGCCCTTCTGCGTTCTTGCTTCAGTAACGACAGCTGGTTGTTAAAGCAGCTGCGGTTGTTTTTTCGGATGCGGGTTCTTCGTTTCGGCGCTACCAAGTCAGCTGACTGTAGCATGGCCGAATTTAAGGCATCCAGTGTTTCAACGGCCGTTTGATGCGGCTGAGTTGTTTCTATTTTTTTCCTTAAAGTGGTTTTGAAGAGTTCCGAGTGGAGCTTCTTCTGACATCTAGTCCAGTGAGTTGTCACTGAATTTGATGTTTTTGTTGCGGGGGGGATTGTGGAAATAATGAATTTAATTGCATGGTGGTCTGTCCATGGCAACCTTTCATTTTCCAAAATTTTTATTTCCAGATCTTGTCTGAAAATAAGATCAAGTCTGTGACCTGAAGCATGTGTGGGCCCACATACTAGTTGCCGTAACCCTGAATCTTCCAGGTGGTCAATACAGGCGTCGGCAACGGGGTCTTGTGAGGAATTGGCCCAGAGATTAAAATCCCGAGCGGAGTGGAGAAGAAATCCGTCCATGAAGTTAGCAGCTGCGATTTTGGGCCAGGTGGCCTATAGCAGAGCAGAATGTGGACGGTCTCCTTTGAATTTGTCTGTAGTTGCAGAGTAAGGGTTTCCATGAATGGAAGAGGGTTTTGAAGGACTGGTTTAGTGATCGCAAGATGAGTCTTATGGATCACTGCCAGTCCTCCTCCTCTTTGCCCTATTCTGTTTTCCGTTATAATACGGTAGTTTTCTGGCACCAGTTCTCCTAGAATGGTGTTACAGTCGGCTGTGAGCCAGCTCTCTGTAATGAAGAGGCAGTCTAGATCGTGTTGTCGAATGAAATCATGGATTTTAAGTCTGTGTTTTACTGCCGATCTTGTGTTGATCAAAGCACATGAAATGTGCTTAGGCTGGGGTAAACGGCTAAAATTTTTGACAGTCGATCGTCGATCGATCTTCAAAAGTTGCTAAATTCTTAGGGTCTTTTTGGTGATGGCTGGCAGTATTGCGGCAAAACTCCTCAGATCCCAAATGGTTTCTGCGGAGTACCGCAGATAAGCCATGGTCACCATTCACCGGGGGCGAAGTAGTTTTTTTGGTAGCGATGGAGAGAGGATTCGGTGAATCCTCCCGGTTTTGGTCCAGAGGAAGGCAAAAAACCCCTAGCCGTGCTATGCCAATTTGCTTTGGTGGGGGAAAAAATTCCTTCCTGATCCCTGAACGGCGATCGGGCAAAACCCCTGGATCAAGTACTGTTAAGTTGTGAAGGGGGGGGTGAGAGCTGTCACTGCTGCTGGGGTGTACCAAGATGGCCGCCGACCAGGAGCAGGACATGGGACCCAGGCTGGTGTGTAGCCAGCTGGGTGGATTGATGAGCAGGGGGGGGGGGACTGGTTGTTGAATCAGGGGAGGATGAGTCCTGTAGGGGCTGGGGGAGAACTTCTGGGAAAGTTTCAGGTGATGTTTTAGGCCGAGAGCGCGGCGCGCCGCTAGGCCGCGGATGAAGCCGCGGCCTTTCCTAAGATGCGTCGGCCGCAAATCAGCTGTGGCTGGCGCGGAGAAGACGGGGAGTGTCAAAAACCGCACTAGAGATGGCGGAAAATTGCAGCGGGAAGGTGGCGAAGGGATGCCTCGAGTGGCGATGGTGGTGTGGGGCCACAGGGAAGGCAGAAAAAGGAGCAGGGAAGAGCCGACAGGGATAGGTAGTTGCTGCGGCTTGTCCTAAAAAGGACGGCCGCCCGTGATCCCAGTGGATGGCTCTTACCTGATAAGCTTCGCTAGAGTGAAGAGGGGAAGCTGGGGCGCCGGTGGAAGGACACTGCCTAGCTGAAACTAGTCCTGGGGGGAGAGCCAATTTGCGTGATAGCAAGCTGCTGGGTGGAGGATGGAGTCACTGGAGGTCAGGTGAGAGGAGCTCTTCGGCACACGTCCGTCTGCTAGACCAATGTGCCTACTGAATGTCTACAGGACTCGGAGAAGAGCAGGTGGTCAACTTGTTTCTATGTAATGACCTAAAGTCTGTCCAGGAAGTAAGGCAGAAGTAATGGATAAGTGTTTTTAAACAGCTATGAAGAGAAGTGAAGTAAGCATGTGTAGAATATAAATGGAAAGAAAAATAAGAACATTAATGCTATATTGGTACATAGGGTGGCTGGAATTTTGAAGAAAAAAAGAAAGGTTAACAAAGGTAATCTTATGCCACATACACATGATCATTTTTCAGCATGAAAAAAATGTAGTTTTTCAAAAACGTCATTTAAAATGATAGTTTGTGGGCTACACATCATTTTTCAGGTTCTGAAAAACGACAAAAAAAATAAAACATTTGAACGTGCTGCATTTTTTAACGTCGTTTTAAACTGTCGTTTTTCGGGTTGTAAAAAATGATAGTGTGTGGGCTAAAACAATGTTTTAAACCCGCGCATGCTCAGAAGCAAGTTAAGAGACGGGAGTGCTCATTCTGGTAAAACTACTGTTCATAATGGAGTAAGCACATTCATCACACTGTAACAGACAGAAAAGCGCAAATCGTCTTTTACTAACAAGGAATCAACTAAAGCAGCCCCAAGGCGAATAGAACTTCCCCTTTAGAGTGCCGTCGTACGTGTTGTACGTCACCGTGCTTTTCATGCTGAAAAATTATTGTGTGTACGCGGCATTAGCCTTTAAGCTCTGATGAAGCAGGAGTGTTTTTCTCCCTTAAAACACATCAAAATTATTCTATGAATTAGTTTGATCATTTAACTACCTTGGACTCTTGGAAGTTTGGCACTCTCATCGGATTATATGTGTGCCAATTCTAATTTTTGTCCAATCCCCACTCCAACAGAGCATGTTGGGTGGTGGTAAAGGGAAGGGGGCAGTGGTTCCTACAATGGAACACAACACTGTACCCTAACGGGGGCAAAGTTTTTAAATGGTTATTTGAATTTTAGAGTTTTTGAATTCAGACTTTGTATGCCGACCCTACATTTCTGTCATGATCAATTGAGATTTCATAGTACATTTTTTGTCTTTTGTTTTCTTTCCAGGACAAGCTGTGTTTACCCCACCACATCTTGGAAGAGAGGGGATTGGTAAAAGTTGGAATCACCGTTCAGGCACTGCTAGAACTTCCACTGCTGAGAGCTTCTCACCTTTCTTCAGTTTAAGCCCAAATTTAGTACGGACACTTAGGACGTGATCTCAAGCCTCAAGTCTGGACTGTTCTGAGATCCGCTCCTCCGAAGCTATGTTAGCCCTAAAAGGGAATTGTGCACACCTGCTGTATTATCACTATTTCTAGTGAACCACAGTGGTATATTTTTAGACATTTAACATATTTTAAATATTTCTGTCTGTGAAATGCATCTGTAAGAAGTGTCTTTTTCTGCATATTTGTGTGTTTATGGATATGTGACATATTCATAAATACACAGTTTTAACATCATGAAAAGCCACCCTAAAGTGAACCTGTTAGTTCTGGCCATAATATTCCCTTGTATAGAGCATAATGCCCTTTGCAGTCAAGCAAATGCACAGCAGTTTTTGGACCAGTGTTCTCATCAAAGGGAACATGTTGGAATTTATCAGCTTACCCTTGAAGTTGTTTTGTATAAAACATGTCTAGAAAAGTGGGGGATAAAGTTAGCCTTTAAAAGAAGCAGCTTACCTTTCCTGGGGTGGTGTGTTAAATTCTCTAGTAACATAGGAGCTGGTGGGAGAAATGCAGGCACTTTTATTGAAGGACATGTTACCAGAAACTCCAGGACATGTCCAATACCAGCAACACTCAGAGCTCTTCAATAGAGCAAATGTTTCACACACCCCTGCCAGAAAGGTAGGTATAAAGCTTATTTTTTTTTTTAAGGCCGCGTACACACGATCGAATCTATCTGCTGGAAACGGTTCGATTGACCGTTTTAGCAGACAAATTCGATCGTGTGTACGGGCGGACAGACGGGTTTTTCCAGCAGACAGATTTTAAAGCATTCTTATCGTCGAATGGATTCGACGCATGCGCGGAAGTGTTTTACTTCCTGGTGACGGTGACGTGGCAGCGTCAACGTCACCGCCACGTCACCTCGCTGTCTGTCGGCGGGGATTTTGGTTTGATCGTGTGTACACGATCAAACCAATATACCCCAGCAGACAAATCCGATCAAAACGGTCTGTCAGACTTATTTGGTCGTGTGTACGCGGCCTAACAGGGGGAAACTGACAACTTCTTATTTCCGCCCAATCATAAAGTGCACTATGCAAAATATAAAGGGCTACTCTGACTGAAACTGACAGATTCTTTTTTGATTTCTTATAATATAGTGCTGTAGAACAATGTAAATAATTTAATCTAGGCCTTGTAGTTAATTTTTCACCAGTGAAATCAGTTAAAAAATTATTAGTTTTGAGGTATTATTTATTGCACTTACGGTAATTTATATATATATGTGTTATTTTAATTTTTTTGGCATCCTAAGTATTTTAATTTTGTGATTTTAGTGACTGCAAAAAAGGAAACTGACCTAATTTCTCTGGGTTTTATATATGTATATATTTGTAATTTTTTAAGTATTTTTTTATAATCTGAGTTGGTGCCAAAATATGATTTTTTTTTTCTTCTTCTGTTGTAGACTGTTTACATGTGAAGTGCCTGTGTAACTGACCTTTATAGAGTCCACATTTTAACAAAGTGAACTGAGACCTCCCAATGTCAGTTTTGTAATGTCAAGAATTTAACAGGGTTTCACATATTTGTTTTTTGTTACTTTTTAGGTTACTTTGTAATGTGGCATTTACTTTGCAGACTGAGCACTGGATTTCCATTGTAAATATTTTTTTTATATAGTTTTGAATTTAAGCTAAAACTATGTTTGAAGACTGGATCTTTGATTTGCTCGGGTAAACATTCTTATTGCATTTCATTATTGAAAGTAAACATCTTTTTTATATAAATACTCAACAATCGGTGTGCATTGAAGAGTGACGTTCTCACTTATTTGTACATTCAACACTAAGTAGAATCTACTGTGTGAGAGAAAAAAAAATGCATCAAGTCACATTTCTTAAAGTTCCCCAAAGAAAAAAAATGTTAGATAGGAACCTGATATCTTTATCTACCATGCTTTAGAAAAATTAAAAGAAGAATGTGATCTGATAGTTTTCATCTGCAGCAGTCTTTTCTTTTCTTATTAGAGGCTCAATCAGCCACCATTGCCAAAATGCATTGCAATTAATTTTAAAGCATTGTCCTTTCTAAAAACGTGTTGGGGTTCTTGTTCTTTACTTTTCCATTCAGGGTCTCGGGCTGTATATGTACGAAGATTATCTCCTGGTTTTGGATTGGACCAGAGAATAAGAACTACAGCAGTAAAGCAATGCTGGGGTTACAGCTGATGCACCTTTGAGCCCAAAGCCTTGAATATAAGTAAACAACTATGCTCTACTTGGAGCAGGATATTGTGTTCAAATAAGGAACAGATAAAGTCAATAAATATACTGTGAATCATTATCACTTCCCCCTACAAAACCAGAGAGGATATTGTGTAGTCCAATGTCTTGGCACTCAGAGACATTGTGTGTCCTTACCCCTTCCTTAGTAATGTATTTGTAAAAAGAGGTTAAAGGCTAAGTTCACATTTCCAGAAAATATTCTATGCTGTCAAGGGGCCCCAGTTGTATTGCAAAACTGTGTGGTTTTGTAAAATGTTCATCAATGTAATACTAAAGGCATTTTTTATTTTTTAAGAGGAGGTTATACTTTACCTGGTAAATGACATAATATTGCACAGAAAAAATTATTTCCTCCTTATTAGGCAGTCCCCACCTGTGGTATCAGCTCCTCCCTCCTTTAGGTGCATGCTCCTGTTGGGCTCCGAGTCAGGCTGCGTGTGTCCTTATATCTCTTAAAGGAGAAATAAACTTGTTATGAGAAGAAGCATACATACTGTTTTTGGTAATCACTGCTGAAAATGCTTTGCCTGGCGGTCACAATGACCCCCTTGCTTCCCCATTTTAAGTTGGTGTCTAGGAAAGAGTACAAATAAAAGGACTTTTGACTTTCCTGATCAGAGTATTTGTTCTGCGTCAGTGACTCAAGATAATGAAACCAGTTTATCAGCAGAACAACCCAGCAAGTAGCATTTTCAGAAGTCGGCATAGGGATCCTCTGTGCTTTTCTTTTGACAAGTTTTTCATAGAAGATAAGAGTTCTAGTTCCTGTAGCATTCTGGGTTTCTTTGCTGCCTCTACTTCAATTCGACATCTTATTGGCCAGGGTAGGATCTTCTAGGTTTTGGAGTTGTTGTATAACACAATTCCTTGGTTACTAACAGTGCTTGTTTTCCTGATGTCATAGATCACATGGCCAGTTACTGTGACCTACTGTGTCTTGGTTTATATAGGAAACACAGTTCATGTCTTCAGTGTAGGGAAGGAGAGTGTGTTCAGGGTTTTTCATTTGACTGTTTTTCTGCAGCATTAGGGCTCTTTCGCACGGAGCGGATCCGTATTGATCCGCCCCGTGTGTGTTCGTCTTCTCAGCGGGGATCATCCGTAAATCCCCGCTGAGCTGTCGGCGGACAGGGCGGTCCCCGCACAGTGTGCAGGGACCGCCCTATCTTTCCTCCGCTCTCCCCTATGGGGAAGCGGATGAATACGGACCGTGTGTCGGTATTCATCCGATCCGCCAGACGGAAGAAAAATAGGATTTTCTTCCGTCCGAAAAACCGGATCTTGACGGAGGCGGATGATTACGGACGTTAGCGGATGCCCATGTGAAAGGGCCCTTAATCTGAAAATGTTTTAATATGCTCTATGATTTTCATGTTCGTATTTGATACAAATCTGTTTGTCATGGCATGTATTCCACAAAAATTCTTTTGAGTTTCTGGTCAAAGTCAACATGACTGCATTGCACAATTTATATTGATTTGTCAGCTGCACATTCATGCTGTGAATCCTCACTTCTGCCACATCCCAAAAGTGTTGTATTGCATTCAGATCCAGTGATTGGTCTACCATCTGTGCGTCTCAGCAGAAATTAAGATTCATCAGATCAGGCTACATTTTTTTCTGTAGCCTTTCTGCCAATGCAAACCAGTCTGTCTTTTTAACGCTGCCCTCTCAACAACAAGGCATTTCTGTTCACAAAATTGCTACTCTGTGGATGTTTATCTTTTTGCACCATTGTGAGTAAATTCTACAAGCTGTTGTGTGTAACATCTCAGAGGATCAGCAGTTAGACATACTAACTGACATGTCTGGCATCTCGGAAGTTCAGCAGTTATAGAAATACTCTAACCAGCACATCTGACACCAACAATCAAGTCCTGTCCAAAAACGCTGGGATCGCATTTTTTCCTGTCCTGTTTTGATGTGAACATTACCTGAAGCTCCTAACTGTAGCCGCATGACTTTATGCATTTTGCTGCTGCCACCTGATTGGGTGATTATATACTTGCACAAATTAGCGGGTGTTCTTAGTAAATTGCTATGTGTGTTTGTGTTAGATATTTACACACATACTAAGGAAGAGAGAGAGTCTCATACTTTTGAGAGTTGTTCAAGCAATCCTCCTGGTGACCCTGCGGTAATAGGCAAAAACCGTCTAGGATCTGTAGCATCCAAAGTGTATGTTTGAGGAAATTTCCACATTGCAACGAACCTTCATCATTTATCAAATCCTGTTTTGTATATCACACACACACTTTTATAATAAGCAGTACTTTTGAAGCCATATTGAAAAACAAGGGGCCCTGTAAAAAACTGGAGGACAGTGGAGTGTAATGAGATGATCTATCTGTCCTCGTTCTATTGCAGGTCAAATCATGAATGCAGGCAGTTCTTTGAAGTTGGTATCCACTTTTCCTGCAGTGTTTTATACCATACCCTTTACTACAGCCAAGGTGAAAGCTGCTTTTACTACCTCTGTATAAACATTGAAGCTCTGTATTTTGGCAAACATAAAAATATAACACCTTGTTATATTGTGATTCCAGGTAAAATGTATTTTCTTTTAATGATACAGCAAGCTATTTTTAATTTTTTTTTTTTTTTTTTATTACTTATTTTATTGCTTTTTGTTGAAACTTTGCTGGAAGGAAGAAACAAATGTACACATGTTACTGCAGAATTACATTTTTTTTGTGCTGCAGTTTAAGTGGTTGTGTTATTATGTTTCTTCCATATAATGTCCATGCAGTTTCTTTTAACCACTTCAGCCCCGGACCATATTGCTAGTCAATGACCGGGCCCCTTTTTGCGATTTGGCACTGCGTCGCTTTAACTGACAATTGCGCGGTCGTGCGACGGGGTTCCCAAACAAAATTGTCATCCTTTTTTCCCACAAATAGAGCTTTCTTTTGGTGGTATTTGATCACCCCTGCGGTTTTTATTTTTTGCGCTATAAACAAAAACCGAGCGAAAATTTTGAAAAAAAAAATTGAATATTTTAAATATCCCCAAAAATATATAATTTTTTTTTTTCCTCAGTTTAGGCCGATACGTATTCTACTTATTTTTCGTTAAAAAAAATCGCAATAAGCATTTATTGATTGGTTTGTGCAGAAGTTATAGTGTCTACAAAATAGGGGATAGTTTTTATGGCATTTTTATTAATCATTTTTTTTTACTAGTAATGGTGGCGATCAGCGATTTTTTATCGGCACTGCGACCTAATGGCGGACACTTTTGACACATTTTTGGGACCATTGGCATTTTTATAGCGATCAGTGCTATAAAATTGCCTCTGGCAGGGAAGGGGTTAATTATGTTCCCTGTGTGTGTTCTAACTGAAGGGGGGGTGGGACTGACTAGGGGAAAGGGACTGATCGCTGCTCATACATTGTATCTGTCATTTCTCCCCCTGACAGGACCAAGAGCTGTGATCGCGCCTGCCGGGCACGTGCGTCGGCACCAGGGGCGAGCGGGGTGCGTGCGCCCCTATTGACTGAAATGCAAGATGACGTATAGCTACGTGATCTTGTGCAGCCGAGCCTACATCGGCTGGTCAGCAAGTGGTTAAAGGATTAGTTCACCTTTGCCGAACAACGGCATGTGCAGAGAAGGGACATCTGTAGATGAAAACAAGCTTGTGCAACTTTGACTGAAATTGAATAATACCCTTGCTATAGTTGGTTGATTTACATACCTCATGAGACTTAACCTGAAAATTCTCCGGTGCCGTATTTATGAGCTCTGAACTTGAGAGCTCACTCCTGTGATGGTGAACCGTAATAGCTGGGCCTCACTTTGCAATGTCCTGGAAGATTTCAGGCCACCAAGTACATAAAAGGCCTACACCTATAACAAGGGATTATTCCACGTTCGTCAAGTTGCACAGTGTGTTTTTATCTACAGATGCCCCTTATCTGCTTTGGCAGTTTTTTGGTAAAGGTGAACTAACCCTTTAAGTGTTTGCTCTATGAAAAGGAGGTCATGGGCCACCTACCTGATTCCAGTAGCAACCTGTGGGGGCCCTGAGACTTTCCACAGGGGCCAGCAGAAGGGTCAGAGTTTTTAAATGTTTATTCAGGCACAGAAATTGCTACACTTTGGCTTTGTATAACTGTAGCACTGTGAAAGCTTTTTCTCTTGTATTATAAACCTGTTTATGCCTAAGGCTGCCTTTCTTTTGACCTTATTCAGATAAAAAAAGGTGCAGAGACATTTTATTGGTAGTGAATATCATGCTTTTAAATATTATTTATAATAGTTTATTGAAACACAACTTAGTATGGTTTCATACCCATTTAATACTTTAAAACTGTATTATCAATATAACCAACTTCACAATTGGAGTGATAAACATGTATCAAATGCCGATATTGTGGGGTGCCAATAGAAGCGGTTATATGAGAGTTGCTTACTTTTTCATGCAGATCTTTTATGACTACATTCATCCAAGGTGTTGAGTGTTATGGTGGATAACGAATCTAACAGCGTTTGAGAGTAACCTATTTATGGACAGAATTTAGGCAGAAAAAATCTAGGACTATAGCCAGTACTCTGCACATGTGTGGGCAACTATAAGTGCCTGCTGGCTCTCTATTGGCCAACCTGAAGGTCATATTTTGTTTTCCATGACTCATAACTTCTTGGCAATCTGCTGCAATTTTTTTTTGTATACATTCATGTAATGCAAGGAGCCTTGCTATTCTGCGCCTTCTATAATAGTTGCATGGTCTATTATATATAGTGTTACACCCTTGATGGTGTACTGAAGTGCAGTATTGTATGTGGGCTTCATTTTTGCAAGATTGAAGTGCACTGATCTGACCACTATATTTGGTAGAGAGAGAATGTTCTTTTAGTTGAGATGACTGGAATTCGTTTTATTTAATCTTTTGTACTCCATTGTCTTAAGCACTTCCTTATTGGTGAAATTCTTTAGTAATTCTGCAAAAGGTAGGAACCCGCCGCAATGGAAAGTTTATTTTCAGAGGACATCTGTTTAACAAAGCTTTTGACAATGCCAAGTTCTTCCCTGTGTTTTTGGACTAGACAGATGTGCCCAGCCACCTGTAGCAATAAGGTGACTACACACTGTCCAATATTTTATTTAGGTGTTAATAAATCGCACCTCTTGTGCAGGGTTTGCATCCTGTCAAGTTTCTATAGGAGTTGATGAGCACGTACCACCACTATTCATCTTTTCCATGCAGATTTTCCAACTTGCAAATGCTATTCTTTATCTTTTCTAAAAAGAGCATCTCATCCTGGGTGCACCACTATATTTTGTTGGCTACATGTGCCAGAATATCAAAGAAAGACCTGAAAAATTATGCCTTTTTGTAGTAAAGACGTTTCACTGCCCATAATTCTCTGCTATCTGCCTGTCTATGTCCACAATTAGAATTTTGTTGTCAATAAACAAAGAGATCAGGCAATAGAAATGCAATGCCTGCATATCGATGCTTGCATCACAGAACTGCCATGTCATCTATATAACTTTAGTGACATGCAGTTCCCACGTAAAGACTTGCTTTCTTTTTACCATAGAAAGGGAAATAATCAGTTAACAGGTACAGACATTTTTTATTCTTTTGGAACAATTTCTATGATGGGAAAAATGGAGGATGTGAGTTATATCAATAATTAAGCATGTGCAATTAAATGTTCTGCACTGCATGGTCTTTGCAAGCATACACATCTGAAAGAATCACAAAATATAGCGCTTGTGTGGCCATGCATTGTTTCTAGTTTTAGAGATCTAAACATCTTTAAAACTCCTCAATTATGGAAGTGATTATGTTTAGAGTTCTTCAAAGTGAGCTTAGTGCCTTATATGGCTTGACAGCAAATCCTTGGGAAACTGCTGTAGATTTCATGCAGGATGGAGATTGAGAAGCACTTTGTATTGAAACTGTTACTCAGATTTTGCCTATGTGTGTTTTTCCTTGTAATTCTTCTCTTACACAAGAGTCTATGCTTGGAAGCTCTGAATACACTTTAAAACCCGTAAATGTGATGCAAGAATCTATGTATATCTAAAGCAGGGAGCAGGAAACTAGTACTTTGTGGCCAGAAAAATCCATAGTATTGCAGAAGAAATAAAATTTTTTTTCGTACCATAACATTACAGCTGCAGCTTTCAAAATTGACCTGTAAACTCTTAAAATGTTACTAAACCCAGGACCCTGCATTTACTATATCTGGTCTCCCACAGTACACAGGACATGTACATGCAGTAGTTTCAGTAAATATAAACTGCTAGATACCTTTTCTCATCGGCAGTATATAGCAGTCTTGTGACTTCTATCAGTGTCTGGTTAAAGCTTGTGGGAGGAGTTTTCATTTTACTCTGTCCTATGAGGCTGCAGGACCCCTGGACCTCTGTCTAGACAGTGCTGATTGGCCCTGTACTGATCACATGCACCCCCTCCCAAGAAAAAAAAATACTCTAGCAATACACACCAAACTGAGCATGTGCAGAGTAACTCCAAATGCTCTGTACTATGGGGATGGATTAGGGACATTGTAAGTAGTAGAGAATCGCAGAGGACAGAATCAAACCGCTTAAAAGATGGAGGATTAACACCTTAGGTTCCACAGTGAGTATAACGAGCATGCTTTACTGCATATACTGACTGATTTTACTGTTGAGGGTTTAGTAACACTTTAATAGTTTGTTTATTTTTTAACATGACCAAGATTAACCTGGACTAAACACAAAAAGTCACCTTTCCAGCTGCTAAGAAGGTATACAAGAGCAGAGTCTATATTTGTTCACCAAAGGAGTAAATTAGTTTGTGATGGTTGGCTAAAATCACCTTTGTGTACGCGAAAGAATTTTGTAGAGAACATGTGGAACCTTATACTTCTGCCAGTGCATTTCAAATCAATAACAATCTCAAAAAATGGCAATTATAGCATATTTATTGGTGGAAATTATTTTCATTAAGTTTTCTTTTTAGATGTCTGATAAGACAGACCTTTTTCCATTTTATATTTATTACTGGAAACTAGGGAGAGGAAATCTGGAATCGCACTCTATATGCTGACTTGAAATGGACTTTTGCCTTTGGTGCTGGCCACATATCAGAAGGCCTAGGTAGAGTTAAGCCGCGTACACACGATCGGTTCAAACCGATGAAAAAGGACTGAAGTTCGTTTTCATCGGTCCAAACCGATCGTGTGTAGGCCCCATCGGTCCGTTATTCTTCGGTCCAAAAACAGATGGCTTGCTTTAAAATCAAACCGATGGACGGCTAACCGATGGGTCAAAACCTATATACGCACGAGCATCGGTTAAAAATCCACGCATGCTCAGAATCGACGCATGCTTGGAAGCATTGAACTTAGTTTTTTTCATCACGTCGTGTTTTGCGTCACTGCATTCTGACACGATCGGTTCATGAACCGATGGTGTGCAGGCACATCAGTCAGCTTCATCGGTGAACCGATGAAACTGGTCCGTCGGACCGTTCTCATCGGGTGGACCGATCGTGTGTACAGGGCTTTAGGCATGTGGTGTCCTTTGAATGAAAGCATCAGAGTTCAAATTGGCTGATCCTCCCCTTTACTAGAGATCATGTGACAAAAATATTAGGACTTCACACATGTCCAACACTGATGGCAGCATGGAACAGTATCTTTTTAGAAAGGATTACTAAACCCTTTTACTCATCTCAGTCTTATCTATTGCTCTTCCATTCCTGCATGACTGTTTGAGAATAAGGAAAGAGACTGTTTGAGAATAAGGCTGGGTACACACAGACCGACCGGTCACATTTAGGTCCTTGTGTGCAGCTCCCTGTTTGACAGCCGGTCTCACAACCAACTTCTGGTAAACGAGCATGCTGGGAAAACCCAACATCTCTGTGAGCACTGATCAGTGTGTTCTGGTGGGGAGGCAGTCCCCTGTCAGAATTTAATAGCTCAGTGGGGGAAATTGCCACACTAATGTCACTTTTGTTGTTTTGTTGCGATCTTTTTTTTTTGCTCAGCTCGGTGGGTTGAACAAAAAAAAAAAAACTTGGTGTGTACCCTGCTTAAGATCAGTTTAAGATCGTGTCTGCATTAACTTTCTTTAATTTGTTCACGGTTGGCAGATTTTTTTAAAATTTGTTTATGTAAATATTTGTAATACCGACAACATAATGAACTTGTAAATACTTTGAAATCTTGAACTTTTTCATTCTTAAAAAAAACTGCCATTTTTTGTGAATGCTTCCAGATTTTCTATGTTAGTCTTCAGAGCTGTTTCTTTTTGTTTTCTGAAACTGTAAACAGGTTTTTACTGATCTTGCATGAATAACTTGCCTAAAGCTGTATATATTCTATGAATAAAATACAACTTTCATGAACAGTTATAAGGAGTCTTTGTTATGCTTCTACAGCAAGTCAGAGCATCAATTCTACAGAAAACCCAATTTAAGAGAAATGCTTTTGCAGTCTTTCTGGAAATGCTAATTATCTAGCAATCATGTTGATCATTTAGTTCTGTTTCACTGACCTCTGAACAAGTATTCAAGAATAAAGAATATAAGGAACAAGAATTGCAGTTATGGTCTGCTCATGACAGCAGGCAACTAGCATTTCATGTTCGGTTTCCTTTAATAAGTTATGCGTTCCCTAAAACAATGTTAAAAGGTAACAATAATGTATCATATTTCATATTTTTTATGTTACTTATGTAGTTCTGACTCTTAATAGGAAAAAAATATATAAAAAAAATTGCTAAATGTTTGCCTAAATTTTATGTTGGTAGCTTAGGTTGGTAGTTGGGGGAATGCAAGTAAAATGGGTACTGTAGTTCTGTAAATCAATGGCTCTTATTTAGTTCATAAATAATACTGCTAGAAAAGTGTGCTTAGGCCTTAACCCTGTCAAAACCACTCCAGTCCCTTGTAACTGTTTAGTCCGCAGGTGTCAAACACAAGGTCCGAAGGCCGAATCCGGCCCTCCCGGCCATTTCATGTGGCCCTCACACCTCTCTTGCGGCTGCAGGGAGCTCTGGTCCTTCACCAGACCCTTACTTTCTGCTTTCCAACAATGCATCCAGCTTCTTCCCAGCAGCAGCATAAGGAAAGGGGGGTGCACTGTGAATTAAGGGAAAGTGGGGGACTCAACTTCTGATGGTGGGGTTGCTCTTGACATCTAATGTAAGGGGAGGGGATGTGCTCGACATCTAATCTTACAGATACAACTGGCCCTTTTGAGAACAATCATAATGCTGATGCGGTCCGCGATGAAATTAAGTTTGACACCCCTGGTTTAGTATATAGATATGGTAAAAGCAGACCAAGGAAATCCTTCAAAACAAGCGCTACAACAAAGTCAATCATGTAAATGAAATTTATTAAAAAATTGTGTCTCAAAAGAATATTTCCAGAGTTTCAGCTTTAAACTGCACAATGTGCGATATGCAATATGGATGGTCCAGGTGATTGCACGCCACCAAACAGTTAACCACAGCACAATACAAACACTGAAGCACTCCAGCTAGGCAGATGCCTATCCCACAGGCACGGCGTCTCACACTAGGGAAACAATCCGATGCTATGCAGCGTCAAACGCAGACAGTGTAGATCACACTTACCATGTCCCTGGTGGATGGTACTAGCTTTGTCTTTAGTTTATAAAAATACATATTTTATATAATTTTTGATAAAAGTAAGGCTTGATCTTGGGAATATTGTCTTTCAAAAATTGTTTTATTTTCTTTGCAATCTATAGATAAAAAGTAACTAAATAAAGAAAGCACTTTTCTTGGCCCAATGTCATTTAATAAACAAATGATACAATTTTTAGAAACATGCATAATAATGTATAATTTGTCCTCTTTTTATATAAGGACACTAAAATTGAGTTTTATTTACAACTAGTGTCAACTACTATTAGTGCACGTTTTATTCTAAAATATGTACCATTTTCAATGACACTGAAATTATGCATACCTTTTTTAATAGAAAGCATGGAGAAGTTACAGTGAGGGTAAAAAATGTATTTTATTCCCTGCTGATTTTGTACGTTTGTCCACTGACAAATAAATGAACAGTCTATAATTTTAATGGTAGGTTTATATTAACAGTGAGAGACAAAACAACAACAAACATATCCAGAAAAATGCATTTCAAAAAAGTTAAATTGATTTGCATTTTAATGAGTGAAATACGTTTGGGGCTCAATGCAAGATCTAAATATAAATAACACAGTCGCACGTGTTCAAAGTGAGCCTCAGCAAAGCCAAGGAACAATATACAAAATGTTTTGAAACAAGTTAGTATTAAGACACAAATATGTGCGACAATATGGTAAGCGTCTGTCGAGTAAAAGTGACCAGTGAAATCTTGAATCCGCAAATAAACTCTTGTGGTGAAAAGTTCCATCAAGATGAAGTCTTCCAAAGTTTTCCACCACCACCAAGGGGAAAGTAAGTTTTCGTTTTAAAAAAAAAAAAACACTGAGTGGGAACTCTTACCAGAAGCTTTGGACCTCCTTTATGAGTGAGGTCAGATATAGCCCTCTGCAGGGTCCGATGGCTTGCCTTGTCCCAGAGCTCCCTGGCACTCGCTAGAGAGCATCCTCGATGTCCAGTATGTATCTGAACACATCTAGGGGTCTCCATCCGCTCAGTAACGTAAGTATGTAGAAAAAAGGTTCCAATAGTTAGAAGTTAAAACAAATGTTTGCCGGCAAATAAAAATTACAAATCGCCTGCACTTCCGATTCTGCCACTTTTACTCTACAGGGACACTTATCATATTGTCACACATATTTGTGTTGTAATACTAACTTGTAAACACATTTTGTATATTATTCTTCGGCTTTGCTGAGGCTCACTTTTAACAAGCGCGACTGTTTGTTTACTGTGAAGATTCCTGTATTCTGTTGCTGCTTTTTATACTTATTGATTACATTTTTTTGTTCTCTTTAGAGTTACCATGGTATTTCTTTTTTTTTGTATTTGATTTCCATGCAAGATCTCACCCCGTGGCGTTTCAGTGATCATGAGAACAGTGAGGAAACAGCCCAGAACTACACAGGAGAATCTTGTCAATGATCTCAAGGCAGCTGGAACCATAATCACCAAGAAAGCAATTGGTAACACACTACACCAAGAGGGACTGAAATCCTGTGGCGCCTGCAAGGGCCCCCTGCTCAAGAAAGCAAATGTACAGGCACGTCTGAAGTTTGCCAATGATTCAGAGGAAGACTGGGTGAAAGTGTTTTGGTTAGACCAAAATCAAGCTCTTTGGCATTAACGCAACTCGTCGTGTTTGGAGGAGAAGGAATGCTGCCTATAACCCCAAGAATACCATCCCCACTGTCAAACATGGAGGTGGAAAAATTATGCTTTGGAGGGGGGGGGGGGGGTTCTGCTAAGGGGACAGGACAACTTCACTGCATCAAAGGGACGATGGATGCGGCCATGCACCATCAAACCTTGGGTGAGGAACTCCTTCCCTTAGCCAGGGCATTGAAAATGGGTTTTGGCTGGGTCTTCCAGCATGACAATGACCCAAAACACATGGTCAAAACACACGGTGGAGTGTCTCAAGAAGAAATGCATTTTTCAGGATAATTGTGTTCTGTATCTCACTGTTAAAATAAACCTACCATTAAAATTATAGACTGATAATTTCTTTGTTAGTGGGCAAACATACAAAATCAGCAGGGGATCAAATACCCTTTCCCTCACTGTATTTACAAATGAAAATGAAATATTCTCCCCCCCCCCCCCCCCCAAATTTACTGACATTTAAATGTCCCTAAACAAATGAAGTAACAAAATAAATGAAATTGGAAAGCAACTAAATAAGGGGGAGAAATTGGTAACTTGGGGTTTACAGTGGACGGTTGGAAGAAGTAATACCTTATTTGCACAAATAAATTTTTTCAGAACACACAAAAAAATTACTTTTGTGTCAAACACAAGTCAAAATGTTCTCAAAGTTGATTTTCGTTTTCTAAATCAATATTAGATGCATATTTCTAACAACTTTCAACTCCTTTAACTGTCTCATTCAATCTCATAAAAATTTACAGCTTCTGTGATTATATTTCGCTATCATTGGTAAAGCATGTAGTCAATATTCCAAATAATTTTTCTAGTGAATCAAGCATTTTTGCCTTAAGTATGACAAATGGTTGACTTTTGCCAATTTCTGTGCTTGCATAGTTTCTTTTGATCCAGAGTACATGAAGGAGATCACTCGGACATTTGAAAAATATTGGAGGAGTTCCAACCTAAATGTTTGGTGGAAAGTCAAAATCTGCAAGATGCAAGGATTTTTAGTGTTATTGTTCTTTTCCATTTATAGAGGAAATCCATTCTGATACCCTGACAGTTCTGTGGAAGTGTTTTTCCTTCTTTTAATGTCGATTTCCTAAGAGAGACTGCCAAAAGCTCATGGAACACAAGTAGGTTGACAGCAAGATTAAAAAAAAAAAAAAAAAGTTCTTGCAATGCAGTCTGCATTTAGTGTGAAATTTTTTTATTTATGTATACACACACACAATTAATCCTAAATAGTATGCATGTTTAAAATTAGTATTGTGTTTTTCTTTAGTTAAATTTACCCAGAAAGTTATTAATTACTGTAGTAGAAAAATATTTGCATTCTGAAAATGCTAGTTGCCTGGCTGTCTAATCGTCTTGCTTTGATGCTTTAAATAGATAAAAGACCTGCCCTGATTAAAATGTATTTAACTGCATGCTCAAAGGTCAATGCAAACTATTCAAAGCAGGGAATCGGCTTAACAGTTGACCACCAGAATTGTTTTTGTATCTTTAACCACTTAAGCCCCTGACCAAAATGCAGCTAAAGGACCAGGCCCCTTTTTGCAAATGGGCACTGCGTCGCTTTAACTGACAATTGTGCAACGTGGCTCCCAAACAAATTTGACGTCCTTTTTTTCCCCACAAATAGAGCTTTCTTTTGGTGGTATTTGATCACCTCTGCGGTTTTTATTTTTTGCGCTATAAACAAAAATAGAGCGACAATTTTGAAAAAAATGCTATATTTTTTACTTTTTGCTATAATAAATATCCCCCCCAAAAAAAAAAAAAATTTCCTCAGTTTAGGCCGATACGTACTTCTACCTATTTTTGGTAAAAAAAAAAATCGCAATAAGTGTTTATCGGTTGGTTTGCGCAAAATGTATAGCGTTTACAAAATAGGGGATAGTTTTATTGCATTTTTTTTTTACTACTAATGTTGGCGATCAGCGGTTTTTTTTTGTTTTTTTTTCATGACTGCAACATGGCGGACACTTCAGACAATTTTGACACATTTTTGGGACAATTGTCATTTTCACAGCAAAAAATGCATTTGAATTGCATTGTTTACTGTAGAAATGACAGTTGCGGTTTGGGAATTAACCACAAGGGGCCGCTGTAGGGGTTATGTGCCCCCTGTGTGGGGTGTGGCTGTAGGTGTGACGTCATCGATCGGGTCCCCCCTATAAAAGGGATGACGCGATTGATGCTGCTGCCACAGTTAAGCACGGGGAAGCTGTGTTTACACATCGGCGCACTCCAGCGGCGATCGGGTCCACGAGTCCCGCAGCTTCGGACCGGGTCATGGGAGCGCGCCTGTGACCCACGGCTGGGTAGTAGTACAGGATGTACTTGACGTACGTACCTGTACGTGTACCTGCCCAGCCGTGCCATTCTGCCGACGTATATGTGCAGGAGGTGGTCCTTAAGTGGTTAACAACCCTAAGCTCACAATTTAAATACTTGCCTGTCTGCAGGGCATGTCAAGTTAGGGGGGTTCATGTCATCAGAACGCAGAATGAGGTGCCATGTGACCCACAAAAGCTCTGCTTTTTGTGTAGAGTATTCCTTTACTTTCAATAAAGTTTTGTCACCATGTGTTTACATGTTTTGGAGAGCCAAAACACTTTGTGTTGTGGAGTCTGCTTACAGGTAAATATTTAAACTGTAGAACCTTTCCTTCCCCTCAACTCTACCTTCTTTAGGGTTCGGTATTTGTCTTAAAGTTAACCTTTTCAGCAGAGTGGTAAAAATATATGGTGCGTGCTGCTCCTAAAACATCTGAACATTTACCTTGTAAAACAATTTTTTTGTGTAAAATAGAAATGCAAGGCAAATACTTTCTAAACACTTTTTTTTTTTTCTTCCTTAAGTGATTAGCTGCATGCATAAGAGTGGGGTGGAGACTCCTTGTAAAAATGATTGGTGGAGGGGCAGAAGCAGCTTCTTGAAGGGAGCAGAGATGCAGTCCAGTGTTAAATGCAAAGACAGAAATACACAGTGAGGAGCTGCTGCAAGGGGCATGTCAGCAGAAAAACAGCAGTACATTTATCTCCCTAGTGAAGAGATGTACAAGGGGGAGTGTCAGCAGAAGGCAAATAAACAGCAGTACACTGATCTTCCCAGTGATTAGCTGCGTAGGGGCATGTCAGATTAAGTCTGACCACTGGAGTACAGGAAGGCTGTGCTCCCAAGTAAAATGTGAAGAAGCAAACTGATCATGCAAAGATGGAAGTGCTTCCACCTCCTCATGAGATCAGAAATAAATAGGAAAGGCAGGGGTGGATTAGCGGTCCCACATTCCAAAATATATTTCCTGGTGTCTCAACTCCAACAACTGGCTGGATGGGGAATTGGAGAAAATTCAGACCCTATAGCTCAATTAATCTCTCTATCCAACCCCACTTTTACAGCTGATTCTCATTTAGAAATGGATCTCCCGGGGTATTCCCCTTCCTCTCCAAAGGCAGATTTGCGTAGGAGGGTTTAGCGGGCAGTTAGGCTGAATTCACACCTATGCAGTTTTAGTGCATTTTGCAGATTTGCACTACAGTTCATTTAACATGGTTGCCTATGGAACACGTTCTGCAGGGCAAATATGCAAAAAGCAATAAAACTGCATAGGTGTGAATCCAGCCTTAGCCTTGTCTGTCACAGGCCCTATGGACTTCACTCCATTGGGAAATAATCCTAATTATCTTGAATTGTGTAGATTGCAGGGATTCTTCTCATGGAGACAGCACAGGTTCTGTTACTTTCTGCAGCTGTATAATGGAAGTACTTTGAAGGTGTTTGATTAGCTGTGTGCGAAGTTCTCTCTGCAAAATAAACAATTCTATCAATATTTTCAACTCTGACACGCAATCCAGAAGCACAAACGCACTCTTTAGTTATATCTAGCTCCTTGCTAATGCGAGAAATCCTATACGCTAATACTCACAAGGGTCTGATATTGAGGGCCTACTCTGTCTTGCTGTCCTCTATTCAGGATCACACATTGTTAAAAATTAGGGCTCGTTGGGTCACTGATATTGGAGCCATAGATGGGGATCAGTGGGATATGGCCATAGAGGGGCTCCCTGCTGTATTGTCAGCTGCACATAAACTTTCCCAACTTATTTTTAATCTTACACAGAGCCTATCGTACCCCTTATTGACACCCCCCTTATGCCCAAAGTGCTGGATGTTTAGGGGAGACTTTACACACATTTATATGGCGCCTGCCTGAAGCTTGCCCGATATTAGGCAGAGATTTGCAGGTTATTTCTGATCTTGCCCAAATACCTATTGCTCTTGATCCTCTGACATGCTTATTGTGTGCAATTGATGCTGAAATGTATCCAAAAGTTATTTTATATTTTGGTGTGCAGGTTATTCTACCTAGCTAGAAAGCTGATCCCCCAATTATGGTTGGCCGCCTAGGGCACAGTGGGTTGCCTACGTTAATTATTTTCTACTTAGAGAGCAGTTGGCTTATCGAATAGAAAAACAAATTTAACCTCATTTGGCAAAGTTGGCTTGATAACCCAAGTCTTGCCCCACCACAATTGGTGATCGATAGGTTGTTGTTATTACAATTATAAGACCACTTGGAGTTATCATGGTTATAGCCCGAGTTTTTAGAATTTCTCTATTGCGCATCTGAGAGTAGACAAAGGAGTCTTCTGCTAAACCTCCCACAATAAACTCAGGCTGTTTTGTCTTATTTCTTTATCGTACATCACGGGACACAGAGCTGCATAGCCATTACTATGTGGGTTATATTCCACCATCAGGTGCTGGACACTGGTGTAATCAATTGAACAGGAAGTTCCCTCCCTATATAACCCCCCCATACTGGGAGCTCCTCAGTTTTTTCATCAGTGTCTAAGGTGTTGGTCACGAGTGAACATGTGCTCTTAGGAGCTCCACTGGAGGGATCCATGCTGGATGTAAAAAGCCTCCATAAATCCGGATCCGGCCAAGGTGCGTCATAGCCAAAGTGGACGGTACCTGGGCCTCAGTGGAAGAACAAGGTTTGGCCTATAACGCCTCTCTTATTGAGGGCTGGACTCTGGGCTCCAGAGCTCTGGTCTATTCCATGGCTAAGTGCTTCTGATGCCAGGGTGCTCTATAAGTCCAGGGGAGTTGGTGTTCCTACTGATGGACCCCGGTCCCTGAAGGTCTTTTGGCAATACCCACGGTGAAGGGTGAAGATTGGGCCTCTTGCTTATGCAATACCCTGCAGCCTGGAAAAGGTAAGTGGGGGGCCTGCGGGACTTGGTCCGACAGTAGGTCCTCCAGTTTATTCGGGTCTATGGGTGGCCTGTTATGCTGATGGGCAGAGGCAATGTTGACCACTATGTCTAAATTAGACAGGATGGCTGCTATTCCCCATATGGTTATCCCCTGGCTGATCCTACATTTCTACTGCATGGTTGATTGTTAAGTTAAGCTGTTACTTGTCGGTTTCTCTTCTTTCAGCCTGGGTTAATTAGCTAAGTCCCGAATTAGTGCTCCAACCTGGGGCAGTCACCCCCTTCCTCCTCGCTGGTCTCCGGGCGCGCGTGTTTTGGGGGAGGCGTGGGATACGTTGTGACGCCTACCCGGAAGCAGACAGCCAGTGAGTGGAAAGCTCAGCAGTGTCAGTCTGCAGGTGGGACACAGAGCACAGGCATACTCCTGTATCTCTGAGCACTTTTGGTGGTGTGGACTCAGCAGAGAGCAGTCTCCTCCAGCGAAGACTCCCCTTAACCCCGAACACTCGGTTTCTCAGTGAAGTTAGCCCTGTAGCCCAGCAACAGTGATTTAGTAGACTAGGAGGACTCAGGGGTTACCCTTAGAGTGATCCTTCCTTGTCTGATTGGTGGGTGTCCCGATAAGCAGTCCTCGGGGACATGGCTCCTAAGGGGCCTGGGACGGCGAAAACCGCCAAAAAACAAGTCTCTTTGTATTCCCCTGAGACACCAGAGTTGGGCCCTCCGGTGAGGGGCTTTAAGGAGATATTGCCAGCCTAGCCAAAGCACCCCCTGTCTAGGTTAGAGGAGGTGTTGGCCACCACCCTTGGGAAAAGATGCAGCCACGCTGCATATGTTTTTTTGTGCATTGCATTTGTGGGTCTATAAGAGGTTAACTGCTATACTCTCAGCAGCCTCACAGTAAGCAGGAAAAACAGGGTGTGCCCCCTTTCCCTGCTCTAATCCCTCCCTTAATTAAGTGGATTAAAAGACCTAGGACAGGCTACAGCTGCAGCGAACGAGGAACCTATCACAGGTTCTGGCTGTATATAATGCCGCGTACACACGGTCGTTTTTTGCGATGAAGAAAAACTACGTTTTTTAAAACATCATTTAAATTGATCGTGTGTGGGCAAAACATGCTTGAATTTTTTGTGTCGTTTTTCAAAACGTCGTTTTTTGTTTCACAAAAAGTCACCGTGTGTAGCAAAAACGTTGTTTAAAACGACGTTTTTCAACCCGCGCATGCCCAGAAGCTAGTTATGAAGCGAGCTTCAATGGAAAAGAGTGGTGAACGTAACCTCGCTTTTTGTGAAAAAAACGATGGTGTGTATGCAACATCGTCTTTCGATGTTTCAAAAACGTCGTTTTTTACTTCACAGAAGGCGTCGTTTTTTTTTTCATCGCGGAAAATGATCGTGTGTACGCGGCATAACTGTTCTCTCTTGGTGTTGGCTTCACGTTACCCAGATGCAGGGGGATGCACAGTTGGCTAACATTGCATGTTTGCGGAAACACACATCTGCATAGGATAACTTCCTGTTTACCAATCCGTATGTTTGCATAAAATACATGAGTTTGGTATGTTTAAAATGTGGGGTAAAAACAAGTAACAGAACATGTTTTATGGTTTATGGCATAAAGTTACAGGTTCTGTCTGTATGGTTTCACATGTTTTTTACAAAGCCACATATGGATGCTTGGTTACATTAAGGTGCATAAGATCGCATATAATTGCATGTTGGGTAAAAACAAGTAACAAAACATGTTTTTTGTGTTTCCACAGGAATGCATAAGATCGCATAAAGTTGCTGGAATGCACAAAGATGCTGGGTCACACATGGTTGCCTGATCATCCGAGTCCTTGATTACCCAAGGATATTTGGTCACACAGAGAGGCTTGTTCCCCCAGAGATGCCAAAAGTCGCATAAGGATGCTTAAATGCATAAAGAAGCTGGATCTCAGAGTCCTGGATTATCCAGGGATATTTGGGCACACAGAGAGGCTTGTTTCCTCAGTAATGCCTAAAGGGTCGCATGAAGTTGCTTAAATGCATAAATATGCTGGATCGCACATGGTTGTTTGATCGACCGAGTCCTTGAATACCCACGGATACTTGATCACGTAGAGAGGCTTAAATGCCTGAAGTCGCATTAAGATGCTTGTTTGCATAAAAACGCTGGATCACACAGGGGTGCTTGATCACACAAGAGGCCTTGGTTCTCTGCATGTTCGCTTTAAAGGTTGCTTGTTGGCCTAGATTTTGCATGTTTGCTTAATGAGCCATGATAATTTAAGTATCCTTAATTATACAGGATGCCATGGGCTTGCATAGGAATACGTATCTGCATGGGTACATGTGGCACAATGTTGCATAACACTTTCCTAGCGTGTGCTGGCTTGCTAGATGCTTGTTCCATTCTTGTATGAATATATGCGTCCATGAACACACGCTTCCATAGAGGCATGTGGCTTTAAGCACTTGCCATATACACATGTGAGAAGCCATTTATATATGTGTTTATTTACATGGGCTGTGTGTCACAGGGGAACAGCTCTATCTCCAGTTTGTGGTCTTGCCCCTTGGCTTAGCCACTGTTCCAGGGTGACAGGGTGCTAGGGCCCGCCTCTAGCAGGTCTAAGGGCCCAGGGTATAGCGCTAATGGCATACCAAGACAAACTCCTGCTGATGATTCAGTCAGTAGCATGGCTGGACCTAAGGGTGTCCAGCAAGGTCAGGTATCTGGAACTACTGGGTTGGGACCCCAGTCTAAGGGTACATTCTTTCTTTCATTTAGCAAGAAGCTTGGAAGGTTTGGCACAGCCCAAAAAGGAGTTTTGTGGCCCCGGACCCGCCCGTCATTCCCCGGCCGCCCCAAGAAAGCGGACGGCGCCCGACCGCGGCACGCGGCCCTCTTCCCCCCCCCCCCACCGGGACAAGGCCGGTGTTCCCGTACGAAGGGAAGCTGGTCTATGGGGTCACAGCAAGGAACAGTTCCTTACCTTTTGCCTTTTTTCTTAAGGTGCTAGGGAAGATGCTGGCTTCATTCAACACAGTTCCCTATGCTAACTTTTATCCAGGGCTGATATAAACATTATTCTGTTGGCCTAGGCGTGGACCCTAACCTAGTATTATCCAAGGGGTCGGGTCCCAGTGATATGCTGGAATTTCTGTTGGTGGTTCTTAACTAAGAAGGGATTGCCAGGCCTGGAAAAGACCACGGCCCAGGGAAAGTAGTCAAGCTCCAGGGGAGCCTTATCCATCAGCTAGAGCTACCGATGGGGCATCTGACTTAAGGCTTGTACGTTTAGGTGGCAGGATTGTTCTGTCAGAGTTCAATCGGACAATGCCACACTAGTAATTTACTTCTTCTACCAAGGAGGAGCTTGTGCCATGCCTATTGACAATTGTCATTTTATGGAATTGGCAGGCGAGTTGCTGGAGCCGTCAACAATTGTCTCCAGGAGAATGACCTCTACGCCCCAACCTTTTTTTCTGGCCAAAGCCACAGAAAGGGTATCCTGTACTTTTAGGTATTGGTGTCCAGGTTCAACAAGAAATTGAACAGCTTGGGTCAAGGACAAGGGATCCACCCGCATGCGGGACAGAGGTGTTAGTTATCCGGGGGGACCAGTTGTCACTGGTTTGTGTCTCTCCCCCCCAGTGCCGTGACTTTTTTGGCTTCTATGCAATGTCAGAGGCGAACAGAAGCCGGCCTGATTTCTCTGGCATAACCCAGGCGACCTCACTGTGCAGAAGCAGTAGGGGTGGTAGTAGAGGACCCGGGGTCCCTTACATCTTGTCCAGGCCTACTTCACAGAGGGTATTGCATCCTGTCTTGCAAACAGGTGAATTTATGGTCTGGTTATTATATCCCACATTCTTGTGGATTGGGATTTTCGGAATCAGCGGTAATTCCCTTGATTCATACAGAAGAGCTGGCTTCCAAGACCAGATGTCCTAGGATCTGGAAAGCCCATGTTCCTGGTGTGAAACCAGATGGTGGCATCCTTGGAAGTATGGCATAGGTAAAATTCTTGCCTTCCTACATTTGGAAGGGCGACGGAGCTAGCCTTAAGTTCAGTCAAGGATCCGATCTCGACCTTGTTTCCAAGGGCGTTTGCTTCACGCTCCTTGATCCAAGCCATTCTTCAAGCCCTGATGTGTATAAGTCCACCAGTTTGGACGCCCTTGTGCTCGGGGGATTGGGTCTAGTGTTGTCGGCTTACAGGGTCAGTACCTTGGGCCGATGCACCATATTTCCCTTCATCCTTTAACAGGGGAATTGGTGTTCTTAGTTGTGGTAGCCTCCAAGTGCGTTTCAGTATTGGCAACTTTCTTGGCTTAAAGCCATACTTAATTTGTTTTACAGGTGGGGTGATGTTGTTCATCCTCACCCAGCCTTGTTCACTAGAAAAATCTAGTGTTCATTTGAATCAGGAGATTCGTACCTTCCCCTTTTTTCAGAACCTTGTTTCACGGAAGGAGGAGTTATTGCTTTTCTTTCAATTGAGATGAGAGCAATTAAATATCTATCTGAAGTTTTCAGATATAGAAGGCTGACGTGTTTATTGTACTGCCAGAAGACCCTAGTGTGGGCAGGCAGTATTCAGATCAGCTATTAAGAGGGTTACTCTGTCTTGTTAGCGTAAGAATGGCAAGGCCTATCTGAAGCGGCTGCTCGGATACGGAAGACTGATATTTGCGCTACCAGGAGGCCCAGGATAGGGCAGGCAGCGTCTAATTCAACTGTGTTCAATGTTGATTCGTCAGGTTTTTTATTCAGGCTTGTGGTTTAAGGAGTGGGATTCCCCCTGCTTCTTGTTGGGGTACACCCTACCAGGATAGTATGCGCTTTATGCGCAATGCATTACCAAGCCTTTATGACTCAGATTGGCAAGGCCGCAACTTGGTCGTCTGTGTGTACGTTCACTAATTCCTATCAGGTGAACAAAGGGTGCAGCCTCTTGGCGCAGTATGCTGCAAGCAGCGTTATAGCTCCTCATGTATGAGGGTGTTCTGCGTTGTTTGTCTCCCTCCCCTCAGTGGGCATTGCTTTCGGACATCCCACATAGTAATGGCTATGCAGCTCTGTGTCCCGTGATGTACGATAAAGAAAATAGGATTTTTTATAACGGCTTACCTGTAAAATCCTTTTCTTGGAGTACATCACGGGACACAGAGCTCCCACCCCTCTTGTTTGGGGATATTGGGACACTTATTGCTTTGCTACAAAAACTGAGGAGCTCCCAGTATGGGGGGGGGGGTTATATAAGGAGGGAACTTCCTGTTCAATTGATTACACCAGTGTCCAGCACCTGATGGTGGAATATAACCCACATAGTAATGGCTATGCAGCTCTGTGTCCCGTGATGTACTCCAAGAAAAGGATTTTACAGGTAAGCTGTTATAAAAAATCCTATTTTTGCTCTTTTTTTTTTTACTGGTTTTTAAAAAGAAAAAGTTTGGGGTATGCTTTACATGTGTGATGCTCTGTACCTGGTTCTATATTCCACGTTCAATGCAAGTGTTGATGGTTGACATCTACTGTATGTCTAACAACTTTATAATGTACAAGCACTTTTTTTTTGTTCCTTGTCAATAAAAAAAAATTAATAGGAAAGCAGGGGGACTGGTAAAATAACCAAGGCAAGAAAGATGTCACCAGCACATACAAGGATCTCCAAAACAGGTCCAAAGCTTCAATAATTTTTTTTTACAGGTACTTACAAAGGACATGCCCGATGAAGGAATACTGTGAGGCTCTGAAACTCTGCCTTTGTACATATGATGGATTCACTTAATAAAGACTTATGCCGCGTACACACAATCTGATTTTTCCATCAGAAAAACCTTGGATGGTTTTTCTGATGGAATTCTGCTTAAACTTGGCTTGCATACGCATGTTACACAAGTTCTCTGACCTTTCAACCGTCAAGAACGCGGCGACGTACAACACTACGACAGGCTGAGAAAATAAAGTTCAGTGCTTCTGAGCATGCTTTGGAATTGCTACAGACGATCGGGTTTTCCGATAGGAATTTTTTTCATCAGAAAATTTGAGAACCAGCTCTCAATCTATTGTTGGTGGAAATTCCAACAGCAAAATTCTGATGACTCATAAACAACATCCACATTGGCACCTCCTCCATTGTCCCCTGTCTAATAAGAAGTATGTTGCTGTCCTTCAGCAGACGATGTGGTCACACTGCAGGCAAATGCCTGGGCCCAAGTCAGCAATCCAGCACCAGCTAGTCCTTCAATGTTCTGGTAGAAGCATACACGTTAACCTTCACATCACCAGAAAGGTGAGGCAAGGCTCTCGTAACCATACCCCACCAATGGGGTATCTGTGAATCCTTTTCCAGACAATCGTGTAATCGGGTAATCGTGCTCCACTGACATCCCATGATTACCCCCAACAGTGTCCAGATTACTTAGGTAAGACCAAATGAAAGCCGTCTAGAAATGCCTAATATTAAGGCCGTATTCACACTTGTGCGGTGCGAATTTCAGCTCTCTTATCTCTGCAGAGAGATAAGAAAACTTTTCAGCAGATCAGCACAGTTTTATATGCAAATTTGGAGACCTAGGAGAGGGGAGGGGGAGGGGCGAAGTGTATTGAGCTGGAAGAGAAATGAACACGTGCAAATCAGATGCATGCCCATAGAAGATAATGGGCAGTTCGGGGGTCCCATCGGGACCCCCTCCGCGGCGTGCGGGGGTCTCCCTACCTCTGGGAGCGATCCGGGATCTGCGGGCGGATGTCCGTGTTTTCCGCCCCCCCCGCGATCGCTCCCAGCCAATGGGAGCGCGCTCCCAGCCTGTCACTTCCTCCTCCTGTGTTTACACAGGAAGGAGGAAATGATGTATTCTCTCATCGCAGCGCTGTTTCCCAGCGCTGCTGATGAGAGAAGACATGACAAGTAAGTGTGCACCAACACAACACTGACACACACTCACATAGGCATATTAACCCCTTGTGATCGCCCCCCCCACCCCCCTGTCACAGTGTTACTGAATGCAGTGATTTAATCACTGCATTTAGTGTCAGTGTGACAGGCACTGTAAAAAACAGTTAGTGTTAGGTTCAGGATAGCCCCCCCACCCCCCCTAATAAAGTTTTAACCCCCTGATCACCGCCCTAGTTAACCCTTTCACTCCCTATTGCCAGCGTCACTAAGCGATCATTTTTCTGATCGCTGTATTAGTGTCGCTGTTCCCGCTAGGTAGCTATTTTTTTTTACTAAAGACATGTGGCTAAATAAATTTTGGCCTAAATGTTTGACTAAAATTTAGTTTATTTGATTTTTTTTAACAAAAAGTAAAAAATAGTGTTTTTTTTTCAAAAATGTCGCTCTATTTTTGTATATAGCGCAAAAAATAAAAATCGCAGAGGTGATCAAATACCACCAAAAGAAAGCTCTATTTGTGGGAAGAAAAGGACGCAAATTTTGTTTGGGAGCCACGTCGCACGACCGCGCAATTGTCTGTTAAAGCGACGCAGTGCCGAATCACAAAAACACCTTGGGTCATTTACCAGCGTATTGGTCCGGGTCTTAAGTGGTTAAAACGTCATTTAAATTGATCGTGTGTGGGCAAAACGTCGTTTTTTGTCTTTAAAAAAACGACCAAAAAAAAATTCCAACATGCTTGAATTTTTTGTGTCGTTTTTCAGAACGTCGTTTTTTGTTTCACAAAAAGTCACCGTGTGTAGCAAAAACGTCGTTTAAAACGACGTTTTTCAACCCGCGCATGCCCAGAAGCTAGTTATGAAGCGAGCTTCAATGGAAAAGTGTGGTGAACGTAACCTCGTTTTTTGTGAAAAAAACGATGGTGTGTATGCAACATCGTCTTTGAAAGTGACGTTTCAAAAACGTCGTTTTTTACTTCACAAAAAACGTCGTTTTTTTTCATCACAAAAAACGACCGTGTGTACGCGGCATTAGGCTCCATGTACATGGGACATTTTTACAACCTCTCCTAAACGTTTGCATTTGACAGATAGTAACCCACATTTAAAACGTCCTTTTTGCCGTGTTTACATGCCGTGTAAAGTGGCATTTTGCTGCGTTTGCGCTTCGAAGCGTTTTAAATAAAAATATATATATATATATTTTTTTTAAATAGCCAAAAATGCCTATAAACACCGGCTGAACAATTTTTTTTTGTTTTCCATAAAAAAGTCTCTAAACTCAACTGCCTAGAAACAACACATAAGATAACATTGAATGAGTTCAGGGTCAGTTGAAAAAAGTGTCCAACTGCCTCTGAACGTCCGTTTAGCAGCAGCAGTGTACATGAGGCATAACTTATAAATAGTAAATCTATAAAATAAGGTCTTGAGATTGTATGTACATGAATAGGAAACTGGTTACATGAACTGGTCCAGAGAGTAGCGACAAATGACTAATTGCCGTAATAGTCTAGTTATGGTTAGTGTGCCCTAAGGTTCTCTCTTGGGGCCAATGCTGTTCAATTTGTTCATTATTGATATAGTGATTAGAATTATGAGCTCAATTTCAGATTTTGCTGAGAAATAAATTCATGATACAGCATTATTAGAGATAAAGCAAAAATTCTACCTCATGTTCAGCCTCATCCTAAATATGCAGTTCAGTTTTTGTCACTTGAATTAGAAAGAGTTCACCAAAGGGTAGCAAAATAAATAAAGGGGATGTTGGAACAGGAAGGGGTTGTAACGGAATGACCTGTGACGACCAGAGACTTTGGAAGTATGAGAGATACTCCTGTGCCAGCGGCACTAATAACTCCTGGGTCTAAGTCCACCCTGTGCCCTTTTGGGCGTAGGGTGGCTAATAAAATCATACTTCATGTATTACATGAGATGGGACAATATTGATACTTCATATTGCAGGATACTGGAATATCAAAAGTGGTTTATGTTGACTTAGTGTAAAAAAAGCAAGTGTAGCGCCAGAAATGAAATCACTCCACTTGTGAAATGGGTGTTGGGGACAGGGACTAATTGTCCTACTTCCCACTGAAAATAAAAGGTCTCCCTTATTCAGGTGTCTATAAGAACAGGAAATGAAAATAGAAAATGTATATATATATATCACTATAAGTGGTGATAATCACCCTAACCACAAAAATGTGAACATATACGTAATCATAAATATGCATATAATGTGAACCGGAACCGCAGGTTTACCAACTTGGGCCAGTACAAAGTGTTAATCTGTAATCACAATAATAACATTCCAAACGAAAAAAATATGAATATACTGTATATATATATAAGATAACCCAGTGAGCGGGGTTGCGAGTAAGGATTAATCCTCTGAACAAACCGTACTTGTGATAGTCCTAGGGACCACAAAGATTGAATATGGGTCAGAGAGATGGCAATCACAGGAAGAAGAAGGTACGAGTCCTCACAAACTGTGGATCGCGTTGATGTCAATTTCTCTCTCAATGGACACAGTTGAATTCATATACTTCAGAGAATACAATCCAAAATCCCGGTAATAAGAAAATGATAAAATACTCTTACCAGATTCTGTGAACCCGTGACTCACCGTACGGTGGAGGGTCTTAAAGGCATGGACAGATTGAAGGCTGTCTTCCCTTTATTCTCTGTGTGGTGTCATCAACGGACTTCCAAAATCTGAGAGGCTTCAAAAGGTTCCAAGTAGTGCTCGCAATCCAAGGTGTAAAATTATAGTTCCATAAACCCAAGAGTGATGTGACCAATCAATGGGTTAACATGCCCAAAAAAAGGAGAGAAAAAACTCTCATAGTGTAAAAAATAACAAACTTTAATTAAAACTATAAAGAATGGGCATTTCCACAGCAATATATCTCACTCCAATCCAAAAAAATATATATAAGGAACTGGTCACAATAGAGTTCCACAACACAGAATGGTAAATGCACAATCGCTCTGCTATCCCAATGGAATGGGTAGGAGTATGTAAGAAGGTGTGCAAGAAATTGGGGGGTGAACCTTTAGACTTCTACTGGGGTAATAGCTTGGCTCACCATATCTCTTGCACCTATATATATTAAAAATCAGATGAAAACCCACCTGTTCAGAGTGATCGCTCCCCCCTCTGAGAGGCGGCGGCGTGCGTTCCAATTAAACATGTTTGGCCATACTATGCGTTCCATATCCTCCAAGGGAGGGGCAAGGTATTAGCAGCCTATGGTGGAACTTGTATAGCAAAAGGTCCCCAGTTCCTGTGTTGGAAGGACTCCTCCCGTTGGTCAGCTCTCCGTTTATGTTGACTTGACCAGGTCAACAAGGCAGTGACTCATCCCTCTGTGTAATAGGCTGTTGAAATGCTAAGTGAGGTCTGCTCCTGGCAGACCTTTTCATTGTGTGAAAAAACTGTTTAAAGCCCTGTGTTTACACTTAAAAGATTGGGTATACAAGATCACACGTCTCTCTTCAGATGTATTGCATTAACATGTCAATTATGTTAGTAAAGGAATGTATTAACTGCCGGTGTTAAGACCCTTCGGAGACAGTAAGTCTGCCTAAATATGTGGGTTGAGGTCAAGACATTGTGTGATTGTATTTTGTTTGAATTCTATTGATAAAGGAATGTGATAGGTCTCATCAGTATCGGTGCCGAAATGTCTGCATAGTAACTAGCCATAGTGTGTAAAGAGGGGGTGGAGATTGCATTGTCCTGTGATTAACTTTAATATGCTGTACTGGATATATAAGCAAGCTAAGAAACCAATAAAGTTTTCATTCATTTTGGAACTACTGTAGAGAACAGAGCGGTCAGTCTCGTTATTCTGGGAAATGGAATGGATCATGTCTCCTGGATTGTGGAGTGTCAGATAAGCTTGTTGTGGGTGGATGGAAGGTCGGAAACGGTGGTGACTGTTACATTGGTGGCACAGCAGTGGGATGATTCCATCTTCAGAAGGACGGCTACAAGGGCACAGTACAATGGAGACACAGTATGAACGGCTGAAGCTCCAAGGTGTAAAATTATAGTTCCATAAACCCAAGAGTGATGTGACCAATCAATGGGTTAACATGCCCAAAAAAAGGAGAGAAAAAACTCTCATAGTGTAAAAAATAACAAACTTTAATTAAAACTATAAAGAATGGGCATTTCCACAGCAATATATCTCACTCCAATCCAAAAAAATATATATAAGGAACTGGTCACAATAGAGTTCCACAACACAGAATGGTAAATGCACAATCGCTCTGCTATCCCAATGGAATGGGTAGGAGTATGTAAGAAGGTGTGCAAGAAATTGGGGGGTGAACCTTTAGACTTCTACTGGGGTAATAGCTTGGCTCACCATATCTCTTGCACCTATATATATTAAAAATCAGATGAAAACCCACCTGTTCAGAGTGATCGCTCCCCCCTCTGAGAGGCGGCGGCGTGCGTTCCAATTAAACATGTTTGGCCATACTATGCGTTCCATATCCTCCAAGGGAGGGGCAAGGTATTAGCAGCCTATGGTGGAACTTGTATAGCAAAAGGTCCCCAGTTCCTGTGTTGGAAGGACTCCTCCCGTTGGTCAGCTCTCCGTTTATGTTGACTTGACCAGGTCAACAAGGCAGTGACTCATCCCTCTGTGTAATAGGCTGTTGAAATGCTAAGTGAGGTCTGCTCCTGGCAGACCTTTTCATTGTGTGAAAAAACTGTTTAAAGCCCTGTGTTTACACTTAAAAGATTGGGTATACAAGATCACACGTCTCTCTTCAGATGTATTGCATTAACATGTCAATTATGTTAGTAAAGGAATGTATTAACTGCCGGTGTTAAGACCCTTCGGAGACAGTAAGTCTGCCTAAATATGTGGGTTGAGGTCAAGACATTGTGTGATTGTATTTTGTTTGAATTCTATTGATAAAGGAATGTGATAGGTCTCATCAGTATCGGTGCCGAAATGTCTGCATAGTAACTAGCCATAGTGTGTAAAGAGGGGGGTGGAGATTGCATTGTCCTGTGATTAACTTTAATATGCTGTACTGGATATATAAGCAAGCTAAGAAACCAATAAAGTTTTCATTCATTTTGGAACTACTGTAGAGAACAGAGCGGTCAGTCTCGTTATTCTGGGAAATGGAATGGATCATGTCTCCTGGATTGTGGAGTGTCAGATAAGCTTGTTGTGGGTGGATGGAAGGTCGGAAACGGTGGTGACTGTTACATTGGTGGCACAGCAGTGGGATGATTCCATCTTCAGAAGGACGGCTACAAGGGCACAGTACAATGGAGACACAGTATGAACGGCTGAAGCTCTCTACCCTCAAGGACTTACTGGAGGGGCAGACCGGCCAGCAACCGTAAGAAAAGGGACATTATCGCAGAACTTGTCACAATGGATAGAGCTGAAAGGCCCAGCGTAACAGACCGGACACCCGAGGAAGAATTTTTCGATCGGGCTGTTAAACGTGGACTGGCACAATATGGTCCTAATCCTCCACCGGAGATCATAGACCGGGTTATAGCGGCTGTGGATGCCACCTTGCTACAGCGAAAAGGTGCTGCAGAAGTCACAGCAGCACCAACTGAAGAGAAGGGAGAGGTACAGATACCAGTCTCCTTGGAAGAGGAATTCCAAAAAAGGTTACAAGAGATGCGGATACAGCACAGAGGACCAGTATCAGAGGAGGCCCTGCTGGGATGGTCGGATGTGATTCGTTGCCAACTCTGGAAGGAAGCGCTAGCTCTGGAGCAGCAACACCAGGGAAAGGTCCTGCCCTCCATCCATGTAAGGTACTGGCCACAGTATGACGTACAAATGCTGTTGTTGGGGGAACAACCGAAGCAGGAATGGACAGCTGAGTTAAGCAAGCTAAACCGGGCAGAGATGCAGCTGGACGAGAGCTACAGAGCCCTCCGGTGGTATGCAGCCGAAGAGTGCCCGTGGTCAGCGGATGACGGCCCCACAGAAGGCTATGACTATGATGGCCTGGGATTGTTGTATTGGAGGATGTCCAGTGATTTAGACTTCGGGGATGATCAGGAGTGGCGCTTGGAGGACATAATGGAGCACAGAAAGGAAAAATTGAATATCTCGGGAGGCCACTGGTTACAGGAAGATTTGGAATTTCTGGCCATTCAAGAATGGGAGCTGGAGATCGCCTACAGACAGCTGCTAGACTTGGCTCAGCAGCAGGGTGGGGCTCCCGTTGCCTGGGACTATGAGGAAATTTCAGATGACAACTGTGAAATCCTGGCTGATGAATCGGCAGTGGAAAATATGGAGATTGCCATCCCTAAAGCCGAAGCGGATGGTGTGGAGTTCCAGGGAGCCGGGGCGGTTGGCCCCTCTCTCCTGCAACAAGCTGAGGTTGTAAAGCTTTTACTCCCAGCTAAATCACTGGCAGCGGGGCAGGATGCTGCTGACCACTGCAGCTTGAGCTGACATCGGGGGATAGGACTGTGGTCTCCCTTCACAGCAACCCAGCGGAAAAGCTGGCAACAGAGCAGAGTGCCCCAGGCCCCTGCTCCCAACTAGCAGGAGAGGGAGTTCCTGTGGTAGTGGATGGGACTGTGGTCTCCACTCGCAGCAACCCAGCGGAGGAGCTGGCAACAGAGCAGAGTGCCCCAGGCCTCTGCTCCCAACTAGCAGGAGAGGGAGTTCCTGTGATAGGGGATGGGACTGTGGTCTCCCCTTGCAGCAACCCAGCGGAAGAGCTGGCAACGGAGCAGAGTGCCCCGGGCCTCTGCTCTCCACTAACCGAAGAGGAGGTTCCTTGGGTAGTGGATGGGACTTCAGTCTCCACTGACACAACCCCAGAAAATGGTGCGGCACGGGGACAGGAGGATGCCGGCTTTGCTTTGCAAGCACCAGGGGGTTTTCACCTAGCACCAGTGGATGGTACTTCAGTCTCCACTGGTATACCCCAGGAAGGGGGGGCAGTTGGCCCAGACCCCCAACAGCATGATGGACTGAGCCCAGCCACCCTGTCTTCTCTCCAGCGGCTGAAAGGGCTCCAGGGAGAAGGGCCAGTCCAGGCCTCTCCCCAGCGGCAGGCATGTTCTCTGAGAGAGGCAGAGGTTGGCGGGGTGAGTAATGCTCAGTTTGGAGCAATTTATTTGGAGTACGGTATGGATAACAGCATTGGAGGACTGGAACTACTGACTGACTTCAGAGTCAACCTGTTTGGGGTTCCCTCCTGTGTCCGTCTCCCACCGAAAGGGGAGAGATGTAACGGAATGACCCGTGACAACCAGAGACTTTGGAAGGATACTTTGGAGATACTCCTGTGCCAGCGGCACTAATAACTGCTGGGTCTAAGTCCACCATGTGCCCTTTTGGGCGTAGGGTGGCTAATAAAATCATACTTCATGAGTTGGGACATTATTGATACTTCATATTGCAGGATACTGGAATATTACAAGTGGTTTATGTTGACTTGACCAGGTCAACAATGCAGTGACTCATCCCTCTGTGTAATAGGCTGTTGAAATGCTAAGTGAGGTCTGCTCCTGGCAGACCTTTTCTTTGTGTGATAAAACTGTTTAAAGCCCTGTGTTTACACTTAAAAGATTGGGTATTCAAGATCACACGTCTCTCTTCAGATGTATTGAATTAGCATGTCAATTATGTTAGTAAAGGAATGTATTGACGCCCAGGTGTTAAGACCCTTCGCCGGAGACAGTAAGTCTGTCTAAATATGTGGGTTGAGGTCAAGACATTGTGTGATTGTATTTTGTTTGAATTCTATTGATAAAGGAATGTGATAGGTCTCGTCAGTATCGGTGCCAAAATGTCTGCATAGTAACTAGCCATAGTGTGTGATGAGGGGGGTGGAGATTGCATTGTCCTGTGATTAACTTTAATATTCTGTATTGGATATATAAGCAAGCTAAGAAACCAATAAAAAGTATTCATTCATTTTGGAACTAGAGAACAGAGCGGTCAGTCTCGTTATTCTGGGAAATGGAATGGATCATGTCTGCCGATTTGTTGGTGTGTCGGATAAGCTTGTCGTGGGTGGATGGAAGGTCGTAAACGGTGGTGACCGTTACAGGGGTCATTCCCAAACTGTTCCCACAATGTTGGGAGCATGAATTTGTCCAAAATGTCTTGATATGCTGACGCCTTAAGAGTTCCCTTCACTGGAACAAGTGCCAAGCCCAACCCCTGAAAAACAACCCCACATCATAATCACCCCTCCACCAAATTATTTGGACCAGTGCACAGGTCCATAAAGACATGGATGAGTGAGTTTTGGTGGAGGAACTTTCCTGGCCTGCACAGAGTCCTGACATCAACCTGCTGAAACACCTTTGGGATGAATTAGAGTGGAGTCAGTCCTTCTTGTCCACATCAGTGCCTGACCTCACCAATGATCTTCTGGAAGAATGGTCAAACATTCCCATAGATACACTCCTAAGCCTTGTGTACAGCCTTCCCCAGGGCTGGACTGGGACAAAAATTTGGCCCTGGACTTAATCCAGACTGGCCCACTTTGACAGGTCTCTCCCATGGCAGCCGGACAACTCCCGCACCCCCCGGCCACCCAAGCCCCCTCTCCCCCTTCACTAGCCACTAGCCATTCTATTTTATTAGAGTAGAACGGCAGGTACTGGTACATTATTTCCCCCGGGGCAAAGAATCAGTTTGGTGCCCACCCTTATGGGACAAGATTAGGCAGAAGTGAGAAACTCGCAGGCCATGGCTGTTGAGTTAGCTGTCTGTCCCCTCCCCCGTGCTCCTATGTCGTCCCCCTGCTCCTCTGGTCCTCCCCCTGCTTCTCTGTTCCCCCCAGGTGAGCGCTGCGGGGAGGGAGAGGAGGTGAGCACTGCGAGACGGGAGAGACAGAGGAGTGGAGGGGGCGGCGGTCCATTGTCACTGAAGCCGGCCCACTGAGCCATCGGCCCACTGGGAAACTCCCTGTAGTCCCAATGGCCAGTCCATCCCTTTCCTTCCCAGAAGGCTTGAAGCTGTTATAGCGGCAAAGGGTGGGCTAACTCAATATTAAACCCCATGGATTAAGACTGGGAATCCATTAAAGTACATGTAAAGGCAGGTGTCCCAATACTTTTAGTAATATAGTGTATACACACACACACACATTTGTTGAATTGGACAGACTTATGTCTTTCTTCAGCCTTAAAGCGGTAGTAAACTAGTACATTATGAAATGCTTACCTTAGAACGAAGCCCTCCAGCGGTGCGCTGTCACCACTGACAGGACTTTCATCTTCACCCAGTCTTCCGGGTTTGCGTGCTCCAGTCTGATTGGCCAATCCATGGTGATATCAATTCTGAGCATGGGAGAGGGAGTTATGCCCATGGTACGGAGCTCTGAAGGGATGGCACAGTGCTTATGATGTTACAGGCTGCATGCAGTTTGAATATCTCCTAAACCGTGCAAGTTTAGGAGATATTTACTGTACATACAGGTAAACCTTAGTTTAGGGTTTCCTGTAGGTACAAGTAAAAAAAATGCTTTACTACCACTTTAAAATCTATGCATTTTCCACAATCTGGGCGAAGGTCTGCCTTTAGTGAACCCAACCTCAAAATTAAATCCATGGAAAATCTGCTATTTCATGAAGGCCCATTCCAGCCACAGGAATGACCCTTAACCTCAGTGTTGCCCAACGTTCTCTGTGGTTTGGAGTCTGACCATTGAGGTAAAAGGTCTCATGACATCTAATTTCAGCAGCAGGCTACATATCTAAATTCACATCTCTGAAAAAAATAAGGGGTTTAGGATAGGAATACCCTTTGGAGGTAATTTACTAAAGGCAAATGGGCTGTTTGCTTTTCAAGGGAATTTTTCTTTAGCCTGGTGACTGGTCAAAAATTCACTTTGCAAAGAATACCCAATCACATGCATAAAAAAAAATAAAAAAACAGACTTTGGGGGTTATTTACGAAAGGCAAATCCACTTTGCACTACAAGTGCGCTTAGAAGCGCAGTCGCTGTAGATCTGAGGGGGACATACAAGGAAAGTAAAAAACATTTTAGCTTGCACATGACTGGATGATAAGATCAGCAGAGTTGCCCCTCATTTCAGATCCCCCCCCCCCAGATTTTACAGCGACTGCGCTTCCAAGTGCACTTTCAGTGCAATTTTAAGTGCACTTTGCACTTGTAGTCCAAAGTGGATTTGCCTTTCCTAAATAACCTTTTATGTGTTTTTATTGGATGCTTTACTTATTTTTTAAAGACCGATGGCTACGACCCCCCACGGAATCCTTGACTTCCTACATATTGTCTAGGTAGATCTCAACCTCTGCCTACCCCTGGCTTTATAACACTAAGGCCTCGTACGCATGAGGGAATTTATCCGCTGAAAATGGTCCGACGGACCAATTCAGCCGATAAATCCGCTCGTCTGTAGGGGCCGGCGGACAGTTTTGGACGGATTTCTCCAGCGGAAAAGTTTCAAAGCATGCTTTGAAACTTTTCCGCCGGAGAGCTGCCCGTCGGATATGTCCGCTGGTTAGTACGCCTAACGTGTGGACATATCTGCCCGCACATGCGTCGGATCCTGTGAATGGATCCGACGCATGCGCGCGGAAGTGTTTTACTTCCTGGTGCGGTGACGTGGCGATGTCACCGCCACGTCACCGCGCTGTCCGCCGGCGGGGAATTTGATCCGATGGTGTGTACAGCCATCGGATCAAACAGCCCGGCGGACGTATCCAATGGAAACGGTCCATCGGACCGTTTCCATCGGATAAATCCCATCGTGTGTACAAGGCCTAAATGTAAAGAGCCAAGTGCAGCGGCACTTTAAAACACAGAGTATCCATGACCAGTGTCCCCAAGTGCAGCAAATGCTTTTAACAAAACCGTAGGATCTCTAAATTTACAAAAGGGAAGGCTAGAGAGTTTCTTGAAGATAATATAGTGCATCAAGTCTGCTGCTAGTGAGCGCAAGAATAATTAATTCGTCCATACATGCCGCTGTATGGTTAAAGCAGTGCGACTGCTTCCACAGTGCTGCCAGGCCTCCATTTTGTTTGGGCAGTGACGTTTGGAATTTGTTAATTCTAGTTTTTTGGCGGGCCCAGATAAAGCGGGTGAAGAGGGCTTGTACTTGTTTCAGGAAAGATGTAGAGATCTGAATGAGGAGAGCTTGGAAGAGGTAGATGGGGAAGGAGACATAGGGCCAGATTCTCTAAGAAATTAGCCGGCGTAGCGTAAGCCATTTACACTACGCCGCCGCATCGTACTAGAGCAAGTGCCGTATTCCCTAAGCATTTGCTCCGTAGTTTGCGTTGGCGTAGCGAAAATGGCCCAGCGTAAGCCCGCGTAATTCAAATGGGGCGGCTTGTATTTAAATTAAGCGCGCCCCCGCGTCGAACGAACTGCGCATGCACCGGCCGGGGAAAAAGCCCAGTGCGCATGCTCCAGCTCACGTCGGAAAGCGCCGTTGAAACCAACGTCAAAACGACGTGATCGTCACTATGCAATGCCCTATTCGCGAACGAGTTAGTAAAACGACGTAAGCGACGGAAAAAGCCGACGCTGACCCGACGCCATACTTAACATGGCATCCGACGGTACTTCGTAAGGTTACTCCTCATAGAAGCAGGGGTAACCTTACGAGTTCGTAAACGACGTACGCGACGACGGGGCGGCATAAAAGCGATCGGGAATTGGCGTAGTAGCCTCATTTGCATAGGCAAATGAGAAAACAACGTAAATGCCACCTAGTGGCCGGAGTTGTCATTACAACTACGATCCGCAAGTGTAATGGTATTACACTTGTCGGATGTTCAAGCGTATCTATGCCAAAGTGATGCTAAGCATCACTCGCATAGATACGAGCCAAAAAAAACGCGATACGACGGGGTATCTGAGATACTCCGTCGTAGCGCCGCTGAGAATCTGGCCCATAATTTTTTATCAGATTACATCTGCCAAACCAAGTGTCTAATCCTTTGTGCCAGGTGTCTAGCAGGGATCGGGTGTGTACTCCTCCACACAGAGTGCCAGGGAACCTGGGAAATATAGTTCCTTTGCCCCAGTCCATAAAGCAGGCTTAGTCTGTATGGAACTATCTCTCCCACAATCCTCAGTTTCTTCCAGCATTCACAGCAATTCAAGCAATCCACACCCCTTCATCTGTGTGGTGGATACACGTAAACAGGCTACACAAAACTCTGTAATAACAGTCTCCTCTTCACAGCTGTTCCTGTGCCTCTGTCAGATCAAACAGAAACAACGGCAGAGACAGTGGAAAAAGACAGCTAGGTCCATGCAGCTACACCTCTTATGCCAGTGCTGTGGACCAAGGCTACATGTGCATGTGCGGCTCAGCTTTCTTTAACGCTGACAGGCAAAGGAAAGAAGTTACAACAGTCGAAACAAATCCTACCTGTCAGCATTTATTTCCTACTTTAATGTTGGGTTCACATATGTGCGGCTGCGGTTTTCAGTCTGGAGACCGGTGCGTTTCTGTTCACCGGTTCAGGTACAAATTTTTGCCTGCATTCGCACCTGAACCAGACCCAAAACGCACAGGACCCTTTTTAAAACCGCATCGCAACCGCCCCAGACATGTATGAGCAGGCTCCTTGAGAGCCGCTCAGTCACATGCAGTGACTGTAGTGTGTGCTACTCTGCACCCCTGCGCCACTTGTATACTCTACTGGGGCCCCAGAGTCAGAGGTTTAAGAGAGATCTTCCTATGCATAAACCAGGCTCTACCCACCAAGTATCTGACAGCACCCCTTTAAATAACTTCAGACCAGGCTTGGAACAGTTGACGTAACTTTGCCTAAAAGTCTTGGCCAAACAGTTCAATGTGAACAATAACATTAACATGTCCCTATCGATCTACTTGGCAGTCCAGGCATACTGTACCTCCAAAAGGTTGTAGTCTATCATTGGGTGTTCTCCAAGCCCTGGCTGATCTCTGAATCTCTGGTGCCTCTGATGGACTTCAATGTTCCTACGCACTCACAACATGTATGGCTAAGAGCAGCCCTGAACCCCAGACTTCTCCCTTTTTTTTTATCACAGGTGGGCAGGCTGAATCCCCAAATCCCAGAAACAGCAGTGCACAAATTAACTCTTCTCCCCCTAGCCTAAGCCAGCCACAAGCTAAGCGTTATAATTCTATAGGCAACCTGCCTACAAACCTGCCATAATGCACTAATATGCTGCATAATATGTGCATACTAGCACATTATGGCTAACAGCTCCTGAAGTCCCTTTTTTTGGCAGATAATTTTGAAATATACTGTATTTCTCCCTTTCTGTAAATGTTATTTGGTAAACTTTTTACAGTGAAACTATAGGTAATTTATTGCCTGTTATATATTATGTTTTTATAATGAAGTGATTAAACATGACTGTTGTGCCCGCGTACACACGATCGGGTCGTCTGATGGACCATTTTCATCAGACGAATCGATCGTTTGTGGGCCCCATCGTTTTTTTATCCATCGGTGAAAAAACTAGGAACTTGTTTTAAAATTATCCGATGGTTAAAAAAACGATAGAAAAAAAACGATCGTCTGTGGGCACATCCATCGGATAGAAATCCATGCATGCTCAGAAACAAGTCAACGCATGCTTGGAAGCATTGAACCTAATTTTTCTCAGCACGTCGTTGTGTTTTACGTCACCGCGTTTTGACTCGATCGTTTTTTTAACTGATAGTGTGTAGGCAAGACTGATGAAAGTCAGCTTCATCGGATATCTGATGAAAAAATCCATCAGACCGTTTTCATCGGATGAACCGATCGTGTGTACAGGGCATTGGAGTTTTTTGGAACCATAAGGCAATATTTCTCTGAGTCAGAAGTAAAATACTTATTATCTTAAACTCGATGAGTACACAATAAGTCATACATTTACCATCCACATGAGCTCATGCAGTTTTAAGGACACCACATTTGTTTGCAGACTAGAATATGATGAGCATCTGGTTTCAATACCACTTTTCTTTTTCCTCAGATTTAAATTAGCCCTATTGTAGATGGTTATAGTAAAAGTATGCATTTTTTTTGTTTCGTTTTTTTCTAAATATGTTTATTGATTTTTAGAGAAAAGATAGCAGTACAAAAATCAGACGAAGATTTAGGAACAAATCATAACACCTTCACCGTACACAGTAAAAGAAGGCATGTAAAAGACATTTTCACAGATTAGGCCACAATATGACACACAGCAGGATGATTGCTAGCTTGAGATACGTGCAAAAGTATGTGTTTTTTTTTTAACTCAGCTGCCCAAGGCACCACCCTGACTTCTTTTTGCCAGAACACAAACACTTTTAAACGTGCATGAATGCACACGTAAATGTATTTCAATGGCCAGAATAATTCACATTCTGCCAAATAGAATGCATATGTGCTCAAAGGCCATATGCACAAAAACGTGCCTACATATAACTACCAATCTGACTCTCTGGAAATCTTTTAGGGCAAGGTAGGTAAGATTTAAGCACACCACTATCTGTCAGAGAGACCTCCTATTTGTGGTAAGTCTCTGCACCGTGCTGTGGTACTCACACTGTCCTGCTTGCTCCTACTGCCTCTCAGGGAAGTCTCCTTTCAAGCTTTTCCTGTTGTCAGAATCCTCCCAGGCCAGCTCCTGAGCCCTAGCGCAAGGCAGAGCACCCCCCCCCCCCCAGACTTGCAGTTTCACCTCAAGGGCTACCGACAGTCCCCTCAGCACTCCATCTTCCACCTGGCTCCCCTTCCAGCATGACTTATTCCTATCTAATGGCTTATTTAGTCCCCTGCTATGCCCCTAAATATGCAGAACAGCTGGCCTAGCCTCTGCCCTCCAGTTTCAGAATGTTCTCAAACTTTCCAGAACCACGGGGTGGCACCAAAGAGCTGTCTGTATGAGTTATGCTGCCCTGAACAAATACAAATTCACAGGGTATAAACATGAGTCAGAATATGTTTTACCTACTCTGACACTAGTAGAGCAAACTAGAGGGTGCCACAAGAGTGCTAACAGCCAGAGTCACCGGAGTGCAGAGCAGAGAATGCACTGATCACTGTGTGTGACCGGATGGTGAGATGCAGTTATGCTGGGACTGGTGAGCTGCTGCTGTGGGGATTTACTAACTGTTGCTAGAGAGTCTGAGCCCTTTAGGAACTGACCATACAGACACCTAGTAGCCTTATTGCTGCTTCAGAGAATTTTTATGTGGAAAAGAAATGGACTTTGTAGGCACCAGTTATAGAAAAGTGAAAAAATAGGGGGCGTGGCCTAGCGAGCGAACGAGATGGACGCACATTAACGGAGCTCCGTGAAAGACACAGCCGCCAGCACACTTCACCAGCTCTCCTGGCTCTGGAAATGGGCAAGCTGTCACACCAGACCCCGCACACCAGATCCCGCCGAGGCTCGGTCGCATCCGCGAGCAGGAGCATCCCCGATCTCTTCGGCTTCAAGGCCTCAGAGCGGAGCAACGTGGCCGCACACAAGATGGCGCGGTCCCAAGCAGAGGAGGAGGACTTCAGCGAAGACTCGCAGTCAGCAATGGAGGACTCAGGTAGGAGTCGGGCTCGCTCAAACAAGCCGCTCACGTACGCGGATATGTCAGGCTTTGCAGCCGACATAAAAGCTACATTCTCTGCAGCTGTCACAGACCTGAAGTCTAGCTTGCTGGTCCTCTCGGACAAGATGGAGGAGGTGGAGGCCCGAGGGAAGCAAAGGGACAGAGCTCTGCATAGACTAGAAAAAGTAGCAGACATGCACGCCTCGCACTTTATCGAGGTTAACCGCCATTTGGAGGACCTCGATAACAGGGGGAGGAGAAAGAACATACGGGTGAGGGGAATCCCTGAGTCTGTGGAAGCGGAACAGATTATCCCCGCTCTCCAGAGGGTGTTCAACAGCCTGCTGGAACGCCAAGAGGACTCGGCCATTGAGTTTGTTAGAGCTCATAGGGCGCTTAGGCCCAAAGGTCCGGACAATGCACCCCCAAGGGATGTTATTTGCTGCCTACAGAACTACCCACTTAAAGAGGAGATTATGAGGAAAGCGAGAAGAAACGATCAAATTGTCTTTAATGGCGCGCAAATAATGCTTTACCAGGACCTGTCCCAGATCACGCTGAAGAACAGGCGGGCCCTACGGCCTCTACTGGACAAGCTCAGGGAGAGAGACATTGGGTACACATGGCGCTTCCCGTTCGCCTTGGTTGTCACGACTGCTGGTAAACAACATGTTTTGCGTTTCCCTTCTGAGCTACCTGCCTTTTGTGATGCCCTGGACTTGGACCTGATTGCCCTCCCTGAATGGTACCAGGAATTCATCCTACCACCCCCGGTTCGGAGCCCACCCGATTCACCGTTTTCCACCCCTGACAAGCAGGCGTACAAAAAACTGCGCCATGGCGGCGGATCACAGGCCGGGACCCCTGCATCACGCGCTACCCCCTCCAGATCACGCAATGCAGTTTGATGTTCCCCTCCCTGCCCGGAATTACTGTTTTACACTGACTTTGATGTGATACTGTCAAGCCAACCCCCCGGGATGTCTTAGGAGGCTCCCTCCCTACCTGTGCTCTAAGAAATGCTTTGCATCGACTCTCCTGTTTTTGCTGGGGTTTTTGTTTTGTTTCGGTTCTTTTATTTTATTTTTATTTTATTTTTTTGTACCCCATGGGGACGTATGTGCCGGTACAAATAGGAGGTATGACGGTCGGATGTGAAAAAGGTACCCAGCTATCACCACTAGATGGGTCTGAACTTGGTTTTCCCTTTGAGACTGACACGGGGGTGTCTATGAAGAACACCGGATTGGAGAAGGACCTGCACCTACCTTAGGCTCCATCCCGTTAATGCGGCGGGATCGAGGACTTCAGAATGGGGGGGGCCTCTATCCCCCCTTTTTTTTTTTCTTGTTTTGTTGTGTGTGTGTATACCTCCCCCATCACCTTGCTGTCGTTGCTCTTGAAGCTGGGATGTGGGGCCCCGCCATACCCGCCCTAAGCCCTACCTAATTTACCCCAGGTGCTGTTTGATAATACATGATATGTTTTGATGTTCATATCTTGCTTATTTATATTTGCATTTTGTTTGCCCAATATGGGCCAGTTGACCATTCAGCTTCTAGAGGCTGTGTCTTACGACTCTATACTTGTTATTTTACATTTGAAATACTTACGGACTACTCATTAGTTCTCCATAACTCTTTTGGTTCACTGTTTGTTTGCTTCCCACGCCACCACACAGAGTGCCGGTTTGGGAATTTTCTCGCTCCGGTACACTATTTCCTCTGTTGGCGGACATTGATTTCGCCAGCAGTGTGACGTGACTTACTCTCTCTATAGTTGGTTTTGACTAACCAAATTCACTGCTTCCTTTTCCTCCCTTTTCTAGAACTTTCCCTTACTCTCCTGGTTTACCCTATCCCTATCCACTGTCCCTCCCTGTCCATAACCCCCACCCCCCCCCTCCGGCGCCTATTATATAGGGGCCACCCCTCTGAGTTTTGATATATAACAGCTCACAGTAGATCTATTACAGGTTTTACCAATACCATCTGACACAAGGGTCGCATAAATGGCATACTCCTCGTTGGGCCGACATCCCATGGTGGTCTCCCACAATCTGAAAGGCCTGAATGTCCCTGAAAAGAGGTCAACATTACTCAGGGAGATTAAGAAGAGTAAGCCACATTTTGTTTTTTTACAGGAAACCCATTTCAAGACAGGCCACATACAGAAACTCACTGATCCCTTTTTCACATCAGCATACTACTCCACAAATGACCTGGCAAAGACTAAAGGGGTCTCGACTCTGATCAGCAGACGAGCCCCCTTTACGCTTTCGGACTGCCTGACGGACCCCGAGGGTCGTTATGTCTTTCTGAGGGGCACTTACTACAACAAGACTGTGACACTAGCTAACGTGTACTTCCCCAACAAGTCACAAGTAACCTTTTGTCAGAAATTGGTCAGGGAATTGAAAGGTTTTGCAACAGGAATGGTGATTTTAGGAGGCGACCTCAATCTAACTCTTGACCCCACAGTTGATTCCTTTTCGGGGAAATCCTGTGTGACTTATAGAGCACTTAGGAAGATAAAATCACTACTGAGCTCTTTACACCTGATAGACACCTGGAGATTTAAACACCCGGACTCCAGGGACTTCACGTTCCACTCGATCCCGCATGACCGCTACTCCAGGTTGGACTATCTATTTGTCACCCAAAGAGATCTACAGATCGTAAAGGGTGCACATATAGGCATACAGTCGATTTCGGACCACGCTCCGATTTCGCTGGTGGCCGATCTGGGAGCTCAACCTCCTAGACCGGACACCTTGAGACTGAATGCCTCACTGCTGACGGACCCTGACCTGCTCCCCCAGGTGACCGCTAAATTGACAGACTACTTCACACTAAATAGCACACCGGGCATGGACCCGATGATGGTGTGGCAAGCACATAAATGCTGTCAGGGGGGAGTTGATCAGATTGGGGGCCCAGAGGAAAAAGAAGCAGGAGCAAGAAGTTAAGAGACTGGCGGACAAAATCCGCAGTCTAGAGGGGCTACATAAACAATCTCTCTCGGTGCAGTCTGCGAAAGAACTGCTAGAGACCCGCAAGCGACTGCAACAAATATTTGAGGACAAAGCCAAACGACTGCTGTTTTTCAGGAAGAAATTATTCTATGAGGCGGGTGACAAATCGGGCAGGATCTTGGCCAGGGCTCTGAAGGAAGTCAGCTCTACTAACCATATAACAGGGATTAGATCTCAGGAGGGGACCCTGGACGTCACGACAGACTCCATTGCCACACACTTCCACCAGTACTACACAAAACTTTACAACTTACCAAAACAACACAGGCCCCAAGGAGTAGGTCCTGATAGACCCCAAGCTATTCAGGATTACTTACTGGAAAGTGGCTTGCCAAAACTAAGACCCGAGGACCTAGCCCCCCTAGAAGAACCAATCTCGGAATCCGAGATTAGCCTAGCAATCAAGGGCCTCAAAGCAGGGAAGAGTCCGGGTCCTGACGGCTTTACATCTCTCTACTACAAAACGTTTAGTGACATTTTGTCCCCACCCCTCTTGACGGCGTTGAACTCCCTGTCCTCCCCCAGACCTATCCCTCCTGACTTCCTCTCTGCCCACATCACCGTCATCCCAAAACCGGGCAAGGACCCAAATGCATGCTCCAGCTATAGGCCCATTTCTTTACTGAACCTAGACCTTAAGATACTAGCGAAAGTGATAGCCAACAGGCTACGTCCGCTCCTCCCAACCCTGATAGGCCCTGAACAGGTGGGTTTCATGCCGGGCAGGGAGGCCAGGGACAACGTGATTAAAGCACTACTCTTGATTCATGAGGGGAGTGGTCGGGATTCTGGAGGCCTTCTCCTGTCTACGGACGCGGAGAAGGCCTTCGATAGAGTCGATTGGGACTACATGGTGGCCGTATGCCGGCATGTGGGACTAGGCACGAGCATGTTGTCTTGGGTGGCTGCCCTGTATAGTAACCCGACCGCTAGACTGAAAATTAACGGCACTTTGTCCAAGGAGGTCAGGATCAGGAATGGGACACGCCAGGGGTGCCCACTATCCCCATTACTATTCATCCTGACACTGGAACCACTCATTAGAACGGTGAACAAGGACAGGACAGTTACCGGACTTGAAATAGCAGGCTCTGAATACAAGGTCGCGGCATATGCCGACGACCTTCTGTTCTTTTTGACTGACCCCCGGACGACGATCCCCAACCTGATGCAGCATTTTACAGTATACGGCTTTTTATCAAACCTCAAAATAAACTTTGAAAAATCGGAGGCGATGAACATTTCCCGGGGTGCGGACCCACTGCATGGGGCAACAACTAATTGCCCCTTCCGGTGGGTCACTACCGAGCTCAAGTATCTAGGTACGTGGTTGACGCCAAAATTGACATCAATTTTTGAACGCAATTTCCCCAAATTACTTTCGGAAATCAGGAGAGACCTGCAGGGTTGGCAGCCTAAATTCTTCTCGTGGTTCGGAAGGGCTGCGATCATAAAGATGGTCGTCCTTCCGAGATTGCTATAACTGTTTAGAGCGCTCCCTATTAAGATTTCTCAGAAATTCTTTAGAATCCTGCAATCTACCCTCCTGCACTTTCTATGGAAACAGAAAAAGCCCAGAATCAAATTCTTCCTACTCGCCAGGCCGAAAGAACGCGGAGGAATGGGGTTGCCCAACTTCCACAATTATTACCTAGCTTCGCACCTGACTAGGGTCATCGATTGGCACTGCCACGGTGATTCAAAGGACTGGGTACCTCTTGAGAATGCCCTAACGCAGTGCTGCCTGAAATTCTCCCCATGGACGTCCTGGCAGAATCAGAGGACGCTCCTTAAGAATCACCCGCTGACAGGCACCACTCTCAGTCTGTTTAGGACAATAGCTGACAAAACTGACCTGACTTCGACTCTCAGCCCATTATCACTTCTGACGGATAACCCTGACTTCCCGCCTGGTACTGATAGCTCCATCCTCTTATCTGAGGACGGTAGGAGGCAGCTCAAGATGGGGGACTGTTTCAGGGGAGGACAATTCAAAAGTCACATAGCACTCAGAGAGGACAATAACCTCCTGAAACTTCACTGGTGGACATACCTACAAATCCGCAACTACGCTAATAAGGTCTCGAGAGCACCTGACTTCTCCAGGACACTGACTGCCTTGGAGGACACTTGTGCCAAGGGGAACCGATGTGACAGGGCGACCTCACTTGCTTACACCTGGTTGCAGATTTCTCATACAGACTCGCCGGACAGGTTTCGCAGGTTATGGTCCAGTGCTCTTCACACTGACATTACTGATAGGCAGTGGACGACAACATGCATCCTTTCACACAAGTGCTCAATCAACACCAGGACACAAGAAACCTCATATAAGCTCCTCACACAGTGGTATGCCACACCAGACAAGCTCAGGAAATGGTACCCTGGTACCTCAGATTTGTGTTGGAGGTGTGGTACCGAAACAGGAACCTTCATCCATGTCTGGTGGGACTGTGAGGTTCTGAGCCCCTTCTGGGATGAGGTTAGAGAGGTCGTGAGGCAGATCACGGGGACCACACTGAACCTCTCCGCGGCCTGCTGCCTACTCCATATCTCTGACTCACCACTCAAACGCTATAAGCATTCCTTGACTAAACACCTACTGAACGCAGCCAAGTCCCTGATTCCTCTCCACTGGAAGAGCACTTCTCCCCCCTCAATACCAGAATGGCTGAGGAGGGTGTCGGAGACTTGCTACATGGAGGACACTTTCGCCCAAGCCACTGACGGAGCTGAAAAATACCATGACACATGGTCCCCGTGGTTTGCCTTTAGATTTTCACGCCAGTATGACACATTACTGGCTCTGTAGAATGCTAAGATTGGACAGTGTACCCCACACCTGTGACTACTGGAATGAGCTCTGAGGTCCGTAGTTTCTCCCTTGATGGTAACCCTTGGCCGTGTTGAATGGGGTCATACCCCTCAGATCCCTTCCCTCCACCCCTCCCCCCCTACTCCCCACCTTACCTTCTCTCTTCTTCTTATTCATATCTGTTCTCGCTGTTCTCGATTGATTGAAATCGAAATTCCCAATAGTTTGCTTAGCATTTACCTATGGATAGTTACGGTTGTTAGGCAAATGTTATAACAATAATCCTTACGGCCATATAGCCAATGTCAACACCCTTAATGTAAGGGCGACCGTTACCGTTAAAGGGGTCTTATGTTTTACTATAGCTCCTTAGGTTATATCTTTTTACCCTACTATGAAAATGACATGTTACTGCTGTTTGGAATGTACAATGCTATCTATACGGTGTATATGCTATAACCTGTATTGCTCAATAACTTTACTAATAAACTCTTGATGTTTAAAAAAAAAAAAAAAGAAAAGTGAAAAAATAAATTTAATTTATATAAAAAGATACATAAATAGCTCCAGTACATCAACACCACACATATTGATGTGTCCTGTATATTAAAAACAACAAACTGTAATTGTACAGTGATAACAATGTCAAGAAAGAGAACATCACAATACATTTCTACTATAAAGACCAATACAGGGCAGATAGGGGGGTTGATCCAACCCAGAGGAAAACTGCTTTGTGTATCGCTGAGTAGTTTTATTCAAGTCTTGACATTCATGCGATTTCCCTTGGAATTGCTCTACAAGTTTCGTGGTTTTACCCACTTCATTGGGAGCACGGAGAAATAAACTGCACAGATAAAACAGAAATTACAGTGAACCAACAAAAAAATATAAACATAACATATTGTAGCTCATCATATGCCCATCAATAGATGGGTAAGACAATGTGCTTAGTACACTTACCAAAAAACATTAATGGTATATATAGAAAACCAGGGGAGATAGGTTGCGGTTACCCAGTAAGAAACATCAAGGCCGTCGGTATCCCCTAATGGGGGGAGCAGCGTTGTTATTGGGGTGAGATGAGATGGACAGTGTGAACACCCCGGTCGCTCCGAGATGAAGCCTACCCCCACCCGAAGGGGGTGCCGTAAAACCTATACAACAATTAGGAGATGGTTTGATGTAATTTGCGAGTATTTTAGCATATATTAGCAGAGCATAGGGGTATGTATAGATGTGATTATGTATATATCTAAATATGTATTGGTCCAGTGTTACAGCCTGGGCCAAAAATATATTTTTAGAATACTGAAGTACATTACCAGAGCCAAAATTTTCCGGTAAGCTTGCATGTAACCACATTGATAGTGTTGATATAACTACATATTGTTATTGTGGCTAAATGTAATTGGCCAAGATACCCCTAGAGGGCGCATAATACTAAAGAATGTGTTGTAATATATTTAGCAAACAACAGATAGATAAACAATCAGCAAGTGGCCAAAACGGCCACAAAATGCTATATAAGATAATTATGCTTGTTTATGGGACCAATATTTTGAGGACTGAAACCAGCTCGAATGGCATATGTAGATATATATATAGTGCAAAAAATAGGAGATTGTTTACCTTGCCTAAAGACTGCTGGACTTTTTCTTCAGTGTGTCAGTTTGAACACACATGGATGTTTTGCCAATAAAGTCTCTGCAAAGAGACAGCAACAATGTGTGGCTAAACCGAAGTTACTTAAACACATTGGCATAGATAAAAAAGGTGCTGCGGTTTAGATAGAGTCTCTTACCTTGCTTGTCCTAGCTTGAGGTTTACAAATCTTTCTCCAGTGTTGTATGTGGCAGCACCTGGTCTTGCATAGACCATTAGGTGCTGCCACTGGTTTTTGAAGGCTCCCCCGACTCGCGCGCGTCAGAAACGTCTGACGTCACGCGTGCAGGCCGCGCGGACCCCCGCGCATGCGCCGAGGCGCCGCCCATACCAAAGATGGTGGGGTGGGCGCGCGAAGGGCGGAAGTCCGAAAGGAAAGCCATTGGTGGATGGATCAAGGCCTCCCCCTAGGGTGTGGGGGCATGCCCATCCATATATGCACCAATGGCTTACGTGGCCTACAGGTGAGGGATATAGAGCTGTCACTCGGGGAGAGGAGGGGACGCACCATGAGACACACTCATCCACCCATAGAACAAGGCAGGCATGGTACTATACATGCTGCAGGCCGTGGAGCTCAGTACAGAGTAACCGCAAATGCTATTAACCCCTGTAATAAAATAACAGCAGCATATGAATTAAACCAAAACTGGAAACAATCGCTGTCTGTAGTAACCTGTTACATTTGATATTAACTTTGATTAACCATAAAGATTTAGTGCTAATTAGGCAATAATGTACCTATTACATTGCAACAAAAAATGGTATATATACAGTCTCTTTGCAGATCCCCTTAAAGGGGAATGCATACCTCTGAATTTGATGAACGTTTTTATATAGATAATTGCCTGCCTTTACAGGAACAGTTAGCCTATACATATGTATTATGCCTGGGCGCACAATGTGCTCATGGCCTGCATATATCTATGCTAAACATGCATCCAATGTATGCGTAGTGTGCCTGAAAAATCTAAGGCTATTTGATCCCTAGAGAATTAACCACAACATATTTACAGAAAGGGTCGATATGTCAGTATTTCATTTATACCAGGTGGAAAGGTAGCTCCTAATCTTTCTATCCATAGAGTCTCCTTCTGTAAAATCCTTTTGCTTATTGCTGCTTCAACCTTGACTGAGACTATTCTCATATGCACCAATAGTACAACTGATCCCCAATTATAGCCAGCTAAAGAGTTAGGACTAAAGACTGCTACACAGAGAAAATGGTTACATGACAGTCCATAAAGATGGTAAACAGTCCTATAATAAGGTAGCTCTTTCTATAAATCCAGCAAGGTGGAAGGAGAGAGAATTGTAGTACTAACAATTATTGTGCCATGTTCTTTGCTTATTTTATAATTCCCATTTAAATGTCACAGCCCTCAGTCCCTAATAGGGATGAGCCGAACCCCCCCCCCCCCCCGTTTGGTTTGCACCAGAACCTGCGAACGGACCGAAAGTTTGTGCAAACTTTAGAACCCATTAAAGTCTATGGGACTCAAAGGCTAATATGCAATTTATTGTCCTAAAAAGGGTCTGGGGACGTCAGTTTAAAAACGTCAGTTTTTTCGCCAGCAGTGATTTTAATGATGCTTAAAGTGAAAAAAAAAAAGTGAAATATTCCTTTAAATATCGTACCTGATGGGTGTCTATAGTATGTCTGTGAAGTGGCATGTGTTTTTCGTGTTTAGAACTGTCCCTGCACAAAATGACATTTATATAGGAAAAAAATGCCATTTAAAACTGCTTGCTGCTTTAATGTAATGTCTGGTCCCTGCAATATGGATGAAAATCATTGAGAAAAATGACATGGTGCCCCCCCCCAGGTCATTACCAGCCCCTTTGGGTCTTGTATGGATATTAAGGGGAACCCCATACCCAAATAAAAAAATGGAAAGGCGTGGGGCCCCCAGGCCCTATATACTCTGAACAGCAATACTGTCACGGTTCCTACAGTGCCATGCAGGCGGCCAGGCTTGGTCGCCCCCCCCTTAGGTGGCTCTGGGTGGTATTGAACCCGGGACCTCTCTGTTGCTGCTTCGGTTCTTTGCCTTTGAGCCACTCATCAGTTTGGTATTTTGCCTGCTTTCCATCTAAGAATGATGTGCTGATCGCCCCTTCTCTGGATCTCCTTGCAATCTGCACCTCTCTCTTAGTTCAGCTGAGACAGGTTACCCAATCAACTAGGGTATAAAACACTGCCTCACTCTGAGGAATTTGTCAGTTCATTGTTTTGTCCTATCATTGCCAAAGGTTCCTGTTTTCCTGTGTTCTGTTTCAGCTACAGCTACAAGACTGACTTCGGCTTCTGACCCTGGCTATGTTGATCAATTATTCTGAATTCTGGAATCCCTGACCACGGCTTTACTTTGATTATCCTTTGGCAAATCCCTATCAAGCCCCTGGGTGACAGAGTCACAGCTCAGGTAGCGTCTTACGTTGTTACCATGGGCTGTGTGTACTTGCAAGGGTGAGCATACAATTCTGCATTATGGACTCCAACCAAGGTAAGACCTTACATAATGAACTGACCAACTACATGGAGTCCGCAGAGATGTACAAAATGCTCACCTCCCTTGCTCTGGGCCTGGGCCATACCATTTTGGAACTACAGCAAGAAGTTCAATTACTTAAAGGGACAGTACGCCCAGCCCCGGAACCAGCATGTCCTGAGCCATCTGTTATGATGCCAGAGAGGTTTGACGGTAGCCGTGCATCCTTCTTGTGTTTTAAGATGGATTGTGAGCTGTTGTTTGCTCTTAAACCTAGGACCTATGCCATGGACTATGTTAAGATTCGCGCTTCCATCAACCTGCTCACATGGCAAATCAAATCATTGGTTTATCAGCTGTTGCAGGAAAAGAGTCCAGTCTTGGACAGCTGGGAAACCTTCATGTTTGCTCTAGACTCTCGCATTCCTGTTTCCAAGAAAACCAGTGCTCCCAAATCTGCTCTCTGTTCACGTGGCCTACGGGTATCCAGGGACAGAAATACTCTGTACAGACACAACACCAAGCCAGCCCAGTATGTGCCAAGCTATGAAGCTCTGTATGTGCTCAGCCATGAAGCTCTAACACCACAAAGCCTTGACGCTCCTGTGGATGCACACACACCTACTTTATAAGATGTGGAACCTATGGAGATCGAGACCATCCGATCCAAGCTATCTATGGTAGAAACAGAGGGGAGGAGAGGTTATGGGCTTTGTTTTTACTGTGGTGTAAGAGGGCACTTTATATCTCTCTGCCCAACTCGCCCTACTCGGCCAAAGGTTCTTCAGGTGGGTACTATTAGGAGCCATCCTGCTAGCCCAGAATCTCTGCCTGCTCTGCAGCTTGAAGTTCCTTTGCCCCAGTTTGATATTCCAGTCCAATCCTTTGGCAAATCCCTATCAAGCCCCCGTGGACAGACTCACAGCACAGGTAGCGTCTTACCTTGTTACTGTGGGCTGTGTGTACTTGCAAGGGTGAGCATACAACTCATCATTTTAGACTCCAACCAAGGTAAGCCCTTACAAGTACACAGGCGGTGCAAACAAGACAGGGACTGTAGGTTTGTATTTTAGCAAAATCTGATTGTAATTTTGAACTGGTACATTTTTAAAGTGTATATCCAGCCACCAAATCTTTTTTTTAAGCTTTTTGGAAAACATAGGGAAGGGTTATCACCCCTGTAACATTTGTTTTGCTGTCTGTGCACCTGTTCTGAAGATTTCACCTAATTTTCTGTCCCAATGACAATTTTTTTGTTGTTGAAAATTTGGGTTTTTTAGTGAAACAAGTGTAGCGGGGGGGCACTTTTCCCTCTAAAATGCCATATTAATGTTGTGTAATGTTGTTCTATTACTGGTGCTATGAATTGGTATTTGACACCATCTAGTGGTTAAAATGTGGAATGGACTTCATTATCTTTTTGTTGTTTTTCAAGAACATGGGGAGGTATTATGTAAATAACTTACCCATGAACACTCGGGGTTGAAGTGAATGCTGTGTAGGATATAAAAGGCCCTGCAGTGGCCATCTTGGGTCTCTTGTTCCTGAGGCAGATGGTCTGCCAGGAGAGCTCTGTATGTGTTCCATAGAGCTCGGGCCTACATCATGAGGAGCAGAATAGCAGCCTTTGATTCTGCTTTATACCACAGCTTTCTGGAGCAGCAGTGTGGTTGAACCAGCGGTCCTTGGAGGAGGTAACAAAGAGCTCCTGGTCATCTGTGAAAGAGAGCAGCGTGACAGACTAGTGACCCTTGAGGGGGTAACTGAGACCAAACTGGTCGTTTGTGCAACAGACTAAGATCCTGTGAGATCCTGTGGAGCCGAGTCATCCATCTGTCCGGACATCGTGTGGTGAGAGGGCTGATGCCCAGAACTTTGTACTGCCTTTCACACACCTAGACTGACTGCATAGTGTTGCTGGGACCGGTAGTTCCACGGAACAGTTCAATCCAATAAACATCTGTGCATAGGCCTCAAGCCTGATTTGATAGTTTGGTGACTGCCACTGGAAGTATGTTTCTAGGAAAGAGTGCGCAGATACTTTTCACAATTTTAGCTGCTGTTTTGTTTTGTTCTACATTGTTTTACTGATCGCAGAACCCTTTGGATTACAATCTTTGTTTCACCATAGCTAGCAGAAGAAAGAAGACCAGAGACTGTGCTGTGTTCTTGCCGCAAGGCCTTGCAGTGTTGTTACCACTTACTAAAGACCGTAGGGGGAATGTTGAGGTAATTATATTGTGTTATATAATTCTTGCTAAATACGGTGTGCCGCACAGTGGGTTTCATAGTGTCTACATGGTGTGCTGGAAGTGAGAAGGTGCCCAGTGCTGAGGTTGTTGCCTGAGCATTAGTCCCACTTGGAGACACCCCTGCTGAAGCAATACAGGTGGCTCTCAGGCCCCGTACACACAGCCGAGAACCTCGACGGGCGGAACACATCGTTCCGCCCGTCGAGGTTCTCGGCCAGCCGTCAGATTCGGCGACCAGCCCGTCAGGGGAAAGGCGACCAGCCATTCATCCCGACGGGCCGTCGAGCAAATAGAGAACCTGCTCTCTATTTGCTCGATGGGTTTCCCGATGGGCTGGGCTCGGCGAATCCATACACACGGCCGAGGTTCTCGGCAGAATGAGGATCCCAGCGAGGTTCTCGCTGGTTTCTGCGGAGAACCTCGGCCGTGTGTATGGGGCTTCAGGCGATTGCCATTTATAACCTCTTGTCTCATTACTATATACCAATTGTGATTCCATGTTTAACTATAAAACCTGTTCTAGTAAAGTTACCTTTTTGCTTTAACATAATCTGTGTCTATTTATCTTTTATTATTGACTTTCACACCAGCATTTGCGTCAAGGGGAGTGAGACCAAACTATTGGGGAGTGTTAAAGCAGATACAGGCCCAATCAATTACCAGCAGCTCCTGAGGGGGTATCGCTACACAAGGATTGGTCATAAAGCACCAGTGGAGAGGAGACACCTTTTTCCCATATTGACTCTTACAGAAGATAATTTCCCTTCCTAGGGGTAAATTTTCTCTCGCTTCCTGTTGTCTCCATTTGCAAGTAGGAGTCGTTTACAAAGTTTGATGTCTGATGTTTGAAAGTAGGGGCCCTATATACTCTGGCAAAATTTGGACTTTGACAAAGCTTTAGTAATGCAAAACATGTCAGTCACAGCCTTTTTAACATCCACTTGAATCCACTATAATACCCATCTGAGTCCTGACTGCATGTTAGCGTCCTGCTTATTATTACAGTGATGCCTGTGTTTGCTATCCACACGATTTTCGGCACCCCTGATTGGTTCCCAGTCGTCACGTGATCCCAGGCATTCGGAATCTGGACACCGCACCTTCCCTCTTCTGGGACCCTGCATATGACCAGCCGACTACCTTACTTGCTGACGCGACTGCGTCGGCGTCTACACGTCACAAGCTGTGCTGTCGGGGATTCCCTGCTGAGGAAGCACTCCCATTGGCTCCTTCAAGACATCTAGGTCCCCCAGTCATATCATCACGTGCACCCATCTGAGATACCACAGCGGTGCGGAGGACTCCCTTCCGTATAGTGTCCCCACTGGCTTCCTCCAGTCATCTTGGTTGTCTTATTACAGCTGAGCACCCATCTATCTATGACACCACAACAGCATTGAGAACTGCCTGTTAAGATCTTCTATCCACTGAGGTACTGTTTGCATGCTATTTCACCAGTGATTTGCCATCTGTCCTGGATCATAGCTTTGTAACTCACTCGCAGTGTGACAAGTGTGTCGATTTTAACCATTCCATCACAGGACTCCTATAGTGGTTTTCTTTTTGGACTTGTTGTTTTATTATATAATGTTATATATATGTGTTTTTCTATTTTAACAAATCTCAATGCTGTATGTGCATATACCATTGTTACTTTTTATTTAGACTATAAAAGTTATATTTTATATTTTTGCTTTTTTGCTTTTTAATTACACATGTCATTTGGTGTATGAGAAACACCATTATAGTCATCACATTGCATTGTTTGCGCTGCACTATTTTTATGTTATATAAAAGTTATATTACTTTACTCATCGAGTAACTCATCGGGCCTTACGTGTTGGTGTTGCCACAACACTGTAAAGCTATCAAGAATTGTAATTACATGCCATTGTTGAACAGTGGTATAAAAATTGGGCCTTTGGTGGTGGTGGTGCTGGTGCCACAACACTGTAAGTCCTCACAGTTACTCTTGGTGGGTGCTGGAACGGGCCCTGCTGTGAAATATTTTATCAAGAATTGTATCTACCGTATATACTCAAGTATAAGCCAACCCGAATATAAGCCGAGGCACCTAATTTTACCACAAAAAAAAACGTATTGACTCAAGTATAAGCCTAGGGTGTCCATCTGCATGCCTCACTGTGCCTCACTTTGTCTCAATGTGTCCATGCCTCACTGTGCCCATGCCTCACTGTGTCCATAACTAGACTGACGTTTTAACATGGGAGTCTATGGAAGGGGTGCCCGGCTTTGAAAAATCTGTGCTCCCCAGTCGTAGGTCCCCCAGACAACAAACTTTGCACACTTGTAGAGGAAGAGTGTGTGCCAAGTTTGGGGTCCCCAAAGTCCAGGAGATCAGGTGCAAAAAGGTTACTCGAGTATAAGCCGAAGGGGGCTTTTTTAGCACAAAATGTGCTGAATAACTTGGCTTATACTCAAGTATATACGGTACATGCACCTGTTGAACAGGGGCAGAAAAATTGGGACTTTGGTGGTGGTGGTGGTGTTGCCACAACACTGTAACCCCTCAAAGTTACTCTTGGTGGGCGCAGGAATAGGCCCTGCTGTGAAATATTAGATCAAGAACTGTAATTACATGCCACTGACAATACTTGCAGCTCCCTGCCTGTATTAGTATGAGAACACCAGCAATTGTATTCAGGTAGCTTTAGGTGCACACTGTGCAAAGGACACAGTACACTAAGTGAAAACACTGCAGCTAGCACAATCACCTGCCTGCCTGTCAGTATATTAGGAAGAGAATACAGGAATGGATCTAGCTAAACTGAATACCGTATATAAATATATATACAACACCTGTGATGCATATATATCCTCTACACACTGTAACTGCAGCTAACTGACTCGCCTGCCTGCTCTATCTAACTCAAATTAAATGACACGATCTCTCTCGCTCTCTGTCTTTCACCACCGCCGCAAAACACTACACAAGGCCGCCACCCAGGCGGCCTTAAATATTGTGGAGCGTGTACTAAACCCCCTGAGACAAAATTGGCCAATGCCACCACTTCAAACTCTGCAGTTATACTGGCAAAGCACGTGCACTCAATTTCTTTGGTTGAGCATGACGAAGGCCTATTCTGAGTGGAACCTGTCCTGTTAAACCGCTGTATGGTCTTGGCCACCGTGCTGCAGCTCAGTTTCAGTCGACCAAAGAAGTTGACTGAACATGCTTAGCATCATATCCAGAAGTTGATTTAGGAAATAGAGTGCTGCTAGCATTACTGCAGAGGTTGAAGGGGTGGGGAGTCAGCCTGTCAGTGCTCAGACCATACGCTGCACACTGCATCAAATTGGTCTGCATGGCTGTCATCCCAGAAGGAAGCCCCTTCTAAGGATGATGCACAAGAAAGCCTCCAAACAGTTTGCTGAAAACAAGCAGACTAAGGACATAGATTAGTGGAACCATGTGCTGTGGTCTGATGAGACCAAGATAAATTTATTGGGTTCAGATGGTGTCAAGAGTGTGTGGCAGCAACTAGGTGAGGAGTACAAAGACAAACACACCTCAATACAACCACTGCTTTGCTAAAGAAGCTGAGGGTAAAGATGATGGACAGGCCAAGCATGTCTCCAGGCCTAAACCCTATTGAGCACCTGTGGGGCATCCTCAAATGGAAGGTGGAGGAGTGCAAGGTCTCTAACATCCACCAGCTCTGTGATGTTGTCATGGAGGAGTGGAAGAGGACTCCAGTGGCAACCTGTGGTGGGTTAGTGCAGTGCTGGAAAATAATGGTGACCACACAAAATATTGACACTTTGGGCCCAATTTGGACATTTTCACTTAGTGGTGTACTGACTTTTGTTGCCAGCGGTTTAGACATTAATGGCTGTGTGTTGAGTTATTTAGAGGAACAGCAAATTTACACTGTTATACAAGCTCTACACTCACTCATTTCTTCAGTGTTGTCTCATGAAAAGATATAATAAAATATTTACAAAAACATGAGGGGTGTACTCACTTTTGCGAGATACAGTATATAGAGTCTGTGTGTATAAAGTATGTGTGTGTAAGCCAAGTAAAAAGAGATCGATAAGGTGGAGTGAATTTCCGCGCCAAAGTAGAATGTGAACCAATAATGGTAACCCTATAGGATTAGGAATAAAAATACAAATACATAATCAAGCAGCTCCTCTGAGACAAGTATATATATATATATATATATACGTGGATATAAATAGTGAGCAATGCAAAAAGTGAAAGAAGAGGGCGCTCGTGAGACTATTCACCTGTGGTAAATATGTCCTGAAAGCTGGGTGGGAGATCCTCAGTACCAGGATGATTAAACACTCAGTAGTAAATAATTTGATTGCACCATAATATTAACAAACACATATAAATTAAAAAGTGAACAATGGTAAGTCCATGTGAATCTTGTGGAAAAGAAAAAAAGAGAGAATAATATATATTGTATATATTGTGAGTTTCAAAAGAGCACAGTTCGTAGGGAAACACTTGATAGAATGCCTCAATTGGTGTTCATATAGATGATCCAAATGACAGTATAGCTTCCACCACCTAAATGTCTTCACCCGAAGTGCTCTTAGTAAGACAATGCGCTTACCAGAAAATGTGGACCACTTTAATTAAAAAGTAAGTCTGCTGAGCTTGGACAGGTTACAGTGCCTGTGACAATCACGATCGGACGTTGGACCTGGCACGTGACTGCAGCAGCGATATCTCAGATGCCCAATTCCAAAAAGTGAGAGGGAGGGGCTAATAGTATAAAACCTTTTATTAAAATACAGACAAATCGAGCTGAGTGGCCCCTTACTTGTAGGTGTGCCTGCCCTGATGACGTTTTTACAACGAAACATATGTCGGCGGCTAAAGTCTGACAATTTTACCCCCAGCTGATCCCGCCACTGGTCTCCGCAGCTTAATCCTGAACACACGCTCCACGGCATCCAACCCAGCCGAGGGAAGGTCCAGGGTGACACGCTAGCAGTCCTAGTGCCGGGCAGGCACACCTACAAAACAGCAATGTCCCAGTTAAACAGCAGATTGGGGACTCTCTGTCCCCAATGTGGTTGAGCATAAATCAGAGGAGATTGCCAATGTCATCACAAAATGTATAAGACCTGAACAATGCTATCACATAGGGGACTTGTCAGCTCCCTTGTGATAGCAATAAGGTTAAGTGAAAAAAAAGTTAACAAATAATAATAATACAAAATAAATGTCCTTACCCTGCATACATGCCCGTATGCATGCACTTGTGTAAATGGCAATTGCATAAAATGCGTTCATGTTAGAATAATGATTCTAGGGCCATCATTTAAGGTTAACTCTAAATTGTTGAGCTGCACAGGTTTTCATAGCATCTACAAGTATGGGTATTAAAGTTTTTTTTTACCATTTTGGCAGAGCAACCATTTTTGAAGCTCAACATACATACTTGGTATCTTTTTAGTCAAAACAGTCTTTAATTTTTAACAGAAAATTTGGGGATTATGTTGCATTTGTATGCATGAAAAATTAGTTTTGGTGTATTGTTTTTTTACCTAAAAATAGTGCAACATTAAAAAATGTTTAACTACCATCATTTTATTCTATAGGTCCTCTGTCTTCAGAAAATATATATTGTTTTTGGGGTATCAGGTAAAACGCTATGTAATTGTTAATGACATTAGATAATGTTAGCTTGTAACAGTTAATAAATGAATTGTTTAAAAAAAAAATATGCTGACTGGAGCAATGAAATCTATCCAGGGAGGTTATTTCAGAGTAAAATGATTCTAAACAACTTTTTTTTTAGACTTCTGTTTGCAGTACGGAATTGCAAAAACCTTAGGCCTCGTACACACGATCGGACTTATCCGATGAAAACGGTCCGCGGACCATTTCCATCGGATATGTCCGATCGGGAGTTTGATCCGATGGCGTGTACACACCATCGGATCAAATTCCCCGCCGTCGGACGGCGCGGTGACGTAGCGGTGACGTTGACGCCGCCACATCACCGCTACGTCACCGCACCAGGAAGTAAAACACTTCCGCGCATGCGCCGAATACATTCGGCGGCGGCGCGGCGGCGGTGCGGGACGACATGTCTGCTGGTAAGTGTACTAACCAGCAGACATGTCGGGCGGACAGATTCCCACCGGATAGATTTCAAAGCTTGCTTTGAAATCTGTCGGGTGGACAAATCTGTCCGCTAGCCCATACACACGAGCGGAGATGTCTGCTGAAACGGTCCATCGGACCGTTTTCAGCGGACATATCCCCTCGTGTGTACGAGGCCTAACTGTGTCTGCAGTTTCATATACTGTACATTTACTTTACAAAGAACTGAGAAAAAAGCATGAATATATTTTATAAATTATAACTGGATTATTTTCTAAATCTCAAAACAACAAACATGATTAATGGGATCAGTAACCTAACAAGTATGATTAAAAACGTGATTAGATGATGGTGGAGCAAAGAGTACATGAATGAAAGTCTAACTTTTACCAGAAAACAAAAGTTGACCCCTAATTGGTGGTAATGGGCAACAGCTACTGTGCAGCGGAAACATGAAAAAGAAGAATTACTCATGATTGCAAAGAAAATAGATTTAAAATCCTTAGCAATTTTCCAGGGGGTTTATGAGTAGACTAAATATACAAATAATTGTGTACGCAACTGTTTTAATGAGGATAAATTTGTTATTTCTCCATTGTTTTCCCAAATTGCTACCATTTAACAATATACAGTGCGTATTTCGCTTATGTTCCCCCATTCTCTACCCATACAAACCTCCCCTTTCTTATCTTTATGTCTTCATCTCCCTTCAACCAATCTCCATATCACCAATACAAATATCGCCTCTCCTAAGTTATGAATATTTACACAAGTCATCCCCTTTCCAACATTGCACACCATCCCTCTGAGGATCTTTCTCGGATCCCCCCCTCTTTAATTCACATAACAGATACAGAACACATATTTTCCTTAAGCTATAAGACTGCAGATTAAGCCTACTATAAAACACCCCTTCCTGTAGAGGTTGCTAGTGGTCCAGTGACCGTAACCCTACATGTAAACAACACTTCTAAAACCAACAGGCTACTAACAGGAAGAAACCATTATGTAACCAGTAGGCGACAATAGATTATATACTTCTAATAGCTACCTATTTAGTGAGCTTACCTACAACTACTTCTAATACCATTACCATATACTATATGAGAACCCCCCCCCCCCCTCCTATTATGTAACCAGTAGGCAACAATTGATGACATACTTCTAATAGTTACCCCTTTAGTGAGTTTATCTAAACTACTTCTAATCCCATCACCATACATGAGATAGACCCCAGGCCTATTATGTTACCACAATTAGAATATACAAGACTTGATTGTCCAAAGCCTCTGTAACTAGTATGCTCTTTGATATACACCACAAGGGTAATTACTAATTACCACACCAACTTACATTCAGTATCTGCAGCGTTCTACAAGCAATTACAATACTTGAGGGTCTAGCCACCCACAACATTCATACAGTGTTTGTTATATCCTGTTTATGTATATTGTATACCCGTTAATGCTATCTTTCATATTTTGTATCAACACATCGTATTGGACTTTTTGTACTTGCCAATTTTATTCCTTTATGTACTTTATCTTTTGTTCACAATTAATTCTGATTTAGAAAAATATATATATACAGTGCATATTTCTTATATTAGTACAGCAAATTCTATTAACCTGAATAATTACAGCATGGCCATAGCTGGGTAATATGTTCCAACATTTTGTTACCTTGTTCCAGTAGCAAGGAACAGCTTTTCACAATGCCTATAACATCATCACCAGGCTTGTAAAAATCTTGTACAAGCAGCTGCTGGCAGATCAGTTCCTCCTGATACAAGCATGCTTCTAAAACCACATGCAGTAAGGCCAATTTACTTAACCACTTCAGCCCCGGAAGATTTTTCCCCCTCCCTGACCAGAGCACTTTTTCACAATTTGGCACTGCCCTGATTTAACTGGTGATTATGCAGTTATGCAAGGCTGTACCCAAACAAATTTGTATCCTTTCTTTCCCCACAAATAGAGCTTTAAAAAAAATTATATTTTTGACTTTTTGTTATAAAAAAAATACGATAAAATACAGTAAACTCCATTTTAGTCATACATTTAGACCAAAATGCATTCAGTCACATTTCTCGGGTTAAAAAAAAATCAATAAGCGTATATTTATTGGTTTGCACAGCTTTTAGTTTATGACTGCCTATCTCATTTCTTGAGGTGATATAATAGTTGAGCACATTTTGTCACAAGTGATTAAAAAATGACAAAATTATTTTTTTACACAAAGTTGTCTCTGAAATGATATATTGCTCACACATGCCATGGGCATATGTGAAATTACACCCTAAAATACATTCTGCTGCTCCTCCTGAGTACGGGGATCCCACGTGTGTGGGACTTTTTGGGAGCCCTTGAAAACCAATCACCGCCTTCAGGCTTTCTAAGAGCGTAAAATAGTGATTTCACTTCTCACTACTGATCACAGTTTCGGAGGCCATGAAAGGTCAAAATAGCACAGACACCCCCCCCCAAATGAATCCATTTTTGAAAGTAGACACCTCAAGCTGTTTGCTGAGAGTCATGTTTAGTATTTTGCAGATCTCGCTTTTTGTCACAAAGTTTTGAAAATTGAAAAAATAAAAATAAAATGTCCTTTTCTTTCTTAATTTTCAAAAACAAATGAGAGCTACTTACCATGCTTCTTAACAAATACCTTGGGGTGCCTACTTTCCAAAATGGGGTAGTTTTTGTGGGTTTTTGTGCTATCTTGACATTTCAGGGCCTCTGAAACTATGATGGGTAGTGAGGAGTAAAATCACCATTCTACGCCCTTATAAAAGGCGGTGATTTGGTTTCGGGGTCCCGTACGTAGCTCCCAATAAGTTCCACACATGTGGTATCCCCGTACTCAGGAGAAGCAGCAGAATGTATTTTGGGGTGTAATTTCACATATACCCATGTCATGTGTGAGCAATATATAATTTAATGACAACTTTGTGAAAAAACAAAACATTTTTTTTTTCCCGAAACTTGTTAAAATATAAAATATTCCATGGACTCAACATGCTTCTCAGCCAGGGGAGGACTGATAACTCATGGGGCCCCTGGGCAATGGGAGATTATGAGACCCCAGGTAATAGGAGATTATGGGCCCCCAGGCAATAGGAGATTATGGGACCCCCAGGCAATATATCATGGGGCCACACAGTATACACACACATACAGTATGCATACACAGTATTTTTTTTTTATATTTTCATGGAGATCGTCTTGTCATTTACACTTATCGCTTTTAAAACGTACATATATATATATATATATATATATATATATATATGAAAGCCATCAATCCCAACATCCTCCCCCCCGCCCACCCCAGAACCACCAGGCCAATTTTCTTTTCTTATCTCAATTCTATCTTGTTTTCTTATTTTTCTTATGCTCCCATCATTTCTGCAAATTTCAATGTCTGCTTAAATTCTATCCAATGTATTAAATTTGGGGGAACCCTCACGCATTTTCTTTATTTTTATCAATGACTTTTCTCTGTATTGCCGGGAGCCGACAATTCATTATAGCCGCAAGTGATTTTAAATTACTTTTTTTCCTTCAGAAATTACACTTTGTGCAGGGACAGTTCTAAGCACGGGAAACAAGCGCTACTTTACAGGCATACTATACACACCCCCTAGGTACAAAATTTAACGGAATATTTCACTTTAATTGTTTAACTTTAAGCATTATTAAAATCACTGCTCTCGAAAAAAACTGCAGTTTTTAAAACTTTTTTTTGCATTGATACATGTTCCCTGGGCCAGGACCCAGGTCCCCAAACACTTTTTATGACAATAACTTGCATATTAGCCTTTAAAATTAGCACTTTAGATTTCAAACGTTCGAGACCAATAGACTTTAACAGGGATCTAAAGTTCACACGTACTTGCCGTGAACACCCCAAATTGTTCGCTCTTCGGCGAACAGGCAATGTTCGAGTCGAACATGAGTTTGACTCGAACTCAAAGCTCATGCCTAGTCAGGAGCCCAGCTATTTTCCAAAGACTGCTGGAGAGAACAGTAGGAGACATGAAACTAATAGAAGTGCTGGTGTATCTAGACAATGTTATTGTGTTTGGTAGAACCCTAGAAGAACACAAAGAAAGGTTGGAGAAGGTTCTGAAAAGGCTCCACGAAGAAGGCCTGAAGCTCTCCCCAGAGAAGTGCCAATTTTACCAGTCCTCGGTACATTACCTGGGCCACATTGTATCTGCAGAAGGGGTGGCCACCAAACCGGAGAAGCTGGACACTGTCACTTCCTGGCCAAGGCCTATCAACATAACCGAGCACGGTCATTCCTGGGCTTTTTTTTTAATAAGAAGATTCGTGGAGGGGTTTTCCAAGATAGCCAGACCCCTTAATGAATTATTGAAGAATGATGGAGAGGATGAAGTTCTGGAATCAGACCAACCAGTAAAGTCCCTGATGGGGCCCAGGAAATCTAAAGAGTCTATCCAGGACCAGTGGACCCCCAAGTGCGAAGAGGCTTTCACTTAGTTAAAGGAAAGCCTAACCACTGCCCCTCTCTTGGCCTGTGCGGACACCACGAAGCCCTATGAACTGCATGTTGATGCCAGCCAAGATGGGTTGGGCGGAGTGCTTTATCAGGAACACGATGGCCACCTGCGGCCTGTTGCCTATGTGAGTAGGAGTTTAGTCTCCACTGAAAAGAATTACCCCGCACACAAGCTTGAATTTCTGGCCTTAAAGTGGGCAGTTGTAGACAAATTAAGAGATTATTTGTATGGGGCCGAATTTGTAGTGGGAATCGACAATAATCCACTCACATATTTTGTCACTACCGCCAAGCTGCATGCCAGCTCTTTCAGGTTTTACCTTCAGCCTAAAATATGGACCAGGAATTGGGAATAGGGATTCTAATGCACTATCCAGAAGGCCCCATTGTCTCAGCGACCCCCATGAGGAATGGACTCAGTTGACTCCAGAAGTAGTGCAGGCCCTATGCCAGGGGGCCGAACTCCAGGTGGGAGTAGGATTTTGGGCCATAGAGATCAGGGTTATGCCTGTTGGGGTACCCAAATGTTATTGTAACGTAACACAAGTGGGAGAAGAAGGCTTACCAAAGTTGTCTAAAAAGGACTTAAGGAGAGATCAAGAGGGAGACTCTCTGGGAAGACTAGTATTGAAGGCCTTAGAAGAACAATGCCCAGACGTGTTACTCACAGACTCTCTGAAGGAGGCCCGACTGTTACATAAAGAATGGGATCGGTTGCAGATACATCAAGGGGTGGTCTACCAAAGGCACCCCTCTGATGGACTAGAAGAGAAGTGGCAACTGTTCTTACCCACTAAACACAGAGAAGCGGTTTTAACTGCCCTTCAGTACAATCATGGTCGTCTAGGGCCTGAAAGAACCATCCAATTAGTGAGAGACAGGTTTTACTGGCCCTACATGCGGGCTGAAGTGGAAAGTTACTGCCACTACTTTATGCGGTTCATCCAGAGGAAGACCATGCCTCCATCAGGACAGGGGATAGAGTACTGCTGAGAAATCTGGGCAATCCTGAAAAGCACAAGTTGGCCGACCGCTGGAAATCTCAGCCATATGTTATCTGCAAGCAGCTACCGGGCCTTTCAGTATACCAGATCAGGCCGGAAGGGAACACAGACCCATTAAAGACTTGACACCAGAATCACTTGTTGCCCCTGTCTGAAGCAGTTCGCCTACCTCCGCTGTCAGATTCCAAAATTGGCCCCTCAACTTCTCGAGAGTCCCGGTCAGTTACCCGGTCTCAGTCAATACTCCAAGAAGTGGAAGACAAAGATTCTGAGAATGAGGAAATGGAATCAGATTGGCTGTGGTCGTCTCAATTGTCAGAGCCCATAACCTCTCCTTCATCCCCACCTGAGGTAACTGAAAGTGAAGTCCTCCAACCGGAGGCCCCTGAGTTTGTACCTTGCAGTACTTGGTGGCTTGGTGTCCTCTTTTCTTTCCCTGCAGCACTTCCACTCTAGCACTGTGCAGTGAGGTTGTATCACCTGCTGTCAGAGATAGAGGCAGGTCCCTAAACTCACTGCGGCCGCATGATCACCCGATCTAGGCAGAAGGAAGGAAGAAGGCAGGGATTTGCTTCCAGCCCCCAACAATGGCTAATCGGCTACAACATCTCCAGTCTCCGCTCCCCCTTTGGCTTCCTATTTTTCCCCGCCCGGAGGTAAGGCTTGTACCTCCCAGACCTCCGGTCCATCCCTCTGCTCAGGGACAGTGCTGCGGCCGTCCTTTTCAGGACAGGCCGAGGCTACGACCTGGGTGGAATCGGCCAGAGAGAGCAGCCAACCGGTATCCCCCCTGACCCCCATCCTCTGCCACCTCCCCGCCGCAATTTCTGCCATTTCTAGGGCTGTTTTGGGACACCCGCACCAGCCTGTGCTGAATCGCGGCAGCCGTGATCTAGGAAAGACCGCGGCTTCACCCGCGGCCTAACGCCGCGCCGCTCCTCACACCCTGGAATCCCTACCAAAACTATCCAGGAAACCCCCCCTTACCCCAGAAGGACAGCCACTCTTCCTAGCCTACCGTTTGCAGCCCATCCCGGCATTACTGACCCACCGATTTGTTAGCCCCAAGGCTGGATCCTGCTGCCTGATCGGCAGCCATCTTATTACACCCAGTAATAAGTGCACCTCTCATCCCCATTCCCCTCCCGTCTCAACACAAACAGAAGCTTGATCCAGGGGTTACCCGATCGCCTCTCACAGGGTCAGGAAGGAACTTTTTTGCCCCTGCCGGAGCATAGCCTTTTTTTGCCTTCCTCTGGACCAAGCCAGGAGAGAGGATTTAGTTAATTCCTCACTCCATCGCCCGTGAAAACTCCTCCCCCCCGGTGTCTGGCGACCATGACAAATCTGCAATATTCTGCAGAAACCATTTGGGGTTTGAGGCGATTCGCCGCAATATTGCGAGCCATCACTAAAAAAGCTTTAAGAATTGAGCGACTATTGAGAATCGATCGACGATCGACTGTCAGATATTTCAGCCATTTACCCCAGCCTAAGCACATATCATGTGCTCTGATCAACACAAGATCGGCAGTAGAACACTGACTGGAAATCCGTGACTTCATCCTACAATGCGATCTAGACTGCCTCTTTATTACAGAGAGCTGGCTTACAGCCGACTGTAACACCATTCTAGGAGAACTGGTGCCAGAAAACTATTGTATTAAAACGGAAAACAGAATAGGGCAAAGAGGAGGCAGTGATCCACAAGACTCACCTTGCGATCAGTAAACCAGTACTTCAAAACCCTCTTCCATTCATGGAAACCCTTACTCTGCAACTGCAAACAAATTCAAAGGAGACCGTCCACATTCTACTCTGCTATAGGCCACCTGGCCCAAAATCGCAGCTGCTACCATCATTGACGGAGTTCATCTCCACTTACACCCTCAACAGCAAACCTCTTTTGCTGCTCAAGGATTTCAACCTCTAGGCCAATTCCTCACAAGACCCCGTTGCCGACGCCTCTATTGACCACCTGGAAGGTTTAGGGCTACAACAACTAGTATGTGGGCCCACAAATGCTTCAGGTCACACACTCGATCTTATTTTCAGACAAGATCTGGAAATAAAAAATTTGGAAAATGAATCGTTGCCATGGACAGATCACCATGCAATTAAATTCATTATTTCCAAAATCCCGCCCGCAACAAAAACATCTAAACCAGTGACAACACACTGGACTAGATGCCAGAAGAAGCTCCACTCGGAACTCTTCAAAACCACATTAAGAAAAAAAATAAAAACAATTCAGCCGCATCAAACGGCCGTAGAAACACTGGATGCCATAAATTCAGCCCTACTACAGTCAGCTGACTTAGTTGCGCCAAAACGTAAAACCCACATCCGGAAAAACAACTGCAGCTGGTTTAACAACCAGCTGTCGTTACTGAAGCAAGAGCGCAGAAGGGTGGAAGCCGCCTGGAAAAGAAGCTCTTCAGAGGTAAACATCTCCATCTACAAAGCAGCAACAAGAAAATACCACAAAGAAATCTTCAAAGCCAAGAAAAATTATTTTTTCTAGGCTATTAACAGCATCCTGAACCGCCCACGCAAACTCTTTAAGATGGTCACTCAGACCATGAATCCAGGCTGTCTTGAAGCCCCCAATTCGGACACACAAGAATTTTGCAATGAATTATCGGATTACTTCATTAATAAAAAAACGAGGGAATCCGTGAAAGCATTCAGCAAAACAATTCCCCCCTCAGCCCCCCCGCAATTTTTCACACAATACCCACAGTAATTCACCACTATCAGGTAAGTTCACTTTGGAGCCCATCACCATCGATGCCACAAAAAATATCATTGGTACTTTGCGTAATGGCACAGCGCCAAATGATATCATCCCCACTAAACTGCTGAAGGAATGCGCCGACATCCTGGCACCTCCCATCACGCAGCTTATTAACCAATCTTTCAAGGAAGGCATAGTGCCCTCCCAGTTGAAAGAGGGCATAATCCAACCCATCCTGAAGAAACCCACCCTAGATCCCAAGGACCCAATTCACCGCCGTCCCATAACAGCTGCAACAGCATCTAGATACCCACAAGCTACTTGATCCATTTCAATCCGGTTTCCGTCCCGGACACGGAATGGAAACCGCGTTGCTCAAAATATGGGACGACACTCTCGAGGCCGCTGACGAAGGAGAATCTTGTCTTCTGGTTCTGTTGGACCTAAGCGCAGCGTTCGACACTGTCAACCACAAACTATTACTGACTCGGCTAGCTGAAGTATCCAGAGTCGCAGAAGGCGATTTATCTTGGTTCTCCTCTTTTTTGGAAAACCGATCGCAAACAGTGAAGTTAGGACCTTTCACTTCTGAGAAATGCACAGTATCGTGCGGAGTCCCTCAAGGATCTCCTCTGTCACCAGTGCTGTTTAACATCTATCTTCGTCCTCTTTTTGAGATCATCAGCAACCAAAAACTACTTTACCACTCATATGCAGACGACACGCAACTGTATTTCCGCATTGTCAACAAAAAGGATCAGAACCTCAATCTAGAGACATGCCTCTCTTTGATAGAGAACTGGATGACAAAGAGTTATCTTAAACTCAACGGAGCGAAAACAGAACTTCTCCTGTTTCACGCCAAGCGTAGGAATCAACCTGCAACAACATGGACACCCCTGCCCATTCTGGGCAAAATCATCACCCCTAGCGCCAAAGTCAAAAGTCTCGGGGTCACCTTCGACTCCTATATGACAATGGACGCACCAATAGGGTCAGTAGTCAGCGGATCTCACCATCTGCTGCGCCTACTACGCAGACTTACTCCTTTCATTCCCAAAAAAGACTTAGCAGTCGTGGTGGGAGCAATTGTAAACTCCAGACTGGACTATGCAAATGCCCTCTACCTCGGACTCCCCAAGTACCAAATCGCTCATCTGCAAGTTGTTCAGAATATGGCCGCCAGATTTGTGACTGGGAAAAACCCTGGGAATCAATCTCACCTTCACTGAGAACCCTTCACTGGCTGCCAGTAAAAGACAGAATTGCTTTTAAAGCACTCTGTCTAACGCATAGATGTATCCATGGGAATGCTTCCCATTATTTATGCGAAAAAATAAAAGGTCATAATCCCAATCGCATTCTGCGATCCACCAATCAAAACCTGCTCCAGATTCCGAAAGACAACTACAAGTCCAAAGGAGAAAGAAGATTCGCACTCCAAGGTCCCAGACTATGGAACGCTTTACCAACCAGCATTCGATTGGAGGAAAACCACTTGGCGTTCAGGAGAAAGATCAAGACTCATCTCTTTTGATATCAAAGGAGACAGAAACAACAAGCGCCCAGAGGCGATTTAGTTTGCATGTGCCACGCTATATAAGTTTTCATTCATTCAGTATGTTTCAATAGGAGACCTCAAAGGGGCTTCATATCTTTCAGAAGGAGAGCCGGATGCTCCAGAAGTAGAACCCAGTGTGCCTGAGCAAGAGGAAATAGTAACAGAAAAGGTTTACAGAGACAATGGAGTCTGCCGCTCTTGAGACTTTGTCACCAAGGGAGCAAAGAGAAAGAAGAGTCATTCACCCCCCTAAAAGACTGACTTACAATAATTTGGGTGAATGCTCTGAAGAAGCAGTTTTTACTTCCAAAAGGACAGTTGATATGCCTGGTCCTTCCACTGTGAATTTAGTGGAGGGAAACCCTAGCTCACCCCCTGGCACATCTGGTCAGGCTGTACCCATTGAGGTGGCCTGTGGACAGGGCAGCCTCCTTTCCAAAGCTTGGTGGGAGGTTCCTCTGCCTGGTTCTTTTGTGACAGTGAACTGTCTTATGTCTGTGTATACTAACCAAGTTTTTCCCCCGTGTATTTGAAAAGCATGTACCAGGTTGTGAATTGCAACTATATTTGGGGGACCAAAGACTTTGAGTGGGGGGAGTGTGTAGCAAGGTGACACTTTTGATGTTGATAAAAGACTACCGTTTGCAGATGCAGAAGGAACTCAGCTCCCTCCGGTGGCCAATTGTTGTTATAGCCACATCCTGTTTGGTTTTACCCTGGTGCAGCAAAGGAGGATGGGAATTGAAGTACAGGGACATAAAGACTCCATTGCCCTGGTTAATTGACAGACTACAATGTCCAGTGTGCAACTGTGCTATCCCAAAGTACTTTTCACCCCGCACAGCTTGCTGGGTGAAGGAATTTAAGGAGGAGGATGTCTTTGGCTCGCTCTCTTGGGACCGCCTCTTCGAGCAAGTAGGAGGCTTGTCTCTGGAAGCCTAGGTCTGAGAAGCCTGGGCCTACACACTCCTGTGCGGATCGCCCTAAAATGTTCCTTGGTTAAGCGCAAACCTGTGTGCAGTCTATCTATTGTCTCGTGGGACCAGAGGGCAATACAAGGTAACAACTTATGTTGCAAGTCTTATTATAGTGTGATATTATTGTGTCCCCCAGGAACCAGTGGGTTCCACAATCTTTACCTATACCAGTTGTGCCAAGGGAGGGTTCGAGCCAGTTTCAGGATAACCAGAGTACAGATCCAAATAAAACCAGCAGCTCCTTCGGGGGTTGTGCTACATACATATAAATGGTAGATAAAATATCCTCTTTCATAGATAATAAGGCCAATCTCTTTTAGCCTGGCTATTCTGGGGATCTTTAAGTAAAAATGCAAGTATGGTGAGAAGTTTCCTCCCCTGGTGCAGTTAGTTCCCGATAAGGGGCACCACGAGGACAGAAATGTATTTGTTTATCAGTTGGCCCATATAGGAGAAACTTCTCTTATTTAACTTCTTCAAAAATAATTATTTAACATTCTAAAACCGCATCTATCATTTTAATGATATGTTTTTATCTACAAAATAGTAGTATTTGTTCTAAGAGGTCACCTAATAGATTTTATTCATAACAAGATGTACCATAACGTACCAACTTGTAATTTTCTGAAAATAAGGGTCCTTTCACACATGCGGTCTGTTTTTCGGTCCGCTCCGTGTGTCCGTCAGCTCAGCGGGGGGGTCTCCGCTGAGCTGTCGGGCGGACAGGGCGGTCCCCGCACAATGTGCAGGGACCGCCCTGTCTCTCCTCCGCTATCCCCTATGGGGAATCGGATGGAAACGGACCGTCTGTCCGTTTGCATCCGATCCGTTCGGCCGGACGGAAGAAAAATAGGACATTCTTCCGTCCGAAAAAACGGATGCGGATCTAGCGGACGTTAGCGGATGCATCATCTGCTAAGGGATCCGCTCCCATAGGGAAGCATTGAGGTCCGTTACCGGACGTCCAAAAAACGGACGAACGGAACGAACGTGTGAAAGGGCCCTAAAATATTTCGAAAAAAAAAAAAACCCTCTCCATAACTTCCTGGACAGACCTTGGTACGTAAGTTCAACAGCTGACCTGATTAGCACACACCCTGCAGCTGCCTTTCCCTTCCAGAAGATCACTTCCACCCACCTTCTCAGGTGCGTGGTTTTCCTATGCAATCAATCAGTGACCTCTAGTCTCAATAATACACAGCCAATGTTTTTATTTTTTACTTTAACCACTTAATCTCCAGAAGATTTTACCCCTTCATGACCAGGCTATTTTTTGCTATTTTATGCAATGCTACTTTAACTAGCAATTTTGCGGTCATGCAATGATGTATACAAATTACATTTATATAATTTTTTTTCACATAAATAGAGTTTTCTTTTGGTGGTATTTGATCACCACTGGGTTTTTTATTTTTTATTATATAAATTAAAAAAGCTTGAAAATTTTGATAAAAAAACCCCAATATTTTCTATTTTCTGTTATAAAACATATCCAATAAAATCTAAATTCATCATAAATTTAGGCAAAAATTTATTCTGCTACATGTTTCTGGTAAAAAAATCCCAATAAGTGTATAATAATTAGTCTGTAGGAAAGTTATAGCTATAAACTATGGCATATATATTTTAAAATTGATCAATCACAATGTACTGTCAGCCGATCTCATTTCTTGAGGCCCTTAAAATATCAGGACATTACAAATATCCCCCAAATTACCATATTTATTGGCATATACCGTGCACTTTTTTCCCCTTAAAATAAGGGTAAAATCGTGGGTGCGCGATATATGCTGATACCCGCCTCCCGCGCTCAGTTTGAAGTGAGCCGCCGACATATACCGAGTGCAGTACACTCAGGTACATTCGGCTAGGCTCGGCTTCGCTCGTGCTCACACATAAACGTCACAGAGCGTGAGCACGAGCGAAGCCGAGCCTGGCCGAATGTACCCGAGTGTACTGCACTCGGTATATGTCAGCGGAGGCATTCAAACTGAGCGCGGGAAGTGGGGATTCGACTCGAGACATCGCTGGAGAAGCCGGGAGGACACCACTGGAGCCGAAGACGGACGCCGGAGCGGACGATGGATGCCGCGCAAGACACCAAAACTGTAAGTACTAAAAGTTTTTTTTTTTACAAGTCCACATTAGGGGTGCGCGCTATACAAAGGAGCGCGCAATACCCCGATAAATACGGTACTCATTTTTAGAAAGAAGACAGTATGAAGTATTAAGTGAGAGGCATGGCAAGTTTTTTAAAGTTGCCTGGTATTAAGCTGTGGGGCCCCCATGTTTTTTTTTCTCTCGATTTTGTTTTTGCCGGCAATTCCCCCCCTTAGCAGCCAGCAAGATACAGTGTAAAAAAAATGCAAATCGCTGCAAAATTGCAAGCAAGGGAAAAAACACTGCAGAAACGCTCAAAAGCAACATGCATAGATGTGAATCAAACCTAAGAATGCATGTCTAGATGTGTCTTCTTGACAAATCAAATTATTGCACAGGTTGTAAAGTTGACATATGCCATGCCCCCATGTGCCCTTATTACCAGCATTGTGCTTACATATTGTAGTTGGTGGGTGGGTAACAAGTCAAACAGTACATCCCCAAGTACCTAAACAGTTTGATTAAAGACAACAGTGGAGAAAATATAAGTATTCCACCAAATTACATGACAGGTGACAAATAACTGTGCTTCTATTTCAGATTCCCTTGTGAAATACAAGTTGGCTGGATGTTATGTCGCTCTTCCTTCTTTGCTATTAATCAGACACTGACCTCGAATAACTATGGAAATTGGAGGTACTTCCTTCCATGCTACTTCTAGATATGTGACTTACTAAGAAATATATTTATAGACTGGCACTTAATGTTTTTTTTAAGAATGATAAAGTTGCATAATTTTTATGTCTTCTTTAGTTTACTTATTTTTTTTTCAAAAAGTGACTTGTAGTTTCATCATATGTCCTTTCTCTTCATATTTTTTTGATTAATTTATTTCATAAAAATATATATTTATAATAGCGCTGTGGAAATTAACGATTAATTCCTCAATTGATCGTAATTTTTTTGATCAATCAAAATTCTTTTGATCGGTACTAGTGGTGCAACGGATCGTAAATGATCCGTGATCCGAACGGGTCACCATATGCGGATCGGCACACCACGTAATCCGCGGAGCTCCTCTGCTGCCGTCGCCATAGGAAAGGCCGCGGCTTCGGCCTAGCTCCAGGAAGGGCCGGCCATCTTGGTCCAACTGGCGGCGGCCTAGGTGAGCCTAGAGCGGCGCACTGACGTCATCACCCAGCCTCAACTGCTCGTGTTTGGCCAGCTTCTCTGGTAAGACTAAGCAAGCACTAATCTTCCTATACAGTGGGGAGATGTGGGCCATATTACAGTGGGGAGATGTCTGTGAATTACAGTGGGGAGATGTCTGTGGATTACAGTGGGGGAGATGTCTGTGGATATTACAGTGGAGAGATGTCTGTGGATATTACAGTGGAGAGATGTCTGTGGATATTACAGTGGGGATGTGTCTGTGGATATTACAGTGGGGGATGTGTCTGTGGATATTACAGTGGGGGATGTGTCTGTGGATATTACAGTGGTGAGATGTCTGTGGATATTACACTGGGGAGATGTCTGTGGATTTTAGAGTGGGGGTGATTGTGGGTATTACAGTGGGGGTGATTGTGGATATTACAGTGGGGGAGATGTCTGTGGATATTACAGTGGGGGAGATGTCTGTGGATATTACAGTGGAGAGATGTCTGTGGATATTACAGTGGAGAGATGTCTGTGGATATTACAGTGGAGAGATGTCTGTGGATATTACAGTGGGGATGTGTCTGTGGATATTACAGTGGTGAGATGTTTGTGGATATTACACTGGGGAGATGTCTGTGGATATTACAGTGGGGAGATGTCTGTGGATTTTAGAGTGGGGGTGATTGTGGGTATTACAGTGGGGGTGATTGTGGATATTACAGTGGGGGAGATGTCTGTGGATATTACAGTGGGGGAGATGTCTGTGGATATTACAGTGGGGGTGATTGTGGATATTACAGTGGGGAGATGTCTGTGGATATTAATTTATAATGGATTAACCTTATCTCTTGAAGTTATTGCAAGTATATTGAGAAGGCACCACTATATTTCTGCTTACATCTCTTGTTTATGTTTAGGTCTCATTTACACTGGCACCTGTGTTTATATTCATCTATAGGACATTGCTGAATGCATATAAATACATGTAATGTTTTTTTCAATGGTGCTTTTCATACTGTACGCTTACCTGTGCTTCTGTATGTAGCACCCTCTAGTGTGTGCTACTAGTAGTGTGAGTAGGGAAATTATACTCTGACTCATGGTACATGGTGAGTCTGTAATTGGGTCAGAGATATAGGAGTCCAGGGCTGGATGACTCATCCTGGCAGCTCTCTGGTGCCTCCCCCTGGTATCTGGGAAGTTGGAGAATGTTCTGGTACTAGTGGGCGGAAGCTAGGAGGTGCTACCTTGAATATTTATGGGCTCTCAGCCAATTCCCAGGAGTGGGCCTGGCAGTGAACTGTGAATCACTTAAATAGACATGGGCCATACCAGCAGGGAAGTCAGATGGAAGATGGAGAAGCAGTGCTGAGGAGAGAATGTCAGTGGCCCTTAAAGGGACCCCCACCGGGAGGTTACCTCAGGGTGGCGTTCGGGAGGCTGGCCTGGAAGGATCCCACCAAAGGAGACAGGTGGAAGGATTCACACTGGAGAGGCAGCAGGAGAGAGCAAGGAGAGACAGTGAGTAGATCAGCACGGTGCAGGGACAAGGGGAGAGACTGCCAGCTGTAACAGTGCTATTTGGAAGACTGCAAGCAGCCAGGTGGTCTGGTATTTCTGCAGTGGTAAAACTGGGCTCTGTGTAAAAGCCAGCTCTGGAAATAATTTCATACCAGCCCTATAGCATTTTTATACCAGCCCAAAAGCATAATGTAATTTTTTTCTTGTTCATAAATGGAAAAACCATGCAATTTAAAGCACACTTGAAGAGTGTATTATACCCACCAGTGCCCATCAGTGAAGGCTCATTAGTGCCTATCAGCCCAGCCTCATCAGTGCCCATTAATGCAGCCTCACCAGTGCCCATCAATGCAGCCTCACCAGTGCCCATCAATGCAGCCTCACCAGTGCCCATTAGTGCTGCCTGATCAGTGCCCATCAATGTAGTCTCACTAGTGCCCATCAGCTTAGCCTCATGAGTGCCCATCAGTGCAACCTGATCAGTACCCATCAATGCAGCATCACCATAACCCAACAGTGCAGCCTGATCAGTGCCCATCAGTGCAGCCTCACCAGTGTCCATCTAATGCAGCTTGAACAATGCCCATCAGCTCAGCCTCACCAGTGCCCTTCAGTTCAGCCTCACCAGTGCATGGGGAGAGAGTAGAGCTGCTGAATTACACAGAGCAGGGATCTCCTGCTTACCCACCTGCATACCAAGTCCAGCCTCCTGGAGATGATAGGTAAAAAAAAATAATAAAGAGACATGGGATGCAAGGGAATCAGGTAAGGGGAAGATGGGGGTAGAGGGGGGATTTCCCCCCTCAATGGTGCACACAAGTATGTTAAATCCTAAAGGCTCTCTGGTTTAAGAGGGCATATGAAAACCATGGTATCCATAATTTCAAGAAAGATAGCTGACAGCTTCTCTTTAAAAGCCCTTTCACACTTACAGCGCTGCCGTGCTAATGGTAAAGCACCACTAGGTTTAACGGTGCTTTACCGTCACTTTAGAGGAACTTTTCGGCCCCTAGGAGGATGCTTTTAACCCCCGCTAGCGGGCGAATAATGTGTTAAAGGCGCCCAAAAAGTGCCGCTGCCAGGGCGCTTTGCAGGCGATTCGGCAGCACTGTCCATTGATTTTGATCTAATTTAGTATACTCCACTCCTAAAGCGCCCCAAAGATGCTGCTTGCAGGACTTTTTTTCAATGCCTTGCCAGCGCAGCGCCCAGTGTGAAAGCACTCAGGCTTTCACACTGTTACTGCAGATGAGGCATTTTTCAGGCGCTTTAAACGTGATACTTTTATCACTAAAGTGCCTGAAAAACGCCTCCAGTGGTCTTATAGTGGTTCCATTCAAACAAGATTGGACTTCCGAAGTTCAGGGTGGGAGATTTCTATGAGTAAGGTGGAAAAGATAAAGGTGGCGATTTTTGCTGTTTTGAACGTGAGAAAATGAAAAATGAACTTTCGCTTAATCCCCTCCCCTCCCCCCCTTACATGCCACATTTGGCGTGTAATTTGTTTGGGGGGGAGTGGGGGCTTCAGTAGTAGTGGGATTTCCTGTCCCACTTCCTGCTTCCGCCGATGGGCTGGTAAGGCAATTAGGCCTAATCGCCTTACTGCAGCCCCTCCCTTTGGCACTGACACTGACAGGTCCTAGACGATCGCCTGTCCAATCAGCGGCGGGCCGCGCGCGCATGCGCAATGGGTGCCCGGCCGTGAAGCCGAAGGCTGTCACGGCTGGGTGCCCACAATCGCAATAAAGATGCCGGCCGGGGAGGGGGGGAGAGGAGCGGAGCCCCAGTCGGCGCGTCGCTGGAACATGGAGAAGGTAAGTGTCTGTTTATTAAAAGCCAGCAGCTACACTTTTTGTAGCTGCTGACTTTTAATAAACATTACATTTGGGTGGAACACCCCTTTAACAAGGAGCAGCTCACAGCAGGAGTCAGGTGTGTCTCCATTCACAGTTTTTATTCAGAATTCATGTACGATAATCTATGATGATTATTATCATTGTTTTTTATGTTTATTGTGTCAATGTATAAATGCATTTTAAATCTTTGCAAAAAAAAGTTTTTTACCTTCAGAGAGTCTCCATACAATGATGATTCTCATCTATAGATAATTGCATTGACTAATGAATGGAAGTTGTTCTAGTCATTTTTTGTATATATGTTGGTGCTGGTTATGTGGGAAACTATGCTGTTAGCAAGGTTCTTTGCTGAAACATGTTAGGGCCCTTTCACATGTCCGCTCCGCTCGTCCGTTCATTACAAGTCCGTTTACGGACTTGTAATGAACCCCTATGGGAGCGGATCCGTTAGCGGATGATGCATCCGCTAACGTCCGCAAGATCCGCATCCGTTTTTGCGGACGGAAGAATGTCCTATTTTTCTTCCGTCCGGCCAAACGGATCGGATGCAAACGGACAGACACACATCGGTCTCCTCCCCCTGAGAGTCCCCCTCCCCTACAGTTAGAGCATACTTTAGGAAACATTTTAACCCCTTCAGCGCCGCCTAGTGTTAACCCCTTCCCTGCCAGTCACATTTACACAGTAATCAGTGCAGTTTTATAGCACTAATTGCTGTGTAAATGTGAATGGTCCCAAAAACGTGTCAAAAGTGTCCAATATGTCCGCCGCAATGTCACGGTCACAAAAAAAAAAAACGCCGCCATTACTAGTAAAAAAATAAAAATAAAAATGTCATAAATCTATCACCTATTTTGTAGACGCTATAACTTTTGCGCAAACCAATCAATATACGATTATTGCGTTTTTTTTAACCAAAAATACGTACAAGAATATGTATCGGTCTAAACTGAGGAAAAAAAAAGTTAAAAAAAAAATTGTGATATGTATTGAATAAAAAAGTAAAACATATTGTGTTTTTTTTAAATTGTCGCTCTTCTTTTGTTTATAGCGCAAAAAATAAAAACCGCAGAGATGATCAAATACCACTAAAAGAAAGCTCTATTTGTGTGGGGAAAAAAACATAACGATTTAATTTGGGTACAGTGTTGCATGACCGCGCAATTGTCATTCAAAGTGCAACAGCGCTGAAAACTAAAAATTGGTCTGGGCAGGAAGGGGGTGAAAATGCCCAGTATGGAAGGGGTTAAACTGTCAGAACTGTGTGTGAGAGGGTTTAGGGCCAGGACACCCTTTAGTAGTTGCAATGTTAATTGGCAGACTCTGAGACTTCTATAGGTAGACAGCCATGCAGGGAAAGGCACCCAGCAAGTCTAGAGAGAAAGACTGAGGCCCGGATTCACATACCTTGGCGCATATATATGCCAGCGTAGCGTATCTTCTTTACGCTACGCCGACGCAACGCAGAGAGGGAAGCATGGAATTCACAAAGCAAATGCTCCCAACATTGCGCCGGCGTAGCGTATATTCGTTGGCATAAGCCGACGTAAATCTAATTAGGTGGAAGTGAGCTGGAAGTGGGCGTGATACATTTAAATGAAGCGTGACCCCATGCAAATGATGGGCAGAGCTTCTAACAAGTACTTAAAATGTACAGCGCATGCGTTGTACCTTAGACCCATCTCAGTGCGCATGCTCACTATAACGTCGAAACAACTGGCTAAGATACGTTGAATCACTGCCTACGACGTGAACGTAACCTACGTTCAGCCCTTTTCACATAGAACGTAAACTATGTATAATTAGACAGCATTTGATCCCTGGTCCATACCTTTTGCATGAGTTGCGCCTCCAATATGGGGAATAACTTTACGCCGGACGTAACCCTTACGCAAATGGCTTAAAACATGCGCCGGGCGCAAGTACGTTTGTGAATCGGCGTATCTCCCTCATTTGCATATTTGCATCACAAATCAGTGGGAGTGCCAAATGCGTCCAGCGTAACTATGCGCCCACTATACGCCGGCGTAGGCAAGTTACGTAGGTCAGATAAAGCCTATTTTCCGACATATCTAGCTTTGTGGGTCGGCGCACAGATACGACGGCGCACATTTGTACTTACGTCGGCGTATCTGGAGATACGTCGGTGTAAGTGCTTTGTGAATCCGGCTATGAGAGCTCAGTTGAGTGAAGATCTACAATAGGAGATTGTAGAGGAAGTGAAAGAGTTCCTTGTATATAGTGATGATTGCCGCGTTACTCTACGTAGGTACTGTGATTCAGTAACTCAGAGGGCCTGGGGCAAGTGGGCAGTGGAAGTGGCGGATGGTAGAAGGGGGCCCCCCCAAGTCAACTTTTGCATCGGGGCCCACAAACTTCAAGCTATGCCTCTGGTTCAGGCGTCAGGATTTGTTTTACCCTCCATGGTGAAGTGATTAAAAAAATAAGCTTATTAGCATTTACAGGAGGTTTTTAAGTAGTAACTGAGCACAACATTGCACGTGCAGTGGAAACATAAATAGCTGTATTAGTATGTCTAATAGGTATGTACCTCCCACGTATTATGAACTTCATATTTTCTTTTGTTTGATAAAAATCATATGCGTCCGCAGGGGATTTATGCTGTAAGTATTTTTCTCAGGAAGAGAGTCTTACTGCCTCTGGGTTTTCGAGGATTAGCTGGAAAGTACCAAATATCGCCATATATTGCGGTTCCAGTGACAGTAAATCTTAAGCTAAATTCTTTCAGTCTGTGCACACAGTTATATACAAGCTGGATTTATTCACTACACATTACCAAATATTTTCAGCTTACAGTTAAAACTCTCTTGTGCTACCCTATATTTAAAGGAAATAGCTATTGCCTGTTTACAGTATTTGTATCCATAATGGTAATATAAAATTACACCAAAGTTCTTTTGCAAGTATTTCTTTTTAGAAAAAAAAAAAAAAACTCAGTTCCATTAAATCTCCATTGCTCATAACTGTAACTGTCAGGAACACAAGAACCAATTTGGAGTTTTGAGTTTCCTTTGCTGGTTGTGTGTTTGATGCATTGTCCTATACTGTAATGACCTGTTATACCTGTAGATCTTATATTTAACACATAATTCATGAAGTTAGCACTTTTCTGTCCCATTCAGTGATCAGGCTAGGTTCACACTATTGTGGGTGAGGGAAACACACAGTGAAATCAACAGGTAGTGAATCTCAGGAATCTGTAATGTTAAAGGGTCACTAAAGGGAAAAAAAAACTTGGGCTAAAATGACTGTTCACAGGGTATAGAGACATAATAGTTAACTGATTCCTTTTAAAAATGATTAAAAAATAGATAAAAATCAATCATATAATCAACCTACAGTTCTAGTTTCGTTTTTGCTGTTGTTTCCTGTCTCTCTGATGTACAGAGCCAGAGAGCCAATAGAGGGCAGTGATGGTTTGTCTAAAACCCCTCAGCCCAATCTAGTTTCAGTTTACACACAGTAATCACACCTCCTTGATTAGTGACCACAGTGAGAAAGCTCCCAGCACTGTGGTTATAAGAAAACAGACAACCAGGAAGTGTCCAGAACTTAGCAGGATTACAGCAACATCAAAGCAAAAACGAACAATGAGGACACGAAAACAGCACTGCAGTAAGGTAAAGGAAGCTATTTAGCTAAAAAAAATGTTTTTCTTTAGTGACCCTTTAATTTTCGAAGGTAATAGGCAAGGGATTGTCAAATAAAATGGCATGGGGAGCTGTGCACTGCTTAGAGACATGTACTAAAGACAAACAATTCCCACCGTGAGGAAGCAAACAATTTTAATATTTCTTAAAGGGAAATTCCATTCAATAACATGCCTAGGGGATGCCTTGAACCTGTCTGTAAAGTGAAATGTCAAAACCAGGTACCTGGTCCCCCCCCCACCCAAAGGTGCCAAATTTGGCAGCAGGTGTGGGGAGCAGGCAAATAAGCAGAGCTTCACCCTTTGGGTGGAGCTCCGCTTTAACCCCTCCTATCATTAGCAGTAGGTAGTCACCCTTTTTTCACTTCTATGTGGCTGGCAAGACCAAGGAGAGATACTCAGAGATACTCACACTTCTGGGTGTAAGTGAGCAAATGACTCACTCTTAAAGCGGAATCCCACCCAAAAGTGGAACTTCCGCTTTAAGGCCTCCTCCCTGTTTGAAACTAAGCTTTTTTGGAGGAGGGGGGAAGCAGGTACCTGTCAAATTTGGGTACCTGCTCCCCCCTCCTCCCAAAAAGCTTAGTTTCACAAACAGGGAGGAGGCCTTAAAGCGGAAGTTCCACTTTTGGGTGGGCCTAGGCGACAAGAAGCAGAAGCTCTCCTTCCCTAAGTCTTCTGGAACATATGAAAGATCCTAGAAGACTTCGGGACCAATCACAGACAGCAACGCTGCTCGTGCATGCGCAGTGGGCACCCAATTGTGAAGCTGCAAGCTGTCACAGCCGGGTGGCCATATTAGAGTTGCCGGCTCCGCTGAGGGAGAACATGATTGTGGTAAATACACCACTGGACCGTGAGACAGATGAGTGGCTGTTTATTAAAAGTCAGCAGCCACATTTTTGTAGCTGCTGACTTTAAATATACAAACACATAACTGGAACTTTGCTTTAAGTGTCTCAGTGCCAGAGCCAGACCCTCCAAACGGAAACCTAAGCAGGAGCCCAGAGTCAAGTGGATGTCCATGGGCACCAGTTAAAGCTCCTGTAGTAAACCAGGGGATAACACAATTGTTCAAAGCTGCACAGTTCAATGTCTCTTCACAATGGAGGATGCACTTGGGGGTCCTAATAGATGTCAGGCTCAGCAATGGCATGCAATGCCAAGCTGCTGCTAACAAAGCAAACAGAATATTGGCATGCATTATAAAGGGGATTAACTCCAGAGATAAAACGATATCCCGTTCTACAAGACTCTGGTCTGGCCGCACCTAGAGTATGCTGTCCAGTTCTGGGCACCAGTCCTCATGAAGGATGTACTGGAAATGGAGCGGGTACAAAGAAGGGCAACAAAGCTAATAAAGGGTCTGGAGGAGATAAGTTATAAAGAAAGGTTGCAAGCACTGAACTTATTCTCTCTGGAGAAGAGACTCTTGAGAGGGGATATGATTTCAATTTACAAATACCATACTGGGGACCCCACAATAGGGATAAAACTTTTTTTGCGGAAGGGAGTTTAACAAGACACTCATTAAAAATAGAAGAATAGAGATTTAACCTTAAACTACGTAAAGGGTTCTTAACTGTAATGCCTCATACACACGATCGCAATTTCCGACAAGAAAACCACACTTTTTTTCCAGCAGGAAAACGGCTGAGATTTGACTTGTATACACACAGTCACACTAATCTTGGTTGAAATTCTGACCGTCAAGAACGCGGTGACGTACAACACGTACGACAAGCCGGATCAATTAAGTTCAATAGGCAGTTTGGCTCTTTTGCTTGATTCTGAGCATGCGCTGTTTTTTGCGTGCCATAATTGCATACAGACAAACGCGATTTGCAATAGGAATTTTTCCTGTCACGAAAATTGAGATCCTGCTCTCAATCTTTTCTTGGCAGAAAAACTGACAGAAAAAGTATGATGGAGCATACACATGGTCGGTTTTCCTGACAAAAACCTCACATCGCATTTTTCCTGTCACGAAAACTGATCGTGTGTACGAGGCATTAGAGCGGCAAGGATGTGGAATTCCCTTCCATAGGGGGTGGTCTCAGCGGGGAGCATCGATAGTTTAAAAAAAATTATTAGATAAGCACCTGAACGACCACAACATACAGGGATACACAATATAATACTGACATATAATCACACAGATAGGTTGGACTTGATGGATTGTGTTTTTTCCAACCTCACCTATAGGGATGAGCTTTATGTTTGAGTCGAGCATGAGTTTGACTCAAATATTGGCTGTTTGCCCCTTCGGCGAATAGCAAACAATTTGGGGTGTTCGCGGGAAATTCGAAAAGCCGCGGAACACCCTTCAGAAGTCTATGGGAGAAATCAAAAGTGTTAATTTTAAAGGTTAATATGCAAGTTATTGTCATAAAAAGTGTTTGGGAACCCGGGTCCTGCCCCAGGGGACATGTATCAATGCAAAACAAGTTTTAACAATGACAGTTTTTTCGGGAGCAGTGATTTTAATAATGCTTAAGATGAAACAATAAACATGAAATATTCCTTTAAATGTTGTACCTGGAGGGTGTCTAAAGTGTGCATGTAAAGTAGCGCATGTTTCCTGTGTTTAGAATTGACCCTGCATAAAGTGTAATTTCTGAAGGAAAAAAAGTAATTTAAAAACTATTCCCTAATATTCTATTCATGAATTGTTGGTTCCGGCAATACAGAGAAAAGTAATTGAAAAAATTACAGGGGTCCCCCCAAGTCCATTACCAGGCCCTTTTATCTGTATTGCCGGACCCGACAATTCATTAATAGCACGAGTAGTTTTATATTACTTTTTTTTCCCTTCAAAAATGACATTTTGTGCATGGAACCAAAATGTAAAAAAAAAAAAAAATGTGTGGGGGTCCCCCCCAAATTCCATATCAGGCCCTTCAAGTCTGGTATGGATTTTAAGGGGAAATCCACACCGAAATGAAAAAAAAATGGCGTGGGGTCTCCCCAAAAATCCATACCAGACCCTTTATCCAAGCACGCAACCTGGCAGGTCCTGAACCGTAGTAGGAAACATGCCCTCAACATGGGGAGGAAGTTGATGGGGACAAGGGCCTCATCCCCACAACCCTTGCCAGGTGGTTGTGGGGGTCTGTAGGCGGGGGGCTTATCGTAATCTGGAAGCCCCCTTTAACCAAGGGGACCCCCAGATTCCACCCCCCATGTGAATTGGTAACGGGGTATACTGTACCGCTACCATTTCACCAAAACAAAGCATCAAAAAGGGTAAAATAAACACACAGACAGCTTGGGAAAAGTCCTTTAATAATAAAAAAAATATTCCAGCAATGTAAATCCTTCCATGATCCAGACCTGCGCAACCTGCCGATACCAGCCGCTACGAACGATACAGCCTCCTCCATAGAAGGCTCCTGGCCGAATGACACGTGAGCTGTGTGACGTTTCTTGTAAAGATGAGGGCGGGCCACGGGGGTTTCCGGCGGCTTCCCCGTGGTGTCACAGATGACCCCGCCCCCTCTGGCGCATCACGGGAAACCCATGCATTGATACATGTCCCCTGGGGCAGGACCCAGGTCCCCAAAAAATTTTTATGACAATAACTTGCATATTAACCTTTAAAATTAGCACTTTTGATTTTTCATGTTCGTCTCCCATAGACTTTAACAGTGTTCGCGTGTTCGATTACATTTTTTGCTTGTTCCCATGTTCTGGTGCACACTGAACTGGGGGTTGTTTGGCTCATCCCTACTCACCTACTATGTAACTTGTACACAGTCATTGGTGAAAAAATATTGGTGTCTGCGCTGTGCTAGGGGTATGTGCCACAATAGTGCACGAACCAGGGGGAGGGTCCTAGGAACTAGGTAAATAATGAACAAGTGTAAACAACATGTGAAAAGTGAATACTGAAACACACAAATAAGGATAACACCATAAAACGTTATGACATCCAGACATCAAATGATTTCACGGAGTGAATAATACAAGAGTGGAATACTGAATAGTCTTTGGTGCAAGTCCAAAAAAAAAAACTGTGAGTGAAATGCCCAGAGCAGAAAGAAAACTTCCAAAATAGAAATGATGCAGATGGAGGCTTCGGTGCAGACACCCCTAGTGCTCTCTAACCGCTCACCTTCCGGCTATGTGCAGATAGCCAAAAAAATCCACTCCAGAAGAGAAAACACACAGCAGTAAGCGATCCACTCCAGCAGAGAAAACGCACAGCAGTAAGGGATCCACTGCAGCAGAGAAAATGCACAGCAGTAAGGGATCCACTCCAGCAGAGAAAAACGCACAGCAGTAAGGGATCCACTCCAGCAGAGAAGACGCACAGCAATAAGGAATCCACTCCAGCAGAGAAAACGCACAGCAGTAAGGGATGACGACAAAGGATCTCAATGGCAGGTGAGCATGTAAAAATCAGAGACACAACATAGCATAATTCTGTGATAGCACTAGAAAAATAATGATAAATCACACAGACATGCACTCACTTTGTGATCATGAAAGGTGGGCCTATCTCCCACGAACTCTGAGTTCGTACAGGTCCGGTATCAATGCTCAGGGTCCCCCCCCAGTCCATTCTCCAGTTCCAAGTGGCCAAAAGGCAGATGGATGTATCTCAAGCAGCTGCCACCTGCTTGTGTGTTTAAGTATCCACTTTTCACATGTTGTTTACACTTGGTCATTATTTACCTAGTTCCTAGGACCCTTCCCCTGGTTCGTGCACTATTGTGGCACATACCCCTAGCACAGTGCAGACACCAATATTTTTTCACTTATCACTTATTTTTTGTTCTAGGACAGACTACCAGGCATCTGCACGCAGTGCCCCCTAGCTGTATTCCCCGACAGCGCAGGAGCCCCTTTCACACATTGTACACAGTCATTGATTGATAGGACATGTCATACCAATACAGGCAATGTAAATGGGGCAGCTTCTCTGTACCAATTACAACCAATGTCAACGGTGTCAACCTGTTCATAAGGGAGCCTGAGTGCCACCCCCTCTATCCACAGCTGCCACCCCCATGCTCTATTCACGGCGGCCACTCCATACTCTATCCATCCCCTATTCATGCATCCGGCCCCTTTCAGGATGGCGCACACATGAATTCCAGCGGCGGGGGTGTTTTTTTGAAGCACTTGATCTAATAGGCTTCAAAATAGGATGGGCTTGTGGCGCAGAGCATTGTGCTACAAGCCCACTCAGATGTTACTGCTAAGGGAATTGGCACCTGACTATTCCTGGCTGCACATTGCCCAGGTCATTGTGATGCTGCAGTGGGATTTGAGAAGGTGTTTTCAATTAGGTGTGACTGCTATTGCTTGTACAAATCAATGATGGGCTGAAAGGCTCAACAGCTGTCCGTATATAGTGCAATTATCTGGGGTTACGAATAGATGCAAACAGTGTGCATACAGAGAAGGTCTTCTGTCCCTATCTGCATCTCTACTTGAGAAATTATGTACGCACAGTGTCAGCCTGTCATTGATTTGTATTTGTAATACATTGCTCAGGGCATTGTGTAGCCACGGATGAAGATGTGATTGTACCCCAATGCTCATATGAGATTTTAGAGATTGGTTCTAGTCTTGACCTCCGAAAAATGTACCCCCTTCACGACCAGACCATTTTCTGTGATACAGCACTACATTACTTTAACTGACAATTGCGCCATCATGCAACTCTGTACCCAAATAAAATGTAGCATATTTTTTGCTCCATAAGATGCACCTGACCATAAGACACCTTGGGCCAGATTCACAGAGCCATTACGCCTGTCTAACTAGTGTTAGACTGGAGTAATTTCAAATTACGCGCGTTTTCTAGCTAGTCGGAAGCCTCAAACCATGAATAGACGGCTGCGGGCTTCAATTCGACTGGATTACGTGTTCGTACGCCTTCGGATCTACGCTGCAATAAAATTGCGGCCACTGGGTGGACTTCCCGTCGTTTTCCGCGTCCGGGTATGCAAATGAGCTTTTGCCGGCAATCCCCGAAATTACGATCTTCATTCGCAATCTCTTACGGCACCTTTAGTCATCTTTTTTTTGCGTAACACTATACCAGCTTTTTGCTGGTCTAATATTAGACAGCCCATGTTAAGTATGGCCGTCGTTCCCGCATCGAATTTCTACGTTTTCCGACGTCTTTTATTATTTTTAACGTAAGTCGTCCGGGAATAGGAATGTTCGTAAGCGACGCTACTCAAACAACGAATGAAGTAATGACGTGATTTCGCGCAATGCACGGCGGGAAATTTCTGACCGGAGCATTATGCAGTTCGATCGCCGCGAGGACGCGCTTAATTTAAATGCTTCACGCCCCCCAATCGCGTATTTCGATTACGCGGCGAGAAATAGACTACGCCGCCGTAGCGTACGGGCAAAAATCTACCAGGATTCGGTGTAGAGCCTGGTGAAATACGGCAGCGTAGAGTATTTCGATTACGCAGCGCAATATTAAGTGTATCTGAATCTGGCCCTAGGTTTTATAGGAGGAAAACAAGAAATTAAAATTCTGAACCAAATCATGTACTAAACTATTTAATAAAATATAACAGAAAAATATTTCTACACTGACAACCAATGTAAGGAGCACCCTACACTGATCCCCAATGTAACTGGGACATGTACACTGACCTCCACACAACAGGAGTATTTACACCAACCACCAATGTAATTGAGAAATTTACACTGACCAGCGATGTAACCGGTGTATTTACAGTAAACTCCCTCATCTCTCTGCTAATCTCTGCATTCTTATCTCCCTCTCAGTACAACTCTGCCCCTCTATCTAACTCATCATCTGCTAACCTTTGTCCACTCTGAAAATGCAGGACATGGTGGGAGGCTCAATGGGAGTAGAAGTGGCTGTTTACCTCCTCTAGCAGAGCGGCATTCAGAGGAGGGGGTGTGATTTGAATATGAATCGTGGCAGGTTGCCGACCTAATTTACACAAAATTGCCCACGCGATATTCATATAAATAGCGGGCAATTTACAGGTGAATGCCGAACCTGTGGAGGTTTATTACAGAACAATACCTTGTGTTTCTCTCCCTCTAGCAGCTGAGAGACAAGCTTGTAGCTGGTGCAGAGAGTTGCACAGGGTATTGTTCTGCCGCAAAAAACGATCCCCCCTATCAGCGACCCTGCTGGTTAATATTCACTCCATAAGACGCACAGACATTTCCCCCCAGTTTTTTGGGGGAAAAAGGTGCGTCTTATGGAGGAAAAAATACGGTATGTTTCTTTTTGCCCAACATATAGGCCCGGATTCAGAAAGCACTTACGCCGATGTATCTACAGATACGCCGCGTAAGTGCACAGATGCGCTGTCGTATCTATGCGCCTGAGTCTGTAAGCAAGATACGCCTGAAATTTGTCTTCATACGACCGACATAAGTGTCCTACGCCGTCGTATCTTAGGCGCATATTTACGCTGGCCGCAAGGGACGCTTCCATTGATTTATGCGCCTAATGTGTAAATGACCGAGATACGCCGATTCACGAACGTACTTGCGCCCGTCGCTGTAATATATGCCATTTAGGCGTACGTCCAGTGTAAAGTTATTCCACCTAAAGGTGGCACAACCCATGCAAAGGTTTGGACGTCGGAACAGCCGTCGTATTTTACGTCGTTTATGTTCACATCGTAGGCAGTGTATTGACGTATCTTAGGCAGCTATTTCGACTTAAATGTGTGCATGCGCACTGGGATGCATCCAAGAGACGCCCATGCGCAGTTCTTTTTTGAAGCTCAGCCCATCATTTGCATGGGGTCATGCTTCATTATAATATATCACGCCCACTTCCACCTACTTTGACTTACGTCGGCTTATGCTTGGCGCAAAGTTGAGCGCATATTCTTTGTGAATAGCATGCTTGCCTCTCAACGTTGTGCCGGCGTAGCATAAAGATGATGCCATACGCCGGCATAAATATACGCCGCTCTACATGAATATTTTTTCGCTTTCTGCTATAAAATCTATCTAATAATAAAAAATAAAAAAATCAATGTCTTCATCAATTTAGGCCAATATGTATTCTGCTCTATATCTTTGGCAAAAAAAGCGTATTTTGATTGGTTTGATTGGTTTGCGCAAAAGTTATAGGCCCAGATTCACAGAGCGATTACGCCTGCGCAACAGGAGATGCGCGTGCGTAAGTCGAAATGTGCGCGTGCGTTTCGATGCACGGCATCCCCAGAACGAGATACGCAAAAAATCTACTTTTTTTTTGTCCTGCGGAATTTCGTTAGACTGGCGCATCCGTCTGCGCAAAAGTGTGCTAGACAGACCATTGATTTGCTAGTCAAATATGCTAATGAGGGACTTACGGGGATCCACAAAAGAACGTTGGGGTGTGCGCAACAGCAAAATGTCCTGTCTAAAATTAGACCATATAAAAGCTGGTCTAAAAAGAGAAAAAAAGTCTACTTCTTAGATAAAGCAACACTGTTAGTGAGGAGCTCAGCAGTCACACGTGTTGCACAACAATCTGTATGCCAACATGCCAGGGGCATCGTCGCGCATAGCTATACTACTGACTTTAGATGAACAAAGAAGGATGAGGGCACGGAGGATGGCACGGAGGATGGCACGGGAGAGGATATACCGCACACGCATAGACCTGTTTGGCATGAGTGATTCTGAGGTGTTTCGCATCTTCAGATTCACCCCTCATGTCATCCTGGAATTAACCACAACCCTGCAGGAGGACATCACCAGCCCAACACAACGCTCACATGCAGTGCAGCCACTGGTCAAGGTCATGGCAACACTCCATGTCCTTGCCAGTGGCTCTTTTCAGCGTACAAGTGGAGTGGTGGCTGGGATGTGTGCACCAGGTTGTCCCCAGGTTGTCCCTGCAATCCTCAGACGCATGGCCAACCAAATCATCAAACCCACCACTGAGGACCTGCGGCTGAAGGCAATGACAGATTTCTACAGAATTGCCAGATTCCCACGCACTGTGGGGGCCATTGATTGCACACATGTGGCACTCCAGCCCCCCCAGGAGACAGAGCACATGTACCGCAATCGGAAGCATTGGCATTCCATCAACGTACAGGTGATAGTGGATGCCCAAGGCCTCATATGGCACGTCCGTGCCAAACACCCAGGGTCCAGCCATGACAGCTACATATACAATCAATGCCACATCCGAATGGAATACTCTACTCTACTATCACACTCAGTGTTCATCACACATGGATTATCCTGCCTTTATATATCTCTGCTGGGCATTCACTATATCTACTTCCACCCCTAACATAGCTCACCTAAATATTACCATTCCACACTGGTTATAATGTGCGAACATACTATCCTAAATGTTCCCACAAAAAACTATTATACATAGGGGTATCCTTTCCTAACAACTCTTTTTCCTGGTGTATCCCTGCATGCCCCTCCTTATGGACCCCTATGGGTACGCCCTCCCCTCTATGACACCATGGCAACTTCGGTCTTTTATGCATCCTCTTTATAGCGCTTTGACGCACAAAGGATATAATTTAATGTTAAGCACGAATGTCTGTGTATTTTATATAAATGTATGTCTGTATACTAATGACGGTCCCTTCCTTTCTCTCTAGAAAAATCATAACTCCTGACGAAGCAACAAATGCGAAACATGTAGAGTTTATGTTTATGTATATCTATATCTACAGTAGTTATCAATCTGTATTGATTTCTACACCGGATCATTCCTTTACAACGACTATTTTTTTTTTTTTGTTCACTATTTTTATTGTGTGATCAATCATATATGTCTTTTTAAATGTATTTTTATAACTTTATACTGTAATTTTGAGTGCAATGCCAGAATCCCTTTGGTATTGTATCAATAAAACACTTATATTACGTTTATGATTAGTGCCTATAAAGTCCACTTTCTTTTCTAAACCACAAATCGCTCCGAATGGAATTCGATCAGAACGTGTATAGGGACACCTGGCTGGTTGGTGAGTGACATGGGAGTCAGGCATGACTATCCCCTCCCATGATGCACACATCACAAGGGGCACATGCATGACTAACATCCTCCTGTCTTTTCCCTTACAGGTGACTCTGCATATCCACTGGGACCCCATCTCATGACTCCTATCCGGAACCCCCAAACCCCAGGAGAGGAAAGATACAATCAAGCACATGCCCAAACACGAGCAGTGGTGGAGCGCACCTTTGGCCTCCTAAAGTCACGTTTCCGATGCCTGGATAAGTCTGGGGGTACCCTCTTGTATTCCCCAAACTTCGTGTGCCAGATCATCGGTGCATGTTGCATGCTGCACAACTTCGCAGAAAGAAAGGGCCTGCAGATTGGCCTACGTGATGACCTGACCCCTGAACCAGACAATCCCCCCCCTAACCGAGGATACCCCGTCTTCTGAGGGTAGAGCAGCCAGGAGACAGCTCACATTGGGCATCTTTGCACGTTAAAAATACACATTAATCATGGCACAATGAGAATGCATGCATGCACAACACTGTGGTCCCTAGCACACACACCCCACATCCACATCAAATTGGATTGGCACCAGTCCACCATGCAGGACTTGTGAGCAGCAACGCCACGCCAAGGCTCCAATTATGTCACTGTACATTCATACACCATTCACACAGACCTGGGGATCACTTCTCCCTGGTCCTGGGGAACCCTTCTCCACCAAAATTGAGGGTGACACCCCTTTTCCGGCAGAAATGTCACCCCACATTTAAACAGCATTCACAACCCAAAAAAAAATTACCTGCAAAAGCAAAAATTTTCCAGCAAAAAAAAAAAGGGGAAAAAAATAATAATGCCCTTTGCGTGAGCCACGCCTGGGGCGCCCCCGGCCACGGCCCCGGCTTCTCAGGGGAGACTCATGGGGGAGGGGTAAAACCGGGGAAGGAGGAGCAGCCCCTGATCTCTGCCCACCTGGCGGCCTGCCCTCCAAGGCCACGGCTATTCTGTCCAGGGCAGCACCAAGTGTTGCCGTGTTGGCCAGGATAGCCAGGGTAAGGGCCCTCACATCCTGCCCAACGCCTGCTGATGTCGTCTGCAGTTCGTTTAGGCAGGTTGTGAAAGCCCGGGATTGGGAGTCCAGGTTCCCCAGCGTATCCTTGATGGAGGACAGGCTCTCCTCCATCCACACCAATGTCTGGCTGACCTGTCCCAGATGGCGGGTCTGGATGAACTGGTCCCTTCTCAGAGTGGCGGGCAGGAGATCGGCCAACCCCCTGGTGTTCTGGGATGAAATCCTGCCTCCAGCTGATGCTTGTGGCCGGGGAGAAGGGGAGGCCCTTGTGAGGGGACCCATGTTGGGGGAGGAGGGGGGGGGCTCCCCCTTAGGGAGGGCTGCCTGCTGCCAGCCAGAGGGGAAGAGTCCTCAAAAACCAAACGTCCAGTGCCAGACATGGACTCCTCCTCCTCATGATTCTCCTTCTCCTCATGATTCTCCTGCTCCTCTTGAACCTCCTTCGTGGACTCCGGTCTTGTTGGGGGGGCCTCATTAGGCTGCTGTCCTGGGGTTGGTGCGGTCAGGCCAGATGGCCCTGCACCCTCCTGCACATCTGTGGCACAAAACATTCACAGGTTGGAGGATCCACACACTTGCCACATATTCCCTTTCACCCCCTCCCCCACACATGCTACACACCTGATATTAAAAAAAAAAACGTACCTGGCACCACGGGCTCCGGACTTGAGTCAAAGCCGGGCAGGCCCTCAACTTCATGCCGATGAAAGGTCAGGGCCACCACACGCTCCTCCGCTGTCAGTCTAATACGGCATGGTGGGCCCCCTCCTGTGCCCCTGGCATGGGCATGCATTCTGGCCAGCTTCTGTTTGACCAGACGCCGGAGGTCATTGATTTTTTTGTCAATCCCAGACCGGGTCCGTGTCTCCCCCTGCCCCGCTGAATTGACCTGCTCAGTGATCCTATCCAAAATCTCCCTCCTCCTGGCCGGGGTGGTGTTGGCACTGTCCGGGCCGTGGAGGAAACGCCCATACTCGCTAATGGCCTGGGCAAGAATTTGTTTTTCCCCAAATGTAAAATTGAGCTTTCGTTTTCTCTCTGTCATACTTCCAAAAAAACTCACTCCCAGTCAACAAAAATCAGTCACAAAAACAAGCACAACCAATCAAGCAAGAACACACACAAAGAGAAAACTACTCAGCAAGAAACAGTCACAAAAAAACAAAACAAAAAACAGCAGGAAAACAAACGAACAGAAATATATCAATCAAACAAACAGTCTCTCAAACACTTATCAAAAAACACTTTCAAAGATCTACTTACAAACACTTGATCAAACAGAACACTAATCTGACAACTACAAAACACACCGCAACGAACAACAGGACAAAAGCACTTGGTTAAATGGGAAGGGACAAAGGGATGTACTTTTGCAATGCAAGTGCGTTTGTGTGTGTCTATTTATGCTGTTTGCGTAGTTCACAACATTGCCCTAGTCCATTTCCAATTTCACTGATTGTGCCGCTCCCGAGTTGTGAGCATGCGCACAGCGGAGCTGACATGGTCTGCTTCAAGCGCGCATGCGCGAGCCGGCCGGCCCTTCATTTGCATGGGGTCACGGCTCATTTCAATGTAACACGCCCACGTCCTTCCCAATTTGTATTACTCCTCCTTACGCCTCTGAAAAGACGTTACGCATGCGCAATTTCCTGCGCAAAAGCTACGAGAATAGGGTGATTACGCGGCAAAATTGCGCAAGTCTAACGTAAAGGCGGTGCGCTACGCCGGTCCAATAATGCGCAGATGTACCTGAATCTGGGCCATAGTGTCTACAAATTATGGAATGCTTTTATTTATTTTAATTTTTTTTTACTACTAATGATGGCGATCAGCAGCTTAAAGTGAAACTGCAATATTGCGATGGACATTCTGACACTGACACGTTTTTGGGACCACTGAAACTAATACAGCAATCGGTGCTAAAAAAATATGCACTGTCATTGTACTAATGACACTGGCTGAGAAGGGGTTAACATCAGGGGCAATCAAATGTTTAACTGTGTGCCTAGCCTTTGTTTTTCTAAACTGTGGGAGTTGCTTTTACTAGGGGAAGACTTGGATCCTAGTTCCTGCTTTTCAGAGATACAGGATTCATGCCCCCCTTTTGTCAGAACCGCAATCTGCTTTATTTATATAAGCAGACCACTGTTCTGCTTCTCCGCTGGATGAACGGTAAATGACAGCGGACATCTGATCTGCGGTACCTGCCGCTGGGCTCTCGTTTTGTGTGATCACAGTGGGAGTGAGCTGCCGTCGACATGCATGTGTGCTCTCTACCTGGAAGAACTGGATCTGGTATATAAACGTGATCTGGCGCACAGGTGCTACCCTGTAGCAGTAAAACTGTTTTTGGTTTTGGCATAGCTCGCAGCGGTCCCTGATTTCAAAGGACTGTCCCTGATTTGGAACAAAGTCCCTCTTTCCCCCTCATTTGTCCCTCATTTTGATGCAATCTATATAGTTGTATACAAAATGTACTATTTATCTTTCAAAAAGTTTCCCAGTACCTTTTATCCAATTACTAAATTGCTGCATTTGTAAATTCCAAAAGCCAATATAAAGGAATGGTAGTGGTAAAAAATGCACCTGTGGGTTTAAATAATCAAATTTTTGGTGTAAGTCACCTTTAAGGAAGCATGGCAGGGGGTGTGGTCTATGTCTACATATTTTTGTTGATAGATGTCCCTCGTTTCCATCTAAAAAAGTTGGGAGGTATGGTTTTGGTACACACTGAGGCAGTTTTCAGGCGTTTTAGTGCTAAAAATAGCACCTGTAAAGCGCCTGAGAACTGCCTCTCATGCACCCCCAAGTGTGAAAGCCCGAGTTCATTCACACCGGGGCGGTGTGCTCGTGGATTAGGAAAAAAAGTCCTGCAAGTAGCATCTTTGGGGCAGTGTAAGAGTGCTGTATACAGCGCTCCTACACCGCCCCTGCCCATTGGATTGAATGGACAGTGCTTGCGAACGTGGCCGTGCCAACGTGTCCGTGGTTACAGTGTAAAAGTAGTCTTATTAATGTATTAATGTTGTTATCATCATTATCTCAAAAGAATTGATCTGTGTGAGTAATTTCTGTTTAAAATTAAAAAATATTTCCAGGAAACATTTCTGAACAATCGGTGGTCAATATTTGGCTTCTTCAATAAGGATGTTACTAGATATTAGCAAATAATGGAAAAATCAACTTGCAGGCAGTTGACCACTACCCCTCCTGTGACCCTCTTTATAATAATAAAATCAGCTTAGTGGTCATTTGTTTATTAGACGATTTATCCTAACAAATGCAAACACACTAATAAGATTTAAGAAGAAAAAAAATATTTCCAACCAGCAGAAATTTTATTCATTGTGGTTATATTAATAACATTTTGGCTGCCTAGCAGTATTACATATTTGTCCAATAGTTAAAGAATGTGGTTTACTCACTATGGGGTAGATTCACGTAAAAATGCCTATCTATAGGCATGCCTAGCGGCTGGATTTTACACTAGGCCGCCGCAACTTTTTCAAGCAAGTGCTTTATTCTTAAAGCACTTGCCTGTAAAGTTGAAACGGCGTATCGTAAAAGAACCGGCCGAATTCAAATTCGGCGGGTAGGGGGTGCGTGTATCATTTAAATGAAGCGCGTCCCCGCGCCGAACGAACTGCACATGCACCGGCCGTGATTGGTTCCCAGTGCGAATACTCCAAATCTCGACGTCATTTTCGACGTGTAAACGACGTGAACGGCACTTACGCAAAACCCTATTCGCGAATGTTTGACGTGAACGACGGGAAAAAAAGCGGCGGCACGCCGTCCATACTTAACATTGCCTGCGCCTCATATAGCAGGCATAACATTACGATGGTACTACGCTAACGCAAACAACGTAATTGAATAGCACCGGCCGGGCGTACATTCGGGAATCGGCGTATAGGCTCATTTACATATTTTAGACGGGAATGCCACCTAGCGGCCAGCCTAAAATATGAAAATAAGATTAGACAGCGTAATAGACTTATGCATGTCTGATCTAAAGAAAATCTATGCTTAACTGATTTTATGAATCAGTGGCATAGATTGGGCGCATAAAACGCAGAGATAAGTTGGCTTATCTGGAGATAAGCCGGCTTATCTCCTACCTGAATCTACCCCTATGTGTGTGAAAGCCACAGAATAAAGCAGAGTATGAACTTTTCCATTCACTGGATACAATTATTTAAAGAAAATTGTAAATTGTATTAAACCCAACATCAAAAATGCAATATATTGCAGCTTACCAATCATTAGATGTGGTGGCTGCATTAACTTTTTATACTTATGCTGCATACACACGACCGTAAATTCCGACAAGAAAACCGTGGATTTTTTTCCGACGGAATGTTGGCTCAAACTTGTGTTGCATACACACAGTCAGATAAATGTGGTTGGAAATTCCGACCGTCAAGAACGCGGTGACGTACAACACTATGACGAGCCGGAAAAAAATAAGTTCAATGATTCCGAGCATGCATAGGATTTTTACGTGTCAGAATTTCCGACAAGAACTTTTCCCGTCGGAAAATTTGAGAACCAGCTAAGCTAAGCTAAGCAGGGCAATAACTTCTCCGCAGGATGTGGAAACCTTACAAAAAGATCTGAACAAATTATTGGGGTGGACAACTACATGGCAAATGAGGTTCAATGCTGAAAAATGTAAAAAAATTGCATTTGGGTAGCAAAAATATGAATGAAATCTATACACTGTGGGGTGGGGTTGGGGGGGGGGTGGTGAGAACCTCGGGGGAAATCTAGGATGTAAAAGGTCCTGGGGGTCCTAGTAGATGATAGGCTCAGCATTGGCATGGCTGCTGCTATCAAAGCAAATAGAATACCGTGTTTCCCTGAAAATAAGTCCGGGTCTTATATTAATTTTGGCAACCAAAGACCCAGTAGGGCTTATTTTCGGGGTAGGTCTTAATATATTCACTCTCTCCCTGTCTGTCAGGAATCCACAGTTTGAACAAACTTATAATGCCCAAATTCTTTCTTTTACAGCAGTAGCACACAATACAGAATGTGTGTGCTTCTGCAATCCAACAGTGCTAAACACCTCAGCCTTCCTCCACCTCTCCCAGCCACCAGCGAGGGACCCCAGCCCCCCTCCCTCTGCAATGCTCGAAGCAGGGAAGAGGGCTCACCAGCATGTGAGGAAAAAAAAACTGTAAATACCTTGTGGAGACCAGAGTATCCATGCTGCATACCACACACATGTTGATTGCAGAGGTTTATACCGTGTTTCCTCATAAATCACACAATCACCTCGAACTAGGGCTTATTTTCAGGGTAGGGCTTATATTGCAGCCCTGCCGGAAAATAGTGCTAGGTCTTATTTTCGGGGTAGGTCTTATTTTCGGGGAAACATGGTATTGGTATGCATTAAAAAGGGGATTAACTCCAGGGATGAAGCGATAATTCTCCCACTCTACAAGACTCTGGTCCGACCGCACCTAGACTATGCTGTCCAGTTCTGGGCACCAGTCCTCAGGAAGGATGTACGGAGTGAGTAGAAGGGAAGCAAAGCTATTAAAGGGTCTGGAGGATATTAGTTATGAGGAAAGGTTGCGAGCACTGAACTTATTCTCTCTGGAGAAGAGACGCTTGGGAGGGATATGATTTCAATTTACAAACACCATACAATAGGGTTAAAACTTTTTCGTGGAAGGGAGCTTAACAAGACACATGGCCACTCATTAAAATTAGAAGAAAAGAGGTTTAACCTTAAACTACGTAGAGGGTTCTTTACTGTAAGAGTGGCAAGGATGTGGAATTCCCTTCCACAGGCATTGGTCTAAGCGGGGGAGTATTGATAGTTTCAAGAAACTATTAGATAAGCATCTGAACGACCACAACATACAGGGATATACAATGTAATACTGACATATAATCACACACATAGGTTGGACTTGATGGACTTGTGTCTTTTCTCAACCTCACCTACTATGTAACTATGTAACATAATTACAGTTCATGAGATTGTGCAAGAGGAATATTTCAGGGTAGTCAGTACGAAGTGCAACATGATTTGTAGTGTACTGTCCAAGCACTTAATATTTCTAATTGAGTCTTTGTAGCAGCAAGTGTTTGTAAAAGTGTCTAATACATATTCAAGAGTTAAAGGAGTTGCAAAGAAAAAAAATGTTTTGCCTAAAATTAATGTCTGCAAGGTAGACAGACAGAATAGTGTAATGATTCTGTTAAAAAAACAAAAAAAACAACGAGTAAATACCTATTAAATTCCTTCATCTATATCACCTCCGGCGTTCTAGTTTCTGTTCTCTCATTCACTTCCTGGTTTGCGGCGCTCATTCATGTAAGAACTACATTTCCCAGTATGAATTGCGGCACACCCAGTAATTCACACCTCCTTGAAGTCTCTAACACGTAGAGAGAGTCCTTCCGCACAGATGTAGTTCCCAGGACGGGGCGAGCACGTTACTGACCACCGCAGTAAAGCCTCTCTTCACGGTGGTGAGTAACAATCAGACAAGCAGGAAGTGAACAGAGAAGAAATAGAGCAACTTCTGAGCAAAAACGAACAATGAGGAAGTGAAAAGAGGAATGTCTGCAGGTAAAGGATGCTTATTATGATTTTTTTTTCCCTTTACAACCCCTTTAAAAGGAGGGGAAGCAAGATGTTCCTGGTCACAGTATATAGATTATAAAAGGTTTCAAAGGGGATTGTAGTTGGTGCTATACCGCCGGAATTGCCGCGAGTTGCGGCCGCTAGCGGTGCGGTATTAACCCCCGCTAGTGGCCGTGAAAGGGTTAATACCGCCCGCAATGCGCCTCTATAGAGGCGCATTGCGGGCAGTATTGCCGCGGTTTCCCATTCTTTTCAATGGGAAGGAGCGGTGAAGGAGCGGTATACATGCCGCTCCTCTCACCGCTCCAAAGATGCTGCTGACAGGAGATTTTTTTCTCTCCCGCCAGCGCATCGCCTCAGTGTGAAAGCCCTCGGGCTTTCAAATTTGAGGATGCAGTGAATGAGTTTTTCAGGCGGTATAACAGCGCTATGTTTAGCTCTGTACCGCCCTGAAAAACCCCTCAATGTGAAAGGGGTCTTTAAGTTGTTTTGTAACTGAAACATCTTTTCTCATGTGGAAGAATCAGGCCTCATTCACTTCATAAGACATGCAATAACAGGTATTTAATTGTGAGTAATGACTTTTAACTTTTGAAATTCCTTGAATGGTAAACAGCAGAATAGTGCACCCAAAATACAAGGGCCCGGATTCACATACATCGGCGCATATATATGCCGGCGCAACGCAGAGAGGCAAGTATGGAATTCAGAAAGCAAATGCTCCTAACGTTGCGCCTGCGTAACCTAATTTAGTCCGCGTAAGCCAGCGTAAGTGGGCGTGACCTTATGCAAATGATAGTCCGAGCGTGGTGCAATGCTTTACGCCCAGTGTATCATGAACGGCGCATGCGCAGTGACGCGGACGTACGGTTAGCACCCCTATGCGCATGCTCACAACTACGCCAGCGCAACTTCATGAGATACGCCGGCCCACCAGCTTACGCATAGCGCATAAATACGCCCATCCATATGCCCGTCCGGCACAAAAGTACATCCGTTTGTTTGTTTCCCCCCCTGAAGCAAAGTACTTTTGCTGAGCGATGGCAGCTGCAAATGTGGTCAAGGAGAGGAGGAAGAGAAACTTTTCTAATGAGGAGAGGGCTATTCTTTTATTGGCAATAACCAAATATGATGTGTACCTCCATGGTGCCCACAGTACCAGGACCAGCAGGGCACATAAGAGGGAGATCCTGGAGCAGATCACCCTGGATGTGAATGCCATCGGGCATGAGACCCGGACCCCTGACGATATTAATAAGAAAATTATGACATGAGACAGCGGGTCAGGGATAAGCTGGCCAGTATGAGGAGACACGCCAGGAGCACGGGAGGAGGGCCAGCTTCTGCTGTGCGGTTGACCGATGAGGAGGAGGTCATCGCCAGGTGTCTGGAGCAGGAGCAGGTGGAGGGCATGGAGGGATTTGACTCCGGTGACCAGGACTTGAGGACAGGTAAGTGTGTTTTATCCTCCATTTGGTGTGTAGCATGTGAGGGGGTGGAAGGGAACATGTGACAAGTGTGTAGGTCCACCAACATGTGAATGTTTTGTGTCATTCACAGATGTTCTGGAGGGAGCTGGGCCATCTGATGCTGGTGTCCGACCCACGCCATCCCAGGAACATCCTGTTCCTCATTCTGACCCCCTAGGAAGCCAGGTAGTATTGGTGGAGGGGAGTGCCCACACCTCTCCTCTTGAGATCGTTGTGGAGGAGCCAGTGGATCTCCAGCAGGAGGAATGCATATATTATGAGGATGCTTCCTCCATCCCTGGAGACACCTCCCTGCCCATCAGGTCTACCCCCTCCAGGGGAACACCCTCCAGGTCTACCCTGTCCGGATGGGCACAAGCCTCTCCTTCCCCCAGGAAGGCTTTACGGAAGACCAGGGGTGTACCCGGTGCCCTCCAAGAAGGGCTGCAGAGGGAACAGTCTCGGCAGACACGCCATATGGGTGCTCTAGCCAGTGACCTGCGCCGTGTGGCAGACAGCCTGGCCTCCTCGGCCCAGAACCAGGCTGCATGCACATTGGCTGTGCAGCGGTGCCTCACGCAGCAGGCTGAGAAGAGCAGCTCCATCTGTGACAGCCTGCAGGATGTGAGTGGGAACTTCACTGCTGTGGTGACCTGCATTGGGGAGCTGCAGGCCACAACATCAGGCCTCGTGACGAAGGTGAGGAGCCTGGCAGTCGCTGTACAGGCCAACACTGCTGCCATCGAGGCTGAGGGGAGGCAGATGAGGCACCACCAGCGGCACAACACCACCCGCCAGCTGCGGATGCAGGCTCGGACCAACTTCTTCCTCAACTGCATTGCCCTTGCCCTATAGGGCAGGCAGCCAGCATCTGGCAGGAGTGACAGAGGAGGGGATGATCCTTCTCCTGATTCCCCACCCGAGGCTCCCTCCAGACAACTGAGGAGCCGGAGCCGTGGCACCATGCCTGGCCCATGACATGGCAAATGAGTGCCATTTTTTTGGTGTGCTCAGATTATGAGCTATTTTTTTTTTTGGAGAGACGTCCACAGAAGGATGTGCCGTCCTCCTTTAAGGGCATGTCATATCACCCAATAGCATGAACCTTTTTTTTTGTAGTATCTGCACACGGTTAGGAGTGCAGGCTACAGTGTGACTGGTGTGTGAGTGTGTGGGTGACATCCCTGCCAGCAAGGTGTGTCACCCTGGGTCGTTGGGGAGAGGTTATCCCCAAGACCGTGTGAATGTGGTATGAATGGACAGCAGCATCATTGGTGCCTTGGCGTGGCTTTGCTGCTCCCATTTCCCGTGTGGTGGACTTGGGCTAAACCAATGTGATGTGGATGTGGTGTGCCATGATGAATGTGTGTGTTTAACGTGCAAAGATACATTCCACGAGGCAACTCCTGACTGCTGTTCCTTCAGCAGACGAGGTCGCCTTAGGGCAGGGGGAAACTGTGTGGTTGGGGGATCAGGTCATCACATATGTCAATCTCCAGGCCCTTTCTCATGGCGTAGTTATGCAGCATGCAACATGCACCCCATGATCTGACACACAAAGTTTAGGGAATACAACAGGCCCCCCCCCCGGATATATCCAGGCATCGGAAACGGGACTTCAGGATGCCAAATGTGCGCTCCACGACTACACTAGTGCGTATGTGTGCAGCATTGTATCTTCTCTCTCCTCTGGTTTGGGGATTCCGGTATGGAGTCATGAGATGGGGCCCAAGTGCATATCTGCATCATGGGGTCGGACAGTCATGCCTGACTCCCATGTCACTCACCAACCAGCCAGCTGTCCTTGTACACGTTCTGTTCGAATTCTGTTGGGCTGGTGCTTTGACGGTATATGTAGCTGTCGTGGCTGGCCCCTGGGTGTTTGGCACGGACGTGCCATATGAGGCATTGGGCATCGGCTGTCACCTGTACGTTGATGGAATGCCACTGCTTACGATTGCGGTATATGTGCTCTGTGGCACGGGGGGGGGGCTGTAGTGCCACATGTGTGCAATCAATGGCCCCGACGGTGCATGGGAATCCGGCAATTCTGTAGAAATCCTGCATTGCCTTCTGCCGCAGATGCTAATGAGTGGGTTTGATGATGTGGTGGGACATGCGTGTGAGGATTGTGGGGACAACCTGGTGCACACATCTGCTCATGGTGGATTGTGACATCCCAGACACGACTCCACTTGTATGTTGGAAAGATCCACTGGCAAGGAAATGGAGTGTTGCCAGTACCTTGACCAGTGGCTGCACTGCATGTGAGCGTCGTGTCTGGCTGGTGATTTCATCATGCAGGGCTGTGGCTAATTCCAGGATGGCATCAGGGCTGAATCTGAAGATGCGATACACCTCCGATTCCCCCATGCCAAAGACGTTAATGCGCGTTTGGTATATCCTATCCCGTACCCTCCTATGTGTCTGTGGACACAGTAGTGCTATGACCATGGCTGCCCCTGGCATACAGATGTGTTGTCCTGCAAGTGTGGTTGCTCAGCTCGTCCGTAACGGTGCTGCTGCAGCTGCTATCCAGCTGACATGTGCACGTCTGTTGCTGAGTTACACCTGCTTTATGAGGAATAACTTTGCACCGGGCATACAACTTACGTGCGGCGTGCGTAGCCAGCGTCAGGCGCAAGTACGTTCGTGAATCGCCGTATCTCCCTGATTTGCATATTTGAATACAAAATCAATGGGTGCGCCAGATGCATCCAGCCTAAATATGCACCCACGATACGCCGGCGTAGGCAAGTTACGTCGGACGAATTAAGCCTATTTTCAGGCGTATGTAGTTTTGTGGGCACAGCGCACAGATACGATGGCGCATATTTACACTTACGCGGCGCATCTCGAGATACGTCGGCGTAAGTGCTTTGTGAATCCGGTACAAGATGTTTTTTTTTACTGCACTGGTATGAAATGACTACATTGGAAAGAATAGGTCATCTTATGACCTTTCATCTTTTTGCCTTGGAAAAAAAAGTAAGATATCAGTGTTACAATGGAACACTGCCTGTGCGGGAAAGTCAGTGACCTAATCCTCTGGTTAGAAATACTCAGGAACCCGATAAAAGAACAAATAGTTGTATCATAGTGCTAGATAAATATGCAAACTGTGTTTTATATTGAGAATTTGTTCCATTCCACAAGAACAATAAGCTGCTTTTAACTCTGTCCAGTAATACAGGCTCGTCCTTTCTAATCCAGTAGTCCATCATTATTGAGCTCAATGCCCTCCATGAGTCAGTCTATACAGTATAAACATATAGGCCCGGATTCACGTAGATCGGCGCATCTTTGTTCCAGCGTAGCGTATCTTCTTTACGCTACGCCGGTGCAACGTTGAGCGGCAAGCATGCTATTCACAAAGAATATGAATCAGCGTTGCGCCGGCGTAGCGTATAGTTGTCGGCGTAAGCCGACGTAAGTCAAAGTAGGTGAAAGTGGGCGTGTAACATTTAAATGAAGCATGACCCCATGCAAATGATGGGCTGAGCTTCAAATAACGAACTGTGCATGTGTCAGCTCTTGGACGCATCCCAGTGCGCATGCTCACAGTTACGTCGAAATAGCTGCCTAAGATACGTCAATACACTGCCTTTGACGTGAACGTAACCTACGCACAGCCCTATTCACGTAGTACTACGTAAACGACGTAACATACGACGGCTGTTCCGACGTCCATACCTTTGAATGGGTTGCGCCACCTATATGGTGGAATAACTTTACACCGGACGTAACCCTTACGCAAACCGCGTATCTTTTCCGCCTGTCGCATCTACGTTCGTGAATCGGTGTATCTTACTCATTTGCATATTTAACATGGGAATGCCGAATGCGTCCAGCGTAACTATGCGCCCAAGATACGCCAGTGTAGGCAAGTTAAGTTGGGTGGCTGAAGCCTTGTTTTAGGGCGTATCTAGCTTAGCGAATCGGCGTAAAAATACGATGGCGCACATTTGTACTTACGACGGCGTATCTCTAGATACGCCAGTGCAAACCTTAGGTGAATCCGGGCCATACTTTTTAGCAGGGCATCTGTCTGGTAATGATATCATACACCCATAATTGAATGTCTGGAGTTGATACTACACCCTCATTTAAATTTCTGCACATTTGGCTTTTTTGTTATTTATAAAGTTGGACAGAGCTGAATAAAACTCATTGTGGTTTTAAAATGCAACATTCAACATTTGAAAAAATAATAATAATGAAAACCAGTTTGAATTGTGTGGTATATGTGGGGAACTGCGCTGTTGTCCAAGAGGAAATACTTTGGAGAAACAACGGGGGGGGGGGGGAAGCTACTCTGCACTCTGCACTCTAGACTTTGCATTTATTAATCTAATCTTAAATTTATTTGGCAGGGTGGAGGGTATTATGATATTGGAATATATGACTATAGTGAGTGGTGGCATGCCTGTTCCTGTAAAAAGGCCTATTTGTGTTTGTCCATTATACAACACGAAGAACAACAACCAAATCGAAGGACTACCACAAAATGGCTACCAATAGCATTACAGATCTTCTCCATATTTAGTGGTTGGCATCAGACATTGTGGCTTAAATTCATTATGTATCTTTCTTCAGATGAAGGCCCATCTAAAATTATATAAATATATATGAATGGTGTGAAAATATCTCCATTCCGAACATCATCATTGTGTGCCTTACATGAGTTTATACTTCTTTCTACATAGCCTTGGGTTATACTAGAAGTATATAGTATTTAGATTTTTGTGTTGAAGGGAAATCTCGCTTAAGCCTCATACACACGACCGGTTTTCCCAGCAGGAAAACTGCCAGGAGAGCTTTTGGCCGGGAATCCCGGCCGCGTGTATGCTTCCTAGCCAGAAAAAAATAGAGAACCTGCTCTCTATTTTCCAGTTGGGTTTCCCGGCAGAGTGTTTCTTGCTGAGAAAACCGGTCGTCTGTATGCTTACCTGAAGGGGAAATAAACCGTGCATGCTTGATAACAATTCAACGCATGCACAGTAGCATAGAACGTAATTTAGCCGGCTCGTCGTAGTCTTTGACGTCACCGCGTTCTTGCCATTCAAAAGAACGGCATGTCTTTTGTGTGCCGTGTATATACATGTCTTTTCAAGGCAAGCTTGGCAGGAATCCCGTCGGGAAAACTGACGGGTTTCAAAAAGACGGGATTCCTGGCCGCGTGTACAGGGCTTTACAGAAACAAACCAACAGACTGACTTTTTCCATCGGAAATTCCGACCGTGTGTATGTCCCATCTGACTTTTTTTCTGAGGAATTCCATTGGAATTTAGATAGAGAACATGTTCTCTTTTACTCCGATGGAATTACGATGTGAGTTTGGCCGGGCAAAAACCCGATAGTGTGTATAGGCATTAGGTAAGAAATTTGCAGGTCAAAAATAACAGGTTAAATTAAATCCCAGAATGCTTAAAGGAACACTAAAGTCAAAAATGTTATTTTTTTTAAATAACAAACATGTTATACTTATCTCCAATGTGCAGCTCGTTTTGCACAGAGTGTCCTCTAACCCTGTCTTCTGGGGTCCCTCGGCGGCTGTCTCAGGTCCTGCTCGCAAAAGCATTCCATCTTAATGCGAGCGAGCTTGCACGGTGGAAAACTTTTGCGAGTGCGCTCCCGTGATACAGCGGTGGCCATAGCCGCCGACTGTATCACTCGGCCCCGCCGCCGGCGCGCCGCGTCATCCGCTGTGATTGACAGCAGCGCCAGCCAATGGCTGCGCTGCTATCAATCCGCCCAGCCTAGCCAATCAACGGCCAGGCTGGGAACCGAAGAGAATGACGTGGACGTGCCCGGGAATTTAGAATGGTCAGGTAAGTAAAATGGGGGCTTGGGGGGGGGGGGGGGCGGTACCATCGGATGTTTTTTCACCTTAATGCTTAGGATGCATTAAGGTGAAAAAACATTTACCTTTACAACCCCTTTAAGTATGCTGCCTTCCCTTTGCTTTCCTGCACATAGCTCTGATGACCATGATGATTTTGTTTAAGACTGGGTTCATACTATTGCGAATTGGATCGGGTTCCCTGCATCTAATTCGCAATAGCAGGACTTTTTGACCTCTCTATGGAGCTGGTTCACATATCTCCGCTGTGTTTCCGGTACAAATTTGCACAGGAGCCCTGTGCGTCTTTTGGTCTGTTTAAGGTCCAAATTCATACAAAAATTCAGGCTGAAATTGGACCTAAAATGGTGACCAGGGACGCATTGGACCCCTGCTGGGAGCTGCAGTGTGAATCCAGACTTCATAGGGCAGAACAAGTCAAACCTATATCTGAACTTAAAAAAAACTCCAGTTATGCTCTCTTCAAAATATTGTTATCCTAAATGTGCATGTTACTTTTCAACAAATTGTCCTATATGTTTAAACTATTTGTTCAGCAAAGATATTGGGGTGTACATAATTATGATTAATATTATATCTGTTATTATGGCTTAGCTCACAGGTGTCAAACTCAATTTCATCATGGGCCACATCAACATTATGATTGCCCTCAAAAGGGCTGGTTGTATCTTTAAGATTTGATGTCCACCGCATCCCCCCCCCTTATATTAGATGTCAAGAGCCACCCCACCATCTGAAGTTAAGTCCCCCACTCTCCCTTACATCACAGTGCACCCATCTCCCCTTACCTTATGCTGCTTCTGAGAAGAAGCTGGATGTATTGCTTGAAAGCAGAAAGTAAGGGTCTGGAAGAGGACCGGAGGAGGGCTGGAGCTCTCCTGCAGCTGCAGAAGAGGTGCAGGGGCCACATGAAATGGCCGGATTTGGCCTGCGGGCCTTGTGTTTGACACCTGTGGCTTAGCTGAAGTTAAAATTTCACATCTCTAAAAGACTCCCAGACTCACTGATCTTTTTTAGACCTACTAATGTCATCACTGGGCCTTTGTGCAGTGCAATCAGTTCAGGGCTAGTGGTACGGGCCAGCAGAGTGCTGTACATGGATTCCTGAAAACATCACAACATCTTGCTGCACCCTTGCCCTCACCAGTCCAGCTCTACTCTCAGCTCTGATGCAAGCAGTTATGCAAATATTACATTTATTGATTGATTGGTGGATTAATTTGAAGGAGTGGGCATCCCTAGGAAGGCTGCCTTTGCATAAAAGCCCCTTTATGTAAGACCCACATGGAATCTCTCCGACGTCAGATGGGGAGATCACATGGCCGCTCAGCCCCTCCTGCGTAGCCCTTGAAACCGACTGATAGTCATGGGACCGGCCTGAAGATCGTACTAAACAGGTATTTACAAGCCTCATTTTTAATAAAGACTTATACAGTGTGCTTTACCAGGCTCTAATAGAGGGTCTGGCAGTGAGCATTGATCATTTTTTGTTTTAATAATAGTGGTGGGGGGGCAGAGACGGAGACACAGACATGGAGCTGACAAGTAGGGAAGGAGGGGGTGAGGGGTAGAGAGGATAACAAAGAGCAGGGCTACGGATGGTGAATGGACGTATGCTGACAACGATGGTGGTCAGTATGGAGGGGGGATACAGGAAGTGGCAGGATCAGGGAGGTTCTTTTTTACAGTTTAGAAAGGGGCAGATTACACAGCACAAGCTGTGCTGTGTAATCTGTTTTAAGGGATCAGGATCTGCATTTTTTTTGTTGGGGTTAACAAACACTAAAGCTGACCATTTTATGCATCCCTGTCAGTAGTAAATAATTTGTCTCAACACTGCTACATTTGCAGGAAAGCTTGTTCCGTTTAAAAACAACAAACTTACTCGCTGAATGACCAGATGAAAATAAAGGAAAGCAAACCTAAAAAAAGAATGAATGTAACCATCATTAAACAAAAAAGTGCTAGAAACTGCCATAACTACAAAAGCACCGCCCAGCGCTTAGGATCTAGCAATTAAGGAATAGAACAGCTGCAGTGAGGTGTGAAACCTAAATATCAGCAGCTGCTTAAAATTAGATACACATGGGAAAAACAGTAATATTAAAAAACGTCTAAAACTATAAAAAGTCCAGAGTTCAAAATTATTGCTGTAGCAGCCATTGAATCAAAACCTTGTTTGAAACAGTCCTCTATATCAGCTGAATATAGGTAGTAATAGTGATGTGGATGGAACTGGAAAAAAACATCAGTGCAAAGTGCTCCTTTCACCAAAAAGATGTCCACCACGTGAGGGGAAAAAACTCCCCTTTTGGGGATACACTTACATGAGGTAAGGATCAGAATAGGCATAAACCAATGCTGCCCACCCGTCTATACTGCTGCACTATCCACCATCTAGTTCTATCAGTTTTTATTATACTTCAAAAACGACCCACATTCAAAAACAGGTTTCCCAGTAGCAGATGAGGCTTCTTCTTCCTCCCCTTTTCTCTTTTCAATTCTTCCTGCTCTCCCCGGATCGCACACAACTTCTGGTGTTGCCTTATGCCGGTCACGTGACGCGGAAAGTCAAGAACCCACGTTACGAATATCGGATGAATCATCGTCTGTTTTTTTTACAAGCTAGCCTCATATCGAAAACCAATAGGTTACTAAATGTATGAAAATTCTTGTATGACAGAAAACAACTTTGGAAGTGATGTAATGTATTGTAATGTATTCTTTCATTTTCAAGCATGCGTGGTCTTGATCACACAATTTATTTTGAACAAATACCATACTAATCAGGGGTCAAGTCCTGGGGAAAAATGTATGGGAACTCCCACCCAAGATCCACTCCCCCACCAAAAAAATAAAAAATGATACGCTCATATGCATAATTACTAAACCGCATGTTTTTTTTTCCGATCCACTGTACCCTAGTAATCCTTAATGTTACTGGACACTTCCTGTATATGGATTCACCATGTAGTGTGCGGGGGTTCCGTCACTTCCTGGGTGCCGCAATGTCTCCTGAGAGCTTTTGTCATTGTTCCCAGGAGACATTGCGGAGGTCTGCCACGAGTTATCACAGGATTTAGAAAGAAGCAAGTTCTTTCTAAATCCCGCGATAACTCACGGCAGACCTCCGCAATGTCTCCTGGGAACAATGACAAAAGCTCCCAGGAGACATTGCGGCACCGAGGAAGTGACGGAATACCCACACACTACCCGATGAATCCATATACAGGAAGCGGCCAGTAACATAAAGGATTACTAAGGTTCGCCTGGGCATCGCTGCTTAGTGAAGGATTAGCTCGGGCGGCTCGGCTGCTCTCGGCTGCTCTAGTCCTGCAAAGGGAACTGAGTTTCTGCTGTGAAAAAAGTGCAGGAACTCCGTTCCCATGCGTTCCCTTAGGACTTGAGCCTTGATACTAATTACACATAAAATCGTTTGTTCTTTTATAGTACAAGAAAAATATCCATGCTTGTCCCTTCGAATATTTTCGCATAAACAGTCGAGATCAACTCTCGAAAGCTGTATACTAATGATCAGATTATCAGACGATCTCTCCGCAAGAGGTATTTTTCATCCGATTTTCTCATTGTGTGTACTAGGCATAAGACTGCATAAGACTGCAATATAAAATAAATGTTTGATTTTGGGTTTAATACTGTTTGAAAAAAATGAAATATAATGAATGAAAGGGTGGACTTTTTCCAGCCATTCAGGGAAATGGGCAGATTATATATGACTTTCTGTAGCTGCATACTGTGGGAAGCTAATAGTGTGCAATAATATCAGAATAAGGGATTTCTGTACAGAAGAGAAGCCTGGAAGGTAAGGCTGAAGTTCTGTCTTAAAATGACTCATTTATTCGCTAAAATACAGGAAGTGACTTTGTGTAAACAGCATCCATTAATTGTCTCATTGTTCTACTATTTGCACATACTTCTTACAGAGAATGTAAAACAAAGTTTTTCTTGGCTCTGCAATGAGGCACATGTTTGGAGTGAAATAAAAACTTCGAAATGTCGACAAGCCCAGAGAATTTGCACAGGTAATATGGCCCACAGGTTATTTGAGGCCATCGGAGAAAGGTGAGAGGCCCACATCCCTGCCAAGCTGCTCTTACTAACACCATCACACTTTATAGAATTATAATGGGTGTTATTTACGAAAGGAAAATCCACATTGCACTAGAAGTGCACTGCAAGTGCATTTGGAAGTGCAGTCTCTGTAAATTTAGCTTGCACATGATTGGATGATAAAATCATCAGAGCTTCCCCTAATTTCAGATCTTCCCCTCAGATGTTTTCCCTAAATAGCTTCCTTTACCCTAGTGCAGTTTTCCTTCACTTACCTCATCCTTTGATTTTGCTTTTAAATGTCCTTATTTCTTCTGAGAAATGCTCACTTCCTGTTCTTCTGTCTGTAACTACACACAGTAATGGGAGGCTTTCTCCCTGGTGTGGAGAAAGCCTCTTGAGGGGGCGAGCAGGCAAGCCAGGACACTCTCTACTTTGCAGATAGAGAAAGGAGCTGTGTGTTAGTAGGCGCCCTGACACTCCTGCCCGCCCCTCCCCCTCAAAAGGCTTTCTCCACACCAGGGAGAAAGCCTCGCATTACTGTGTGTAATTACAGACAGAAGACCAGGAAGTGAGGATTTCTCAGAAGAAATAAGGACATTTAAAGGGGAGTTCCACCCACAATTTCACTTTTTAAATATAAATACCCCTGTAATACACAATCTTAATGTATTCTAGTAAAGTTAGTCTGTAAACTAAGGTCCGTTTTGTTAGGTTGTTACAGCATTTAGATTCTAGTTTATAATCTAGAAATAGACCGTGGCCATCTTAAGTGTGGGTATCATGAAGCCAGACTGTATGACTTCCTGGATTTCAGCTTTGCATATCTCACACATGCTCAGTGCGGCACAAGCAATGTAATAGGTTTCAGTCAGGTTTGCAAGGACTACTGGGAAACATGATGCCTATCCCAGAAACCCTTGCAAATATCCTTGTGACCTAATAGCCTAGGCTAATAAGGAGGAGGAAGTAATGAAGGACTACAAAATAAAGGTATTTACAAGCAACAAAATAAATAAAAATTGTCCATTCTGAACACTATGGCCTCGTACACACGATCAAATCTGTCTGCTGGAAACGGTCGGCTAGACCGTTTCAGCAGACAGATTCGATCCTGTCTACGGGCAAACAGACGGATTTGGCCACCCGACAGATTTCAAAGCATGCTTTGAAATCTGTCGGCTGGGAACCCGTCCGCCTGACATGTCTGCTGGTTAGTACGCTAACCAGCAGACATGTCTTCTCGCACACGCGCCGAATGGTTTCGACGCATGCGCGGAAGTGTTTTACTTCCTGGTGCGGTGACGTGGCGGCGTCAACGTCACCGCCACGTCACCGACACGTCAGTGCGCTGTCTGCTGGCGGGGATTTTGGTTTGCTCGTGTGTACACGCGAGCAAACCAAAATCCCAGCAGACAGATTTGTTCAAATCTGTCGGACAGACCGTTTTAAACTAATGGATTTACTAGTGTGTACGAGGCCTATGAGATTAGGGCATGCAGCACAGATAAACATAAAAAAATGGGTGGGACTCCACTTTAAAAGCAAAATGGAAGGATGAGGTAAGTGAAAGAGGACTGCACTAAGGTAAAGGAAGCTATTTAGGGATTTTTTTTTTTACCTTTACAACCCCTTTAAGGACCGAGCCTGTTTTTCAGACTCTGTGTTTACACGTTAAAAACATTTTTTTTTCTAGAAAATTACTTAGAACCCCAAACATTATACATTTATTTCTAACACCCTAGAGAATAAAATGGCGGTCATTGCAATACTTTTTGTCACACCGTATTTGCACAGCATCTCTTACAAGCACATTTTTTTAAGAAACAATTCACTTTTTTTAATAAAAAAATAAGACAACAGTAAAGTTAGCCCAATTTTGTTTTATAATGTGAAGGATAATGTCACGCTTCAAAATTGCGCCCGCTCATGGAATGGCATCAAACTTTCACCCTTAAAAATCTCCATAGGAGACGTTTAAAACATTCTACAGGTTGCAAATTTTGAGTTACAAGGTCTAGCTCTAATGATCGTGGCGATACCTCACATGGTGATACCATCACACCATTTTCATATGCGGGTGCTACTCACATATGCGTTCGCTTCTGCGCGAAAGCTCGACGGGACGGGGCGTTTTAAATTTTTTTTTATTATTATTTCTTTTACTAAATTTTTTTACTAAATTTTATATATTTCAACACTGTTTTTTTTTTTTTTTTTAATTGGGTCTCTTTTATTCCTATTACAAGGAATCTAAACATCCCTTGTAATAGAAAAGGGAATGTCAGGTCCTCTTAAATATGAGATCTGGGGTCAAAAAGACCTCATATCTCATATTTAGACTAAAATGCAATATATAAAAAAAAAAATTGGCCCTTTAAGACGTATGGGCGAATGTGACGTTTTGACGTCACTTCTGCCCTGCTATGGTATGGATATGGTTGGGGGGCTATCTTGCCCTCACTTGTATCCATGCCCAGCACGAGAAAGGACCCGATTGCCTCCGCTGCTGCGGTGGAGGGCGCGGGAGAGCGGCAGGAGGGGGGCCCCTCTCCCGCCGCCAATAACGGTGATCTCACAGCGAATCTTCCGCAGAGACCACCATTATTATTTACAGGACCGCTGCTGCTGCCATTACCGAGATATCCCTTCAAACTTAGGAATGTATATAGTTGTAATGTCGGTCTTCAAAGCAGAACGGCACTCAAAAAGTCAAGTCCTGCTGGTTTGCTCCCTTCCCCAAGTCTGTAACTGAGTTACATTTTGTTGGGTGGGAAGAGAGCGCTGATTTTTATTGGTTCCCGCTCTAACTTCTGCAATCCTAGCCTAGGCACCTCTTTTCACATCCCCTCCTACAGCCAGGCTGCAATACAAATGCACAAAGCTCCATGTGAGCATGTGCAGCAGGGTCCTGGCTGTGGTTTCTCAGGAAGCCACACGCAGCTCCTGTATCCAAGGTGGCAGTGCCAGGGACCCACAGCGGTAACAAGAACTAGCAATGGGAAGACAAGGCTGGATCCCAGGCACTGGTAAGTACCTGATTTTTAAAAGCCAGCATCTACTGCTCTACTGTTGACTTTAAAAAAAGAAAAAAGAAAAGAAAGTTCCTCTTTAACTAGTACAAAAAGTTGATGCAGCAAGCTTCACAATCATTCAGACAGTTTCAGTAATAAGAAAATGCCAGACGTTCTAGGATCTTCCCTGATTACAGGGCATGTTTGCTTGCTGACTCATCATGAACATGTAATGCAGAAAAAGAATAAGATATCAGTTAGCCATGAATTAATGATTCAGATTTTGACATAGAAGTACAGAATGTTTTAGAAAAGTCATAGTTCAGCATTGTAGTGAGGATCACATCTGGAATCTTTGATTTTTACATGGAATTCTGATTTGCCTAAATATTTGCATGCAGATCTGTCTGATCACTGAAGCCTCATACAAGTCAGCGTTCCCAGCAATAGTGAGACATCAATGTGAGACATGTTTTGATGAATATCATACCTGCATTGAATGGTATTCAAATGCCAGTGGGCTGTAAGAGAGCTTAGAAAAGTGTGTATGCTTTTTATAAACCAACTTCTATTATGTGCTAGAAATGCTATTGCAATGACCAACATACAGCTGCTTTTAATGTACCCAGCCCACGTAGCATTCTGAACATCCAACTCTTCTTTCATATAAAGCAGGCATTCAGTCTGGAAGGAATTTAGTATAATTTTGCTTAAAGCGGAGCTCAGTCGTAAAAAAAAAAAAAGATTAAAAGCCAGCAGCTACAAATACTGCAGCTGCTGACTTGTAATAAATGGACACTTAGGGCCAGATTCAGGTACAATTGCCCTGGCGCAGAGTATCAGAGATACACTACGCCGCCGTATTTTACCTGGCTCTAAGACAAATTCAGGTAGATTTCGGCCCGTAAGGAAGCATTTAAATTAGGCTCGTCCCCGTGGCGATCGAACTGCGCATGCTCCGTTCAGAAATTTCCCGCCGTGGAATTCCGCGAAATTACGTCGTTACGTCAGATTTTTTTGGAGTAGCTGCGTTTACGTACATTCCTATTCCTGGACGACTTACGCAAAAACAAAATTTGAAATTTGACACGGGAACGACGGCCATACTTAACATGGGCTGTCTAACTATAGACCAGATTTTTGCTTCCCTAACTTTACGCAGCAAAAAAGATGACTACAGATGCCGTAAGAGAATGCGACGGACGATCGTAACTTCGTGGATCGCCGGAAAAAGCTAATTTGCATACCCCGACGGGGAAAAAGACGCAAACTCCACCCAGCGGGCAGAAAAAGATTGCAGCGTAGATCCGACGGCGTACAAAGACGTAAGCCTGTTGGATCGAAGCCCGAAGCCATCGTATCATGGTTTGAGGATTCAAACTAATGATACGACGCGGGTAATTTGAAATTACTCCGGTCTATCAGGAGAGAGACCGGAGTAATGGCTCTGTCAACCTGGCGCTTAGGGTCCTTTCACACGGAGAGGACCGTTTTAGATCCGCTCCGTGTGTGTCCGTCGACTTAGCGGGGATCGTCCGTAAATCCCCGCTGAGCTGTCGGCGGACAGGGCGGTCCCCGCACACTGTGCAGAGACCGCCTTGTCTTTCCTCTGCTCTCCCCTATGGGGAATCGGATGAATACAGACCGTCTGTCCGTATTCATCCGATCCGATCCGCCAGAGGGAAGAAAAATAGGGTTTTCTTCCGTCCGAAAAGCGGATCTTTGGGACGTGGATCTTTGCGGACATTAGCGAATGCATCATCCGCTAACGTACACAATCCCATAGGGATGCATTACAAATCCGTACGTGTGAAAGGACCCTTACCTGTCCTGGAGTCCAGCGATGTCGGCAGCAGAAGGCGATAGTTACATAGTTAGCCAGGTTGAAAAAAAGACACAAGTCCATCCAGTGATGAACCGCTCATCTCTGGGCTGCCCCCACCGCCATCATAGGTGAGGGAATCAGTGTTGCAGCTTCACTGCCCTGTTCCCTACTGCGCATGCGTGAGTCGCGCTGCACCATCCTCACTGTTACCCGCTGTGTTCTGGGAGCCGTGTGTTTCCCAGAACACAACAGGCGGGGAGTGGCGTTTTGCCCACAGTTTCCCGTAGGCTCTATGCCCGGAAGTGGGTGCAAATACCTGTCTTAGACAGGTATCTGCACCCCCCTCCCCCTGAAAGGTGCCAATTGTGGCACCGGAGGAGGGGAGGAATCCGATGAGCGGAGCTCCGCTTTAAGGTAGAACTGAAGAGTGATGACAAAACATATTTTGGATAGGGTTATAAGCCCTGTCAGTTTTCTTTTGCCCTCTGTGTCCCAGTGGGGGGATTTAATTTCACTCTCTGTCCAAAATTCGAAACAGCTATTGCGTGAAAATCTATCCACAGTGAGGGAATTCCTGGTTTTCACCAGGATCACCAAAACTATAGTGTCCCTGTTGTAAGATGTCCCCTCTATTCCTGTTCTGGTGACAACCCAAAATGTGTTATTTTCTGTCTCTGTCAAGTGTAACGATAAACGAACAAATAAGGGTTGATTTACTAAATCAAATAAATTGTGCACTTTTCAAGTGCAGTTTTACTCATTTCCCCCAGAGTTTAGTGGTTGTGGTAAATTTTCTCTTTGTAAACAATACCCAATAAGGTGCAAGAAGAGTTAAAAAAATTTTTTGGGAAATTTGAATGATGGAAATCAGCAGAACTTCACTACATTTGCTAAACTATGGGGAAAATGAGTGCTACTTCATATGCAAAGCAAACAGTAGTAAATCAACCCTATACAGAGGGTGAATTTCTCTAATGGAGGCACAGGCAGCAATTAAAACCTGACAGGTGTTCTAATCACTCTCCACTCAAACAAAAATTTTGTTTTACTTTTTTTTTACTTTAATCCTCAAAAAGTATTTACTTTTTCTTTAATTGCTTAACCACTTCAATACAGTGCACTTAAACCCCCTTCTTACCCAGACCAATTTTCAGCTTTCGGTGCTCTCACATTTTGAATGACAATTACTCAGTCATGCAACACTGTATCCAAATAAAAATTGCGTCTTTTTTTTTCACACAAATAGAGCTTTCTTTTGGTGGTATTTAATCACTTGTGGGTTTTTTATTTTTTTGCGCTATAAATAAAAAAAGACAGTAGATTTTGTTTCTGTCATAAAATTTAGCAAATTTTGTATTTTTTCTTCATAAACGGGTGACAGGGCAGGTCACTGGTGGGTGATGGGTGACAGGGCAGGTCACTGGTGGGTGACGGTGACAGGGTACGGTCACTGGTGGGTGACGGTTGCACCGCTGATGGCAGTCTATTTATGTGACAGGTGCACTTTATGGGTGACGGGTAACTGGTGACAATTGGGGGGGGGGGGGCAAAGGGACAGATGTGGTGTTTGTGCAGACACTACAGTAACACAGAACTGTAACTCACTGCTTCTAGCTCTTCTCTCCTCACACTGCAAACGATGTGTGAGGGGAGAAGAGCTGGTAACAGTTAGTTACAGCTCTTTGTTTACACTAGTGATCAGAGCTGATCACGTGGTACACAGCCCTGACCAATGGCTGTGTACCATTGTCGTTGACGAGCAGTGTTCCCGGGAACACGCTGCCACCGAAGGGCACGCGTGGCGCGATCGCGATCACTCACACGCGCCGTGCACTTTGGGGGTGTTGTCATGCGTGATCAGCCTTGACTTCATCACAGCTGATCACGTGGTTAACAGCGCATCCGCGCCGCTGTTCACTCCTGTCGGTAACGAGCGGTGTCTCCGTGACACGCGCATTCCCTATTCAAATGACTGCACGTCATATGACGTGCAGTCAGGATATTGGAGTACTCCGCCCGCCGTCATTTGACGGTGGGCGGTGGACAAGTGGTTAAACTAAATTTTTAGTCCTTTTAGTCCTTTTTTCCAGGTACTATTATTCACTTATATGTATGTAACGATACTCATTTTCATGCAGAATGTCCCATGGAGTATTGTATGTTTTTATTGAAAAATGTTTAATAAAAAATGTTTTTGAAAAAAACTAAAAATGAATCCTAATAAACATTTTTTTACTTGGACTACAATTTAAAAGACATTTGGATCAGGATCAACAATGGCAGTGAAATACAAGGGGATGAAAATATTATACTATTAAAACTGTGCAGAATTGGTAAAAAATTAACACCCGCTGTTTTTTTGCCTGAAATAATAATTTAAAATAATTAATATAATAAAAGTGCACATACATAATACTAAACCCCTGCTGATGATGGCCATACATTTTGAATCTAGCTTTGTAATGATGTAAACTAGAGATGGGCCGACAGGGCCGCCATCAGGAATTATGGGGCCCCTTACACAGCTTCAGGCATGGGCCCCCTGGAGAACCGGGGGGGGGGGGTGCTGCCATCTGAAATTGAGAAGCGGGGGGGGGGGCTGCTGCGAATTAAGAAGCGGGGGGGGGCCTTTACAAAAAATAAAAATAAATATAAAAAAAGGGAGTAGCCATCCGTGGCCCTGGGGACCTCTGGGCCCTTCAATAAAAAGAAAAGAGAGAGAGAAAAAGGACCTCTGGCCCTTTAAAAAATAAAATAAAAATATATTTTGAAAAAGAGGGGGTTGCCATCTGGGGCCCTGGGGGCCTCCGGGCCCTTGGGGACCTCTGGACATCTAAAAAAATAAATAAAAAGAGGGGGTTGCCATCTGGGGCCCTGGGGACCTCCGGACCCCTAAAAAATAATAAAAGAAAAAAAAATTGGCCCTTTAATAAAAAAAAAGAAAAATATATTAAAAAATTAATATTTTTTATAAACAATAAATAAAAAAAGAGGGGGTTGCCATCTGGGCCCCTGGGGACCTCCGGACCCCTAAAAAATAATAAAAGAAAAAAAAAATTGGCCCTTTAATAAAAAATAAAAGAAAAATATATTAAAAAATAAATCTTTTTATAAAAAAATAAATAAAAAAGAGGGGGTTCCCATCCGGGCCCCTGGGGACCCCCGGGCCCCTTACAGGTGTAATGCCTGTACCCCCCTGATGGCGGCCCTGTGGGCCGAACACCCCTGTAACCTGAATGGCTAACCCTATTGAAGTCTATGGGTGCCGAACAGGAAAAATCAAAAATGCCCATGTTTAAGGCTTATATGCGAGTAATTGCCCATAAAAGGGGTATGGGGGTCCGGGTACTTTTTTTATAACAATTGTTTTTTTTAGAAGCAGTGATTTTAATGATGCGTAAAGTGTGACAATAAAAATAAATAATTCCACTAAATATAGTGCATGGGGGGTCCTCTTAGGCCCCATACACACGAGCGGACAGATTTGTTCAAATCTGTCCGTCCGACAGATTTGAACAAATCTGTCCGCTGGGATTTTGGTTTGCTCGCGTGTACACACGAGCAAACCAAAATCCCCGCCAGCAGACAGCGCGCTGACGTGTCGGTGACGCGGCGGTTACGTTGACGCCGCCACGTCACCGCTACGTCACGCACCAGGAAGTAAATACTTCCGCGCGCATGCGTCAGATCCATTCACAGGATACGACGCATGTGTGGGAGGATATGTCCGCTGGTTTCCCGTACTAATCAGCGGACATATCCGACGGACAGGTTTGTAGCGGACAAATTTCAAAGCATGCTTTGAAATTTGTCCGATGAACAAATCTGTCCGCTAGCCCATACACACGATCGGAGATGTCTGCTGAAACGGTCCATCGGACCGTTTTCAGCAGACATATCCGCTCGTGTGTACGAGGCCTAAGGCCCCATACACACGATCGGACATATCCGATGAAAACGGTCCGCGGACCATTTCCATCGGATATGTCCGATCGGGAGTTTGATCCGATGGCGTGTACACACCATCGGATCAAATTCCCCACCGCCGGACGGCGCGGTGACGTGGCAGTGACGCGGCGGTGACGTTGAAGCCGCCGCGTCACCGCCACGTCACCGCACCAGGAAGTAAAACACTTCCGCGCATGCGCCGAATCCATTCGGCAGCGGCGCGGCGGCGGTGGGGGACGACATGTCTGCTGGTAAGTGTACTAACCAGCAGACATGTCGGGCGGACAGATCCCCACCGGATAGATTTCAAAGCTTGCTTTGAAATCTGTCGGGTGGAGAAATCTGTCCGCTAGCCCATACACACGAGCGGAGATGTCTGCTGAAACGGTCCATCGGACCGTTTTCAGCGGACATATCCCCTCGTGTGTACGCGGCCTTAGTCTGCCTGTAATGTGGCACATCTGTAGCATGAAAAGGTATGATCCCTCGTGCTACCAAGTGAACTGTAAATAAATAAACCAAAGAATGTAGGAAAGATGCTACTGGACCTAAAGTGCACAAGTGCACAAAAATGTAATATGAATAAATAATGATCAGCACAACTTCCTAATTTTCCTAAAACTCAGTCAATAACTCAAATAGTGTATAATAATAAAGATATAATTAAAACGTCCACACTTTTCTACAATCCAAAAAGCGCAACTCTTCTAAGTGGCGCAAAATCAAAAAACAAAAAGCACATATAAATCTTCAAAGTGTGACAAAATTCTTCCAAGTAATGTGTCAAAAAGCCTTCTCGATCTCATGAAACCAGGGCACTTTTTGTATTTGTATGTTTGTACAAGGTTTTGCACTGTGTGACTGGTTGGGTGTTGGTCCTCGGGCCTTCCCTGAAAGTCTTGGGAGTGGGTGGACATGGCTTTCTGGCTTAGTTCGCCTGCTCTCATGGGGTCTCCCTTCGGGGGAGCGCCACCTAGTACTTGGGGGGATTCTGTTTCGGCAGACCCCCCAAAGAATGGTTGTCCGTCTGGTTTCGACCAGACGAACCAAAGTGTAAGTACCCTTTAACCCTGTCAGGAGCCTAACGCCCCGAGGGATTCAGGGCAGGGCCCTCTGATTTTAGAGGGCCAGTGTACACCCGTTGCAGGTTTTTGTGTCACCTCTTTATGTTGTGCAATTTTTTTTGGCACCGGGTGAAGTTTTTTGAGTGTGTTACACACGCCATGGGCTTTCAATTAAAACTACTTAACTGACCAGATCACTATACCCGGAGTTTAATTGACTTGATACTTAACTCTGAAAACATATTTTTTTGAGAAGTATACACATAATTTATTTTTTGATGATCAAAAAAGCTTACGCATTTTTTTTTTTAATATACATAAAAAAAAAAATGTGTAAGCTTTTTTGATCATCAAAAATAAATTAATCAAACAGGGTAGATATTTTAAGATAATAATAATGGATAATGTACTATATGTATGTATTAATTAAATTATGATGTAAACAAATATTGAGAAAACATATACTAAAAATGATTTTATTTTTGAATATATATACTCAAAATATTCCTAAATTTAACTACAGAATTTAAATTCTGATTTTGGTACAGCATTGTTGCATGTGGCCATCATAAGTCTTCTTTGGAGCAGAAAGAACCATCTGTATTTCACTGATAATGTAACATATTTAGCTAAATGTTAGTAAATCTAGTAAATTAAGCTTTAACTAGATGCCGACCGCCCGCCGTCATATTACTGCGGGACGGTGGCTCTGCTGGGCGAGAGCCCGTAGCTATACGTCCGCTCTTTAGTGGCCGCTAGGGGGCGCGCGCGCGCGCGTCCCCGCTCTCCCCCGAGTCCCGCGCGCCTGCCCGGCAGGTACGATCGCAGCCGGGCACGCGCGCTCGTTCATTACAGAGCGGGGACCGGGAGCTTTGTGTGTAAACACAAAGCTCTCGGTCCTGTCAGTGGGGGAAATGCTGACCTCCTGTTCATACGATGTATGAACAGAAGATCAGTGATTTCCCCTAGTGAGGCCACCCCCCCATACAGTTAGAACACACACAGGAACACACTTAACCCCTTCCCTGTCCCCTAGTGTTAACCCCTTCACTGCCAATGGCATTTTTATAGTAATACAATGCATTTTTACAGCATTGATCGCTATAAAAATGCCAATGGCCCCAAAAATGTCTCAAAAGTGTCCGAAGTGTTTTTTTATATATTTTTGGGAGATATTTATTATAGCAAAAAGTAAAACATATTGCATTTCTTTCAAAATTGTCGCTCTATTTTTGTTTATAGCGCAAAAAATAAAAACCACAGAGATGATCAAATACCACCAAAAGAAAGCTCTATTTGTGGTAAAAAAAGGACGCCAATTTTGTTTGGGAGCCACGTTGCACGACCGCGCAATTGTCAGTTAAAGCGACGCAGTGCCGAATCGCAAAAAGTGCTCTGGTCTTTGGACAGCAATATGGTCCGGGGCTAAAGTGGTTAACAGCCTTCCAGATAAAAACCTGCCGAAATAAAAAGTCAGTTTCTCTCTTCTTGCTTTGAGTGACAGGTTATTTACATATCTAGCTTGGACATGTTTATCATAATATGAGGTGATCCAAAGTTCATTGTATATTACCAGGATGTGTTATGTGGGGGAGGGGTGGATTTCTCACTTTTTATACTTTGGATTTCACCTCATAGTATGATAAACATAACATAACATATGATAAACATGTCCAAGCTAGATATGTAAATAACCTGTCACTCAAAGCAAGAAGAGAGAAACAGACTTTTTATTTCGACAGGTTTTTATCTGGAAGTCTATTAAAGGGTCACTAAAGGAAAACATTTTTTTTGCTGAAATGACTGTTTACAGGGTATAGAGACATAAAAGTTAACTGATTCCTTTTCAAAATGATTAAAAATAGATAAAAATCAATCATATAATGTGCCTGCAGGTTAGTTTCACTTTTGAACTGGCTTCATGTTTCTGTGAAGTAGAAATAGAAACACAGAACAAAAACAAACAAATCCAGGGCAGTGTTTTGTTTTTAAAATGAATCTGATTGGTTCTGGGAAGTTTTAGACACACAGTAATGACAGCTTAGACCACGGTGAGAAAGCTCCCAGCACTGTGGTTATAAGGAAACAGACAAGCAGGAAGTGTGGAGAACAGAGCAGGATTACAGCAACTTCAAAGCAAAAACGAACAATAATGACATGAAACCAGTACTGCAGTAAGGTAAAGGAAGCTATTTAGCTAAAAAAAAAAAATTCCTTTAGTGATCCTTTAATTTTTACTGAACATTAAAAGAGGATTGCTCAGCGCTGGATTAACTCTGTGTGGCAAGACTGGGCAAAGATGATAGGAAATCTTATACTCTACATTGTGAAATCCACATCCACTTTAAGTATCTGCATTTAACCACTTGCCGACCAGGCTATAGCCAAATGACGCATACAGCACAGTTGCCTAGTTCTGAGATGCCAAAAAAATGTCAGTTATTTCCTGGTTTCTTGCCTAGGAAAATAATGTTATACATCCCAGGAGTTTTCAGGAGGGGTGGAGGTTTTTTTCTCAGCTAAGTACAACCTCATGCCTAAGCTAAGGGTAGATGGGTTTTTAGGAAGTAAATGCCTCATGAATCATTTGCCCTTACTCAAGATGGCCACATCCAGAATGCTAGGGGATTTTTCAAAGTGATTTCTCAACAAAATAAAACACAGAGACATGGATGGATGGGGGAGTTTACTTTTAATATTACAATTAAATAAATAATGTTTTTAGTATGTGTTGCTTAGATGCAGTGAAGATCTGCTGTAATTCAAAAAATAAGATGCCTAATAAGTAAATATATTTTCCTTTTAAAATGTTGTTGAATACTGCAATAAAAGGTGAAGTTTTTCTACTTCCTGATAAGCATATGGATAGTGAGTGATAACGTCATGACTCATAGTATTATATAATACTGTGTAATAGTGATATTTTTCTACAATTGGGTGTTTACTACTGGCAAATGCTTCTTTTGACCACACCTCTTCCCTTTGTATACATAAATCTCTACTACAACTGTACACTGACAGCAGCAAGAGGCACAGATGTGGATGCTGATCCAACTAGCTCATAGGTGAGTGTTATTCAGCTATTGGGCTCATAGGGGATATTAGAAGCTGCAGATTTTGTAAAGCACATTTTAGTAACAGAAAAAATAATAATTCTTTGTTGAGGAAACACCTTTTTAATCTTTACCTTTAATGAAAAGAAAGAGAAGGATAACAGTAAAAGGGATCTTTTTAGATAAGTTGTTAGAGCTAGTCGTATATTCCTTAATGTCTTCTAATATGTACATATTTTTCATTTCCTACATTAATGTCCTAGCGCTAACAATTATGTCACTGAGCTATTATAAACATTTGATAAATGCATGTTATTTTATTTGCAGATTAAGTAATCTATCCAAATCTCAGGAGATAAACGAATATGATGTCTTGCATAATATTTTTCATTTATTTTGTTCCATTATTTATTTAACTATTTTTCACTCCCCCCGCTCAACCACCGTGTTTCTAAAGATATTAATTCTGATTGAGTATAATGATGCTTAAATAGTCTATCTAAAGAAATGAAATGTTTTATAAGCAATGTGAGGACTTCCATGGTTAATCTTCTAAACATGTAAATGGCTTATACTAATCCAATGGCTTCAATATTTTTCATAGTATGTGACCCTGGAAGAAGTGGCAAAGATTTGACATTATTCTGATTTCACATGCTGCATTCTTGTTCAAAGTTAACCACTTGCTTACTGGGCACATAAACCCCCTTCGTGCCCAGGTGAAATTTCAGCTTCCGGCACTGCGTCACTTTAACTGACATTTGCGCGGTCTTGCGACGTGGCTCCCAAACAAAATTGGCGTCCTTTTTTCCCCACAAATAGAGCTTTCTTTTGGTGGTATTTGATCGCCCGTGCGGTTTTTATTTTTTGCGTTATAAACAAAAAAAGAGCGACAATTTAAAAGTATATATATATGTTTTACTTGTTGCTATAATAAATATCCCAATTTTTTTTTCTCAGTTAAGGCCGATACGTATTCTTCTACGTATTTTTGTAAAAAAATAAAAAATCGCAATAAGCGACTGGGCAAAAGTTATAGCACCTACAAAATAGGGGACAGAATTATGTTTTTTTTTAAATATTTTTTTTTACTAGTAATGGCGGCGATCTGCGATTGTTATTGGGACTGCGACATTACGGCGGACACATCGGACACTTTTGACACATTTTTGGCGCCATTCACATTTATACAGTGACCAGTGCTATAAATATGCACTAATTACTGTATAAATGTGACTGGTATTGAAGGGGTTAACACTAGGGGGTGAGGTAGGGGTTAAATGTATATCCTGGGTGTGTTCTAACTGTGTGAGGGGAGGGGGTGACTGGTGGAGGTGACCGATGCTGTGTCCCTATGCACAAGAGACGCAGATCGGTCTCCTCTCTCCCTGACAGGACGTGGAGCTCTGTGTTTACACACAGAGCTCCACGTCCCTGCTCTGTCACCGCTGATCGCGTGTACCTGACGGACACCGCGGCCGCCGGGTACACGCATTGAATCCTCGGCGATGCGATGGCACTGTTTTTCCCCCGCTGCGCGCCACCCAGTGGCACGCGCAGGGAATTACAAAAACATTGATGTCCAAAGACGTGACCCCGGCGCCTCAGGTCCGCGCTGTTGACATCTTTCGACAATAACGCGGACCTGAAGTGGTTAATAACACATAAAGCATTGACCTCAGAGACCAAGCAGCTACCGTTGTTCAGAACAGGGTCAGCAAGCGTTTTTTAATGTGTATGTTCAGAAATAAAATAACTAAAATGTTTTAGGTTTTACATGTAGAACCATTGTCGGTTTTTTTTTCTTTTACCTTTAGCTTCATTAGAGAGATTTCTGCATATACATTTATGGAAACCTGAAAGAACCCCTTTTTTGGGTAAACACAGTTTGCTGGAGTCAGATCAATAAACTGTAAGTTATTACAGTTTAACCACCTCCATACAGGGCACTTATACACCTTCCTGCCCAGACCAATTTTCAGCTTTCAGCGCTGTTGCAATTTGAATGACAATTGCGCGGTGGTGCTACACTGTACCCAAACTATGGGGTAGATTCAGGTACACGTAAATTTGCGCAGCGTATTCGAAATACTCTACGCTGCCGTATTTTACCAGGCTCTATATCGAATTCTGGTAGATTTTTGCCCGTACGATACGGCGGCGTAGTCTATTTCTCGCCTCGTAATCAAAATACGCGATTAGGGGGCATGAAGCATTTAAATTAGGCGCGTCCCCGCGGCGATCAAATTTGCGCATGCTCCGTTCAGAAATTTACCGCCGTGCATTGTGCGAAATCACGTCGTTACGTCATTTTTTTTTTTAGTAGCGTCGTTTACGAACATTCCTATTCCCGGACGACTTACGTAAAAAATAATAAAAGACGTCGGAAAACGTTGAAATTCGACGCGGGAACGACGGCCATACTTAACATGGGCTGTCTAATATTAGAGCAGCTAAAAGCTGGTATAACATTACGCAGCGAAAACATGACTAAAGATGCCGTAAGAGATTGCGATTGAAGATCGTAATTTCGGGGATCGCCGGCAAAAGCTCATTAGCATACCCCGACACGGAAAACGACGGGAAGTCCACCCAGTGGCCGCAATTTTATTGCAGCGTAGATCCGAAGGCGTACGAACACGTAATCCAGTCGAATTGAAGCCCGCAGCAGTCTAGTCATGGTTTGAGGTTTCAGACTAGCTAAAAAACGCGCGTAATTTGAAAGTACTCCAGTCTAACACCAGTTAGACAGAAGTAACGGCTCTCTGAATCTGGCCCTAAATTTTTATATTTTGTTCCCACAAATAGAGCTTTCTTTTGGTGGTATTTGATCACCTCTGGGATTTTTATTTTCTGCGTTTTTTTTTTTTAAAAAGACCGAAAATTTTGAAAAACAAATGTTTTTTTTGTTTCCGTTACAACATTTTGTAAATAAGTACGTTTTCTCCTTCACTGATGGGCACTGATGGGGCTGCACTGACGAGCACTGATAAGGCGGCACTGATTGGCACTGATGAGGTGGAATTGATGGGCACTGATGGGCACTAATATGCAGCACTGATGGGGCACTGATAGGTGGCACAGATAGGCGGCACGGATGGGCATAGATAGGTGGCACAGATGGGCACAGATAGGCGGCACAGATGGGCATGGATGGGCACTGAAAGGTGGCATGGATGGGCATTGATGGGCACTGATAGGTGACATGGATGTACTGTATTATATTGTATTTATGGATGCCAATCAGTGGTATTGGCATCCCTGGTGGTCTAGGGTGGCATACCTGGTGGTGGGCATCCCTGGTGATCTGGTGGCATCCCTGGTGGTCTAGTGGCATCCCTGGTGGTCTAGTGTAGGCATCCTCGGGGGGCTGTGCTGATAATCGATCAGCACGAACCCCCTCCCTGTCAGAGCAGCAGCCGATCTGCTCTCCTCTACTCGTGTCTGACAGACACGAGTGAGGAAAAGCCGATAACTGGCTCTTCTTGTTTACATCGTGATCAGCCATGATTTGACACGGCTGATCACGTTTACCTAGATCGGTGTTGCGGGGTGTCAGACTGACACCCTGCAACAACGATCGCCGCAATGTGCGCCCCCGTCATTTTGTAATAGGGCGGGTGGCAAGTGGTTAAACATAATCATTGCCCTGCACTTTCCTATTAAAGAACCACCCTATCTGGTCCTTCTCTTTAGTGGGAAGTTAAGTAAAATGGTATTCCTACTACTCTCTAGAATACCTCAGCTGTGATAGGTAGAGAGGGGTGACACATTACTGCTGAGTTATGCTGTGTACACACGATCAGAATTTCTGGCAAGAAAAGTTCGATGTGAGCTTTTGGTCGGAAATTCCGACCATGTGTAGGCCCCATCAGACATTTTCTGTCGGAATTTCTGACAGCAAAAGTTTGAGAGCTGATTCTCAATTTTTCCGACGGGAAATTTTTTTGTTGGAAATTCCAATCGTCTGTATGAAATTCTGACGCACAAAAATCCTACGCATGCTCGGAATCATTGAACTTTTTCTTGGCTCATCGTAGTATTGTACGTCACCGCGTTCTTGACGTTCGGAATTTCCATCAATATTTGTGTGACCGTGTATATGCAACACAAGTTTGAGCCAACATTCCGTTGGAAAAGAATCCATGGTTTCTTGTCGGAAATTCAGATCGTGTGTATGCGGCATAACGGATGGAAAACAAAGACATTTCTAGGTAGCATGTACTGATGTGCTACTGAGTAATGGGTAGGTGTGTATGACAATTTCTAGGGTAATATTGCTGCTGAGCAATGGATGAGTGTACAGAGACATTTCCATGGGCATTATGATCCTAAGCTGGGGTGATCCAGTGGTATTTGAATGGGGGATGTGATATTCCCTGAGACACTACACTGCTGGTTTGCATATGAGAAGAGTGATATCTCTACATAAAGTTATTGCTGAGGCACAAGTGCATTTCAGTGCCAGTTCACACCGCAGCATTGTCCAAGATCGGATGTGATTCGCCCCGCACTGCAGTGCAAATCACATGTGATCTCTGTGCAATGCGATTTCAGCCATACAAATAGTATGGCTGAAATCGCATTGCATTCGGACCAAACTCGCAACAGCACAATCAGATCACTGGGTGTTCACACCAATGCGAAATGATTCCTGTTCAAATTTGCAGTGCGATATGCAAACTGATTTGGGGTGTCATAAACTTTTAACTGCCGCCGGGAGACATGCGATATGGGAACTCACAGTGGATTTACAGGGTTCCTGCATCGCAGCAGTGCGAACTGGCCCTAAAGGAACATTTCGGCTGATTTATTCAAAGAGTTAAGCATCTTCATTTAACCACTTACTGACTGTGCTATGGCTGAATGACGGCTACAGTGAGGTCATCTAGTTCTGGGATGCCATCATATGACAGCTTCCCGTGATCGCACCTGCCATGCACCCACTCAGGTAATGACTAAGCGCTAACATTTGCGCGAAATGTGTCTACCTCTGCTCCATCTGTTAACCACTTGTCAAATAAAGCTTAAAAAAAAAATCTTTTGGAAGTGCTGCTGTCTGGAATAATTTCCTTATGTTACAAAGGGCGCCAAAAATACCTGGACACTGCTGATCAGAGATTGGTTCTTTAACTCAATCAGTGGCTCTTTACCATGTGATCAGCTGTGTCAAATGACAGCTGTTCAAGGAGCTAACCAGATGGCAGTTATCAGCACTCCTTTTCTCATGCTGATAGCATATAGAGAGGATAATGCCGCGTACACACGGTCGTTTTTTGCGATGAAAAAAAAACGACGTTTTTTAAAACGTCATTTAAATTGATCGTGTGTGGGCAAAACGTCGTTTTTTGTCTTAAAAAAAACGACCAAAAAAAAATTCCAACATGCTTGAATTTTTTGTGTTGTTTTTCAAAACGTCGTTTTTTGTTTCACAAAAAGTCACCGTGTGTAGCAAAAACGTCGTTCTTCAACCCGCGCATGCCCAGAAGCTAGTTATGAAGCGAGCTTCAATGGAAAAGAGTGGTGAACGTAACCTTGCTTTTTGTGAAAAAACGATGGTGTGTAGGCAAAATTGTCTTTGAAAAGCGACATTTCAAAAACGTCGTTTTTTTACTTCACAGAAAACGTTGTTTGTTTTCATCGCAAAAAACGACCGTGTGTACGCGGCATAAGAGAGTCGATAACTGGCTTCTCTAAAAGGGACATCTACACTGATAATCAGGGCACTGATTATCAATGTCCTGATTATCAGTGCAGTCTCAACAGTGCACACCAGTGCTGCAAATCTGTGCCCATCAGTGCTGCCAATCAGTGCCTTCTCTTCAGTGTCACCTACCAGTGCCCAAAAAACTGTAAAAAAAAATGTTTGGATACAGTGTTGCATAACCGCACAATTGTCATTCAAAGTGTGACAGTGCTGAAAGCTGAATATTGGCCTGAGCAGGAAGGGGGTAAAAGTGTCCAGTGGGCAGGTGGTTAACATGTTATGTAAGTTTTGACTTTAATTATCCAATTATGTGAAAAGCTATTTCCTATTCATGTTGAATACTCAATCTGAGTATTGCATATTTCAAGACTGAATAATTAAATTGAATATTTACTCACACCATTAATAAATCATCCCAAATGTGGTGCTGAATGGGGTAAATGAAAATGATAAAAGGGTGCTGTAAAATAAATTAATCTTACTGTTCATAAATGTCCTGCAGTGATTCTGAGAAGTCAGATCAAAAAAAGATTTTTGGCATAGTTTCAGCACAGATTTAGAGTGCCTTGACCTGAAATGTTTTCCAGAGAAATATACTGCACTGTAAAATGCTTTACTATCAATTTCTCTGTTGCTATGAAATTCTGCCATATATTTCTCATACTGACGAAATGTATATCCCGGCATTCTGAAAGTTAAATTGTTTTATTACATTTGGATGTTCTTATGTTTGCATCTTATTTTTACTGTTTGTTTTCTCTTAAAGGATTTATCTGGGTGGAATTTGATTTTTTACTTTACACAAGTGAATTTAATTAGTTTAAAAGTATAGCTATATTGCATTGTTTTTGAAGATGCAAATACTGGGGGGGTGGTGTTCTTATAATTGATTTATTATAATATATAATATATATAATTGATCTCTACTTTCATGGAAAAATTGCCAATATAAAAAAAGTTGATAAAACATATTGCATATATAGTATAATTGCTACACAAGCCATTTTGTTGCAGCAAACCCCCGAGGGAGCTGCTTTTGTTAGTTCAGTCTATTACTCTGCCTTTCAACCTCAATGAACTCAGCCCCTCTGGCACACCTATGCCTATTAAATTCATAATAATCACACCCAAGGAGGGTAATTGCTGAAACTGTTGCCAGTATGCAATGAAATTAGTGATATGAACCAATATGTTAAAAAGTGTAAGTGATATATATAAATATCATGGTGAAACACATATAAAAATAATACATTGGGCGTCTATTACTAGAACAGAGTTCAATATATAACAAACAAAGAGGAAAGTCCTTTAGATCGACTAAGTTGGAACACATGTGAGATGAGTCGTCTTAAGGCAGGAATCAATCATACAATCCGCTGAGTGCTCCAGATGGTAACTGAGATGAATGTAAAAAATCACTTCAAAACATCATTCCTCCAGGGTCAACTAAGGCATCCAAATGGTAAATGTAAGGGTTGGGTACTCTTACCAGATACGGTGGACACAAACGCCAGCGGCGGTGTGTCAGTCAGGCATATACAAGCTCCTCAGGCTGATGGCAACAATGGAACAGGTGATGAGATGGAAATAGGCTATGTACATAGCCTATTTGCATACCCACTTACCACGCTACTTTGCAAACTTCATGTGATCACCTGTACTAACTAGTCCTTTCACAAGACTTGTACCTTTTATTTGTTCCATTTTTATCTTGTTTTTATTATGCCTAATAAAGGCCTTTTTTATTGGAAGTAACTACACTATGTGGAGTTCTTTTCTCTTCCTTTCATGTTCCCATGGTTAAACATGCATCCCAGTTGCTCTATATAAAGATCCTTTCAGGAGCTCACCGTGTCTTGGATATTTGGGACCTCTGGTGTCGATCTTCAGCCATCTCATCACCTGTTCAATTGTTGCCATTACCCTCCTTGGGTGTGATTGTTAGTAATTTAAAAGGGATCGTTTTCACTATGTTTTTCTAGCGCTGCACTTTTTTCTTTTTCTTTTTGTATGCAACATTGTTCCACTGTTGGTGCTGGCAGCTACACACACATTTGTTATAAGCAGCGCAACTTTTTCAATTTTTTCTCTATTTTTTCCTCTGGCACACCTAGCAATGTGATTCATGGAATAACTCAGCAGGAATACACAACACAGTTCTTCTTGTAGTTTACTTGAAGATAAGTAGAATTCAGGTTAACATTAGTAAGCTAGGACCTGTGTAAGTACCTAGGACTTGGTTGAAACAGTTTAAAGAAAACAGTCAGGAACACTATGCAAACAACGAAAGCAATAGGTAACAATATGTACAGATTAAATAGACTCCCCAATAACTTTTGGAGTGTGTGGGATGCTGTGGCTAAAGGGGAACCCCAGGCTGACTTACGATACCTCTAGTACACACCCAGTGAAATGATCTCAATATCCGTGGTATGTCGCCTTTAAGAGCAACCGTGGCAATGTCCTGGAAGCAAAGCTTTGCATTTTGTTATCTTCACCAGCAATGTAAGAGCCCTGTGGACAATATTTTGATGTGGTATTCTATGAAAAACAATAAAGGTTTCTGGGCAAAGCCCCCTCACCAAATCCCTGTACACAATCAGCGGTCCTCCCCTGAGCGGTTGATTGATCTTTGATGCAAGTGTGTCGCAGTGGCATTCAGTCCTTGAGCTGTTGCAGGGTGTCCTTTTTTAGCATGGACAGCCTGTTCTTCTGGGCTGGAGCTGCATGAAAAATATGTTCCTCTGGGCTGAAGCTGCCTGAACAATCTGTTCCTCTGGGCTGGAGTTGCAGGCTGTGTGTCCCTTGGTAGGCCGCAATTCTACACACACACATAGAGTGCAGATGCTCTCCTGGTGGGGTGCAGGCAACAAAGAGGCTCTGGCCCAGTTCCTCTGGCTTTATCTCCTCTCCCACAGTCCTTTGATGCTGTCTCATGATTGGCTCAGGCTGTTCCGATAGGGAGTTTCCAAACAAGCAGTACTGAGTGTCTGTGTGTGTGAAGAGAGAAAAAGGGGGGGTGAAAAAGCCCACGCTGCTGACAGCTGTCCCCTAATAGATTACATCAGTCTGGAGAAGTACCTGCTACATTGTAATTTAAACATTTTGATCTGTAGCCACTGTAATTTTTTATAAAAATCAATACACTATGGCAACCTGGAACACAGACTTCCCCCATAAATGTAATTGTTTGCTTGAGTGATTTGCTCACAAATTTTTCCAGAAGACTGTCAAGTCACATTGGTGGGTCACATTTAGTGAGATACTCTACAAGGCTTAAATGTTTCTAAAGGAATGCCAACACTGCAGCATTTCTCATTAGAACACTGAGAGCACACAAGCTGATTATGATGAATCAGTACTTCCCATTTAGAATCAGTATCCGAAACTGTGAAAATAAACAGCGTTTTCTTCAGAACAAAAAAAAGATAGGAATCTGCAATATAGTTTTAAAATCCTTGCAATGATCACCCAGAAGGGATAGAACACAAATTGGCTAGCAGCCAATACACCTTTGTGTATATATACATATTTTTTAATCTGTTCGTCTGTTTTGCCAAAGAATTTGTCTTTCTCTCTTAAAAAAAAAGTTGTGCTAGTGATCAGAATGTGAGTAAAAAATAGTAATTAATAAAGTCCATCCGATGAAGTGACATTAACATTGGAATATATAACAGTGCACCCAAGGAAATGTAATGCGTAAAGTGATAACTTCCACCTCTAGTTTCACTGCCACTTACCGACTCCCTATGATCTCCTATTACGGGAGATCACAAGGGCTTTCGGCTCAATACCCAGCCATTTGATGCACACAGCTACAGCGTCTTTATAAACTTCCATCACCCATAGGGGACACGATGGCACAGGATCCCCAAGAAAAAATAAAATCTTTGGGTGTATTAATGTTAAAAAATGTTGTACACTTACAATTAAGCAGATAAATTCAAGCATAACAACAAGTCAGCTAGCTCAAATCACTCCGGGACCTGCGCAAACTTGGTGATGTCAGAATGTCGCTCCACCAAGCGTGTTTTGTCACAAATGACGTCAGCCGGGGGCACAGGCGACGTGCTAACTCGCCACCTTAAATACATCTTAAGGAAAAACCTTGCCTGGTACTGAGCTTCAGGTAGCGGGTTCCTAGGCTACTCAATTTTAAGGAAGGGCAAATGCCCAAACCTATGCTAACCTATAGGGAATGAGGAACTTGTAAATTAGCAGCATTAAAAACTATTTAAAAAAAATCTAAACTTCCAAAAATCTTGAAATTTTTCCATATTCCTGATGTAAATGAAGATACTAATAAAACTCCTATGTCAATGTGCTAATTCCATCAGACCTAATTTGGTAAACATATATTCCCAACAAAATCAAATCTGATTGGGAATAATTACACCTATTGATGGGTGCAAAATTAAGCACCACCTACTTCTCAGGAAAGAAAAAGACAATTATTAATAACAAAAAAAGAAGAAAGTTCTCCGCCAGTCTATTAGACCAAATAAGAATCAAAAGGTATTACAAGGGACACCCACTTATGGAGACATAGCGGGCTCTAGTGTTAATTCCTCTAAGGGAAAATATAACAACAATCCAACATGTTCAGTAATTGTGTAAATAAGACATTTATCTCTAAAGCGGTGGTGCAATAACTTCCAAGATTTTCGATGTTCATACCTTCTCATACTCTAAAATGGCTATCCATGTTCAAATGGCAATGATAAAATTTCAGCCATCATTTAGGTGTCCTTACCAATTAGACAATAATGCTGGTACAATTGTGGAAAAAAATGGCTAAGATTGTTTGATTTTCGCACTTAGGAATAAATAAAAGGTAAACAAAAATTATGCTCAGTTGAAAATAATTTTCACCCCTCCCCTTGGCCTAGAAGGAGATAGAGAAACCTGATTAGGGACATCCAATCAAGGAGCCTACCAATCACTTCCAAAACCCACACTAATACATAATCGGTAAAAATATAAGATTATTTTGGCAACAACTGGATCTGCTACCCTGAAGCTGAAATTGAGTTTACAATATTGAATGCGTCAATCTAAGATGTCTCAAAAATGGCTTTTAGGAGTTGTCAATAAAAGCGTTCACATTCACAACCATATTCAAACCATGAGGGGTATACAGTAGAACAGATTCCTATGTATCCATGACATTTCTAATTTTGACAGCTCTCTCACCAAGGAGCTACCCCTCCATCTATCTATAGATCAAAAAATAGTTTTGGCTGGATCTTTATTGTGGTGTGTGTCATAATGTTTAGAAACCGAATGGAACTTGAAACCATTTTTGATATTGTTGATGTGTTCACCAAGGCACGCTTGGTCCTACCCACATATTGCAACCCACAAGGGCATTGCAATAGGTAGACTACTGTGATTAATGGTTCAATCCAATGGTCAACAGATGTACTTGATAAAACAAAGACATCCTTCCTCCTATTTTTACATATATTTAAGGAGCAGACTTGACACTTTAGCATTGATAATATCCAGTTATTTAAATTTTGAAAAAAGCCAAGGCTCATAAATGTTGGGAGCAATTTTATCCCTAAGTAAAGGGACGCCCTTAAGGATGTAGCTGGCAAAAATGTTTTAATTTTTGAATCATTTTTTTTTTTTATTGGTGATATTATTCAATATTTCCATTTATCATACATTTTATGCCATTATACAAATGTGGAGTACAAATCATATTGACATTTAATAAATATATAAAAGTGCTCTTCCCACCCTTGCACTCTTCCTCTACTATATTCTTTTTCCTTTTTTCTTTGTGCATAATTAGTGTGTTTTTCCTATTACCCCCCCTCCCTCCCCCCCCTCCCTCCCTTCCCTGCTCACCCTGCCTTGTCGTTTTATTTTTTATGTTTTGCATCATTTTACTTTTCTTTAAAAAAAAATTTTCCTTTCTCCTTTTCTTTCTCTCTTTCCCTTTTTCTTTTTCTCTCCTCTCCCCTCCTTTCTACTCCACTCCATTCCTTGTATTTAATTCCGTAGTCTGTCCCTTATCAGTTGTGGCGGAGCTAGTCTATCGTCACATAACCATGTATGCCATATCTGGTCAAATTTCCCCATATCCCCTCTACGGCTATATGCTAATCTCTCTCTAGTAAGTAGCGAATTTACTAGTGTAACCCATTGTCTTACTGTAGGGACCTCTGGTGCCATCCAGTATCGTGCTATTAGTTTTCTTGCTAGGTACATTACTCTGGTTAGCATTATATAGATCCCTTTAGAAAATATTTCCACCTCTATGGCTCCCAATATGTATACCAGGGGGTCCAGTGGGATAGGTGTCTGTACTAGTCTACTTATACATTGGGATATCTCCTCCCAGTATCGATGTAATTTTGGACATCTCCAGATCAGATGTATAAAGTCACCCTGATGTATTTTACATTTCGGGCATAGCGGTGAGTCTCTGCCTCCCCATCTATACATCTGCTTTGGTGTTCTATATGCCCGATGAAAAATAAATAGTTGTGACAGTCTATGTGACGCTGATATCGATACATCAGGTATACAATCTACAGCTCTTTTCCAAGTACTTTCATCTATATTCCCTATATCTTCAACCCATTTACTGCGGCATTTTAAGGAGGTATAATCCTGAGCTCTGGATAGCAATTCCCTGTATATTTTGGATATTAAACCTTTTCGTTCTTCTGTTCCAAGAACTGCCTGAACCAAGGGGGGAGCAGTTATATTTAAAGATTGTGTTTTTTGTTGTGTCTGTAGCGCATGCCGAAGTTGGAGGTACTGAAAGAATCCCTTTGGATTCAGCTTATATTCCTGGCACAGCCGTTCATATGTCTTCAGTATCTCCCCTTCGTATAGCTGCTCAATGAGATATATCCCTTTCTCCCTCCACACATCAAATCCCTCTAGCTTCTGCAGTTCCGGGTATCTTGGATTGTGCCATATCGGGGTGTAGGACAACGGTCCCCCTATTTCCAGGGTTTTCCTAACCTCCCCCCAGACCCTTCTAAGCAAAACACCTGTTGGGGCAGAGCGTGGTATACTTGGCAAATCCATTTCCAGATGCGAGGCGGCCTCTAATACGGGGGCACATCTCGTTACCATCGTGCAAATAGAGTCCTCCTTCTTTTTCTGTCCCCACCCTGCTAGATGTTGGATCTGGGCAGCCAAGAAATAGGTTTTAGGGTGTGGGACTGCAAGGCCTCCTCTATCCTTTCTGAGCTGAAGGGTGGCTAGGCTAATCCTAGCCACCTTCTTCTTCCATATCAAGCTTCTCATCAATGTTTCTATTTGTTTAAACCATTTATTTGTAATCCACATTGGAGAATTATGGAAGAGATACAGAAGCTGTGGTGCCCAAACCATTTTGATTAAATTTGCCCGTCCTACTACCGATATTGGGAGTTTGCACCAGCTGTTACATTTCTCCTTCTGCCTGACCAATAGTGGGCCCAAATTTAGCTGAAGATACTCTGCCGGATCTGGGGATACCACTACTCCTAAATATTTAAAACTGTTACTTATGACTATCTGTTCCGCTCCAGGTGGCAGTGGTCCCTCCATTTTGTCTATAGGCATCAGAATTGACTTAGCCCAGTTAATGGCAAACCCCGAGAAGCGGCCAAACTTCCCAATGATCTGCATCACTGCCTGTAACGATGTTGATGAGTCACCCAAATAAATTAGTGTATCATCCGCATACAGTGAAATCTTGTCCTCTCTCTGCCCCCTTCGGAATCCCGTTATCTCTGTAGAGTTACGAACAGAGATAGCCAGTGGTTCGGCTGCCAATGCAAACAGCAACGGGGACAGTGGGCACCCTTGCCGGGTACCTCTATAAAGCCTAAACACAGATGAGAGATCGTTATTAATGCGGATTCTCGCTCTGGGTTCCGAATACAACACCCTCACCCACTCTATGAACCTATCTCCTATTCCAAATCTTGCCAAGGTCTCCAGGAGGTAGGGCCACTCCACGCTATCGAACGCTTTGGCAGCGTCCAGTGACAGAATGGCCCTGCCCCCTGGATTGTCCACCGGCATCTGTAAGTTCAAATATAGTCGCCGAATATTGTCCGCCGTGGAGCGGGATGGTATAAAGCCACATTGGTCTCCATGTATCAGCTTCCCTATCACTTGTGATAATCTTGAAGCCAAAATCTTGGCCAGTAGCTTCACATCGACATTTAGCAAAGATATTGGGCGATAGGAATCCAGCGATAGTTTATCCTTTCCTGGCTTTAGTATAACTATAATTGTAGCTTCCTGCATACTCTCAGGGAGAGTGCCTGTTGCTGTTACCTCCTGCAAAGTCTGCAGCAAAGGCGGCAGAAGCATCTCTTTATACTGAGAATATACCTCAGCCGGTAGGCCATCTGGCCCTGGGGACTTATGTGATGGGGCCTCGTCTAACGCTTTCTTCAGCTCTAGCATGGTAATGGGCGAGTTTAGCATTTCTCTGTCATCTACCGATAACTGTGGGAAAGAGCATGATTGCAGAAAATCAGTCATTTCTGATGGAGTATATCTAGCTTTAGAGGAATATAAATCCTCATAAAAATTTTGAAAATCCTTCAAAATATCAGGCCCTTCAGTATGCATCTCTCCTATATTCGGCTTAATTGCTATGATGTTTGAAGTTTCCCTCTGACCCCTTACTATTAAGGCAAGGAGGCGTCCTGTACTTTCCCCTTCTTCAAAAAAACTTTGTTGTTGGAAATATCTGCTCTTCTCTGCTGCCGTTAATAAAGCTGAGTTATATAGAGATTGTGCCTCCCTCCATGAGTCATATTTGGATTGAGAGGGGTCTGCCACCAGGGCTTGTTCCCTAGCTTTCAGTTCGTCTCGTGCTCTTTTTTCCCATTCCCTGGAACGGGTTTTAATACCCGAGATTTCCTTTATTAGGCAGCCCCTCAGAAAGGCTTTAAGTGCATCCCATACGGTCGCAGCACTGGCAGTACCTTTATTATAATAATAGAACTCCCGTATAGCCTCCCCCGTGCCATCCGTAGGTGTCAACAGGGTCAGCCAATATGGGTTCACTTTCCAGGGCATGACGTTCACTGTTGTAGTAATATTGATCTTTACCCAAAATGGTGAATGATCGGATAAAAGGCGGGGCTCATACGCCGAATCCATTACCCGATTTGTTAACATCTCATTCCCCAGTCCTAGATCAATGCGGGAGAGTCCATTATGTGTGGCAGAGTAGCATGAATAGCATCTCTCATCTCCATGTCTCTCCCGCCAGACGTCATGGAGTCCTATTTCCGAGAGAAGTGCAGCAAAGGCTGTTGTATTAGCCCTCTGCCCTGCCCCTCTGGGTGAGAGGGATATTCTATCCAAACTTCTATCTAGTATGTTATTGAAGTCCCCTAAGGTTAGTACTGGGACGTCTGGGGAGAGGGCCATAAATTGTGCTAAACTCCTGAGTGGATCGGCCGTAAACGGTGGGGGAACATATATTGAAGCAAGAATGCACACCAGCCCATTGATTTTACATAATAGGAATACATATCTACCCTCTCTGTCTATCTGCTGTTGCAGACACTCAAACGTTACTTTAGCTGAGATCAGCACACTTACTCCTCTGGAGTAGGAGGAGTGTGTTGAATGGTACTGTACCGGGTATTTTCGAGAATTTAATAAGTAGACCAAATCTGGTCGCATATGTGTTTCCTGCAGACAAATTACCTGGGGCTTCATTTTCTCGAAGTATTTAAACATCGCTATTCTTTTGACCTTATCCCCTAAGCCCCTGACATTCCATGTCATCAGTATTATGCCCTTTTTATTCCTATTCATCGTTACCCCTGTTGAAGAGCAATTCTACATATGTCAAACAATAATAAGATGGGGAAATTTAAAAACAAATTCTAAAGTATATTCCCAATAAGTTACCACCTTTCCCTGCCTTTTGATATGAAAATAACCTCTTATGTGTCCCTGCCTCCAGTGTTTATTTATCTCATTAAACCGTGTTTTTAATATACCTCTGTGATCTAAATACCAAAGTTTATGTTTAAACATGCTTTCAATACCTTTTTGTAATGTGAGCTCCCCATCCCTCCCTTTCCCCCCCTCCTCCCCTCCCCTCCCCCCCCTCTTCCCACCCCCTCCCCCCCTCTTCCCACCCCCTCATCTCCCCCCCCCTCCCTCTCTCCCTCCCTCACCTTCCCCCCCCTGCCCATCTGGGCCTACCCTTGGGGCTCTGGCCGCATCACTCTTCCCACTCCTACTCACTCTCACACAATCATTCATCCTAACGCCCCTGAGCTGGGGCTCCGCCCCCCCCCTTATTAAAGTGCAGTTTCAAGTGCTTTCAAGTGCTTTCCCTGTGCTTCTTGACCCTTGTGTTAACCCCTATCTTCCCTTTCCTTCCCTTCTATTCCTGGACAAAAAAAAAAAACCCAGGACAATCATACTAAATTTCCTTTTTCCTATCCCTTCACTTCTATGACTCTCTCTTGTTTTCCTCTAACCACTTTAATACACTTGTTGGAGAGTCAAACATCCGTGTGCCTTCTGCTGTGACTACTCTTAAGCGAGCAGGGTATAACAGGGCATAAGTCATCTTATGTTGTTGTAGGGTTCGCTTGATGGGATTAAAGGCGGCTCTTTGTCTTTGAAGGTCTGGCGAGAAGTCCTGATATAATGATATCTTTGTCCCTTTGTATACAATTTCTCCTTTTTCTCTAGCTTTTCGCATCAACGTTGCTTTGTCCCCAAAGTTGAGCATTTTCATAATCATGGGTCTCGGGTATTGGCTTTCCTGTCTGGGTTTAGTGGGAACTCGATGGGCTCTCTATACAAAAAAGGGATGAGAATGATGTTGCTCCAAACTCTTCCTTTATCCATCCGTCCAAGAAAGCGACAGGATCCGCTCCCTCACTTTGTTCCGGCATGCCTATTATTCTAATGTTACACCTTCGATTTCTGTTCTCCAATTCGTCAATTTTTGCGGCCTGTGTATCTATTTGTTTTTTCAGCTCCATTACCTCTTGTTTAAGCGGAAGTAAAATATCCTCAGCAGCACTTACTCTCTCCTCTAGGCTAACGGTTCTTTTCTCTGTTTCTTTCAGTCTCCCCCCCATTGAGACTAGCTCTTGTTTTATACTTTTCAGCTGTTGATCCATGCCAGTCACCATTTCCTTGCATGCATTTATAGCTAGCAATAGGTCTTTCATTGTGGGTTCACAATCACTTTCTGTAGGTCCCGCCTCCATATTTTCCTTGCCTGTTGTAGAGGTATTTGTAGGGAGATTTAATAAACTTGTCCTGTTTGCTGCAATTCTGGATTTTTCTGCCTCTCTACCGTCCCCTTTTTTAGTGCTTGTAGCCGTGTTCAAAGCTGCCTGTGTTAATACTTGGGCGTTACCTTGGCTTTTCCTTGTCCCCGATACCCCCCCTTGGGGCGCTTGGGGCAATTGCTGGGGTTTTGCAGGGGATAGAGTGGTTCGAGCAAATCGCTCAAGTTTTGCTGCCGCTGCTTTTGCTTGATTTGCTTGATTTTTTGCCGCCCGTGTTACCAAGGCTCCGTTCAGGGGCGCCTGGTGCTGTGCTATCTGTTGCTCGGCACCTTGTCTTTTGGACATACTAACTGGCAGGATAGAGGAGGGGCAAGAGTATACACAAAAGGGAGAGGTAAGACAAGTCTCTAAGAAAGGTTTTTTTGCCCTCCTCTGTGTATGTGCCACCACTTCCGCTTCCTTTTGTTGAGCTGCTAATGGAACGCTAATGTACTTAGTATACACCCGTTTATTCACCCGCATCCAGCGGAACAGTTAATATGCTGGGGATGCCAGAGATCGTACCCCCTGTATTCTGAGAGTGTCTTTATTCCGCACCATTCATTATGTGCTATGACAGATAGCAAAATAGCTTTCACTTTGCGACCGTGCCTCAGCAACTTAAATGCAACATAAATGCAAGAAAATAGTAGCAGCAATAGCAGTGACAGTAGCAGTAGTAGTTAGCAGTTAATAGTTAACAAAAGCAGGTAGCAGTGATTGCCAGCATTTTAAGAGGCAGTAGCTCGGATAAGTCTCTCACATAGTGTTCACACAGCGTTCACATAGCGTTCAATAAAAATTCTTTACTCACATGTCCCGTCATGCCAAGGAGCCAAGAGAGAAAAAAAAAAAAAAAATCCAGGGGCCAAACGTTTTTTCAGATACTTCTGTGCTTCCACACTCCCCCTTGTTTTCAACTCAGCATGTATTTTACCTTGTCAGCATGTCAGCGTGTCAGCGTGTCAGTCTCAGAGTGAGGATCAACGGAGCTCAGCGGGAGTCATGTTCAGGCATCAGAGTCATTGTCCCATCGTCCTAGCCCAGCGCTCCCGCTCGAGCCGCAGCTTCAGGGGGACCGGGGGAGACCAAAGACCAAAGCCCCAGCCGTGCACAGCCGTGCATGTGATCAGGCGCGCAGCAGCGCGGCGACAGCAGCAAGGAATGCCGACCAGCAGGGAGAGACAACCGGCGTTCAATCCTAGGACATGGAGCCGGGAGGAGCAGAGCCACGCACAGCTCAGCTCACACACTCACTCTCTCGCTTCCTCCATCCGGTCACGCCCCGCAGTAAAAATGTTTTAATTACTTGGTCATTGCTCAACAAGGGCCAATGTTTGAGCCAATAAGACGTTTAATCTGATAATGTTAAATGGAAAAAGTGGTGATAAATGGTACTGAAGTACCCCACCACCATCCCCATTATGAACTTTCTCAATCAGCAAACTTGATCTATCTATCACACCCACATGTTCAATGGTATTTTGAAAAGACTCTGAGCTGTAACCTTTTTTGACAAGCCTATTTAAAATACTGTCTCTAAAGTCCCCCACCTCTGTGTAATTGCGCCTTATTCTCAAAAATTGGCTTTTGGGCATCGACTTGAGTCAAGAAGTAGGTTATAGTATTGAAGCCCTCCCTTCTTAGAAATAGTAAGATCCAAGAAATTTACTTCTGACAATCAGTGGCAATTTTAGACTAGCAAACCTTATCATTATTATTATGGGAAGTAAAAAATGTGTCCATTTCAGGATCAGTGCCATCCCAAAGGAGGAGGACATCATCTATATATCTAAAAGAAACAATAGAGGGCGCCACTGGGACTATATAAGAAAATATTCACTCGTGGTGACTATGTGATTAATTATATACCATAAGTATTAGAACAATGGAACAACAATAATAGGGTTAAACAATAATTAGTAGGTGATAGTGATAAATGAACAATGGTAACGTCCACCTGGAATCCCAAACACATAAATAAAACAAATTATAATAGTAGGATGTGGGAAAAATCTTCTTATGAAAAAAATATTTGGAAAGAGTCCGACATATGTTTCGCACGTTGTGCGTCTTCAGGGGGGCGTGATGCGAAACATATGTCGGCGGCTTTTACTCTGGCATCCTGCACGGCTTACAAGCCCTCCGTCTGAGCCTACCTGAGCCCACCAAGCCCGGACCTGTCTGCTACCTACAACCTTCGGTGGTTCATTGGAGATAGGAGCTGTGACACGTTATACTCCCAGTGCCAGGCAGGCACTAGCTGGGGTAGGAGGCCATTCGGCTGTGTGTGCATTTTTATTTTGATTTTAATAAAACGTTATTGCACCATGATATTTTTCATTCATATTTCCATGCATCTATGAGCGTACCTGCTAGTATTGTGGAACTACCTGATCCAGCATGCCCCTAGTGTTCAGGCACTTATCCTGACCTGCCCATCAGACCTACTTTTAAAAGAGAGGTCTAATCATCTGGTAAGCATCTAGCACTTCCCCAGCACCTGAGGTGGAACACGAATTATTCAATTGGTGAAGGCTCTTGCACATCCCAGAATCAGCACATCACAATCCTGCTATAATTGTACACGGACTCTTTCCAAATATTTTTTTCATAAGAAGATTTTTCCGACATCCTACTATTATAATTTGTTTTATTTATGTGTTTGGGATTCCAGGTGGACGTTACCATTGTTCATTTATCACTATCACCTACTAATTATTGTTTAACCCTATTATTGTTGTTCCATTGTTCTAATACTTATGGTATATAATTAATCACATAGTCACCACGAGTGAATATTTTCTTATATAGTCCCAGTGGCGCCCTCTATTGTTTCTTTTACTTATCACTTTTTATAGTCACATACTATATCACTGAGGAGCAGCACAGTATTATATCCTTATCTTCACATTAGTGGAGATCACTAATTATTTGGTTGTGGCGCGGAATACACACATTTTTTCCTTTGCATCTATATATCTAGCCCACAGAGCCAAATGGGGATTCCGTTGGGAATAGATGACATCCTCCTCCCACTTGGCCATAAAAAAGATTTGCCAAACTAAGGGCACATTTAGCCCCATAGCAACTCCCCGTTCCTAAAGAAAGAATTGGTTATTAAACCAGCTGCAAATTCTAATAGCTCCATGATGAACTCCCGTTGATTAATGGGCAAATCCGATAGATTAAATAGGATCTCAAATTGCAACATAATAGAGTCAATGCCACTGACTATAGGACATCCCTAGGGTGGGGGCAAGTAGGGCTTGTGTATATTTTGGGCAAGTAGTACAGGATTGGTATGCACAGGGCCTTAGGCACCAAAGACACTGGGCCAGATTCACAGAGCCCTTACTCCTGTCTAACTGGTGTTAGACTGGACTAATTTCAAATTACGCGCGTTTTTTAGCTAGTCGAAAACCTCAAACCATGAATAGACAGCTGCGGGCTTCAATTCGACTATATTACGTGTTCGGATCTACGCTGCAATAAAATTGCGGCCACTGGGTGGACTTCCCGCCTTTTTCCGCATCGGGGTATGCAAATGAGCTTTTGCCGGCGATCCCCGAAATTACAATCTTCATTCGCAATCTCTTACGGCACCTTTAGTCATCTTTTTTTTGCGTAACACTATACCAGCTTTTTGCTGCTCTAAAATTAGACAGCCCATGTTAAGTATGGCCGTCGTTCCCGCGTCAAATTTCTACGTTTTCCGACGTCTTTTATTATTTTTAACGTAAGTCGTCCGGAATAGGAATGTTCGTAAACAACGAATGACGTAACGACGTGATTTCGCGCAATGCACGGCGGGAAATTTCTGAACGGAGCATGCACAGTTCGATCGCCGCGGGGACGTGCTTAATTTAAATGCTTCACGCCCCCTAATTGCGTAGATTATTTCGATTACGCAGCGCAATATTAAGTGTATCTGAATCTGGCCCACTATATTTTTCATTTAAAACATTAGAATTGGAATCAAAGCCTTTTTTGACCAGTGCTTCTAATGCTTTTTTGTATTTAATGACTGGATTTCCACTTAACGGAGTGTAAGTGTCACGATTAGAGTTGAGCGAACACCTGGATGTTCGGGTTTGGCGGGTTCGGCCGAACTTCAGAAAAAAGTCCAGGTTCGGGACCCGAACTTGACCCGAACCCGAACCCCATTAAAGTCAATGGGGACCCGAATTGACTACTAAAATGTCTCTAAAAAACTAAGAGAAAGGGCAAGAGGGCAGCAAATGGCAGCAAAATGTTGGTAAGAGCACGACAAGTACTCTGCAATCAAATGTGGATAGGGAAATAACTTAAAATAACATAAAATACATATAAAAAAAAATCTTGACAAGTAGGAACCTTCCCCAATGATGGGGCACTATTTTCTCCCACTGACACAAATGATGGAGCACTATTCCTCCCAATGATACTAATGATGCGGCACTATTTCTCCCACTGACACAAATGATGGGACACTATTCCTCCCAATGATACTAATTAAGGGAGACTATTGCTCCCACTGATACCAATGATGCGGCACTGTTTCTCCCACTGACACAAATGATGGGACACTATTTCTGCCAATGATACCAATGATGGGACACTATTCCTCCCACTGATACCAATGATGCGGCACTATTTCTCCCACTGACACTAATGATGGGACACTATTCCTCCCACTGATACCAATGATGCGGCACTATTTCTCCCACTGACACTAATGATGGGACACTATTCCTGCCAATGATACCAATGATGGGACACTATTCCTCCCACTGATACCAATGACGGGGCACTATTTCTCCCACTGACACTAATGATGGGACACTATTCCTGCCAATGATACCAATAATGGAACATTATTCCTCCCACTGATACCAATGATGCAGCACTATTTCTTCCACTGACACTAATGATGGGATACTATTCCTGCCAATGATACCAATGATGGGACACTATTCCTCCCACTGATACCAATGATGGGGCACTATTTCTCCCACTGACACTAATGATGGGACACTATTCCTGCCAATGATACCAATGATGGGACTGTCATGATCCATGTCATGGCTTTGGTCACCTGCTGGTGGCACTGTTTATCCCAGCAACAGGGGTGCAGTTCTGGTGTCCGCCAGCGGGTGTCTCCCATGGAATGGACTCCTCACTAATTGGGATGAACTGTTAGAGGTGTATATAAGCCTGCCCTGCACTACAATCCAGGCTTCAGTATTTTCCTTGTCAGCCTGTTACCTGCCTGATCTGCTAGCTGGAGCCAACCTGTTCCTGATTTGATTTCTGCCTTGTGCTGGACTCTCCTGATTTGATCCCTGCCCTGCCCTGTCCTGGACTCTGCTTCCCCTTGTTCCTCACATCCTTGCTTGACCTGGTATATATGCTCCCACCTTGTATATATTTGTTGATTATTGGTTTGATGTTTGCTGTGTTTTGCTTGCTTGTCTTGGGGGTTTTACACGATTGTTTCACGTGTGCTTAACCTTTTATTAAACGTATATTTTGTCACTATCCTGGTGCCTATTGACTTTAGTGCAGCCCATTGACCTGTTGCCTAGTATTGGATGCCTGCGTAGGCATCCCCTGACAGGGACACTATTCCTCCCACTGATACCAATGATGCGGCACTATTTCTCCCACTAGCCAGCTATGTTTAAATAGCAGATGTGGGAGAATTTGGTGGGCACACAATATTGGGACTGAACTGTACATTTTGCAGTAAAAACATGCCTCCTATTTTGGTGAGGAATGTGTACATAAACATCAGCCCCATATAGGGTGCCTTTGTTTTTTTCTTGAGACTGATTAATTGCCTTTAGACCTATCATTTAACTTTAATTAAGGAAACAAGTATCTGCAAGCTCGCAATTTTGTCTCAATACTATATATGCTGTGCAGTGTTTGGAGCCATTCACCAACCTTTTGGACTTGTTTTTTGGTGTGCTATTAAAACTGCTTTTATGCCGCGTACACACGGTCGTTTTTTGCGATGAAAACAAACGACGTTTTTTAAAACGTCATTTAAATTGATTGTGTGTGGGCAAAACGTCGTTTTTTGTCTTAAAAAAAAAAACGACCCCAAAAAAATTCCAACATGCTTGAATTTTTTGTGTCGTTTTTCAAAACGTCGTTTTTTGTTTCACAAAAAGTCACCGTGTGTAGCAAAAACGTCGTTTAAAACAATGTTTTTCAACCCGCGCATGCCCAGAAGCTAGTTATGAAGCGAGCTTCAATGGAAAAGTGTGGTGAACGTAACCTCGTTTTTTGTGAAAAAAACGATGGTGTGTATGCAACATCGTCTTTGAAAGTGACGTTTCAAAAACGTTGTTTTTTACTTCACAAAAAACGTCGTTTTTTTTCATCGCAAAAACGACCGTGTGTACGCGGCATTACGGTATCACACTATTGTGCATTTCTTTTTTCCTTACACGTTGAAAAAATCTGGAGCACTACATAGGATTCCACATGATCTTCGGAAGATTTCTTATGGTGATTATAAGCTGATCTGCCTAAGTACGCGAGTGCTGAGGCAATTAGTTCTGGTGAGTGACCATTCTGACGGGTGGTGGAAGCACCGTTCACTTTTGGTGTGGTGGAAGACCTTTGAAGAACCTTTGATCACTCTTTATGGACTTTGTGTCATATATTCACGGCTTGATTCATATTTATACATATTTTTATGCACTGTGAACTTCTCTAACACCTTAAGAGAATTTTACTATTCTCACAGCGCTGTTTAATGGACTGACACGTTATATATTTATAGTGTTTGTTTTTCTGTTTATTTTTCACATTGATTTATTATTTAAACGGCAGCTAGGTTTTTGTACTACTCATCTCTTTGATCAGAAAGAGAGTGCATTTTTCAGATCATTCAATTTTCTTTAAACTATATATTACTATAATACTATATATTATGAATTAATATATATATATATATATATATATTAATCTATGTTGATTTTACCATTATGCACTTTATCTTGATTTTAGGAACAATTGCTGTAATTTACCATTGTTTTTACCATGGTTTTTGTTTTCTAATGTATTTTAAATGAGATTGTTATAGCCGGTTATATGTCTGCACAGCGGACGCTGATTTGATCCTATTACAGGACAATGATGCGCCGTGCTCTTATGTTTCCAGGCAGAGGAGTGTTCTGCCCACAGACTGGCAGCAACCTCAAAGGTGCTGCTGCGCCTGCGCGGCGCAGGACGTCTCCACACATTTCTGCCCACAACCTGGCGTTGGAGTTATCAGCGCAAGTGCGCCTGTGTAGGAATGGGTATGCACATAACTGTGACTAACCAATGAGTGCGTAACAGTTGCTCCACAGGCGGGTATATATTATTGGTCAAGGAAAAGCTTAGTCACGCCCTCAGATGAAGTCAACCAATAACGAAACGCGTCAGGGCGTGATGCTTATCCATTGACCTAAGACGCTGTAAAGCCTCCAGGACCAGGAACAGGGGAGAAATTAAGCACAAGCGGCTTCTCTGTTTTGGCAAGGAGAAAGATACAGGCATAGTACCAATACCTTTTTGCTTGAAACTTTTATATTGTGGTACGCACATTTTATAAGCGGATATTATGGGGCTTAATAATTTTTTTTAAACAATATCACATTATATGAGTCTTTCTATTATATGTGATTGCGGTTTGATTGAACAAAGCTACCAGCCGGTGGAGAGTGCAACCTCCAGGATAATACGGATTTATATTCCAGGCCCTTTATTTTTATACTTGTGGTGAGTGCATCCCCAAAAGGGGAGTTAATATATCCCCCCACAGGGTGACCGCCCCCCTTGGTGAAAGGAGCACTGAATAAGGATTTCTTCTGTGTTTATCCATCTGCACCATCATTGATTTCCTATATTTGATATATAGAAGTGTTTCAAACGATAGTTTGGAACTAGCGCTGCTACAGTTTTACGTTGGACTTTGGGACTTAAATGTTTCAACCTTCTTGTTTACTGTTTGGCTTTAGATGTTGTTTTTTTAAGCAGATGCTGCAATTTACATGCATCCAATAGTCTGTGGCTAATTTTCTTAACTGTACAGTCCTAAGCGCTGAGCTGTGCTAAAATTGAAGGTGGGGGTACATTAGCACTCCATTGAGTGAGTATTCTTTACCAACATAGCTTTTAGCTTTCCCTTTGTCCTTGCAGTCCCTATATAAAATAAATTTAAAGCCAAAACTTTTTTCATTTCGGATAGAGTAATGACTTATTAACACGCCTCTCAGGCCTCGTACACAAGATCAAATCTGTCTGCTGGAAACGGTCTGCTAGACCGTCCCAGCAGGCAGATTCGATCGTGTGTACGGGCGAGCTGACGGATTTGGCCACCCGACAGATTTCAAAGCATGCATTGAAATCTATCGGGTGGGAATCCGTCCGCCCGACATGTCTGCTGGTTAGTACACTTATCAGCAGACATGTCGTCTCGCGCCGAATCGATTCGGTGCATGCGCGGAAGTGTTTTACTTCCTGGTGTGGTGACGTGGCGGCGTGAACGTCACCGCCACGTCACCGACACGTCAGCGCGCCGTCTGCTGGCGGGGATTTTGGTTTGCTCGTGTGTACACGCGAGCAAACAAATCCTAGCAAACAGATTTGTTCAAATCGGTCGGTCCGACCGATTTGAACAAATAGATTGCCTCGTGTGTACGAGGCCTCAGAATTAGTTTTTCCATCTACAATATATCCCATTGAGGAGATTTCCCTTCATGTCTAGTTCTGGAGTCGCAACAGAAAGTAGCAGAAAGCTCTTGGTGGTGGTGGAAGATCCATCTTAGATGTCACCATTAGGGATGGGCGAACGGTTCCCCCTGAGCATAAGTTCGAACTTTCGTTGTTCGGTCGTTTGTAGGCATGTGCATTTCGTTTCGTTCCGAATCGAAATTCGGACAAATTTTCCATTATTCGGACATTCGGATGCATACGAATTCCCGAATTGCAATATTAGCGAATTTACCGAAACAGAACAAACGTTTTCGATTCCGAATCGAAAACCCGCAGACTAAATTCGATCGGAATTCGAAAAAAAAAATTCTATTCGAAAAGAGACTATTTGTTTTCTAATCTGGTTGAAATATTTTCGATTTCGACCGGATTTTTCGAAATTCGGTCGAAAACGAACAAATTCCGAAAACGAATTCAACACATGTAACGAACCTAACTTAACGAAATTAATTAAATGACGAATTGAAACGAAACAAATTTTTCACTTTTGCACATGCCTAGTCGTTTGGGAAACAGCCGAACTTTCGGGATGTTTGACCGTCTGTTCACACCCGAACCGACCACAATGCATTGCGGCGCTGAACAGTGTATTGCAAGCTCTGATTGGCTGAAGCAGTGAAAGCTTCAGCCAATCAGGGCACAGAGCACTGTCAGAGTCATGATTGGACACTATCATCATGACTTTATCCAATCATCCACAGTATAAAACTATTCTTGCAATTGCAGCCATTATCAGTGTGATTTTGGCATGGGGAGAGATAGAACAGGGCTCTGATCAGTTCTATTAGTTAGTTAGTGTGCTATACTTTGCTATTTTGCTTCAATTGTCAGTGTAGAATATTAGTTTAGTGTCAGTCTAGGGATAGTGTGAGTGTAGTGGGGTGGACCATCATTCAGCTTTGCATAGTGTGCAGCTAGAGTAGGGACAGCTCAGATAGTTTCAGTGTAGTGACGGTTGAACTTTGTCTATTTGATTGCGTTACTGCCAGTTTAACACCATTTATTTCTGTGTGCTTTACTGCCAGTTTAAAGCCATTTACTTCTGTGTGCCTTACTGCCAGTTTAACACCATATCGTTTGGTGTGCATTTCTGCCAGTTTAACGCCATATAGTTTTGTGAGCGTTATTGCCAATTTAACGCCATATAGTTTTGCGTGCGTTACTGCCAGTTTAACGCCATATGGTTCTGTGCGTCACTGTACGTTTGGCTCATTATATTGCAGTATATTATATTATATCTGTGGAGTGTGTCTGTGTAGTGTGAGCACTCAAATCAAGAGAAAAATTGCCATTAAAAATGTTTCACGTCGCCTTTTTTCTCATCGTGAAAAACAGTTGTGTGTACGATTTAACGACGGGGAAAAAAACATGCAATGCTCAAAAGCAAGTTATGAGACGGGAAATTAGCATAATCGTCCCAAAGGCTGGCGCCATTCGTAGTGCTTTATAGTGCTGTTGTACGTCACCACGCTTTGCTCGAGCGGGAGGGAATAATGGGAGGGGGAGCCGGGTATATGGGGGTATGATTGTTATGTTTGTATAATGTAAGAATTAGTAAAAAATAGGAAAATGTCTCAATAAAGAAATAACGCTTTTAAAAAAAAAAAAAAAAAGCAGCACATATTACACACATTACATATTGTTAGAAACCCAAATAACCCCTTAATTGCCCCTAGATGTTAACCCCTTCTCAGCCAGTGTCATTAGTACAGTGACAGTGTATATTATTAGCATTGGCCAATGTATTAGTATCACTGGAGATCTCGGTGGCAGTTAGTTAGTTCCCACAAAGTTTCAGTTAGTGTCAGATTGTCCACTGCACTATCACAGTCCCACTATAATAGTTTTGAAATAAAAGGATAATGAATTAATGCCCTATTGAACCCTCCCGATCTATTTCTGTAATGCAGTTCGGCTGCATATACAGTAATAAATATTCCTCCTTTTTTTACCAGGATGGCAAGGTTTAAATGAGCCTATGCTGCCAGCACAAAGCATAGTCAGACTGCAGCTCTTATGCCACGTACACACGACCGTTTTTCGCGATGTGAAAAATTATATTTTTTTTAATGTCATTAAAAACGATCGTGTGTGTGCTCCAGAGCATTTTTCGCAATGTTAAAAATAGCCATTAAAAATTTAGAACATGCTCTAAATCAGGGGTCTCTAAACATTTTAAACAAAGGGCCAGTTTATTGTGCTTCAGACTCTTGGAGGGCCGGACTTTGGCCAGCGGGGGTTGTAAATTTTCCTGGCATCAGTGGGACTAAATATCTGGTATTAGGGGGAGGAATAATGCCCCATCATTGGTATCATACGGAGGAATAGTGCCCCATTAGTGGTGCTCCACTGTCGGTGTCAGATGGCAGAATAGTGTCTTGTATCAGTGGGAGAGATACATTGTAGTTTTTAACGTCGTAAAAAATTTACGTGTGTACGCGACCATACACACAAGCTCTCCTGTGTCCCAACGCAAACATTTAGGCACTGTTTTATTCAACATTTTTTTGGTCCCTGGGCATTGCTGGTAACCACTTTACAACCGCCCTATAGACAAAGTATGTCTACAGGGCGGTTGCTTAACTCTGGGAGGCCGTTAATTAATGGACTCCCAGATTCGCGCTCCCGCTCCCAATGACGGAGCGATCACTTGTAAACAAGTCGGCGTCATGTAAGGGTTCCTCCCTCCTCTCTCTGTACCGATCGGTACAGTGTGAGAGGGGAGGGAGCGGATGTCAGCGGCAGTGCTGTGGGCTGGATCTGTAACAAATGTAGTCACAGATCCACCCATCCCTCCCTCCCTGCTCAGCCATCCCTGCTGCAATACTCTGCTGGGCAATACTCTGGGGGCCAATACTCTGCAAACTCTGGGCAATACTCTGCTGGGCAATACTCTGGGGGGCCAATACTCTGCAATCTCTGGGCAATACTCTGCTGGGCAATACTCTGGGGGGCCAATACTCTGCAATACTCTGGGCAATACTCTGGGCAATACTCTGCATACACTCTGGGCAATACTCTGGGGGGCCAATACTCTGCAAACTTGCAAACTGTGGGCAATACTCTGCTGGGCAATAGTGTTGAGCAGAATATGCCATATTCGATTTCGCGATATATCTCGAATATATAGTCGAATATTCGAGATATATTCGCTAAATACGAATATTCGTGATATTTTTTGGAAATGAAATGATTGCGAATTTTCGCTATTGCGAATGCGAAATTTCGAGAAATGCGGAATGGAGCACTCTGATTGGCTCAGAATATTCGTGATATTTTATAATACCAAATAATTGCGAAATTTCGAGAAATGCGGAATGGAGCACTCTGATTGGCTCAGAATATTCGTGATATATTACAATACAAAATAATTGCGAATATTCGGCAAATGCGGAAGGAGCACTCTGATTGGCTTAGAATATTCTTGATATATTACAACACAAAATAATTGCGAATATTCGGCAAATGCGGAAGGAGCACTCTGATTGGCTCAGAATATTCGTGATATATTACAATACAAAATAATTGCGAATATTCGGCAAATGCGGAAGGAGCACTCTGATTGGCTCAGAATATTCTTGATATTTTATCGTAATTTCGCAAAAATGCGAATGAGAAATTGATTGCGGAATTTCGACAGTAACACTCTGAAATCGAATATATGTGTTATTTTAGCTAAAAACAATATTGCGAATTTCTCGAAAATAATCGCACGATATCGCTATTGCCGAATAATCGCATTGCGATTTTTCGGCAATATAAAATGATCGCTGCAGCTACTCGGCCCAAGGTCTCTAATCATACCAGCAATGCTTTTAGACGTCGATGGGGATCTCTAGGATGTGATCTGTTCTAAAAAAAAATTGAAAAAATACGAATATTCGAAACAGCGAATATTCACCGCGAAATTCGGAATATATCGCGAATACGCGAATATGCCATATTCGAGCCGAATATTCGCAATACGAATATTCGTGAGCAACACTACTGGGCAATACTCTGGGGGCCAATACTCTGAAAACTCTGGGCAATACTCTGCTGGACAATACTCTGGGGCCAATACTCTGAAAACTGTGGGCAATACTCTGGGCAATACTCTGCATACACTCTGGGCAATACTCTGCATACACTCTGGGCAATACTCTGGGGGGCCAATACTCTGGGGGGCCAATACTCTGGGGGGCCAATACTCTGGGGGGCCAATACTCTGCAAACTTGCAAACTGTGGGCAATACTCTGCTGGGCAATACTCTGGGGGCCAATACTCTGAAAACTCTGGGCAATACTCTGGGGGCCAATACTCTGAAAACTGTGGGCAATACTCTGGGCAATACTCTGCATACACTCTGGGCAATACTCTGCATACACTCTGGGCAATACTCTGCATACACTCTGGGCAATACTCTGCATACACTCTGGGCAAATACTCTGGGCAATACTCTGCAATACTCTGGGCAATACTCTGCAATACTCTGGGCAATACTCTGCAAATACTCTGGGCAATACTCTGCAAATACTCTGCATACACTCTGGGCAATACTCTGCGTACACTCTGGGCAATACTCTGCGTACACTCTGGGCAATACTCTGCAAATACTCTGGGCAATACTCTGCAAATACTCTGGGCAATACTCTGCATACACTCTGGGCAATACTCTGCATACACTCTGGGCAATACTCTGCATACACTCTGGGCAATACTCTGCATACACTCTGGGCAATACTCTGCATACACTCTGGGCAATACTCTGCAATACTCTGGGCAATACTCTGCATACACTCTGGGCAATACTCTGCATACACTCTGGGCAATACTCTGCATACACTCTGGGCAATACTCTGCATACACTCTGGGCAATACTCTGCATACACTCTGGGCAATACTCTGTATACACTCTGGGCAATACTCTGCAAATACTCTGGGCAATACTCTGCATACTCTGCAATACCCCACAATATGCCCCCCTCCTGGTTATACCGACAACGCTACGATCGAAACCAGGATTGTTTTGTTTTTTTTCATGCTTCCCAGCCTAGAGGTAAGATGTGGGGTCTTATTGACCCCATATCTCACTGAAGAGGACCTGTCATGTCATATTCCTATTACAAGGGATATTTACATTCCTCGTAATAGGAATAAAAGTGATCAACATTTTTTATTTTTTGCGGAAAAAAGTGTCAAACTAAAATAAATAAAGTAAAATGAACAATAAAATATATATATTTTTTTAAAGCGCCCCTGTCCCTGTGAGCTTGCATGCAGAAGCGAACGAATACGCAAGTCCCGCCCACATATGAAAATAGTATTCAAACCACACATGTGAGGTATCTCTGCAAACAGTGCGAGAGCAATAATTTTGGCCCTAAACCTCCTCTGTAATTAAAAACATGTAACCAGTAAAAATATTTAAAGTGTCACCTATGGGGATTTTTAAGTAGCGAAGTTTGGCGGCATTCCACAAGCGTGTGCAATTTTGAAGGGTGACATGCTGGGTATCTATTTACTCGGCATAACTTCATCTTTCATATTATGCAAAAACATTGGGCTAACTTTAATTTTTAAGCACAAAACTGTTTTATTTCCAAAAAAAAACGTGTTAGAAAAATTGCTGTGCAAATACCATGCACGATAAAAAGTTGCAACGACCGCCATTGTATTCTCTAGGGTCTTTGCTAAAAAAACATATATAATGTTTTGGGGTTCTATGTAATTTTCCAGCAAATAAATGATGATTTTTACATGTAGGAGAGAAATGTCAGAATTGGCCTGGGTGCTCCAGAACGCCTGATGGTACTCCCTGCCTGTTGGGCCTCTGTATGTGACCACGTTGTGTAAAAGTCTCACACATGTGGTATCGCCATACTCGGGAGGAATAGCAGAATGTGTTTTGGGGTGTAATTTGTGGTGTGCTGTGTGTGAGAAATAACTTGCTAATATGAACATTTTGTGAAAAAAAATAAAAAAATAAAAAAAAAACTTGATTTTGCAAAGAATTGTGGGAAAAAATGACAACTTCAAAAAACTCACAATGCCTCTTTCTAAATACCTTGGAATGTCTTCTTTCCAAAAAGGGGTCATTTTAGGGGTATTTGTAATTTTCTGGCATGTTAGGGTCTCAAGAAATGAGAGAGGCTGTCAGTACATCAGGTGTGATGAAATTGATCAATTTTCAGTAATTGGTACCATAGCTTGTAGACCCTATAACTTTCACCCAGACTAAATAATATCCATTTTTTTTTTTTGTTACCAAAGATATGGAGCAGTATACATGTTAGGCCAAATTTAAGAAGAAAAATAAAAGCTGCAGCGCTGATCAAATACCACCAAAAAAAGCTCTATTTGTGGGGAAAAAAGGACAAAAATTTCATTTGGTTACAGTGTTATATGACTGAGTTATTGTCATTAAAAATGTGATCGCACGAAAGCTAAAAATTGGTCTGGTTATTAAGGGTGTTTAAGTGCCCAGTGGTCAAGTGGTTAATAAGTACAGGGGCCCAGATTCACAGAGCAATTACGCCTGTCTAACTGGTGTTAGACAGGAGTAATTTCAAATTTTGCGCGCCGTATCACTAGTTTGAATCCTCAAACCATGATACGGCGGCTTCGGGCTTCGATCCGAGAGGCTTACGTCTTCGTTAGCCTTCGGATCTACGCTGCAATATTTTTGCGGCTGCTGGGAGGAGTCTGCGTCGTTTTCAGCGTCGGGATATGCAAATGACTTTTTACGGCGATCCACGAAGATACGAGTGGTCTTCGCAATCGCTTACGTAATTTTTTTGCTACGTACTGTTAGACCAGCTATTTTCTGGTCTAACGGTGCGTAGCCCATGTTAAGTATGGCTGTCGCTCCCGCGTCGAATTTATTTATTTCGTTTTTTACGTAACTCGTTCGGGAATAGGAATGTCCGTAAACGACGCTACTCAAACAACGAATGACGTAACGACGTGATTTCGCGCAATGCACGGCGGGAAATTTCTGAACGGAGCATGCGCAGTTCGATCGCCGCGGGAACGCGCCTATTTTAAATGCTTCACGCCCCCTACTCGCGTAGATGGCTTGCACCGGGAGAAATACACTACGCCGCCGTAGTTTACTGGACAAAATCTACCGGGATTCCACGTAGAGCCAGGTGAAATACGGCGGCGTAGTGTATTTCTGATACTCTACGCAAATCTAATTGTATGTGAATCTGGGCCAGTGTTTATAAGGATTGTCTTAAAGAGCTTGACTGCTGTGACTTTCCAGAATGAATAGTAGAGGCATTTTAATTATTGTATGTACAGCCTGGCTACATTACAATAATGAATTAAGAGATTCAAAATAAATAACGGTGGCCCTTCCCAAAAACCCAGTGCTTTAGGAAGACAGAGAATACTTATAATAAATAAATAAAACTATAAGTTAAAGCTCGATAATAAACCCACAAAGTGGGGATGTGTGGATCTACAATACACCTCCCTCACTTACAAAGCAAATGACTGCTGGTTCTGCTACGAAACGCGTCTGGGTTGGTTGAGACAACTGTCAATCTAAGTGACGTCATCACGCTGCTAGGCGCTGGCGTGTGAGAACACAGCGGGACCTAACTAACAGGCCTCGTACACACGATCGGACATATCCGATGAAAACGGTCCGCGGACCATTTCCATCGGATATGTCCGATCGGGAGTTTGATCCGATGGCGTGTACACACCATCGGATCAAATTCCCCGCCGCCGGACGGCACGGTGACGCGGCGGTGACGTTGACGCCGCCACGTCACCGCCACGTCACTGCACCAGGAAGTTAAACACTTCCGCGCATGCGCCGAATCCATTCGGCGGCGGCGGTGGGGGACGACATGTCTGCTGGTAAGTGTACTAACCAGCAGACATGTCGGGCGGACAGATTCCACCGGATGGATTTCAAAGCATGCTTTGAAATCTGTCGGGTGGAGAAATCTGTCCGCTAGCCCATACACACGAGCGGAGATGTCTGCTGAAACGGTCCATCGGACCGTTTTCAGCGGACATATCCCCTCGTGTGTACGAGGCCACAGAGTCAGGCGGCGAGCGCTGCTCTGATTACCCGTGCCGGAGACCAGCTGCGGTGATGTACGATCGCAATTTGTGTGATATATGCCTAATGATTTCACCAAAATTGTAAGTGCATTTCTTACATTTTATGTGTTTTTTACAATAAACCCTACGGAATTACGCTATGTGCCACCATCTGCTCTTTTTGTTTCCACACATGTGAGTTGATATCTATAAGAGGAGTGGATTTGGATTTTACTCTCAGGCTGTGTTACAATACAACGCTTTATATCCAGCGCTGTCTGGTAAGGCTCCATTCACATCTGAGCGACAAAACGCCGGTCGCCCGACGCTCTTGTCGCTCGAGATGTGAATTAACATTGCGGTCTATGGAGATGGTTCACATCTCAACGCCTGTCGCCTGAAAAAAAGTCCCGGACCCTTTTTTTCAGGCGACATTGGCGTTCGCTCATAGACCGCAATGTTAAAGAAAGAAGAAGAAAAAAAAAAGTTTAATCTACAGACGGCAAGATAAGCCGCGTACGCGGCGTATCGTGTCGCCTAGGTGTGAATGCAGCCTAAGAGTTTCATTCAGCTATTGCACGTGGTGGTGGTGGTTAAAAAGAATTTTATGGTGCTTGAGAGACACATTCCCTCTTTCCTTTTATGGATCATCTTGGGATCACCTTCTTTTACCATCCTTTATTAATATGAACTTTGGACTTTTTCATATTATAACAAGTGTTATTCCAATCAAGGAGCGCTGCTTCATATTGTTTTTATATGTGTTTTGTCAATGAATTAAGAGAGTTCAGGTGGACAATAATGTGATTTAGAGTTTGACTGGAAACTACTTAAAAGATTGGCATTGGCATAGAGTCAGTGATTAATGAGGTGAGAGTCATTTCAAAAGCTGACTCAATTTTGAGGTTAAGGAAGGGAGGTTTAAAGGTATTTTGTGTTGTGTAAAGGGTGTATTTTTATACATGCAATACGTGTCAGACTCCATGCACACTGGGCTTAAAAAGCGTTTTTTATACAATGTTTAGACAAGTTTAGGAGAGTTTTGCATTTTTTCTGCCAGAAAGCTCCAATCAGAAACGTAAGCCAGAAGTTTTATTTTTCCTGCCTCTAAACGTTGAGCTCAAAAGAAGCCTGTAATTGTCCTAATGTGCATGGACATATAGGATAAAATGTAGATGCTTCTACAGGCAGAACCCAAAACTCCTGTAAAAGCAGCACATTTTAAGCCTGTGTACATGGAGCCTTATTCCCCGTACACACGATCGGTTTTCCCGTCGGAAAAAAGTTGGATGGTTTTTCCAAAGGAATTCTTCTCAAGCCTGCCTTGCATACACACGGTCACACAAAAGTTTGGTGAACTTTTGACTGCCAAAAAATCAGTAACGTAAAAAAATATGTCAAGCCAAGAAAATTAAGTTCAATGCTTCTAAGCATGCGTGGGAACTTTCCGCGTTGGAATTTGTACACACGATCGGAAATTCCGATCTGTTTCTTTCCTGACGGGAAAAAAGAGATCCTGCTCTCTATCTTTTCCCAGCAGTTTTTCCATTGGAAAAAGTCTGTTGAGCATACACACGGTTGGGATTCCCGAACAAAAGCTCTCATAAGACTTCTTCCAGCAGGAAAACCGATCGTGTGTATGGGGCATCACAGTGGCAAGACTCTTTTTAACCACTTGGCAACCAGCCTCCATCATTATATGGTGGCAGGTCGGCTCGCTCTTGTGAATCGCCGTACTTGTACATTGGCTCCTTTAAGAGCCCTAGCAGGAACGTGTGCATCGCCGGAGGTGCGCACACACACCCACTAAATGCAGGGGATCCCGATGTGTGTGGCCGGTGAGCCAGAATGTTGATCTCTGTATGTATACACACAAATTCCCATTCTGACAGGGGAGGAGAAAAAGATCTGCTGTTCCTAGTAATAAGGAACAGCGATCTGTCTCCTCCTCCAGTCAGTCCCATCCCCCACAGTTAGAAACACACACGAGGGAACACATTAAACCCCTTGATCGCCCCCTAGTTTTAACCCCTTCCATGCCAATTTACACAGTAATCAGTGCATTTTTATAGCACTGATTGCTGAATAAAGGTCAAAGGTAAAAAAAAATTCAAAAGTGTCCGATCTGTCCATTACAATGTCGCAGTCATGCTACAAATCGCAGATCACCGCCATTACTAGTTAAATAAATAATAAAAATGACATAAATATATCCCCCATTTTGTAAGCATTATAACTTTCGCGCTAACCAATCAATATATACTTGTGATTTTTTTTCTACCAAAAATATATAGAAAAATACATTTTGGCCTAAACTGATGAATAAATTTGTTAAGAAAATTGGGATATTTATTATAGCAAAAAGTAAAATAATTTTTTTTTCAAAATCGTTGCTCTTTTTTTGTTGCTTAAAGTGATTGTAAAGTCTAGTTTTTTTTTTCTATAAAAAAAAATCAAACATGTTATACTTAACTGTTCTGTGTAGTGGATTTGCACAGAGCAGCCCAGAGCCTCCTCTTCTCGGGTCCCTCTTCTGTGCTCCTGGCCCCTCCCTCCTGTGGAGTGCCCCCAGCGGTAACACGTGACTAATCACATGGGATGCAATCTCCGCTGTGATCAATCGCACATTCCGTGGCACGTCATTGCGGTGTCACATGGCTCATCACATGAGCTGTGACCTTCCACATGGCGTGGAGCGCAAACAACAGCCGCGTTCCAACAGCCGGATGTGAGGGACCCACCCCCTGGACATGTGCGGCTGCGCGTGACCCGCACATGCACGCTAACACGCACGCCACGTGACACGCACGTTACGTCCCAAGCAGTGATTCCTGATAACTTAAGAAACCTTTCCTGGTATCTTACAAGGATAACATTTTTTTGAGAACTAAGGCTTCTTTTTTACCCAAAGTGGTCTCCCTTTTACCTTAACCAGAACGTTATCTATCCTCTTTCTATAAGGCATCTCCGGGTCTCTCTTCACTGTTTGTATGTAGGTCAGGTTGTACATATTGACCATTTAGCTATGGCCCCTATTAGACATTCCGATTCTCTTTCTGTCCATCCTGAAGGCTCTTGTAGAGGGGATCTTGCTTCTCATTCCACCATTGCAAGGTTAATTCGACAAGTCATTGTTCACGCCTAGTTCTTACAGGGTTTGGTTTTTCGCTTTCCTGTTAAGGTGCTCTCTACCAGATCCATGGTAAATCCCCTCCCTCCTTAATTTTAAGATTTTCCACAATCTGGATGTATGCATAAATGACAGTTGATGCGAGTTGAGGACATATGGTTTCAAAAGTGTAGAGTCCATTAATGGAGTCTTTAATAAAGATAAAGATACCTTAGTGTTTAGAAAGCTGAGCTTCTAGTGAAAATTGGCAACTATGTTGTATTGCAATAGCAGCCACTTTGTTGCTCAGGGAATTTCTAAGGTAACACGAGTTAAACATATGTGTGGGTAATTAAGCCACAGAAGACAGTCAGTAAAAAGAGTCTCCTGGAACATCATTACACGTGGAGACAATTGCTTGAGCTCATTTTAGAGTTTGTTCCAGTTAGTGGGTAAGCATAAACCTCTGATGTTATCTTTCATTACTTCAAGTCTCAAGGAAGCCATAAGAAATATGGTGTGTAACTGGATAAGCTTCCCTTAGAATACAGACTTGCACATAGCCGGAGAGCCCAGAAAAAGCAAGTAACGAGGAGTAAACAACATATAAACAAGAACATTACATTTTAACAGAACCATTTCTCTTCTGACGGTGGGGCCACCCAAAAACCTAAGTGGGGGTGTATCTCCCATCTGAAGAGTACATTGGTAATGCTCTAGTCCAGGGGTCCTCAAACTACGGCCCTCCACTTGTTCAGGAACTACAATTCCCATCTAGCCTAGTCATGTCTGTGAAAGTCAGAGTTTTACAATGCCTCATGGGACTTGTAGTTCCGCAACAGCTGGAGGGCCGTAGTTTGAAGATCCCTGCTCTAGTCTGTTGAGCTTGGCCTATTTGGGGAACATGGGCAACCATTTTGGGGCCTAAGGACCCCTGCCATCTCCCAATTGTTTAATTGGCAAGGTGATGTTAAAGATGGGCAAAAAAAAAAAGAAAAAGAAAAATGGCTATCTTATGGAACAACCAGTGAACATGCATTGGCCAGGTAGGTATGGTAGGATTGCTGACCTCAAACAGGTAAACGTATATGAAAAGTATGTCCTACTCCTCACCACAGTGAAGTCCAGGAAAATATGCTTTCTTGGGATTTGTTGCAAGGCTACACATACAGTATCTCACAAAAGTGAGTACACCTCTCACGTTTTTGTAAATATTTTATCATATCTTTTCATGTGACAACACTGAAAAAATTACCCTTTGCTGCAATGTAAAGTAGTGAGTGTACAGCTTGTATAACAGTGTAAATTTGCTGTCCCCTCAAAATAACTCAACACACCATTAATGTCTAAACCGCTGGCAACAAAAGTGAGTACAACCCAAAGTGAAAATGTCCAAATTGGGTCCAATTAGCTATTTTCCCTCCCCAGGTGTCAGATGACTCGTTAGTGTTACAAGGTCTCAGGTGTGAATGGGAAGCAGGTGTGTTAAATTTGGTGTTATCGCTCTCACTCTTTCATACTGGTCACTGGAAGTTCAACATGGCACCTCATGGCAAAGAACTCTCTGAGGAGCTGAAAAAAAAATTGTTGCTCTACATAAAGAGGGCCTAGGCCAGTGATGGCGAACCTTGGCACCCCAGATGTTTTGGAACTACATTTCCCATGATGCTCATGCACTCTGCAGTGTAGTAGAGCATCATGGGAAATGTAGTTCCAAAACATCTGGGGTGCCAAGGTTCGCCATCACTGGCCTAGGCTATAAGAAGATTGCCAAAACCGTGAAACTGAACTGCAGTTCCACTCAGAACAGGCCCCGTTTTGGTCGACCAAATAAGTTGAGTACACGTGCTCAGTGTCATACCCAGAGGTTGTCTTTGGGGAATAGATGTATGAGTGCTGCCAGCATTTCTGCAGGGGTTGAAGGGATGGGGGGTCAGCCTGTCACTGTCCGCCAGCTGTGATGGAGCATATACACGGCCGGGATTCCCGACCAAAGCTCTCATGATGGTTTTCCTGTTGGGAAACCTGGTCGTGTGTAGGGGGAAAAAGTTACCGAGCAGGTTCTCGGTTTTCCCGGTGGACTTTTTACCGGCGTGTGTACGAGGCTTTTGGGACCAATTTGGATATTTTCACTTTCACATTAACTACTTCAGCCCCGGGCCATTTCGCTGTTTAAAGACCAGGCCACTTTTTGCGATTCGGCACTGCGTCGCTTTAATTGCGCGGTCGTGCGACGTGGCTCTCAAACAAAATAGACGTCCTTTTTTCCCACAAACAGAGCTTTCTTTTGGTGGTCTATGATGGCATGAGGGGTGAATCTGAAGATGCAATACACCTCAAAATAACTCATGCCAAAGATGTCTATGCGTGTGCGGTATATCCTCTCCCGTGCCCTCCTCCGTGTCCTCCTCCTTCTTTGCTCATCTAAAGTCAGTAGTATAGCTATGACCATGGATGCCCCTGGCATGTTGGCATACAGTTTGTTGTTCTGCAAGTGTGGCTGCTCAGCTCGTCCCTAACAGTGTTGCTTTACCTGACATGTAGACGGATTGTCTAATTTTAAACCACCTTTTATATGGACTAATTTTAGACAGGACGTGCAGCTGTTGCGCACGGCGCGTAGCCTGCGCTGCACCAACTTACTTTTGTGGATCGCCGTATCTCCCTCATTTGCATATTTGACTAGCAAATCAATGGTGTGTCTAGCGCAGTTTTGCGTGCACGGATGCGCCGGTCTATCGAAATTACGCCGGTCGAAAAATGTTAGACTTCATGCGTATATCGTTTTGGGGATGCAGCGCATCGATACGCAGGCGCATATTTAAACTTATGCCACACATCTCCTATAACGCCGGGGTAATGGCTCTCTGAATCTGGCCCTCAGTTTTTAAGTCTTTTCTTTTAAGAGCTCAAGTAAGTGAATTGCATCATCATATTTAGCCTCAAGTCTCTAATCTATGTCCATGCTGAGTAGTTTTTGGTTTGAGCTCAATATTCAGCTTGAAAATCTTTTTTACTCTGTGTAGGAATTGCTCCAGATATGCTTTATGCCGCGTACACACGATCGGCCTGATGGACCGTTTTCATCAGACGAACTGATCGTGTGTGGGCCCAATCGTTTTTTTATCCATCGGTGAAAAAACTAGGAACTTGTTTTAAAATTACCTGATGGTAAAAAAAACGATCATCTGTGGGCACGTCCATCGGTAAAAAATCCACGCATGCTCAGAATCAAGTCGACACATGCTTGGAAGCATTGTACTTAATTTTTCACAGCAGGTCGTTGTATTTTAGGTCACCGCGTTTTGACCCGATCGTTTTTTTTAACTGATGGTGTGTAGGTACGACTGATGAAAGTCAGCTACATCGGATAACTGATGAAAAAATCCATCAGACCATTTTCATCGGATGAACCGATCGTGTGTACAGGGAATTAGTGAGTAGTGATTTAATGTGTAAGATTAAGGATACAAGTCCTGGTCTATATCTTCTACAATGACAAAAAGTGCAGCGCAAAACATAACAAGTGACATTTAAACAAAAATAAAATAAACAAAGAAAGTCCATATAAAGTGCACTGGTGAGTAAAATAATCTGATAATGCTCCAATCCAAACGTGACTGCGTGCAAATAATCCATGATCAGTGACCCACAGGACAGATCCTCCACCAGATAATTATAGATGGCCTCTCACCTGAGCTAATCGACCCAGGGTAAGGTCATACAGCATAAACACAAATGCATCCAGATCGTATATTAAGGGCACCAAACAGCAGGCAGCTCAGCAGTTCCCGGATCCATAGAAATGGTTATGCAAAATAGAAGAAGGGACAGACTAGTGCTCTCTGTAACCAACTTGATTTAATAAAATGAAGGTATAAAACTTACATAGCTGACACTCGCGACAGAGTGTATGGTAAAAAGCATGTCCTGGATCTCCAGGTAAACAGACAGCAAACAAGCGTGAGACGGCGATCGCGGGTGATGTCACGTGACTCCTCCCCCTCGTACGCGTTACGTCCCAGTGGGCGGGACTTCATCAGCGTGGGGCGGAGAGATCAATGTGAACGCCCCGCTCTGATCTAAATAGTGTGCCGTTGCCAAAGCCACGAAGACACAGTCAAATACTTGCAAACCTGCGCCACCTGGTGTTCACTTGATAGAAGGCGGCCAGCACCCACTAACATCAGGGCAATCTATAAGCAGGAATGAAGGTCTCAATGGAAAATTGGACCAGATACATGACTGTATATAAAAAAAATTAGAACATGTAGTAAAAACAAATAGTATAAAATGTAGAAAAAGCTACACAAAGAATTTAATATTTAAAAAATATTAAAAATAATAATAATAATGACGTCATCCGTAATCGCCTCCTCATTACAACCATAAGCCCATATGACGATGAACACCAATATCGTTAAATTATCTTCCATAACAACAATAAATGGTACACATAATCACCACAAAAAATTAGTAATGAGAAAAATATTGGAAACACTTACATACATTTCTCATCATTACAATATCTATCCCCAATACACTAAATAACAAATATTAACGGTTAGAAATAAAACAGTTGAGGTCAAACTCGACATTAAGACCGGCCGGAGAGAAAACCTTTGTTTCATAGATCCAGAAGGATTCTCTGCGACTCAGTTGGCGGATATAATGCCCACCACGCCAGTGCTTGGAGACTTTCTCAATGCCCCAAAACTTGAGGCCCTTGGGGTTCTTATGATGGCATTCCCTAAAATGCTTGGATACACTATGGTTCCTTTTGCCACGTCTAATATTGCTAATATGTTCTCCCACCCTCACATGCAACTCACGTGAGGTCCGTCCAACATATTGCAATCCACACTCGCACTCAAGCATGTAAACCACGCCCACTGTGGAGCAAGTGATCAACTGCTTGATTGGATATTCGGTTCGAGTGACATTGGACACAAATGACTTCCGTTTTTTGATGTTAAATTTGGCATGCCTGCAAGTCGCACACTGGCCACAGGCATAAAAGCCTGACAGGAAATCAAAGAGTTTGGGTCGGGGGATAACTGGTGGATCAGTGACTCCAGGGGCCAAACGGTCTCTAAGGACGTTCAGGGAGCACCGGACCAAGGACTGAATCCCCTTTAAGGATAGGCCAATGTTTGGCCACGATCTTTTCAAATTTTTTGTGTTGGATGTTGAAATCCAGTAGCAATTTGAAATTAGCTACTCCTTTTTCTCCTTGGGGAGGTTTATCGGGTATTATTAGACTCCTGTCAGTATTTCTGACTCTCTCGATCTCCTGCTCAATTACAGGCAGGGGATAGCCTTTGGACACAAACCTGGTGGCCAATTCCTGAGACTGCACTAAATAGTCCGACTCCAGGGTGCAGTTTCTGCGAAGCCTGACAAATTGGCCACGAGGAATGTTACATAACCATAACCGATGGTGACAGCTCGCAAGGGGAATATACCCATTGCGATCAACTGTCTTAAAGAAATTCCTAGTGAATAATTTAGATCCAGATTTAAATATTTCCAGATCCAAGAAGGTGACATGATCCTGAGAAATAGTCCAAGTCAGGACAATACCCTTGTCATTAGTGTTCAATTTATTCATAAACAACTCCAATGAGGGCATATCACCTTCCCAGATCATTACTAGGTCATCTATATACCTGCGGTAGCAGAGGAGCTGAGGAGGCGCGTCATGGAAAACCACATCTCGCTCCCAGTGGGCCATAAATAGATTGGCCACACTGGGAGCAAAACGGGCCCCCATCGCCACTCCGCACCGCTGAAGGAAATAGTCCTTATTAAACCAAAAATAATTCTTTAGCAAACAGAATCGCAAACTGTCTAACAAAAACTGTACATGCTCTGGATTCAGATCAGTAGATTCCAATGCCCATAATACCGATGCCAATGCTGCATCATGCCCAATGATGGTATACAGAGAACCTACGTCAGCAGTCACCAGTATGGTGTTGGATGTACAGGGAATGGAGTCAAGGATTTGAATGATCTGCTTGGTGTCCCGAAGGTACGCCGGCATCTTGCAGACCAAAGGCTGCAAGAACACATCCAAATATTGGCCCAAACGGGACGTGACAGAATCAATTCCGTTTACAATAGGGCGACCAGGAGGCCGCACAGCGTTTTTATGCAATTTGGGCAAAAAATATATTATCGGGGTACGGCAATAAAAAGGATCCAAATAAGCTGCCTCCTTTTTATCAAGGATACCTGTTTCCTTGCCTCCTTTAATCAAAAGATGAAGCTCATTTTTGAACTGCACCATAGGGTCACCCTGCAACAAAAGGTAGGTGTTGCGGTCACCCAACAGCCTACACATCTCCTCATGGTAGTAGGCTTTACTGAGGACCACCAATCCCCCCCGCCCTTGTCGGCAGGGCGAATTACAATGTCATTACATTGTTCCAGCGAGGAAATGCCTCGCTGAACACATTGCCAATTCCTTAACTTTTTTGATACGTAAGCTTTCAAGATCCTTACATACCATATTCCTAAAGACATCCAAGTGTCTAGTATCAGGGTATTGGGGATTAAAAACCGACTTATTTCTCAGATTCGAATGGTTAGAAATACCCGTTGGGAGGGCCCTCTCAATTGGGTTAGAAAGGAAATATTTTTTCATGTTCAAACTCCTTACATATTTCTGAACATTCACATAAGTCTCAAATTTACTTACTTTAGGTTACGGATAGGGGCAAATTTGAGGCCTTTATCTAGCACACGTAACTCATCCTCAGTGAGAGTAATTCCGCTCAGGTTGAAGATTCCTGTGCCGATCATGGCCTTAGCCTTTTGGACTCGTCTCCCCCTCTGACTCCTCTAGATTTTTTCTTTTTAGATTGGGTTGCCCCATAGGAGTCAGACCTGGGGGGGGGGGATAAGGGGGGAAGGACTGTAGCTAATTTCAAATTGCTACTGGATTTCAACATCCAACACAAAAAATTTGAAAAGATCGTGGCCAAACATTGGCCTATCCTTAAAGGGGATTCAGTCCTTGGTCCGGTGCTCCCTGAACGTCCACAATTTATATATAGGAAGGCCCCTTCCCTTAGAGACCGTTTGGCCCCTGGAGTCACTGATCCACCAGTTATCCCCCGACCCAAACTCTTTGATTTCCTGTCAGGCTTTTATGCCTGTGGCCGGTGTGCGACTTGCAGGCATGCCAAATTTAACATCAAAAAACGGAAGTCATTTGTGTCCAATGTCACTCGAACCGAATATCCAATCAAGCAGTTGATCACTTGCTCCACAGTGGGCGTGGTTTACATGCTTGAGTGCGAGTGTGGATTGCAATATGTTGGACGGACCTCACGTGAGTTGCATGTGAGGGTGGGAGAACATATTAGCAATATTAGACGTGGCAAAAGGAACCATAGTGTATCCAAGCATTTTAGGGAATGCCATCATAAGAACCCCAAGGGCCTCAAGTTTTGGGGCATTGAGAAAGTCTCCAAGCACTGGCGTGGTGGGCATTATATCCGCCAACTGAGTCGCAGAGAATCCTTCTGGATCTATGAAACAAAGGTTTTCTCTCCGGCCGGTCTTAAAGCGGAGGTTCACCCTAAATATAAGATCTCTCATGTGATCCAGCATACTGGCGTCAGCGCCAGTATGCTGGTTTTTTTTTTTTTTTAATGGCACACTTACTGTATTATAGTGGAATTCCTTTTTTGTCCCCCGCGGTGGACGGCTGTAGTATTGCTCGTCACATCTTCCTAAAATACCCGATATGGACTCGGGTAATCTCGGCGAAAATGCGGCGCCTGCGCACAGACCTAGGAGCTGACTGCGCAGGCGCCGTATTTCTCCGAGTCCTATTTCGGAGAAATACGGCGCCTGCGCAGTCAGCTCCTAGGTCTGTGCGCAGGCGCCGCATTTTCGCCGAGATTACCCAAGTCCATATCGGGTATTTTAGGAAGATGTGACGCGCTATACTGGCGCCGTCCACCACGGGGGACAAAAAAGGAATTCCACTATAATACAGTAAGTGTGCCATTAAAAAAAAAAAAACAGCATACTGGCTCTGACGCCAGTATGCTGGATCGCATGGGAGATCTTATATTTAGGGTGAAATACCGCTTTAATGTCGAGTTTGACCTCAACTGTTTTATTTCTAACCGTTAATATTTGTCATTTAGTGTATTGGGGATAGATATTGTAATGATGAGAAATATATTTTTTTCTGCATATTTTATGTATGTAAGTGTTTCCAATATTTTTCTCATTACTAATTTTTTGTGGTGATTATGTGTACCATTTATTGTTGTTATGGAAGATAATTTAACGATATGGGTATTCATCGTCATATGGGCTTATGGTTGTAATGAGGAGGCGATTACGGATGACGTCATTATTATTATTATTTTTAATATTTTTTAAATATTAAATTCTTTGTGTAGCTTTTTCTACATTTTATACTATTTGTTTTTACTACATGTTCTAAAAATTTTTTTATACAGTCATGTATCTGGTCCAATTTTCCATTGAGACCTTCATTCCTGCTTATAGATTGCCCTGATGTTAGTGGGTGCTGGCCGCCTTCTATCAAGTGAACACCAGGTGGCGCAGGTTTGCAAGTATTTGACTGTGTCTTCGTTGCTTTGGCAACGGCACACTATTTAGATCAGAGCGGGACGTTCACGTTGATCTCTCCGCCCCACGCTGATGAAGTCCCGCCCACTGGGACGTAACGCGTACAAGGGGGAGGAGTCACGTGACGTCACCCGCGATCGCCGTCTCGCGCTTGTTTGCTGTCTGTTTACCTGGAGATCCAGGGCATGCTTTTTACCATACACTCTGTCGCGAGTGTCAGCTATGTAAGTTTTATACCTTCATTTTAATAAATCAAGTTGGTTACAGAGAGCACTAGTCTGTCCCTTCTTCTATTTTGCATAACCATTTCTATGGATCCGGGAACTGCTGAGCTGCCTGCTGTTTGGTGCCCTTAATATACGATCTGGATGCATTTGTGTTTATGCTGTATGACCTTACCCTGGGTCGATTAGCTCAGGTGAGAGGCCATCTACAATTATCTGGTGGAGGATCTGTCCTGTGGGTCACTGATCTTGGATTATTTGCACGCAGTCACATTTGGATTGGAGCATTATCAGATTATTTTACTCACCAGTGCACTTTATATGGACTTTCTTTGTTTATTTTATTTTTGTTTAAATGTCACTTGTTATGTTTTGCGCTGCACTTTTTGTCATTGAAGCTATTTTGGGACGTTTTATTTGAATTGATCCTTCAGTGCTGGCTTGCATTATTGTAATTTATTTAAATTGTTTTGTTTATTATTTCCAGCGCTGAATTCCTTTTCTTTTTTAGTTTCACCTATATCTTCTACGTCAGACTCTGCTAAAGGCGCAGTGGGAGCTGGCTGTAGTAGGAAGACTCTATTTATCTATATGTCTCTGTGGACTGGGAGCTGTATCTACACAGATAGCAGAGAGAAAGTCATCCCAAACAGCTGTATGTTATGACACCATCTCAGATGTAGCCTGTGTTTCCAAGTGCTGCTTTGCTAAAAAATGCATACAGGCACCCTTAAGAAAGAAAAAAAAATTACAGCTTCCACATCTACATACATAAACTAGGAAAGTACCTTTTTGTGGGTGTGAATATGCCCCACTGTTGTTGGCTGTGGGGCGATGTTTAATTCCATCTACCATGCAAGGCTCATGACAGTCTGATTCTAGTCCACTCTTTCTGTAAGTGCAATTCATACTTATGAAAATAGTATACTTAACCACTTGCTTACTGGGCACTTAAACCCTCTTCCTGCCCAGGCAAATGGTCAGCTTTCAGCGTCATTACTCTTTGACTGACTCATGCTAGACTGTACCCATATTATATTTTTGTCTTTTTTTTCACACATTTGAGCTTTCTTTTGGTGATATTTATTCTCTCCTGTGGTTTTTATTTTTTGCTAAACAAACCAAAAAAAAAAAAAAAGACTGAAAAATAAAAGCAATTTTCATAGTTTAGCAAACAGGTAATATTTCACCTTCAATGATGTGTGCTGATGGGGCTGCACTGATAGGCAGCACTGATGGGCACTGATAGATGGCACTGGTGGGCACGGATGAGGCTGCACTGATGAGACTGCACTGATAGGCACTGATATGTGGCACTGATGGGCATGGTAGGTGACACTAATAGGCAGCACCAATAGGCAGCACTGAGGATGAGGCACTAGTGTGCATTGATAGATGGCACTGGTGGGCACTGCTTAGCAGCAGTGGGTCTGGAGTATGCAGGACTAATGTCCTGTTTACTCCAGACGGTGATTGGCTTTTTTTTCCCCTCACTCTGATAGCATGAGGGGAAAAAAAGCTGATTACTGGCTCTGTTTACATCACATTTTCAGCTGTCATTGGCTGACAGCTGATCATGTGGTAAGGGCCTGGGATCGACCCCTTACTCTGATCTGTGATCAGCCGAGTCTCATGGATTTGCTGATCACAGAGCAAGCCGCTCATGCCTCGCAGGGTGTTTGCAGCCATCACATGCATAGGAGGATGTACATGGACGCCCTCCCGGCAATTTAGGCATATCGCTGGGGGAAGCTTGTAGTGCCCTGCTCCCAATGAGTGGGCGCTATGTGTTAAAATTTTAGTTATCTGAGCAGTAGTTGGCTCAGAAGGATTGTGTCTAAATTGTGGCTCTGTCTCAGTTTAGCTGGTTGCATGATTTTCCTCCTGACGTTGGGTGTTGCTGTCACCGCTTCTTTTCCCAGAAGCTGCCCAGGGGGCATGGTGAATTCGCTGTGCATTCTGGGATAGGGTACTTAAAGGGCAGGCACCATTTTATGGGGTTTGTCTTCCGATCCTCACCTGAGGGCCCTCCTGGCCTCAGGAATGTGTTGGTAGTTTCTGCCTGTAACGGAATGACCCGTGACGCCCAGAGACTTTTGAGAGATGGGGGATACTCCTGTGCCAGTGTCAATAAGGACTCTTGGGTCTAGGGTCACCCTGTGCCCCTTTTGGGCATAGGGTGGCTGATAAATCATAATTCATGTATTGCAGAAGATGGGACAGAATACAGGTGATTTCATGTTGACCCACAACCGGTCAATAAGAATGACTCTTTCAATGCTTAACCCAGGCTGTTGGGATTCTAAGTGAGTCAGGCTTCTGAAAGAACTTTCATAGATGTGTTGTGACTCTAAAGGTCAGACGTCTCTCTTTAGGTGTATTGAATTAGCATGTCAATTATGTTTAGTAAAGGAATGTGTTTTGTGTAACAGTTGAGAGGAACTTGTTAAGCTGTAGTAATTACCTCCTCTAATTGCGGAGACGGGACATCTGGGTGATGACTAATAATTACCTCAACTGAATGTCATTATCTAAAAGAATGCGATTGAAGCCCCATTGTGTGATGTGTGGGTGGATAGTTCTTTGTCCCTGTGATTAACTTTAACATGCTGTACTGTATATAAGAAAGCTAAGATACCATTAAAGGGTTCATTCATCTGAAACCAGAGAGAACAGAGCGTGTCTCGTCTTAATTCTGGGGGAATGGATCGGGTCTTGTCGGCTGGATTGTCAGAGTGTCGGCTAAGCTGTCTTGTCTTGGGTTGATGGAAGATCGTAAACAGTGGTGACCATTACACCGCCTTGGGGCCACGTTGGCCTGAGGCCTTGCAACTGAGATGTAGGCCCAGGAGTTACTGGGGCCTACTGAGCCAGGGATAATCCTGTGTCACCTTACCTGATGGAAGGGACCGAGCAATTGGAGAATGTATCCGGATCAAAGTTTACCTCACAGTGCTGCCGGAATGGCTGAGAGATCCTGGCACTAAGAGCTGTGTTCTTTTCCTATAGAAGCTAACGCAGTGAGAGGTTGCACAAGTCTGTGGCAGAGACTAATGAACAAATTTTATAAAGTCAGTGATAGAGACTTTCTTTGATCAAGCTTCACACCGGCTGATAGGGCAGTGAGAGTTGACATATCCGGTGGTTGCTGAGTGCAGCGTGTAGACCGGTTTTCCTCTGGACCTAGGAGAATATCTGTGATCTGCAAGTAAGATATCTGAGTCCTCCCTATCCCTCTATCCCTCTGTTGGAAAGTTTGTTCAATAAAACCCTTGAAAGAGACTTTGTGTTGGTGCAGACATTTCTTCCAGATAACTCTTTAAGGAGAACTCCTGAGACGAAGGCAAAGAACAGTAAGGTAACGGTAGGCCCAAATCTAAACCAGCAGCTCCTTCGGGGGTAGTGCTACACAAGATTAGGTATAGTAATGAGAAAGGTGTGGTCCAGAGAGATTAACATGCCCTAAAAACATTTTTAAAAATCCAAATAGACAGATGAAAATGTAAAGCTTTTATGGAGGGGGTAAGAGATAAGCACATTGGGATGGCTGGGCCAGAAGTGACAATAAAAAATGGTTACAATTTTATTATGAAAATTGAAATTCTACCCTGTTAGACCTTTTAAAGAGAAATAATAATATCTTTTGAGTTTTTATGTCGGTTTCCGGGGACAGTCCCCGGATTGAGGAGACTGTGCCCAGACCAAGTCTGTGCCCGGTTTTGTCCCCGGACTGGATTTGAACAGTGGCTGGGGCAATTTCAAAGTCAGTCAGTGCCGATTAATAAAAATCTGAATTACACTCCCCCGCTCCAGCGCACCTACTAGCTTCGGGGGGGGGGGGGGGTATATTTTCTCCGTTATCTGTGCCCCTTTCTGATGATCATGTGCTGGTTAGAGTGGAGGGACCATTTCTTCAGTTTCGGGCGCATTCTTATTCTGCTTCCAATCGCATATTCTTCTGCCTTGGCTCAAGTCCCGGCCAGCCGCCTGCATGTTTATCTCCTTGCCGTCCCTGGCGGAGTGATCTTCCTCCGCTCCCCACCCAGTAGTAGCCGGGGCCTGCAGAGTGAGACTTGAGAAGTTATGAGGATCGTTGGGCTGCCAGTGCCTTCAAGGCTTCAACACCGATGTGATTTGGGGGTTACTGTGAAAATACTACATTGCACTTTGTCTGTCTTTATGGCATAATGGATGGTATCATTACTCACAGGCAGTAGTCACTCGATCATGGCCCTGGCTGGCTCTGTCACAGTGTGTCACATAACATGGCTGCTGGATGCTGATCTTTAGATATGTGCATTCCCGTTCGTACGAATGTTATTTTCGTACGAAAATGTTAATTTTTGTACCAGTGGAAAAATGTGTACATACGAAAAAATTAAAGCACAAAAATACGAAAACTACGGGATTACGAATGAGCCGCATAACGAACTGCAAATACGAATGAACGTTCCGACAAAAATACGACAAAAAGAAAACGGCAAAAGAATGAAAATTACATCTATAACAACAGATTTGCATTCTGTATTTTGAATTCCTTTTTTCTGTTCGTATTTTGGATTCAAAATACAGAATGCCAATCTTTTGTTATAGATGTCATATGAACATACGACTGAAAATACGAACAGAAAAAGGATTTTCGTCATTTTGTACTTTCGTAAATATATTGCGGGATTCGCGGCACTTTCAACACGCGGCTCATCCATATTAACTATTGTTAAGCCCCATACACTTGGTCAGACTTTTTTAACAACAAACATAAAAACGATCGCTTTCGCCATTTTTGGGTTCAAAAGTCTGGCCAACTGATTTCTGTTCAAATGAAAATCCACAGAAAAGTTTATTTGGCTTTACTGTACTACTCACTGTACTCACTGTACTAGTGTACTCGGCACAAAAGAGAAGCTGCTTCACTAACTACACTCACTCACTGCCCATTCAAAAAAATGAAAATGACATCTATAACAAAAGATTTGCATTTTGTATTTTGAATCCAAAATACGAACAGAAAAAGGATTCAAAATACAAAATGCAAGTCATTGACGAAAATTCACGAAAATTATTGTCTAACAAGTAACGAATATGAATTAAACAGAATAACGAACCATCCCGCATGTACAAAAATAAAACTGTAACGAAAATACGAAACGATCGGAATACGGTACGAAAAACATACAGGAACAAACAGGAAAACGGGCGTTTTACCAAAAACGAACGGAAACGAACCTACGGAACGATACGAAACGGAACAAAAAAAAAAAACGAAAACATTTTCTGTGCACATGTCTACTGATCTTGTTAACTTATTGGTCATAAGTATCAGCACCCAGCAGACATGTTATGTGACACACTGTGACACAGCACTGCCAGCCAGAGCCATGATGCCTGCTACCTGTGAGTTATCATAATGCTGATGATGTTAACCAGTTGCTGATTGCCTGATATCAGATTTACTGCTACAGGGTGGACGTATATATGTGATCCTGCATTTCTGAGTAAGGGACTCGATGTCCACTGATACCCGCTGATCGTTATGTACATAGGCACAACGGTTGTCTACCTATGTAAACCAGGCAGATTGCTGTTCTGTCATTATGGAAGACTACAGGTACAAAGCAGGTACAGGGATTTATTCCTTCCCTTAGTAAAAGCACCTCCCCCACAGTGTAAAAACACTTGTTAGGCACACTCTTAATCCTTTGTTTGTCCTAGATGTTATCTCCATCCCAGCTAGTGTCATTAGTACAGTGACAGTGCATATTTTTAGCACTGATCACTGTATTAGTGTCACTGGTTCACACAAAGTGTCACTTAGTGTCCGATTTGTCCGCCACAATATTACAGTCCTGAGTCGCTGATTGCTGCCATTACTAGTAAAAAAAAATATGTCCCCGGATTTAATTTTAAAAATCTGGTCACCTTACCATGAGAGGAAGATGGGGGTCACAATGATTTCATCTTTTTCCATACCCTTAAAGCGGTGGTTCAACCTAAATATACTATGTCCCATGTGATCCAGCATACTGGCATCAGCGCCAGTATGCTGTTTTTTTTTTTTTTAATTGGTCCACTTACTGTGTAATCCTAGGTCTGTGCGCAGGCGCCGTATTGCGCCGGAAATACCCGAGTCCTAAATCGGCTATTTTCGGAAACCGCGACGGGCTATAGCGGCGCCATCCACCGCGGGGGAAATAAATGAAAATTAAGGATTACACAGTAAGTGGACCAATTAAGAAAAAAAAACAGCATACTGGCGCTGACGCCAGTATGCTGGATCACATGGGACATAGTATATTTAGGGTGAACCACCGCTTTAATGAATCACCTATCTTTAAATACTATAAAAAAAACTAAGATATTTACATGTTCTGATTGTGGTTAAATAGAAGGACCTGATACAGCAATAAAGTTGACTGGATTGTTCTCAAGGAGAAATCACACATCTCTAACAAAATCTATTGTGAAGACTCTAATGCCACGTACATGCTTACATGATATATACGTCGGCGTAAGTGCTACGTGAATCTGGGCCATAGTATCTACAAGAGTAATACAATTATCCATATAGAATAATTGTATGTGATATTGATATACCGTTATATTGTATCATTTACCAAAATTCCTGATTTTGTATCTATATATACACCACTATACAAGCAGATACACATTATGAAAATTTTACTTATTACTAATATTTACCTCGAAAATATTTCAGAACAAGTATTTCTGCCCTTAGACAAGCTTAGTGGTTGGAAGTGGTATTACCTAAATTAACAAAAAGGTAATCAATAGATCTTTCAACCAATGGAAAAGAAGTTACACCTTCTAGGCTAGGTTTATTATATTTTTTATGAGCCTATTGTCCAAAATGGTATATAGGATCAGGATAGATGCCATGGAGAGACACTCAATCAAACACACAGACCCACACACTCCATTCATCAACTCATATCTTCACATTCATGAAGATTCTTTGACTCCTGATACTTTGGAACTCTGAGGTCGCAAGAATTAATTCCTCTTTAAGTAGAAGACATCTGGGAAGCCACGGCAGCCATTTTTAAACTCTGGCAACCAGCATTTCAGACCAGTAGCCATTTTGGAAAGGGTAATTATGTCGTATTGATTTATACCTTATATTCACTCGTGTTATTTTAAATATTTACTTATTGATTATTATACAGTTGGATAATTAGTTCTCTCTAATGAATAACTGCCTTTTAGATTTTTCTCTAAACTTAAATTTGTTATTAGAATTTTTATAGTTCCCATTCTATTGAAATATCAAACGTCTAATTTTATTTCATGTTAATTATCACTTACTTACCTGCAGTATAGTAACGGTTGAATTAGTGAAATACAGACATTGGCCCAGATTCACGTACATCGGCGCATTATCGGTCCGGCGTAGCGCACCGCCATTACGTTAGACTTGCGCCATCTAGCCGCGTAATCCCCCGATTCACGTAGCTTTTGCGCAGGAAATTGCGCAAGCGTAAGGTTTTTTCCAGAGGCGTAAGGAGGAGTAATACAAATTGGGAGGGACGTGGGCGTGTTACATTGAAATGAGCCGTGACCCCATGCAAATGAAGGGCCGGCCGGCTCGCGCATGCGCGCTTGAACGAGACCATGTCAGCTCCGCTGTGCGCATGCTCACAACTCGGGAGCGGCGCAATTAGTGAAATTGGAATCTAGGCAACGTTGTGAACTATGCAGACAGCATAAATAGACACACACAAACGCACTTGCATTGCAAAAGTACATCCCTTTGTGTCCCTTCCCATTTAACCAAGTGCTTTTGTTCCTGTTGTTCGTTGCAGTGTGTCTTGTAGTTGTCAGATTAGTGTTCTGTGTGATCAAGTGCTTGTTGGTATATTTGTGAAAGTGTTTTTGATAAGTGTTTGAGAGACTGTTTGTTTGATATATTTTTGTTCGTTTGTTTTCTTGCTTTATTTTTTTTTGTGACTGTTTCTTGCTGAGTGCTAGTGTGATATTTGGGTGTTCGTTTTCTCTTTGTGTGTGTTCTTGCCTGATTGGTTGTGCTTGTATTTGTGACAGATTTTTGGTGACTGGTAGTGAGTTTGTTTGGAAGTATGACTGAGAGAAAAAGAAAGCTCAATTTTACTGTGGGGGAAAAAAGAATCCTTGCCCGGGCCATTAGCGAGTATGGGCGTTTTCTCCACGGCCCGCAGAGTGCCACCACCACCCCGGCCAGGAGGAGGGAGATATTGGATAGGATCACGGAGCAGGTGAATTCATCGGGGGAGGGGGAGACACGGACCCGGTCTGGGATCGACAAAAAAATAAATGATCTCCGGCGTCAGGTGAAAAAAAAACTGGCCGCAATGCATGCCCATGCCAGGGGCACAGGAGGGGGCCCACCATGCCGTATTAGGCTTACAGCGACGGAGCATGTGGTGGCCCTGACCTTTCACCGGCATGAAGTGGAGGGCCTGCCAGGCTTTGACACAAGTCCGGTCCCCGCGGTGCCAGGTAAGGTTTTTTTTTCTATCAGGTGTGTAGCATGTGTGGGGGAGGGGGTGAAAGGGAATATGTGGCAAGTGTGTGGATCCTCCAACCTGTGAATGGTTTGTGTCATCCACAGATGTGCAGGAGGGTGCAGGGCCATCTGGCCTGACCGCTCCAACACCAGGACAGCAGCCTAATGAGGCCCCCCCAACAAGGCCACAGTCCGCGGAGGAGGTTCGAGAGGAGGAGGATGACCATGAGGAGGAGGATGACCATGAGGAGGAGGACGATCAGGAGGAGGACGATCATGAGGAGGAGGAGTCAGGCACTGGACGAGTGGTTTGTGCGGACTCTTCCCCTCTGGCTGGCAGAAGCCTGCCCTCCCTAAGGGGGAGCCCCCCCCCTCCTCCCCCAACATGGCTCCCCTCACAAGGGCCTCCCCTTCTCCCCGCCCACAACCATCACCTGGAGGCAGGATGTCATCCCAGAGCACCAGGGGGGCGCCCAATCTCCTGCCCGCCAGTCTGCGAAGGGACCAGGCCCTCCAGACCCGCCATCTGGGACAGCTCTGCCAGACTTTTGGGCGGGTGGAGGAGAGCCTGTCCTCCATGAAGGATACGCTGGGTAACCTGTACTCCCACTCCCGGGCTTTCACAACCTGCCTAAATGAACTGCAGACTACAGCAGCAGGCGTTGGGCAGGATGTGATGGCCCTTACCCAGGCTATCCAGGCCAATACGGCAACAATTGGTGCTTCCCTGGACAGAATTGCCGTGGCCTTGGAGGGCAGGCCGCCAGGTGGGCAGATATCAGGGGCTGCTCCTCCTTCCCCGGGTTTGCCCCTCCCCCATGAGTCTCCCCTGAGGGGCCGGGGCCGTGGCCGGGGCGCCCCAGGCGTGGCTCACGCAGAGGGCAATAATTTCCCCCCCCCCCTTTTTTTTTTTTTTGGCTGACATTTTTTGCATTTTTTTTTTTTTTGCTGACATTTTTTTGAAATTTTGGGTTGTGCATGGTGTTTGAATGTGGGGGTGACATTCCTGCTGGAAAAGGGGTGTCATCCTCAATTTTGGTGGAGAAGGGTTCCCCAGGACCAGGGAGAAGTGATTCCCAGGTCCGTGTGAATGGTGTATGAATGTACAGTGACATAATTGGAGCCTTGACGTGGCGTTACTGCTCACCAGTCCTGCATGGTGGACTGGTGCCAATCCAATTTGATGAGGATGTGGGGTGTGTGTGCTAGGGACCACAGTGGTGTGCATGCATGCATTCTCATTGTGCCATGATTAATGTGTGTGTTTAACGTGCAAAGATGCCCAATGTGAGCTGTCTCCTGACTGCTCTTCCCTCAGAAGACGGGGTATCCTCGGTTAGGGGTTGATTGTCTGGTTGGGGGGTCAGGTCATCACGTAGCTCAACCTGCAGGCCCTTCCTCACTGCGAGATTGTGCAGCATGCAACATGCAACGATGATATGGCACACGAAGTTTGGGGAATACAACAGTGTACCCCCAGACTTATCCAGGCATCGGAAACGTGACTTCAGGAGGCCAAAGGTGCGCTCCACCACTGCTCGGGTTTTGATGTGTGCTTGATTGTATCTTTCCTCCCCTGGGGTTTGGGGGTTCCGGATAGGAGTCATGAGATGGGGTCCCAGTGCATATGCAGAGTCACCTGGAAGGGAAAAGACAGGAGAATGTTAGTCATGCATGTGCCACTTGTGAGGTGTGCATCACGGGAGGGGATAGTCATGCCTGACTCCCATGTCACTCACCAACCAGCCAGGTGTTCCCATACACGTTCTGATCGAATTCCATTCGGATGTGGCATTGATTGTAGATGTAGCTGTCATGGGTGGATCCGGGGTGTTTGGCACGGACGTGCCATATGAGGCCTTGGGCATCAACTATCACCTGTACGTTGATGGAGTGCCAATTCTTCCGATTGCGGTACATGTGCTCTGTCTCCAGGGGGGGCTGGAGTGCCACATGTGTGCAATCAATGGCCCCGATGGTGCGTGGGAATCTGGCAATTCTGTAGAAATCTGTCATTGCCTTCAGCCGCAGGTCCTCAGTGGTGGGTTTGATGATTTGGTTGGCCAAGCGTGTGAGGATTGCTGGGACAACCTGGTGCACACATCTGCTCATGGAGGATTGTGACATCCCAGCCACCACTCCACTTGTACGCTGAAAAGAGCCACTGGCAAGGACATGGAGTGTTGCCAGGACCTTGACCAGTGGCTGCACTGCATGTGAGCGGTGTGTTGGGCTGGTGATGTCCTCCTGCAGGGTTGTGGTTAATTCCAGGATGGCATGAGGGGGGAATCTGAAGATGCGATACACCTCAGAATCACTCATGCCAAAGAGGTCTATGCGTGTGCGGTATACCCTCTCCCGTGCCATCCTCCGTGCCCTCCTCCTTCTTTGGTCATCTAAATTCACTAGTGCAGCTATGAGCGACGATGCCCCTGGCATGTTGGCAGTCAAATTGTAGTGCAACACGTGTGTGTGTGTGGTCTGCTCCTCACTAACGGTGTTGCTTTCTGTGAGATGTAGACGTTTTTTCAAAATTTAGACCAGCTTTTAGGTGCTCTAACTTTAGACAGGACATTTTGCTGTTGCGCACATCGCGTAGCCTGCGCAGCAACTGCGTTTTTTTGTGGATCCCCGCAACTCCCTCATTAGCATATTTGACTAGCAAATCAATGGTGTGTCTAGCGCATTTTTGCGCGGACGGATGCGTCTGTCTAACGAAATTACGCCGGACAAAAAAAAGTAGATTTCTGGCGTAAATCGTTTTCTGAATCGCGCGCATCTAAACGCACGCGCACATTTAGACTTACGCACGCGCAACACCAGTTGCGCAGGCGTAATCGCTCTGTGAATCTAGGCCATTCTGTCTAATCTTCATATTTATTTGCTTACTGATTATACAGGGACGTTTTATAATTTCTGTGTCATTTAAAAAGTTACAACACTACCATTAGCAGGTGTCTTAATTTTTTTTCTTAATTTTATGTATCACAATTGGCATTCTTAATTTTATGTGACATGAGTTTAACGCGAACATTGGCTGTGTGCCCATTCCCGAATGTTTGCGACAAATTCGAAAGCTGCAGAATACCCTTTAAAAGTCTATGGGAGAAATCAAAAATGCTAATTCTAAGGCCGGAATCGCACTTGTGCGGTGCGAATTTCAGCTCTGTAATATCTGCAGATAGATAAGGGAAGTGTTCAGCAGATTAGCAACGTTTAAGGCCTCTTACACACAGATCAGTTTTTCTTCAGGTTTTTCTTTTCAGTTTACCAAAACTATGTAGTACAAGGGCCTGCCTGATTGCATACAAATTGAGACTCTTGAGGTTTGACCTCATATTAGATGGATTTGGTAAACTGAAAAGAAAAACCTGAAGAAAAACTGATCTGTGTGTAAGAGGCCTTAGCTGCAAATTTGGAGACCTGGGAGAAGTTCCGGGTGAGAGGAGAGTGGGGGAGAAGTGTATTGAGCTGAATGAGACAAATTCCTGAAGAGAACTGAACACATCTGCGAATCAGCTGCATACCCATAGAAGATAGTGGGACTGAATTTGCACCTGAGTCGCACCGCAAGGCACAAAATCCGCACACATTTTTTCTGCAATGCGCAGTGCGAATGCATCGCACATATGTGAACCAGCCTCATTGAAAACAATGTATTTAGAAATGTTCTGCTTATTAGATGCGGTTTAAGCTGCAACCAATTCGCAAGGTTAATATGCAAGTTATTGTCATACAACGTGTTTGGGGACCTGGGTCCTGCCCCAGGGGACATGTATGAATGCAAAAAAAGTTTTAAAAACTAACGGTTTTTTTTCGGGAGCAGCGATTTTAATAATGCTTAAAGTGAAACAATAAAAGTGAAATATTTCTTTCAATTTCGTACCTGAGGGGTGTCTATAGTAAAGGGAAAGCTGTATGACTAACCCAATGAGTGTGGGTAGATTTAGTGGGACAACATTCCCTATGGTATCAAATATACAAATATACAGAATTGTGCAGTATAAGTGCTGAAAATTGCTGACAGTGAGGTTTGAGAGAAACGCACATAAACATAAAAGCAAAATATATGTCAAATAAACATCAGGTAAGTGCTAACAGTAGTACAAATAAATTATGTTAGATATCCACAGGTGCTGAATGTGTACTAGGAGGCCAAGTACAAACCATAAAGTGAAAAAAGTGCTCATAAGAAATATGTTATTCAAGGCTGCTAACATAAATTAGTCCAATCATATATAAGTGAGTCCGAGTGATGTGACATTCAAGGTGCACCTATATAGATAGGTGGTACATCAAGTGTATCAGGTGGTACATCAAGTGAGTATCGCAGTGGATCCGGTGCACTCCCTTATGGGTCCCCACTCACCAGATGCAGTCACCCCTGCAGGGGTATCAGGCGTGTCAGATCACAACTTGTAGTCCACCCTTTCGTGGCTCCTTTTCCTGGGTTTCCAAAGGTTCCTGGTGGGTCTCCTTAGTGTAAATAGTTATTTAAACGTGGTACTCCGCCCAGCCGTATCCCCTCACGATGTCCCTGTGGTCTTCCAGGGACATCGTGAGGGGATACGGCTGGGCGGAGTACCACGTTTAAATAACTATTTACACTAAGGAGACCCACCAGGAACCTTTGGAAACCCAGGAAAAGGAGCCACGAAAGGGTGGACTACAAGTTGTGATCTGACACGCCTGATACCCCTGCAGGGGTGACTGCATCTGGTGAGTGGGGACCCATAAGGGGGTGCACCGGATCCACTGCGATACTCACTTGATGTACCACCTGATACACTTGATGTACCACCTATCTATATAGGTGCACCTTGAATGTCACATCACTCGGACTCACTTATATATGATTGATGGACTAATTTATGTTAGCAGCCTTGAATAACATATTTCTTATGAGCACTTTTTTCACTTTATGGTTTGTACTTGGCCTCCTAGTACACATTCAGCACCTGTGGATATCTAACATAATTTATTTGTACTACTGTTAGCACTTACCTGATGTTTATTTGACATATATTTTGCTTTTATGTTTATGTGCGTTTCTCTCAAACCTCACTGTCAGCAATTTTCAGCACTTATACTGCACAATTCTGTATATTTGTATATTTGATACCATAGGGAATGTTGTCCCACTAAATCTACCCACACTCATTGGGTTAGTCATACAACATAATTAGTGACAGCGCCACTACCCCCAACACCTACATCTATACCACTATACTCCCTTAGGGGAGTCATATTTAGGGGGGGCTGCAGCCACTATTACATTCCTTTAACCCAGATCAAGCTATCCTGAGCGCAGCTTTCTCCTCTTACTTATATAGTAAAGGGAAACTTGCGTTGCATCAGAGGGGGCAGGGTCACCCGTACATGTCACTGGGTAACCCCGGCTTTTCCCCTTGCGTCGGGGGGGTGGCGGTGACCCGCGCACGTGACAGGTGGCCCCGCCCTCAGCTATAAAAGAGCTGTCACGACAGGATAGCGTCATTCCGTGGGTGCCTCCCATGGAGGCCGGATCAATTCAGCTTTTTTTTTCTCCAAATCACTCGAGAATGGATTACGTAGTTGGATTTTTTTTCTTTTTAATATAGGACTTGTCCCAAGCTGTCACATTTTTTGTGAAATGGTAGGGTACCCCGTTACTAATTCATATGGGGTGGGCTGGGATCTGGGTGTCCCCTTTGTTAAAGGGGGCTTCCAGATTCCGATAAGCCCCCTGTCCTGCAGACTCCTACAACCTCCGGGCAAGGGTTGTTGGGATGAGGCCCATGTCCCCATCAAACTGTACGCTCACTACTTTACATTGTAGCAAAGTGTAATTTCTTCAGTGTTGTCACGTGAAAAGACATAATAACATATTTACAAACATGTGAGGGGTGTACTCCCCTTTGTGAGATACTGTAAGAAACCCTTCACCTGTCAAAGAGTAATCTGTGCTGTTAAGTTAATGTTGGATGGAAATTTTTTTTATTTTTTTTGTTTTGTTTGCAAAAAATTTAAATACAACTAACTATAAAAGCCCTTCTGTTTGGACTTCCTTTTTCTCATGGAAGGTAATCCAAACTTGAGCTAACCCCCACATATGGTGGATTTGGAAGGAAAATTCCAGAGCAAGGGGAAACATAGATGTGATAAAAGCCTTGGTGCAGGTCACTACAGCCCAGCAAGAAACCAAATGCCAGTTTGCAGAGATTCAGCAGCAGATGGCAGAGATTCAGCAGAAAGCCACTGCAGAAGTTCAGAAGACAAATCGCGAGTTTATGAGGCCCAGTAAGCAGACTCAGAACTCCTCAAGGAGGTGGCCCAACATCTTGTAGAGTTAAATAAGGTCTCCGCAGGTCCACTGCTGGAAAAGAAAATAGTGCATGCCAGCTATTACATGCAAAGATGATACCTGCAGATGAAGTAGAAGCCTACTTCACAATTTTTGAGAGGGCTACTGCTCGGAAAGGACAGCAAAAAGTTCAATGGGTGGAACTGCTAGCACCTTTTCTGACAGGTGAACCCCAAAAAGCCTATTACCTGGAACCAGACACTGCCCAGAATTATGAGAAATTGAAGGCTGAAATTCTTGCATGCCTGGGCATCACCATTGCATTCTGGGTTCAGCAAATGCATTGGTGGTCGTATACCACTGACAAGCCTCCCCACTCCCAGATGTTTGACTTAATACATCTCACCAAGAAGTGGCAGCATCCAGAAATCTTTTTGGCACCTAAGATTGTTGATCTTCATGGACTGCTATCTAAGAGCGCTCCCTGCCACTTGAAAGAAATGGGTCAGTCATGTGGACTTAAAGACTGGAGATCAGTTTGTGGATCTGGTGGAGAGATATACCACAGTGGAGAACCTACTGAATGTATAAGTGCCCCACTTCAACATCTCACGGGTTGAATAACCACCCATAGGATGCAATAAGACTGCTTCAAGGTTAAAGAGTTCAGGAACAAATTGCATAACTTTTACTACAGATGATGAGACTAAGAACCTAGAGACTGGCCAAATAGGTCAGTAAGGTCCCTGAGGCTGTTTAGAGGACTGGATGCAGGACTCACATAGTGTCACCATTGTCATGTGTTTGGGCATACTGTCGCTGATTGTCCCTTAACGGATGAACCAATGTAATTGAATAATGTTAATTTGAAAAAATGCATGCATATTCTTTTTTTGCACAGTACTGTTTCATGTTAGGAACATGCAGAAGAACAAATGTGTGTGATTTCAGTTGATGGAAAGCCATTCAACACTCTACTAGACTCTGGTAGCTTTGTGCCACTAGTCTAAGGTGATTTTGTTAGCCCTGCAATGTTTCACCTGAGCACTATTCGGTCGCGTACACACGAGGAGACATATCTGATGAAAATGGTCCGACAGACCGTTTTCATCGGACATGTCTTCTGTGCCTGTTGATGACCTATCGGGAGATACCTTACATCTGATAACCAGGCTGTGTGCAGTGGAACTCCCCTGTGACCATCACCCAGCATCATAGATCGTATCAGGCTTATATTTCATGTCTTTTTGATAAGAGGCTACATATGATTTCGGTGGAGGTTTCATCTATACCACACTTTTCCAAGTTGATTTGTTGGCACCTGTGGGATCACTGGATTATGAACTCCTTCATATGCTGATGGACTTATATATGTTGGAATTATTTACCTGTGCACATGCTTAATCAGCATTTCTATTCACTTAATTGTATTATATGAAAAATATCTAAGCAGGAACCTGTATTAGCTTATCCAGTGAACATATAATTTGCATGACTATTCCAGGTGATACATTCTCTATTAAACTCTTGCATTTACCTGTCAATGCAGTCATCCCATACAATTGTTTTTTTAGAGACCTGCAACAAAATCTCTGGTCCAGACATTAGACTTTTCAAAATCAGGTTATTTTTCCCTCTTTTACTGAGAAACAACAGATTGCTACCTGAACACTTAACACTTCTACCACCTCTCCAAACATTTCCTTGTTGACTTGAATGAGGTAACTAATATTTTCTTGGAATGTCATAGTTAAAACCCTAAAACCGCTTGATGAAGGTTCAGTTCACTCAGAATAAATAAATTAATATATTGCTGGATATTGGTAGTGTGAACAAATATTGTGCCCAACAGTGAATTCTTTCTGCCAGAGTTCCCCAGTCTGTGTTGACACTGCCAATGTCCCTCAGGTTCGTTTTTTCCTCCGTAAACTATACTTTCCATAAGATAGGACAAACAAGAGTCCAACAGGGAGAATAAAATATATTTATAGTCAAAAAGTTTTTTTTTTTTCTTTTTGGATGGAGTAGGGAATGGGTTAAACCCATCCGCTTTGGTTTCAACAATACATTTCGCTTCACTTATTGTCCTGTAGACTTAACAAAAAGTTTGAAGAAATCTCTTCAAAGTGCGGTGAATCCCTTCTTAGACAGATGTCACTATAATGAGTGTCACCATTGAGATTTCCCCTCTATTTCTATTTTGGTGACCACTCAAAATGTTGTGTTTTCATCTCACTTTTAGTCCTAATGGCAATTGTTATTGGGACAAATGTAAAGAGTAAATAAACAAGACAGCAATAAAATCTGACCATGATTCTAAACCCCAAAAACAAAAAAACAAAAACATATCTAGCTTTTACATACACTTGGGTGAATTTGGGATTCAATGCAGAATCTTACCATTATACAAAAGATAAATAAAAAAATTGGGGTGTTCATTCAGTAGCATCTACCTAAAACTGCAATATCTTCTGTCCATTGAAAATGAATCTGCTAAATGAGTTAGAAAACAGACACAATTTGCTTCCAATATATATATATATATATATATATATATATATATATATATATATATATATATATGTATTTTAAATATTATGTCGTTTTTTTAAGGAACATGTGGAACCTAAACTCCAGAACTGGATCTAATGTTGTCAGAAGTTTACATTTTCAATACATATCTGGAATTATGATCTACCTCATAGGAAATGCAAAATTGGCAACGCCATCTTTGATAGACGGTAGGTATTAAATTAATGTATTATTGTAAACTTTCCTTCCACCCTTCACTCCTTTTTTCTCTTTGTCCCTCCTTCCTAAAATGAACCTAAAGGTAAATGTTAATTTATAGCCCACAATGTTTATTTTAGTTTTGGATATACAGTATCTCACAAAAGTGAGTACACCCCATTTTGACAACACTGAAGAAATTACACTTTGCTACAATGTAAACTATTACGTTTGTATAACAGTGTATAACAGTGTAAATTTGCTGTCCTCTCAAAATAACTCAACACAGCCATTAATGTCTAAACCGCTGGCAACAAAAGTGAGTACACCCCTAAGTGAAAATGTCCAAATTGGGCCCAAAGTGTCAATATTTTGTTAAAAAGAGGGATAGAGGAGTGTGGGATTATCGCGGTGCCAACAAATAGAAACCAAAACAATGTAGATGCATTAAATAAAAAAAGATGTATCAATTACAAAAGGATAAAAGGTCGGTTCAGGCATATGAGCAGTACAATATGAACGTGGGAGCAAAACATCAAAGTATAGGCCATTGCTCAGGTCTTCCCGACTAGTTACGCCAAACCTTTGGCTTCTATAGGGGATTGTGACATGACCAGCTCAGTGAGTGGCTCTAGAGGAACAAAACAATAATTGTTTATCAATTTATAAATTGATAAACAATTCTTGTTTTGTTCCTCTAGAGCAGGGGTCTTCAAACTACGGCCCTCCAGGTGTTCAAGAACTACAATTCCCATCATGCCTAGTCATGTCTGTGAATGTCAGTGTGTTACAATGCCTCATGGGATGTGTAGTTCTACAACAGCTGGAGGGCCGTAGTTTGAGGATCCCTGCTCTAGAGCCACTCACTGAGCTGGTCATGTCACAAACCCCCTGAACTGACCTTTTGTAATTAATAAACCTTTTTTATCTAATGTATCTACATTGTTTTGGTTTCTATTGGTTGGCCCTGCGATAATTCCACACTCCTCTATCCCTCCTTTCAATTAATTTAAGGGATGAGGTTCCGTATCTTTATTAGGACCATCGACCACTAATTATCCATTTGTCTATATTTTGTGTGGCCACCATTATTTTCCAGCACTGCCTTAACTGTCTTGGGCTTAAAGTTCACCAGAGCTTCACAGCTTGCCACTGGAGTCCTCTTCCACACTTCCATGATGAAATCAAGTTGCTGGTGTATGTTAGAGATCTTGCACTCCTCCACCTTCCATTTGACGATGCCCCATAGATGCTCAATAGGGTTAAGGTCTGGAGACATGCTTGACCAGTCCATCACCTTTACCATCAGCTTCTTTAACAAGGCAGTGGTCGTATTGGAGGTGTTTTTGGGGTCATTATCATGTTGGAATACTGCCCTGTGGGCTCAGTCTCTGAAGAGAAGGGATCATGCTCTGCTTTAGTATGTCACAGTACATGTTGGCATTCATGATTTCATCAATGAACTGTAGCTCCCCAGTGCTAGCAGCACTCATGCAGCCCCAGACCATGACACTCCCCCCACCATGCTTCACTGTAGGAAAGACACACTTGTCTTTGTACTCCTCACCTGGCTGCCACCACACACACTTGACACCAAATAAGTTTATCTTGGTCTCATCAGACCACAGGACACAGTTCTAGCAATCCATGTCCTTAGTCTGCTTGTCTTCAAAAAACTGTTTGCGGGCTCTCTTGTGCGTCATCTTTAGAAGGATGACAGCCATGCAGACCAATTCGATGCTGTGTGCAGTGTATAGTCTGAGCACTGACAGGCTTACCCCTACCCCTTCAACCTCTGCAGCAATGCTGGAAGCACTCATACACCAATTTCCAAAAGACAACTTCTGGATATGACGCTGAGCATGTGCCTTTAACTTCTTTGGTCAACCAAGGCGAGGCCTGTTATGAGTGGAATCTGTCCTGTTAAACCGCTGTATTGTGTTGGCCACCATGCTGCAGCTCAGTTTCAGGGTCTTGGCAATCTTCTTATAGCCTAGACCATCTTCATGTAAAGCAATAATTCTTTTTTTCAGATCCACAGAGAGTTCTTTGTCATGAGGTGCCATGTTGAACTTCCAGTGACCTATATGAGAGTGTGAGAGTGATAATACCACATTTAACACACCTGCTCCCCATTGACACCTATGACCTTTTAACACTAAGGCCGTGTACACACGATCAGACCGGTCTGATGAAACTGGTCTGAAGACCAGTTTCATCAGACCAAATTGATCATGTGTACGGCCCATCGGACCGTTGTCCGTCGACCCAAAGTTTTAAACCTTGCTTTAAAATCTGTCTGACGGACACCTGTCCGTCGGACCAAAACGATGGTTAGTACACAAAAGCATCGGACCAAAAACCCATGCATGCTCAGAATCAAGTCGACGCATGCTTGGAAGCATTGAACTTCATTTTTTCAGCACGTCGTTGTGTTCTACGTCACCGCGTTCTGGCCCGATGTGATTTTGGACTGATGGTGTGTATGCACAACAGACCACTTCAGCGTGGTCCGATGAAAACGGTCCGTCGGACTAGTCTCATCGGACCGGTCTGATCGTGTGTACGTGGCCTCAGAAGTCACATGACAACGGTGAGGGAAAATGGCTAATTGGGCCAAATTTGGCCATTTTGACTTTTGTTAAGAACGGTTTAGACATTCATGGCTGAGGACAGAAAATGTACACTGTTATACAAGCTGTACACGTACTACTTTACATTGTAGCCAAGGGTAATTTCTTCAGTGTTGTCACATGAAAAGATATAATAAAATATTTCCAAAAATGTGAGGTGTGTACTCACCTTTGTGAGATATTGTAAGTATGTAAATGTTAAAACTCTTGCCAGTTTCTAAATTTATGTTTGTATCACCACTGCATAGTTCCTTAAAACAACTGTGTCCAATACAGAAAGTGATGTAAAATACAACATTTTAGAGCTGCCACCATAACAGAGGGTGAGAGGAAATCTCTCAGTAAGGATACCTGTTCTAGTGGCAATTTTCTAAAAGGGAATTTCCCATCATTTTGGCGAGATTTGCACTTACTTCCTGATTTGTCTCTCAAAACAATTGCTCTTTGATTCCGTAAATATCAATTGCAGAGTTTACAACATCGTTTGTAGTTTGAAGTTACACATTCCATTACATCTAAATGGCAAATTTTGGGATCTTCTTCGACCATTTTTTCCAAAAATAGAATTTGTTGCGTTTGCTCATAGGCTTTTGTGTACCATGCATGAGCTCAAAATTTGGAATTATTAATAGATATTTTTTTCCTACGAAATTGCCTCCGCAACTATGCAAATAGATTATACATATTTTGATAGCTGTTGAAGATATACATATCAATGATCCATTGTGAAATGCTTTGTATGTGTTTAAAGTGGAAGTGAAGGCAAATGAAAATTTTCTCAGTTAGCTATTCATATTACTAATTTGTGTGATTCACCTTTTACATTCTTATATTCCAGACACATTTTTAATATAATAGGCAGTAATCTGGATAGTGGTTCCAAAGTATTGTGGTGGTACCAGAATATATGTCTGTGCCTCGGACACTTCCGCTGCTGCAACAGTTTAATGTAGTCACTGGAGCTAAAAATGTTATATCAATATCATTGCAAGGTTTATCAGCATGACCAGGGCTTTTTTCAGGGGGAACTTGGTGGAACTCAGTTCCACCACCTCTGGCTCAGACCCGGGGGGGGGGGGGGGCTGGCTGCTCACCACAATCACTTGAAAACACAGAAGTCCGTTTTTTGTGTTTACAAGTGACAGCTCTGCACTCTGTGTGTAACCCCCCTGAACTCTGTACTCTGTATGTAATGCAGTCCTGGTAATTAATGCCCGTTTAAAACCCTCCTACTGTTTGTGAAATTTGACTGACCACACACACTATTTGATGTAATTTGGAGGGTGTGTGTGGGTGGAGGGGCTTTGGGGGGGGGGTCATGGTTGAGTTCCAGCCCCTATTGTTTGAGAGAAAAAAAAGCCCTGAACATGACCATATAGGTTTTAAAACAAGGAATATAGTATATATTTGTTTAGTCTCCCAAAAATCACACAAATAATGAATCGTGGTTGCATTGTTTCCTAAAGTGTACAATTCTTTGAATATCAGACAAATTTACACAGAAATTTAAAGTGGAATCAAAATGTACTGAATTGCCGATTCTTTCTTGATTTGATTATTGGTATTTAAAAAGTAACTCTGCCACATACAAAAACATTATTTAAAAAATATGTACATTTAAAGAAGCTTAGGAATATTTACCCTTTCCCCTGCCCACACCGCCAAACACTTGGATGTTGAGAAATCCCTGGCCAAAATTTTTTCTGAGACTGACTCTCTTTGGATTGTCAATTTCCTGGGTCCCTGCAGTTCTCAGAGTTCCTCATGCTTACTTTCATGTCACTACTGTAAACTGAAATTTGTGTAAGTAAGCCAGAAGAAGCACTGAGAAATGCTAGGGACCCTTTTAAAGGACGTTTTTGGTAAGCAACGGTGTCCTTTTAAAGTTATAAAACGGGAAATTATGATTATATTGCATACTTAGCACCTAACTTATAAACAATAATGGATTTAACAAATTGAGCATACTGTGACTACTATTTTAGTTGACCCGCCTTTGAATGTTGGGGTTGAAGATCTTGGATATTTGGGACTGATGGATGTAACCTGGGAGCCTCCAATTTCACTAAATGACAGTCAGTGCACAGCACGATATGAATTACAACATTATGATACTAATGAACAGCGTTGGAAGGTAAGATTTAATTTATAAAATAGTGTTTTAAGATTTTTTCATTTCAAAGTTCTTATTGAATTTTAACAACAAAAAATCAACAGTAAAAACATATGGTCTGGTCTGGTATGGATATTAATGGGAACTCCACCCCAAATTGAAAAATAAAAATGACGTGGGTTTTCCCTTAATATCCATACCAGACCTGAAGGGCCTGGTAATTACATTTGAGGGAACCCGCACGCATTTTTTTTATTATTAATGACTTTTCTCTGTATTGCCGGGAGCCGACAATTCCTTATAGCCGTGAGTGGTTTTAAATAACCTTTTTTCCTTCAGAAATTAAATTGTGTGCAGGGACAGTTCTAATCACAGGACACAAGTGCTAATTCACAGGCATACTATACACCCCCCCCCCCCACAGGAAATTTAAAGGAATATTTTGCTTTTATTGTTTCACTTTAAGCCTTATTAAAACCACTGCTCCCAAAAAAAATGCAGTTTTTAAAACTTTTTTTTGCATTGATACAGACATTGTACACACGATCAAAACAAAATCCCCGCTGGCAGACAGCGCGCTGACGTGGCGGTGACGTTGACACCGCCACGTCACCGCACCAGGAAGTAAAACACTTCCGCGCATGCGTCGAATCCATTTGACGCATGTGCGAGCAGATATGTTTGCTGGTTAGCGTACTAACCAGCAGACATGTCGGGCGGACGGATTCCCAGCAGACAGATTTTAAAGCATGCTTTAAAATCTGTCAGCTGGCCTAATCCGTCTGATCGCCTGTACACACGATCGAATCTGTCTGCTGAGACGGTCTGGCAGACCGTTTTCAGCAGACAGATTTGATCGTGTGTACGCGGCCTTAGAGCTACGTGAGCAGAGAACTGGTCAGTCACCGTTCTCTGCGCTGCACCCCCCATCCTCACTGAGAGGCAGAGACAGGTGCCGGTCCAGGCATGCGGGCGGATCCCGACTTTATTGTCATGATCTTGCCCAAGCCTGGACTGGCTGTCTGCTTCTCCTTTAAAGAGTATGTAAACCCAACATTTCATATTCCTGATATGTACCCGCTGTACTATGTACTTGTATAAAAAAATATCCTTTTCTAGTTATATTGCTTCGTTTTGTGAGAAAACCCTGGTGTTCCTGCCAATTCCTCTGCTTTCCTTTAAAAAACTGACCACACTAAACAGGAGAGGAGACTGTGGTCAGTGCTGGGAACGCAGCCTGCTCTCCTCCAATGATCAGACTTGTCCTAACATGCCTCCCCTACATAAACTTTCATTGTAAAGAGCAGTGTGCTGTTGCTTCTCCTCTCCCAGTAACAGAGGAAAAAAGGTATTTATAATGTTTTTTATATCTGTAATCAAAAGTCTTAACTTAGATTCCTATATTTAACTGAATGGGTTGTTGTAACGGAATGACCCGTGACAACCAGAGACTTTGGAAGGATGAGAGATACTCATGTGCCAGCGGCCCTAAGAACTCTTGGGTCTAAGTTCATCCTGTGCCCCTTTTGGGTATGGGGTGGCTAGTGAATCATAATTCATGTATTACATGAGATGGGACATTAATAATTCATGGTTGCAGGATATACTGAAATATTACAAGTGGTTTATGTTGACCTGACCAGTGACTCATTCCTCTTTGTAATAAGCTGTTGAAATGCTAAGTGAGACAGGCATTTGAAAGACCCTATTGTGTGAATTGAATTGATAATAGATGTGTCAAGCTGTTGTCAGAGACGGGACGTCTCTGGGAGATAATTACCTCAACTAAATGTCTTTTAGAAATGTGATTGAAGTTCATTGTATGTGTAAGACTGATTAGTGATTAGCTCAAGGGGATGTCATTATCTAAAGGAATGTGCCAAAGTGTCTACCTTGAAGCCCCCCCTGTGTGAGGAGGGGGCGGAGAGTTTATTGTTCCTTTGATTACTGTCACATGCTTGTAACTGCATAAAAAGCTGAGAAGAAACCATTTAAAGCATTCATTCATTTTGCCTTGTCAATATATTTTTATTGAAGTGATAAAGAAATGTACAATTCAACAAAATAAAATAAGTTAATTACAGATATGGAATAACTTCTTGGTTTATATAAGTTGTAAGTTCGCAACAGGTGAATCTGGTGGCTTCAATGGATATGTTAATATTACAGATAAGGTTATAACTAAGAGACCATTTTTCTGAAGTTTATTTTAAGATGCTTTTGTTTCTTCCAACCAGCCCAGATGGTTTTAGGGCTGTGGTGTAGGCAAGAGTCCTGATGCGTCAACGTAAGAGTTTCAACCAAATTCAACCTTATAACAATGCTAAGAACATGTATAATATCGAGGTTCATGGTTAGAGCCCAAAGCGGGGGGGAGGAGGGTGGGGAGGAAAGCGGGGAGGGGAGAAAGGGGTATCTGCAGGAGTGGTCTGGATTTAGCTGTCAATATCAAAATATACGCTAAGCGGGAGACTGTTAAACAGGCTGGGCTACCATGGTAATATTACAACATCAATGATTACATTGGGTACTGCATATTCATACCACGGTTTCCAGGTTCTTTCAAATCCGGCGGTCGCGTCCATGTCGATTGCCATCATTTTGGCGTGAGTCATAGCTAGGTTCATTCTGTTCGTTACTTTGTTAATTGATAGGTTAGGGGTTTTCCATGCTTTTGCCAGTGTTTGTTTCGCAGCTGTAAAGAGCTGTGTAATTATTTTAAATTGTTTATGTGAGACATTTTCGGGTTTGAGGTTTAATAATGCGATTTTGGGGTCCAATGGGATCCCTTTACCCGAGAGTTGACTGATTATTGTAAACATTTCTGACCAGAATAACTGTGCTTTAGGGCACTACCACCAGATATAAAAGAATGTTCCTGGAGATGAGCAGCCCCTGAAACAATGTTCAGGGTAATTTGGCACAAATTTTGCGATCCTAGTAGGGACTAGGTACCATCTAGTAAGTACTTTGTAATTAGTTTAACTAGCTAATATATTTATTGAAGCAGATTTGGTATTGGTCCATATTTAATTCCAGTCTTCTGGATCCAGTTCAATGTCCAGGTCTAGTTCCCATTTGTTCACATAGGGGAGTTTCCCCGTTATAGAGTTAGTCAACAACTGGGAGTATATTGTTGAGATTAAACCTCTGGAGGGAGGGGTGCTTTTGCAGAGCTTTTCAAAGGCAGATAGTCGGGGAGGGCTGGGGATGGAGTCTGCATAGGGTTTAAATTTTTTTTTAATTTGGAGGTATTTAAATATTTCAGATTGTGGTATGTTATAGATTTCGCAGATATCCGGAAAGGACCTAAATGTAGAGGAATCCAAGAATTTATACAGGCATGTACAGTCCTTTCTCACCCATTCTTTAAAGGTGTTGGGGTAGATCCAGGCAGGGTAGAACGATGGATTTTTATAGAATGATAAGAGTGGAACATGGGAGGATAAAAGGGAGTTCTTTATCTTCAATTTGTCCCATAGGGAAAGAGAGTGCTTAATAATGGGGTTATGGATATGTTTGGGTGATTTGGATGGGATCCACATAATGTTGGAAATCGGGATGGGGTCGCATTCCACCGCTTCAATCGAAACCCAGAGGGGAGGTTCCTTTGTTGTGTGGTACTTTACTAACATGGCTAATTGTGCAGCTCTATAATAGTTAAAAAAAATGGGTAGCCCCAGTCCTCCTTTAACTTTGGGGAGATGCAAGATTTGATGTTTCAATCTTGTTTTGGAGGAGCCCCACACAAAGTTGGAAACGCTTTTTTGTACAATCCTTAAGTAGTATGATGGGATTGGGGCTGGGAGAACTCTAAAGAGGTAAAGGAGTTTAGGCAGAATTGACATCTTGATTGCGTTAATTCTTCCAAGCCAAGATAAAGGTAAGTGAGACCAGGATTTTAGAAGATTCAATATCTCTTTTAGAAGGGTGGGGTAGTTGGCTGTAAATATCTCTGTAAAAGAAGCAGTAAGGCGGATTCCTAGGTATGGAATGTTTTTATCTGACCATTGAAAGGGTAGACCAGATTTAGCTGCATTAAGGTCTGAAGCTGAAAGTGATATATTGAGAGCCAAGCTCTTTTTAGGGTTTATAACTAGTCCTGAGAATGACGCATAATGTTTTAGACATTAGGTTTGGGCCTGTTACCTGAGGGGTCGTGAGAAAAAGGAGGATGTCATTGGCGAACATACATAGTTTATGCTTATGGACACCTACCTCTATACCTAAGATCTTGGGGTCCGACCTAATCTTATGCGCGAGTGGTTCTATGAGGAGGGCGAACAAAAGAGGAGAAAGCGGGCATCCCTGTCTTGTGCCTCTGCCAATGGAAAAGGGGTCTGACTTGTAGCCTGCGTATTTGATGCATGCCTTCGGATTATTATACAATTCCATTATTCATGTCATGAAGTTGGGTCCAAAGCCCCATTTTTGTAATGCATATTTTAGGTAAGACCAGGATATAGAGTCGAAAGCTTGTTTTATATCCAGTGACAGAAAGCACACTGGGATGCCCCTTTTCTTAGCGATATGAGCTAGCAAGTACGCCCTTCTAATATTATCACCTGCTTGCCGGTTCGGTATAAAGCCAACCTGGTCACGATGGACCAGGGAGCCTATTATTCTGTTTAGGCGCGCCGCCAAGATCTTACCAAGAAGTTTAATGCCCGTATTCAGCATTGAAATGGGACGAAAGTTTTCGCACGCAGTGTTATCGGTTTGTGGTTTTGGTATCATAAAGATTGTGGCCATGAGTGATTCCTGTCGGAAGGATTTTCGGTTTAGCAAGTCATTAAAGGCCTCAGCTAGCCTTGGTGAGAGGAGTTCAGTGAATGTTTTGTAATATTTAGCTGTGAATCCGTCGGGTCCAGGTCTTTTATTTAGTTTAAGGTCCTTTATCGCGTTGCTTACTTCATTATGTGATACAGGTGATTCTAATTGCAATCTTTGGGAGTCCGTCATTTGGGGTAGATGGAGTTGCGAATAAAAGGAGTCCGCCTCCTTTTCATTGAATACATTTGTATCCGAATACAGTTTTTTTAGGTGGGAGCTAAATTTTTGTACAATTTTAAGGGGGTTGCTAGAAATGATGTTGTTAGCCAATTTCAGTTTTATGGGGGTGTAGGATTTCTTAAAGGAATTTAATGATCTTGCTAAATAAGCCCCCGGCTTGTTGGCTAGTTTGTAAAAGGTGTGTTTGGACCTATTTAAAATTTTATTGGCTGATTCTGTAAGGAATAGGTCGTACTCTAAGCAAGCTTTGTCTAGGCGGTCCTTAGTTCTGGGTGAATAATTGTCTTGGAAGTCTAAAAATGCTAGATTAAATTATTTTTCTAATTTCATCGCCATTTGTTTCCTTTGTTTTTTGAGGATCCCTAATTGTCTCTGAATAGTTCCTCTTAGCACTGGCTTGTGGGCTTCCCAGAGTGTGAGGGCAGATATTTCAGGGCTCTCATTGTGGGTTAGATAGTCTCTTAAGGATTGTTCTATTTCTAGACAGTGAGTGGGGTGGTTAATTAATATCTCAGGCATATACCAAGACCGGTCATGTTTTTTTGGAATGGTTGAGGCTATAGTTGTAAGAACTGCGTTGTGGTCTGACCACGGAATGGGGACTATATTGGAGTGGAGGACTTCAGGCATCATTCCGGTTGTTAGGAATATGTGATCTATTCTACTAAATGATTGGTGCGGATTTGAAAAATAGGTGAAGTTGCGTTTTGTTGGGTTCACCCCCCTCCATGAGTCTACCAGGTTGTATTTTGAGAGGAGATTGGGAAGATTCCATTTAGAATGGTGTTTGTGTTGAATATAGGGGGACTTGTCTAGGAAAGGGAGAAGAACCTGGTTTGAGTCTCCGCAAATCAGAAGGGAGCCAAGTTTATGAGCATTTATGGTTTGAAGAAGGTGAGACATGAAGGGCATAGGATTGAGGTTAGGGGCATAAATATGAGACAATCGTAATTGCCTTGTCTAAAATATAGCCTGTTAAGATCAGGTATCTCCCCTCTGGGTCTCTGATTTCTGTGTTCAGTGTGAAAGGGGTCGAGCGGTGGAAGGCTATAAGGGTGCCTCTTTTCTTTACTGTGGAGGATGCATTGTAAACTTGTGGATAAGCTGTGTGAAAGTACTTAGGGGTTGTGCTTGGGGTAAAATGAGTTTCCTGAAGGCAGACTATGTGGGCCTTTTTTGACTGGAAGAGCCTAAAAGCTTTTGATCGCTTCTGTGGTACGTTCAAGCCTTGAACATTGAGTGACAATAAGTTCAGTGCTTCCGCGTGTAGCAATTACCCGGACCACTCCATGCAGACTGGATGGGGAGTAGGGCAGGGTAGGAGGTTTAAGGGGAAAAATAAAAGACAACAAAGATTAGTGCAACAACAGTTAACAAATTGTAACAAACGTATTTAGCATGGCATTTACCAGGGAAAAGGGGGTCTCCGTCAGATCCCCACATATTAAGTTGGGGGTCTGAGTTAGACCAAATGGGGCACATGTTTTTCCAAGGGTCAGAGTGCCGCATTCCGTAGTGTACCAAAAGGGGAGAGAAGAGCAATTGTATGAGATGAGGGGATGCGCTTGGTTATGTAGAATATTAGAATATTAGCTGAGCAAGGGAGGGGGAACCCTATCGTCCCTGAGGTGAATGGTACTGCCTAATGGGGTATAGGGGGTCTTGGGACAGGCAGATCACCCAGGAGATATACCGGGAGGTTAGTTTAGGAGTGGGAGTAGAGTGAAGGCTGGATTATTAGGGATAGATTAGAACAATAAGATTGATTCCATGTTGTCATCTATTGCAATAGCCAGAATGACTTGAGGGAGAGGGGGTGCAGTAGGCATCCGTTCGCTTAAAGAGAGTGGATTTAACAATTAAAGGAAGGTGGTCATGAATTTGTGCCGGGTAGGAGGGATTGGCGTGATAAACTATTCTTGCTTTCTCTGGATTTTACCATAGTTTCAAAGTACAGAGCCATGGATGTGGTTCCAGAAAAGGGGGAAGGGTATAGTTAGGTAGGCTGTGATAAAAGGGTAGGGTGGTGGTTACTAGTGATGAGCGGAATACGCCATATTCGATTTTGCGAATATTTCAAAGAATATTCGCGAATATTCGTTAATATCGAATATTCGTGATATTTTATAAAAAAAAAAATTGCGAAATTTCGCCAACTCGAAATTTCGCAATTTTTTTTTGTGTGACTTTTAATATCGAATATTCGTGATATTTAATAAAAAAAAAAAAAATATGCGAAATTTCGCCAATGCGAAATTTCGCTATTTTTTTGGGATAAAATATCACGAATATTCGATATTTACAAATATTCGCTATATTTTATAAAAAAAAAAAATTGCGAAATTTCGCTATTTTTTTTGTGTGACTTTTAATATCGAATATTCATGATATTTTATAAAAAAAAAAAGATGATCAGTCCATTGAGTCTTCTCGTTCGGAGGTTGTGACACGAATCTGCCTCGCTTGCTTGACTGATGGAAGTCTTCATTTTGGTCCTGCTGCGTAGCATGGTTGTTGGCTGAGGATGATGGCGATTTTCTGCGTGTGGATGATGTGGCAGAGGGTGGCTCAATTAATTTGAAGTCCACAAGGGCTTGGTGTAACGGGTCAGGTGACCTGCAGACTATCTTTGTCCCTTGCAGTGTAAAACGGAGGGAAAAAGTGAAACCCCATTGGTATTTAATGTTACGTTGCTGTAACTCAATCAGGAGGGGTTTCATGGCTCTTCTCTTGTTAATTGTCTGTTGTGAGATGTCCACAAAAATTTGGTAGTTGTAGTTTTGAAAAGTCAATATGTTTTTTTTCTCTTGCTGCCTGCAGTATTTGCTCTTTGGACCTATAGTAATGAAATTTGGTTATCATGTCCCTGGGGGGACCGTCAGCCTTTTTAGGGGTGAGAGCCCTGTGAATCCTGTCCATTTCTAAGCGCTCTACAGGAATGCCTGGGAGCAGTTCTTGGCATAGGTCAAGAATGGTGGATTGAAGGTCTACTACAGACTCTGGTATGCCCCTAAATCTGAAGTTTGACCTTTTTGCCCAATTCTCAAAGTCCTCCAGTCTATTTTGCAGGATTAAGTTTTCTTCCTTGAGGGTATCTATATCAGACATGCATTCCTGAGTAAAGACTTCTATTTCATCTACCTTGGTTTCCAGGGCATCTGTGCGGTTCCTTATCTCCCTTATTTCTCTTGTGAGACTTGAGGTGATTTGTTCAGACGTCTGTTTAAGTGCTCTGTGGAGCATCTTTTCAAATTGTTTGAGCAGTCCTGAGGGAATTTCCTTGTCACCTTTATCCAACTGTGGTGACACATTTGAGTCCTCTCCCTCACTATCTGAAGTAATATTGGACAGGGATGCCATAGGATTAATTGTTTTGGCAGTTTTAGCTGCCGTTTGCTTTCTCTGTTTCCCTGAGGGGAGCTGTTCTGAGGCGAGCGGTGCTTTCTTTGTGGCGCCTTTGCTCAGCTGAGCGCCGCTTGGAGGATTCGATTTTGCCCTGTTTCTGGCACCTCCTAGCACCATTCTTTCACCAAAATGTTCCCTTCACCTTCCTACATCTTGTGGTCCGTTTATGGGATGGTTTGACCAGATCAAATACCGGGTTATCCGCGGCTTTCTTCCCCGAGTAGCGGAGCTCTAGGCAGGCATGTCTGCTCCTCTAGAGCCCGCGCATGCACCCCAAAAAGATATATACATTCATTCATTTTGAAACCAGAAGATAGAGCGGTCAGTCTCATTTTCTGGGGAATTGATATGGATCGTGTATGCAGGATTGTCGGAGTGTGTTGGATAAGCTTGTCGTGGGTGGATGGAAGGTCGTAAGCGGTGGTGACCGGTACAGTTGTTATACAAGGTGATTGTTTACAATCCCTTTAACAACAACTTTGTTCTTATTTTACAATATGGTATAAATAGAAGTGATGTGCAACAGCTTTTATTGGGCATTCTAAAAGCAGCTTGCATTAGCCTAGCTAAACTAAGCAACTGATTGACTGCACTTGTATTTGTTAATAAACAATCCCAGCTGTATGATGTATTGCCTCACAAAAAATGTCCTTTATATTGTGGTTGCAAAAGTTTTTTTGGGATATAAACAATGGCTTACTCACAGGAATAATTCATACCGTAATTTAGAAAATAATGTCACAAATTGAATGGCACTTCTAATTTTTCATGTCAAATATGTCTTTTATTTATTTTAAAAGTCAGTTAGGACGAAGCAACAAAAGTACAGAGCTGCATTTAATTTTGGGAAGGAAATTGTCATAAAAATTCGAACTTACTTGAAAGGAGCATGTACAGAAGATGAGGAAATATGGAGCAAGTGGATACAAATAAATGAATCAATGCCTATGCAAGGTAGAATGAATTAGAAAAATTACTTTTTACTATGATTGATGTTAATTGTAATCTGTTATGAGAAGTTACGAATGATAGCACAACAACATTAGTGAATGAACCTATACCTACAATTTTTGTATAGCACTATTTTAACATATTTGTTTTTATTATTTTATGATGTAACCCGGGTATAATTGAATCTACTGTCTTCAGTTTTATTTAGAATGCATACACAGCTGAATGTGTCAGATATCCTTAAACTAAAGTGCAAAACACAGTTTTAATACCGATAACAAATTAATCATGAATGGTGCATAAATAATGCAAAAATCAGTCCAAAAATGGAAAAATTCCAAAGGAATAGGGTGACAACCCCTCCAAATCTTCACCGGTGACTTTAACTTTAAATAAGTGATCCCTCCACTGTTAAGAATGGCTACGCTCACCTTAGGGTATGGACCCCTGTTTTACCAGGCAGTCATACCAGCAGAAATCGATAGACAGGTTGGTGCAATATGTGGATAGCAAACTTCTTATGCCGCGTACACACGATCACTTTTTGTGATGTAAAAAAACGTTGTTTTATCTCATGAAATAAAACAAAGTTTTTCAAACTTCATTTTAAAAAACGACGTTGCCTACACACTATCATTTTCTGAAAATGCTCTTGCAAAGCGCGGTTACGTACACCACGTTCGATGGCACTCTGTTCCATTGAAGCTCCCGTCTCATAACTTGCTTCTGAGCATGCACGAGTTTAAAAACGTTGTTTTAAACGTCGTTTTGCCCACACACGATCATTTTTTATGACAAAAAAAACGACATTCTGAAAAACAAGATAAAAAATTGAAGCATGTTCGAATTTTTTTTTGGTCGTTTTTCAGAAGACATAAAACAACGTTTTGCCCACACACGATCATTTTAAATGACGTTTTTTAAAACGTTGTTTTATTTCATCACAAAAAATGACCGTGTGTACGCGGCATTAGGCTCGGTAGCATTGAGATCAAGGATAAGAGAAAAAACAGATCTAAGTGCTCTCTGCTTTAAAAATGGCTTAGGTTTATTAAAAAGGCATTAACAGGCTACTCACATTAGCCCGAAAGGCAAAACGGCAGAAAGGAAATTCTCAGAGATGGCTGTAAGCGACTTCGGGCTCCTTCCCACATACGTGTTACGTTGTAGCAACTTCCTCGCTGAGGAAGTTGCTACAACGTAACGCGTACGGAGGAAAGAGCCCGAAGTCGCTTGCTGCCATCTCTGAGAAGACACATGTTGTGAGTATTTCCTTTCTGCCGTTTTGCCTTTTGGGCTAATGTGAATAGCCTGTTAATGCCTTTTTTTTTGTCAAATAGTTTTTATTGAGAGAGAAAATTTTGTAAACAGGGTACAATACAAAAACGAGATTAAGGAGACCAAGTGGGTCAACTGTACAGCAGTTCTCCACATGGGAACCATAACTACAAAGGTACAAACACAGCTCAAGACAGTAGAATTAAATCCCTGCAGGGAGACATAAATGAGATACAAACTGGTCAACTTAAAAAACGGGGAGAAAGGAGGGAGGGGATGGGGAAGGAGAAGAGAAGGGAAGGGAGGGGGGGAGGGGAAGGTCTGTATCGATAATACAAACATACATACAAAAGGCATGCCTAAGGTACGTTCTGGAAGTGCCGAGTCCATACCTGCCAAATAGCGTCAAACCTCTGCCTGTTACCCCTCCTATTTGCTATTAAGGACTCGTATACATAGTGCGATCGCGTGATCTCCAAAGCATCTGACGCATTGGGGGCTCTATCTGCTTTCCAATGCCTCGCAATGAGGGTCCTAGCCACTAGCAGAATGTGTGTGACCACTACTCTGAGGTCAGGTGGAAACTTCTCAATGTCTACATGGAGTACTGCCAAGGCAGGGGTCGGGCGAGTCAGAAATCCAGTAATCCTGGAGATGTAGGAAAATATGGAGTTCCAGAAGCTTGTCAAGTGTTTACATGACCAAAACATATGTAACAAGTTACCCGATTCTCCACAGTTCCTCCAGCATAGCGGGGATCCAAGATGTACAAACTTAGAGAGTCTATAGGGAGTCATATACCACCTAAGGGCAATTTTTTGGGCTAGTTCCCAGTGGTTAACACAACTAGACGCCTTGTATATCGATCGGAACGCTTGTTGCCATCGTTCCTCCGATATAGTTTCTCCCAAGTCCTCCTCCCACTTTTTAAAAGGTTGAGATTTTATGAAATGCATCTTGTGTTGGAAAAAATTGTAGAAAAATGAGATGCCTTTGGATGGGGCTGGGTAGGAGGTGTAGAAATTCCAAACCTCTTTGTGGAAGCGTATGTGGTGGGAGGGCAGAGATCCGAGAAAGTGAGCAACTCTGAGGTATGTATAATAATCCGTGGTGGGTAGGGCAAATTCACTTTGGAGTGAGGCGAACGGGAGGAGGGTATCCTTGTGATATAGATCATCAACAGTCAGAATCCCCTTGTCCCGCCAGCCAGACATTGAGAGGTTCGGGATAGCCAGGGTGAGAATCTCTACAGGGGCGGGAATCATTATATACCCAGAGGGAAGGGGGGGTGCATCACGCAGCTCCCTCCAAGCCTCAAGGGAGGCCTGAAGTGTGAGTGGCAAGGTGCGTATGGGAAGCGGTTTCCAGGCGTCTAGCAAAAGAAGGAGCCTAAGTTTGTTGGTCGGGCAGAGGGATGCTTCAATGTCAGCCCAGATAGAGTCTGAGTCTGTGCCTGTCGATGTAGTCAGCCAAGTTCTCAATTGCCTCAGAACAGACGCACGAAAATAATCTCGGACATCTACCAGTCCCATTCCTCCCGCCGTTCTGTGTCTGACTAGCAAAGCTCTTGCACATCGTGGCCTTTTTGCTTTCCATATAAATTTGGAGAGTATCATACTAAGTGCTCTGAGGTGTGTTTTGGGTATGGGAATTGGAAGCGTTCTAAAAATATAAAGCATCTGAGGTAGAATCATCATTTTGAATGTGGCCAGACGTCCAGTCCATGACAACTCTGTGTTAGAGAGTCTTTTAGTGTCGGTGGTCAGTTTGTTGATGAGTGGCAAGTAATTGGCGTCCGCAAGCTTGCTCGCATCCGCCAAAACCTTGATTCCTAAATAGGTAATGGAGGACTTGCTCCAGGTGTAGGGGAAAGCTTTCTGGAGATGGGCCTTCATAGGTAGTGGAATGCCCAGGTCAAGAATAATTGACTTTGAGAAGTTCACCTTATAGTAGGATATGTTGCTGAATGCTGTTAGGGTATCGTGAGCATGTGCAAGGGAGACCGAGGGGGAAGAGAGAAATATTATAATGTCGTCTGCAAATAAGTTAATAGTATGAGACCTGCCCTGAATAGGGAAGCCTGCGATGTGCGGATGGGATCTAATCCTCTCCGCTAGGGGTTCTATCAAGAGGTTAAAAATTGAAGGGGACAGAGGGCACCCCTGCCTTGTGCCATTAGAAATAGAAAAAGCGTTCGACAACAGATTAGATGTATATACCTGGGCACAGGGGGAGGAATACAAAGCCAGTATGGCCGATAGGATGGGCCCCACAAAGCCAAATGTATGTAAAGTGTGTCTCATGTATCCCCAGTGTATTCTGTCGAACGCCTTCTCCGCGTCCAAGGACAATAGCAGAGAAGGCGTCCGACAGGATTTAGCCCACTGCACAACCCCAAGCACCCGCCTGGTGGCGTCCGACGCCTGCCTCCCCGGGGTGAAACCAGACTGGTCAGAGCTGATAAGAGTCGGGAGAACAGGCAGAAGTCTGTGAGCTAGAATTTTTGCATATAACTTAACGTCAGTGTTGAGCAATGATATTGGTCTGAAGTTAGCTGGAGTAGAGGGGTCCTTCCCCGGCTTGGGGATCGTGACCACATATGCCTTAAGCATTTCAGAGGGGAACGAGGCGGAGGACACAGCATTGGCAAAAACGTCCTGCAGGGTGGGCGTTAGGTTGTCGTGAAGAGCCTTATAATAATCATTTGGCAGACCGTCAGGTCCCGGGGACTTGCCCAGTGGGAGAGTTTTGATAAGTCTCCTAATCTCAGACTCCTCAATAGGTGCATTTAAAGACTGGAGTTGGTCCCCCGAAAGGGAGGGGAGATTGATTTTGGCAAAAAAGGCCTGAATGTCAGCCTCTGAGGGCTGGGGGGTGTTGGGATCAGTGTTGAGGTTATACAAAGAGGAGTAATACTCCGCGAAAGAGTTTGCTATTTCCTTTGGGTTAATGATTTTAGAATTATTAGACGGGTGAAGCAGGAAGGGGATTTTAGATTTGACCCTTGCCGCTTTAAGCTTCTGGGCCAGGAATTTACCCGCTCGGTTGCCCGAGGAATAGTGGGACAATTTCAGGTTCTGGAGATGTTTGTCATAACGGTCCAGAAGCAGGAGTCTGAGATCAGACCGATATTGAGAAAGTTTTTGCGCTAGTTGGGCGGTGGCTCTGAGTTTGTTTTGAGTTTCTAAAATGTTAATGTTTTTAAGGAGGTTGTCTACTTTTTGTGTCCTCTGCCTTTTCTCCCTCGCACAGATCTGTAAAATAACACCTCTAACAAAAGTCTTATGGGCACACCACAGCATTGCAGATCTGAGACCGAGCCTGTATTCTCGGCAAAGAAATTAGACAGACTTTTAGCTAGCAAAGCCACATGGGAAGGCGACTGAAACACTCGGGAATTAGCCCGCCACACATACGCAGGACTAGGGGTGTGCCCCTCCACCACCGTTATCGAGACAGGGGCGTGATCAGACCATGAAATGTCGTGGATGGTGGAGGAGGACACCGCCTGCAGGAGCATTTTATCAACCAAAATGAGATCGATCCTTGAGTAGGAATTGTGTCTAGCAGAATGGAAAGTATAATCACGCTCATTTGCATGCTGACACCTCCACACATCAAAAATGTCTTCAGCATGTATTAAGCTTTGGAGCTGAGGCGGCGGGCGCCTCACCCCAGAAGAGGAGTCCAAAGAGTGATCCACTGTCAAATTATGATCTCCACAGATTATCAAAGATCCACGCCTAAGGGTAGCTACCTTACGATACAGTCTCTTCAAGAAACGAAATTGGTGGGAGTTTGGAGCGTACAGGTTGACAATTGTAAAGGGTTTGTTGTTGAGTTCACAGAGCAAGATAAGATAGCGTCCTTCGGGGTCAGCATGGGACTCTATTAACTTGAAGGCAACAGTGTCTATAATTGCAATTAGGACCCCTTTTTGCTTAGTGGAAGCTGATGCTGAGAAGATATGTGGGAAGTTCCTGCGTCTCCTGAATGCAAAGAACGTCGGTCTGGAGCTTGAGCGCCTCCCTCCAGACCGAGGCCCGTTTGGCCGGGTGGTTGAGACCATTTACATTGAAAGATACTACTTTAAGCGCCATAGGCATAGTGTGGGTGCAGATGATAACAGTACCTTGTTCTCAAAGATGTAAAAACTTCCAGGCTTGCGGCGTCGAAAACAGGCAGGGAGGCGCCGACCAATCCATTCCAGAGCTGTGCAGGGAGGACGACACCATCGCAGAGCAGACCGATCCAAGGGGAAGGAGGGGAGGTAGGGAGCAAAAAGAAAAATAGATAATGCAATAAAAAATAAGACTTGTCCAATCAAGAACCAGAGGGCAGAATCTCTACCCATAACTGAAGGGGTAGACACAAAAAAAAAAAACTTGCGTACAAGTATACCAGGCCATGGCGGGAACCTTGAGGAGTGTATTGAGCTTTAAAGAGGCAGTCTAAGAATTGCGTTTTTTACCACTTTTTTTTCTTTGTCTGGTCTCGGAGAATATCCATAGCTCTAAGCAGTGCAAGATCTTCTTCTATATCCATCACTACCGAGTTTTTCCCATCATGCGTGACCGTGAGTTTAACCAGGAAACCCCAGCGGTATGGGATATTGTGGTTCCGCAAAGCTTTGGTCACTGGGATCAGAGATTTACGCTTTTGCATCGTGAATTGGGACAAATCCGCAAAGAGTTGGATGCGTTCAAATTGCTCTGGGATTTGTTGCATTTTACGGAATGTCATCATGAGCTGGTCTTTAACATGATAAAAATGCACACGCATCAGGACATCTCGGGGTATGTTGTCGGGCAGGTGGGCCGGCTTAGGGAGCCTATGTATGCGGTCTATTTGCAATTCTGACTCTGGAACAGATGGGAGGATTTGCTGAATTAAGTCCCGGGCATATTGGTGCAGTTGTGCTGGGAGCACCGTTTCAGGGACCCCCCTAATTTTTACATTATTCCTCCTTGACCTGTCTTCGAGGTCAGCCACCTTTGCCCTAAGCCAGGCCAGTTCCTCTGCGTGTTCGGAGTGAGCATCAATGAGGGTATTATGAGAGCTGGCAAACTCCCCCATTTTCTCCTCAACATGTGTGACCCTCTCCCCCATCTCTCCTAATTCAGCTTTAAAGTTGCACATACAATGCATCATGTCAGCGTGCATGGAACTGCGCAGGGAGACCAACATGTCCTTCAGAGTGGTGTCCGAGACTGCCTTACCTGATGTGGGGAATGCAGTGAACGGATCCACCAGCTCCCTCGTGTCTTCCATGGACTCCTGCCCAGCGCTCCCTTTCCTGGCGCCTTCCTCCAAGCGTGGTCTGGACTTCTGGAGAGAGGGGTGGATGCCGCTGGAGAGTGCCGCGGCTGGTCTGTCTGAGCTCCCAGGCTGGAAGCTCCGTATCCCGAGCCACATGAGGAGGAGGGGGAGACAGTCTCCGTTCCGGCGCCATCTTGGCCTAGGCCGCGACCCTTCGGCGGGTAAAACTCCTCTAACTTCCTCGGCGCCGTCGTTTCTTTCCGCTTGCGGGTCATGCCGCGGGTGTCTAGGGACCAGTATGCGGCGTTGTGGGTGGTTAACGGGCGGTGATCGTGCCTCTAGCTTCGGCGGTTCCCTTGCCTGGAGCGGAGCTGTGGATTCACACGTCCATACAGCTTTGCGCGGTAGCCACGCCCCCCTGTTAATACCTTTTTAATAAACCTAAGCCGTTTTTTAAAGCAGAGAGAACTTAGGTCTGTTTTTTCTCTTATCCTCGATCTCAATGCTCCCGAGCCTAAGGCTGCGTACACACGATCGGTCCAACCCAATGAGAATGGTCCGATGGACCGTTTTCATTGGGTCACAGCTGAAGTGGCCTGATGGTCTGATGTGCGTACACACCATCAGTTCAAAAACCGATAGTGTCAGAACACAGTGACGTAAAACACAACGACGTGCTTAAAAAACGAAGTTTAATGCTTTCAAGCATGCTTCGACTTGATTCTGAGCATGCGCAGGTTTTTGACCCAATGCTTTTGCGTACTAACGATTGGTTTGGACCGATGGTCAGGCATCCATTAGTCTGATTTTAAAGCAAGTTTTAAAACTTTGGTCTGAAGGACGACGGACCGATGGGCCATACACACACGGTCGGTTTGGACCGATGAAACTGGACTTCAGTCCATTTTCATCGGTTTGGACCGATCGTGTGTACGCGGCCTTAGAAGTTTGCTATCCACATATTGCACCAATCTGTCTATCGATTTCTGCTGGTATGTCTGCCTGGTAAAACAGGGGTCCATACCCTAAGGTGAGAGTAGCCATTCTTAATGGTGGAGGGATCACTTATTTAAAGTTAAAGTCACCGGTGAAGATTTGGAGTGGTTGTCACCCTATTCCTTTGGAATTTTTCACTTTTTGGACTGATTTTTGCATTATTTATGCACCATTCATGATTAATTTATTATTTGTAATAAAACTGTTTTGCATTTTAGTTTAATTGTATTTATATTGCGCTGCACTATTTATTATACATTTTTGCATCTTTTGGATTTTGTGATTGTCCTGTCAGTGTTCAGCTTGCATTCGTGAGGTTTATTTTATTTAATTTTTGCGCTGATTGCACCCTTTTTGTTTTCTAGTAAACATATCCTCCCTTTCTCTTTTTTCTGACTCTGTATGTAATTTCAACGAGTTAGAGAACTCGTAAAAATTTTTGATTGATCAAAATTCTTTTGATCAGTACTCACCTCTCCGCCGGCTTCTGGGGTGTTCAGGGAGTTCCGTCGGAGATCCGGAGACATTACGGAGACTGGCGGGTCTTGCAGTGTCCATCTGAAGGGTTCCTTTGCTGTGCCCTCATATCTGCATGCCGGTGGGACCTTACTATCTGCCACACACAAGGGCTGTTACACTTCCCTCTATCACTTCCCTCTATCAACCTGGGATTCTACAGCCACCCACTGGGAGTTGTGATAGTTCCCTTCACGAGACATCTAAATGCCGACGGACTGATGTTAACCCCTCCTCATCTGGATTCAGCAGTGGTATCGTTGTACACATTTTTATACCAGTATCATACTTAGCTACATGTTTTCATGACTGCTTTTGCTATCGTTTGGTATTACTTGCACCATTTTTACAGTTTATATAGCTACATCGGTTTTATCGCCAGTGCAATATTTATTTTGTTATCTACTTGAAGACTATAAACGTTTTAATGCTATTCCCATCGAGTGATGCCTTTGTGTGTTTTTTGTATCCTGCTATCCATTTTTTCCAGTGGTTGGTAGCGGCACTGGGAATCAGCCTGCAAGGAGATCAGCTAAAATTAGTTGGATCTGTTTGTGAATTATAAATAATCAAAATTAGTTGATTAATCGATTTAAAAAAATGTGATTAATCAAACACGAAAATTGTAATCAGTAACAGCCCTAAAAAAAATGTATTAAATAAAACCAGTTTAAAAATATCACAATAAAACTGGAATGTCAATTCAGAAGAGATCACAAGAAATTCCAATAAAAGGAAAAATTATCATAATTTTTTTTTTTGTATTCTGATTAGAGCAGTGTAAGGATCCCGATTAGATGCTGGTTCCTGCCATGTTTACTCAAGACAAGGCCCACTTCTTTGCAGGGATAGTCACCTACCTATTGTTTAGGAGATACTCCACCATATTGTGTCACACTTTTCCTACTGACCTGAGGCCCACCTCCAATATTTTCCTAGCCACAGGCCTGCTACCCGGAATAAATGAACGTACAATCCAGTCACATTTTAAACTAGGCCCATACCCAGTCCCATACCCAGAGGTTTTTCGCTTTTCATTTTAAACTAGGCAACTCAATCAGTGGTTTAGTACAACTAAACGTCTTAGCTTAGCGTCTAATAATATGACTCACTGAGCAGAAGTCTGATGTGTGGAGCACTATTCCTCCATTACATGACTTGCAGAACACTCACAATGTCACAGAACCATTACAACCATCTTCCCAGACAATATCAGCATCTTATCTCAGCACATTATGACAGACTTAAATGTACAATGGAGCCCTCCAGTGGTGCATTGTCACCTCTGCCAATGCTTCCATCTTCACTTGGTCTACCTTCCAGGTACGCAAGCTCCGGCTGTTTTATTGGCATGTGCACAGGAGTCATGATCGTGGCATTTGGATTGATGGCAAATTCAGTGTCACCTTAATTCAAAGTGAGTTACGCATGCACCAGTGATGTCACCAGCTGCAGAATTTGTATTCCTTGTGCCTACCAGTGGGCTTTATTATAAGCTTACCTGTGGATAAAGTGACCAACGGAGTTTGCTCCCACTTTAAGTGCCTAGGTCAGCTGCAAGAAATTATAAGAAAATGTTAGAGTTTAAGAAAAGAGTTCCAAGTTGGTGGACATGTAAATATGTCTTAATGGAGATCAAGCGATCAGTGCTGCACCTAAATAAGGAAATTTAAATTCTTGACGGTACCATATAACAATATAGGTCTTTTGTGTAAACATGTAGGTAATATTCCAAGTGATAAATGTACAATGAATAGGTAAAGGGAATCAGAGACAGTGCAGAATAGATAAAATGAGACATATGTTCTTTGCTAGCTAAATGATCCCCTCTGGTGGCCAGAAGTAGCACTGTGCCATTTTATAATGCGATTTTGGATATGAGAATTGTGTGGAAATTCTTGCAAACAAACCATCAACGCTCAAACAGGAGTGAGATTCCAGACCACAAAATCCAATATTTTTTTTTAAAACACCCAGCTAAGGATCGCAAAACAGATTTTTCATCTGTGTTGTCCCAGGATTAAATCAGTCAGCATACAGCATGTCTAATGCTGCACCACCTCAGCCCTGTGAACTGTCATCCTCTAGTCATATACTGTACAGCCGTGGCCAAAAGTATTGAGAATAAAAACAAATTTTCACAAAGTCTGCTGCCTCAGTTTTTATGATGGCAATTTGCATATACTCCAGAATGTTATGAAGAGTGATCAGATGAATTGCAATTAATTGCAAAATCCTTCTTTGCCATGAAAATGAACTTAATCCCATAAATAAAAAGTTAAGGTACGTCCCCTTTAATTTCCAGCCGTGTGGTTATGCAGGCGCCGTGTGTGTCCTGCGATCAGGACACAGAGGTGAAGAACGGGGAGATGTCAGTGTAAACACAACATCTCTCCGTTCTTCCTAGTGACATGTCACTGATTGTCTGTTCCCTGTTATCGGGAACAGCGATCAGTGATGTGTCACTCGTTGCCATGCCCCTAACAGTTAGGCCTCGTACACACAAGTAAATCCATTTGTTCAAATCGGTCGGACCGACCGATTTGAACAAATCTGTCTGCTGGGATTTTGGTTTGCTCGCGTGTACACACGAGCAAACCAAAATCCCCACCAGCAGACAGCGCGCTGACGTGTCGGTGACGTGGCGGTGACGTTGACGCCGCCACGTTACCGCACCAGGAAGTAAAACACTTCCGCGCATGCGTCAAAATCGTTCGGCGCGTGTGCTAGAAGACATGTCTGCTGGTTAGCGTACTAACCAGCAGACATGTCGGGCGGACGGGTTCCCAGCCGACAGATTTCAAAGCATGCTTTGAAATCTGTCGGGTGGCCAAATCCGTCTGTTTGCCCGTACACACGATCGAATCTGTCTGCTGAAATGGTCTAGCAGACCGTTTCCAGCAGACAGATTTGATCGTGTGTACAATGCCTTAGAATCACTCCCTAGGACACACTTAACCCCTTCAGCGCCCCCTACAGGTTAACCTCTTCACTACCAATGTCATTTTTACAGTATCAGTGCATTTTTATAACACTGATCGCTGTAAATATGGCAATGGTCCCAAAATGGTGTCAAAAGTGTCCGATGTGTCTGCCGCATGTGTCTGATCAAGGAGTTAAATGTGTCCCCTGGGAGGCGTTTTTAACTGTGGGGGGATGGGACTGACTGGAGGAGGACAAAGATCGCTGTTCCTAATCACTAGGAACAGCAGATCTATCTCTCCTCCCCTGTTAGAATGGTATCTGTCTGTTTATATTGTCAGAACCCCATTCTGGCACTGTGTGAAGCGATTGCGGGTGGCATCGGCTCTGACATCACGCCGTGGGCGTCCTCTAGAACTCTCACATCTGTCAACAAAACAAAAGGTGATGTGAACTCTTCCAATGGAACCACCTGTTCTGTTGACATCTGTCCTAGAGAGAAATACCTCTCACTTTGTACAGATTTCCTCTCGTTTCCTGTGGTGTCTTAAGCCTCGTACACACGATCAGTCCATCCGATGAGAGCGGTCCGGTTAACCGATGAAAAAATGTTCAATGCTTCCAAGCATGTGTTGACTTGATTCTGAGCATGCATGGAGTTCGTGCCTACTAACGATCGGTTTGGACCTATCGGTTAGGCGTCCATCGGTTAAATAACCTACGCGGCCTTAGGGACAGAAAGTAGGGGTTTAAGCCCATGCCTTCTCTATCCAAAACAAAACAATAAAATAAGTTTTGTCTCTGCATACACTTAAATGACTTTTAATTTTTTATAATATTTTTCTGGGTTCATTATTAGTTCTATATAATTCTTTTTGACAGTTGCTGGATAAATGTATTATGCTTAGAGAAATTGATCAGTTTAAAGTCCAAGTGGAGCCAAAATAAAAATAAAATCACGAAAATGAGCACAAGGGACATAGCTTACAGTCAGTAGGGTGTGTCCCTTGTACTGTTACCTCGTCTGCTGCTATATTCTTCTGGAGGCTTGAGGCTAATAGAACTTTCTATGAAAAAAACATGATCTATGAATGGAGGGGTGTATTTTCATACCGCCACCTTTCCTCCAGGAAAGGGTGGGCATATTTGGGCAGTCTTGATGAGAGCCTGTGAAAGCTCCAAGTGTTCTATCAACCCCTGCAGCACCAGAAGATTATGGCAGTGAGGGGGTGGGGGTCATGGACAAAGGAGGATCTCTCCTAATAAAAGTGACACATCCCACTGACTTTAGGGTATGTCCCTTGTAATGATTGTTTTTTTTTTTTGTTTTTTTTGTCTGTACTTTAGCTTTACCTGACAATTGTTTAATGTCAATCTACAACAAATATTCTTTTAGTTTTGAGTTTTCAAAGTTGAAAAAAATTTGTATATCAGAATTTTTTTTATTGTCTGTTCCCCAGTACTAGGGGGTCAAGAAGTAGCAAAAAATCTCAATGGTGTAGAAACAACAAAAATAAGTAGTCAGAAACTAGCACATCTTTTAACCACTTATGCCCCGGACCATATTGCTGGTCAATGACCGTGCCACTTTTTGCGATTCGGCACTGCGGCGCTTTAACTGACAATTGGGCACTCATGCATCGTGGCTCCCAAACAAAATTGGCATCCTTTTTTTCAAACAAATAGAGCTTTCTTTTGGTGGTATTTGATCACCTCACTGTTTTTATTTTTTGTGCTATAAACAAAAATAGCGACAATTTTGAAAAAAAAATGATATTTTTTACTTTTTGCTGTAATAAATATCCCCAAAAATATATAAAAAAAACTATTTTTTTCCTCAGTTTAGGCCAATACATATTCTTCTACATATTTTTCGTTAAAAAATCTCAATAAGCGTTTCTTGATTGGTTTGCGCAAAATGTAATGGTGTCTACAAAATAGGGCATAGTTTTATGGCATTTTTAATAATATATTTTTTTTACTAGTAATGGCAGCGATCAGAGATTTTTATCGGTACTGCAACCTTATGGCGGACACTTCGGACACTTTTGGCATTTTTATAGCGATCAGTGCTATAAAAATGCATTGATTACTATAAAAATGCCACTGGCAGGAAAGGGTTAACACTAGCGGGCGAGGAAGGGGTTAATTATGTTCCCTGTGTGTGTTCTAACTAAAGGGGGGGGTGAAACTGACTTGGGGAAATGACAGATCACTGTTCATACATTGTATGAACAGACGATCAGGCATTTCTCCCCCAGACAGGACTTGGAGCTGTGTGTTTACACACACAGCTCCCGGTTCTCGGTCTGTAACGAGCGATCGCGGGTGCCCGGCCAGTGGTTAAGGTTTAATTTGCTTATGTGTTTTTGTGTCCCAGTGACACTTATCTACCGAGTTACTTGCTGTCACAGTGACAAAAAGTATTGGAAATCTCTGCAATGGAATCACAACCAGCAATTTTAACCAGACAGATGTTCTATACATTCCTCACTCTATCCAATACTAGAAAAAAGTTTTGTCTGAAATGTAGTTTTACTTAAAGTTTGCACCTATACTTAAGACCATACAAATTGAGAGTCACCTTGTTAACCTTTGCAGGGGATCCTGAATCAAGCATTAAAGGCTTTTACTGCATCTATTACAATTTTGAAACATTGAGATGTGAGTGGAAAGCTGGAAAACTCAGCAATGGCAATTACGAGTTACAATACTGGTTTGTATTCTTTATTTACAGAACCTCACCTAAACTAACCTCACTGTATTTACTTTCACACGACTCACTCCTTCTTGCAATTTTGGGTTTAAAGTGTATGAAGCCAACAGTTTTTAAAGGGTTTAGACCCTTATCAATTCATTGACTGTCTGACTTTTACTTCCTGTCCTGGAGAGGCAACAGGAAATTTCTCCCAAAGGCTCCCTCGCAAGGAATATATGAACAATTAATTCAGTCAGCTTAATCATTTAAATGACTATACATATACAATGTAAATAGACAGTTTTGTCCCTTGCACTCAAGTGAATCAATCTAATCTAAATAATAATTTGGAAAATTGCTGCTAGACCTTAAGTGTACACAGTGCACAAAGATTGGTAATGAATAAAAAAGTGATCAGCGCAACTTTCTAATAGTAAAAAAATCACATGTATCGGTATGTGCTAAACTGACTAATAAATAATGCAAATATATACTGTGCAAAATGAGCAATAATCATACTGTGCAAATAAGAAGGAGAGGGTGTTCACAGATCCAATCACTGTTGTATTGGCCACATCCCTAAGTTACATGAGACAAAAGGAGTTGATTCCCCCTGGTTAGGACTTTAGAGGCCAAACAACGTTTAAGTATAAAAACTTGGGGCTAGATCCACAAAGATCTGCCCCGGTGCATCGTATCTGAGATACGCTACGCCGCCGTACCTTACCAGGCTTTAGTTCGAATCCATAAAGATTTTGTGCCGTAAGTTACGGCGGCGTAGTGTATCTCAAGCGGCGTAACGGCGCGGAATTCAAGTTGGGCGGGTAGGGGGCGTGTTTAATTTAAATAATTTAAATGAAGCGTGTACCCGCGCTGATCGAACTGCGCATGCTCCGTTCAGAAATTTCCTGCCGTGCATTGTGCTAAATTACGTCGCAACGACGTTATTTTTTTTTACTAGCGTGAATTACGTACATTCCTATTCACGAACGACTTATGCAAAAATAAATAAAAAATTCAAATTTCGACACGGGAACGACAGCCATAATTAACATGGCAAGTCTAACTATAGGCCGCAAAAAAGCAGCTTTAACAATACGCCGGAAAAAGCCAACTAGAGACGCCGTAAGAGAATGCGACGGCCGCACGTACGTTCGTGGTTCATCGGAAATAGCTCATTTGTATATTCGATGCGGAAAACGATGAGAACTCCATCCAGCGGACGCCGAAGTATTGCATCTACGATCCGAAGGCGTACGAAGGCGTACGCCTGTCGGATCGAACCCAGATGCCGTCATATCTTGGTTTGAGGATTCAAACTAAAGATACGACGCGGGTAATTTGAAAGTACGCCAGCGTATCAGTAGATACACCGGCGTACTCTCTGTATGGATCTGGCCCTTGATCTTTAATAAGACAAAAGGTGTACACAAATAGGCACTTGATAAAAGCACACAAAACGCACCTTGTGGTGCATACAGAGAGCAACACATGTATAAAATACAAGAACAATGCCACCAAATTAATGCATGAGCCAAAAACGAAACAAAACAAAAAAGCACTCTCCTAGTGGGTGATGTGAAAAAGACTGGCGCGTTTCTGGTTTGACAATCGTCATCAGGGGCCACGAGGGATGAGTAGTGCGGGTTGTAGTTCAAAAAAGAGTGGTGGACCGGGTATGGATACCCTTTTAGGATGTGGTTCAGGAGTAGAATGGGAATGGAGCAGCATCCGAGCGTCCCTTATTAACCAGGGAGGGAGGGCCCAAGACTATCCAGTACTTGACTAGCAGGAAGATGTCCTGCCCAATTTTAAAGGCTCGAAACTGCCTATGTCCCTGTTCGGGTGTTCTCCCAGCTTAGTAGGTGCCTAACCAGGGGGAATCAACTCCTTGTGTCTAATCATACTGTGCAAAGTAAGCAATACATCAAACTGTGCAAAATAAACAAAATGTCAAAATGACTGTGCAAATAAGCAAAAAAACTTTAAAAAGTTAAAAATAACTCTGATAAGAAAAGTGCTGAAATAACGTCCACAATATCTATTGTAAACAAATAAATAAAGTGCTGAAGTGACTGTGATGAACGTAGTGTCAAAAACAGTGTCTTCTATAGGAAATCTGTGTGACTACCACTCAATGCTCTCTGGACTCTTACCTCAGTAAGGAGTATATATAGCATTGACAATTTCCTTAACTGGAGGTATGGGGGTAGATCTCCTGGTCTTTGAATCCAGTAATGGCTGGTGGTGTCTCTCCAGTTTATGTGTTCCAAATAAAGATGATGGTTTCCAAACTCCCCAGCATGATTTATTCGCAGGAGTCAGGCATATAAAGGGGATAAAGAAAAATCTCCCATAGTGCAAAACGTATAATAAAGTAGGTTTATTTAAACAGCCAAATGGGCACTTACAAGGAAAAAGTAAAACAGCAGAGTACAAGTAAAAGCTAGCCGCTCACTGTATCACTCGGCCCCGCCTCACGGTTTACCCTGTCACTGGATATGATAGACAGCAACTCCAGCCAATGGCTGCGCTGCTCTCAATCCATCTGTTCTAGCCAATCAGCGGCAAGGCTGAGCGGCGAAGAGGATCTCGGGACCGAGCGCAGGATTTTAGAGGGGTCAGGTAAGGAAAAAGGGGGGCTCAGGGGGGGGGCGGCATCATCAGATGTTTTTTCTATGCATTAAGGTGATTTTTTTTTCCTTTACAACTCCTTTAAGAAGATCCAATGAGTTAAATTACGGTCATGGTAATGGTAATGGATTGGATATGTAATATACAGTAGATTCCTTTTTGATATTTGGTACAATTTAGTCATAGTAGATCCACTCCACTGCATTTAAGGCAGCTCACCTTCTCATCGTCAAGTAATGTAATCTATGAAAATAAAGGTGACAGTTTTTTAGGTAAGTTAGTTCAAGAGCTAAGATAGAGCATAAAAAGTGCATAACCCTAACCCATGCCAAATCATTACATTCATTTTTCAGTAGAGATAGATTAGTGGAAGGCTATTTCCAGTTAATTAATATGAATAAGAATAACTTTAATTTGTAAATCATAACTGGTTCTTGGCATATGCAGATATTTTCCTAAAAACAGAAAGTTTTTTAGTGATTATAGAAAAGCTAAGGTAGACCTGTCAGTTAACATGGTCTCCTCTCCTGTGGCTAAATGAGAACACAACCTTTTTTTTAATCAATAGTTTTTATTGTAGAATTTTTCAAGGGGAACAGAAAAGAAAAAGGGGAAATGTAAAAGCACAGGGTAATGGGGGAATGCACAGTATACAAATTGTACGTGAAACATAGTCTAGTACAGGACAAAATAGGAATAGATGCATTTAAGACAGAGAAAATTCAATGGAACAAATATTCGAGAACCTTATCAGTTTTGGGGCCATATGGACCAACACTGATCAAAATGTCTTGTCGTCAAGGAGTTAAGTGCTATAAGTTTTTCAAAAGTGAAATTCCTGTGGACCTCTGTTATTACATCAGAAATATTCACAGTGTTTTTAGATTTCCAATTTCGTAGAATGGACGTACGTGTTTCCAATAAAATGTGTGTAACTACTGTCCTCATGTGGAAAGGGAATCTATCAATGTGTATGTTGAGAAGAGCTAGCGCTGGATCAGGTTGAGTCAATATCCCTGTGGTGGAAGAAATGAGTTTAAAAACCTGATTCCACAGGCTTCTTATATGTGGACAATACCAGAATACATGCATGAGATTGCCTACTTGACCACATTCTCTCCAGCAGTTGGCTGGGGTACCAGGATAGAATGTGGCCAATCTCAGTGGAGTGTAGTACCACCTGTTGGTTAATTTAATGGACAATTCCCAGTGTTTTACACAGTGAGAAGCTTTATGAATCGTCTGAAAGGCACACGACCAATCCTCTTTCGTGAATCTAGTACGTAGGTCTACCTCCCAGTTTTTCATTGCAGTCGTCTTAGAAAATTTCATCTTATCTTGAAATAAATTGTAGAACAGTGATATGCCCTTTGAGGCAGGGTGAGCGGTAGAATACAATTTCCACACCCTCTTAGGAAGGGATATGGTTGGGGAAGGTAACGATTGGAGGAAGCGCACAATTCTGTCACAGGTGTGGAAAGATCTGTCAGGTAAATGGAATTGGGATACAACCGTGGCAGGAAGTAGGGGCGTATCATTCGCGTACAGTTCTGAAATAACAGTCACCCCATGTGAATTGAGTTCAGAGACAGTCAATCTGGGTATCTTGGCTTCAAGTAGTTGTAATGGTAGTTGGAGGTCAATACCTTGAAAGTCTTGATGGTCTTGGTTCAGTATATGTCTCCACGCTTTTAACGAAGTCTGTATGGTAGGGGGTAAAGAGGTTAGTTTCCAAGGAGACCATTTGTCACTGAGCAACATTATTTTCACGTTAGCCGTCGGTGACAGTGTATTTTCTATGTTCACCCAGGGTGGAACGTCTAGGTCATGGAACCAGTGTTTAAGTTGGTCAAGTCGAGCTGCCCACATATAGTCATGTATGTCGGGTAGACCTGCTCCTCCTACTTTTTTGTGAGACACAAGATTGTTACGTGAACACCGTGCCCTTTTACCCTGCCAAATATACTTCCATCCTAATGTTGTGAGGCGATTAAGGTAATGGCACGGTATACACAATGGAATTACACGAAAAAAGTATAGGATTTGAGGCATAATCAGCATTTTAAAAGCAGATATTCTACCCATCCAGGACACTTCCTTCTCAGAGATCCTTTTGAGTTGGGTTTCAATTTTTTCAATCAGTGAGGGGAAATTAGCTTTGATAAGCGTAGAGACACTACTCGTAAGGGTGATACCAAGGTATTTGATAGAGCCCGAGCTCCATGTGTAGGGTAATCGGGATAGTAGGCAACTCTTGACATGAGGTGGTACCCCTAAGTCAAGGATAAGAGATTTTGTAAAATTGACTTTGTAATATGAAACCTTTCCAAACGACATCAGAACATTGTGAACTTCAAGTAAAGATTCAACAGGGTTGGTCAATAGTAATATCACATCATCAGCAAAAAGACTGATGGTGTGATTTTCATGGCCAAATTGAAAACCTGAAATCCTTGGATTAGACCTGATGGCTTCGGCTAGAGGTTCTATTATTAGATTGAAAATTGACGGGGATAGAGGGCAACCCTGCCGTGTACCATTTGTTATAGGGAAAGACTCTGAAAGAAACCCAGAAGAGTACACTCGAGCAGAGGGACATGAGTATAAGGCCAATATCGCAGATAAGATAGAGCCCTGGAAACCAAATTTCTGTAGGACCATTTCCATGTACGTGCAGTGTACTCGATCGAACGCCTTCTCTGCATCAATGGACAACAACAGAGAAGGCGTTTGAGTTTTTCCAGCGTGGTGCACAATATCAATAATACGCCTGGTGGCGTCAGAGGCCTGTCTCCCCCTCACAAAGCCCATCTGGTCGCTTCGAACAAGTGTAGGGATGATATGTTTTAATCTTGTGGCTAAGAGTTTTGCATAAATCTTGGTGTCAGTGTTAAGGAGGGAAATAAGAACACAACATTTTTTGATGGAGTTTTAAATGTCATATTTGGCCCAAATTAGCCAATTTTTGTCCTAGCTGTGTATAACCATATCTATGGAATGTTAAAGGGTCACTAAAGGAAAAAAATGTTTTTGCTGAAATGACTGTTTACAGGGTATAGAGACATAAAAGTTGACTGATTCATTTTCAAAATGATTAAAAATAGATAAAAATCAATCATATAATGTGCCTGCAGGTTAGTTTCACTTTTGAACTGGCTTCATGTTTCTGTGAAGTAGAAATAGAAACACAGAACAAAAACAAACAAATCCAGGGCAGTGTTTTGTTTTTAAAATGAATCTGATTGGTTCTGGGAAGTTTTAGACACACAGTAATGACAGCTTAGAACACTGTGAGAAAGCTCCCAGCACTGTGGTTATAATTATATTTGCTAGGTGGATGGATGCAGTAAATATTTTTTCTTTTGAAAGGCAACAGGGGATGTCTGAGAAAGAGACCTGCGGTCACTACTTGAAAACAAATGGAAAAAACACTGGATGTACATTTGGAAGACAGGAACTTCAGCTATTTTCCAATTTGTTTGTTTGTGTCACTGGAATCCCTGGCATGGATCCAATCAGACCTTCATACTTTACTTTTCAGCTTCAAAATATAGGTGAGACATCGGAATACCCTGATTGTTTCATTTTGAAATGGTATGCACTGCTATTGACCAATTTTAAAGAAGATCTATAAATCTTAAATTTGCCAAGCTCGTTCCCACAACTGACCAGATTTTATATAGATATTTTTAGTAAAGGCCTACCCTATATAGGACACTGCGATTTCTGAAACCTGTGTTTGCAAGGTTGTAATACTGTTCTTCCTATTTACTGTATAGTAAAAGAAACAAACAATCTCTAAATGTCATCTGGCTATGTGCTGTAATAGGAAATACTGTATATGTGGCTACTAGGGATGAGCAGAGTGATTTCCACAAAACTGATTTGACTGTTTATCATTTGCAAAAATCTGGAAACTCTCAATTTATACTCACTGAGCCGTATAGTTGAACATAGCTTGAACAAAAACCTGAGCTGTCAGATTTGGTTTTCTTAACACAAATGTCCATAAGAATAGTTTACTTTTGGAACTAAAGCAAGTGTAGTGTGGAATTTAAACCAAATCACATTTGTATTAATGTAATAGGTAAACCTGGTCCTCCAGAAGATGTAAATATCAGCAAAAGTCAGGTCAATGAATTCACATTGGATTGGACACCACCCAATGGCAAAATTCCTTCACGCTGTTTAGAATATGAAATTCAGTATAAAGACCAAACAGACACTTGGAAGGTTTGTATTCTGTACATTTATTTTTATTTTTAGATACGCTCTTTCTTCCATCCTCTTTTCCATATTTAATTTCCTACATGTTCTGAAGATCCTTCTACTTGTTATCATATAGTTTATTACAGGTTTGTTAGAAATGTTTTTGTAATGTTTAGGAGTCTAATAAAATCAAACATTTTTTTTGTCTGCAAACATTCTGTATTTGTTGAGTCCTGCCTGGGGTATGTGCCTTCACTTTTTGCCCTAGAGACCATGGTCAATTGTACAAGTGTCCTCACAGAAAGTTTTCCCCTCACCTCCTGTTCAGGTGATAACGTAAATATCAATGATGGCAACACAGATAGTAATACAAATCTGTTAACTATTGCCATTACCTGTTCCATGCAAAACCAAAAAAAATAAACTATTGTAAAAAGAGAAGCGTGAGCTCCTAGATATCCTCAGCATTGATCTGAGCTGCAGCTGTTCACCACTGGCACTTCATTGAGAACTAAGTGATCAAAGACTACTGATCGCTCAGTTTGTAGGTTTGCTCTGAGGACAGAGTGGTGGCTGTCAGTCACTGGCTGTGTGCTCTGCCCCTCCAGCACTCACTCAAGTGCCAGACTGTGCAGGGGGCAGGAGTAGATGGCTCAGGCTCTCAACAGCACACTGAGAAGCTTAGCCAGTTGCAGCTCAAAAATCTGGGCAGATCCCAGCATTATTGTCAGGATCCCTACCCAGCCTGGACCAGATCTGTTATGTCAGCCGACAGCAGACTTTAGCCCGCTGTTAGCTATGAACGCCTGTGATTCCAGATTCAGCCAAGTGCAAATAAGGTTTGGCTATACTTCTTTTTTTATTATACAGAATGTACTTTACTAAACCCTGATGTATACAGATTGGATTAGGATCAGTTGCTGTGAGCCCTGCTGTTCACCATTGACAGGTGGTTCCTTGAAGTAGCAGTTTCCATCACTGACATCTGCATGCAAATGACAGATGTGCATCTTCTGATTCATCCAGAAAATGTACTTAATGGGGGTAAAGATTGGGGTAGAATTGTAAGGGCCCATTCACACTTCTTTAGTCCTATGCACTATATTGTTGTGCGTTGTGTCACACCATAACATGCAATGTAAAATAGAAGCCTCTGAATTGAAAATATAAATACTACAATAAAAAGTACTAACATCCTTAAAGTTTAGATATAGAATAATTGGGTCTAAGGTCTGCAAACCAAAGAGCCAAGAAGAAAAGGGGGGCCAATAGGACTATTGCGGTACAGGTACAAAATTTAAAATAGGAGTATAAATTTAAAACAAGAAATACATTTTTATTAAGGCATGAAACAGGACAAAGATACACAATTAAAATGGTGATAACTGTATGCAACACCGCTATCGAGGTCCCCAAAAAGTTGAATAACGCAATGGGTTGGAGGTTATCGTGTTCTCGACTAGTTTCGCGGACTACACCGCTTCATCAGGAAAACATCAAAAAATAATTAAACAATCAGTCAATGATTCAATTAATCACAAAACAGTAATTTGTAAAAAGGGGGAACACTGGGCTGAGCCGTTTACCTAAAAAGATCCCGCCAGGTGAGATCAGCGGGCGCGGCCAGACAGAATCCTGTGCGGCAGCCATGGGGGACGTATGTGTGGAAGGACCTACTTGTCTATTACATAAAGTATGAGGATTTAATAATTAGCATATTGGAAGCCACCCTAAGACAGATAGGGGTTGTGTGGCACACGTGATGAACACTGCAACCGAGTGATAAAAAGAATGGAAGGGTGAATGTGAAGGTGTGAATACACAAGGGAAAAGGAAAGGAAATAAGAAAGAGAGGAAGAAAGAGGGAATTGGGAGATGTAGGTATAAGGCCTCGTACACACGAGTAAATCTGTCTGCTGGAAACGGTCTGCTAGACGTACACACGAGGCAATCTATCTGTTCAAATCGGTCGGACCGACCGATTTGAACAGATCTGTCTGCTTGGATTTTGGTTTGCTCGCGTGTACACACGAGCAAACCAAAATCCCCGCCAGCAGACAGCGCGCTGACGTGTCGGTGACGTGGCGGTGGCGTTGACGCCGCCACGTCACCGCACCAGGAAGTAAAACACTTCCGTGCATGCGTCGAAACCATTCGGCGCGTGCGCGAGAAGACATGTCTGCTGGTTAGCGTACTAACCAGCAGACATGTCGGGCGGACGGGTTCCCAGCCAACAGATTTCAAAGCATGCTTTGAAATCTGTCGGGTGGCCAAATCCGTCTGTTTGCCCGTACACACGGTCGAATCTGTCTGCTGGGACGGTCGGGCCGACCGTTTCCAGCAGATAGATTTGATCGTGTGTACACGGCCTAAGGGAGCCCTATCAGCTATTGTTTTCAGAACTCATAAAAATATACACAATTTTAAATGTTGCTTGGCTTTGACCTGACCTTTTTTATTTATATACTTTTTACAAGGGCTCTTACTGGTCTGTCAGTTGTAAATTGAGATTGGATTGGTTAGTAGGGGTAGTTACAGTTTGCAAATATTCATTGAGAGCTGTTCTGACTCTGAATAAACCAGAAGACCTTTCAATTGTTTTTAATACTTCAATTTCAATTTATTTGACCTCCTTCCTTCTTCTAGACAATTGCAGAACAGAGAGAGTCCATTCATAGCTTTAACATGTCTGAGCCATTGCCTGGATTCTGTGTCCGTATCCGTGGAAAAACAAACAGATACTGTGCAGATGATGGATATTGGAGTGATTGGAGCTCCGAAAGCTGTTGGGAAGGTAATGTGTAAACTGTAATTACATTGTCAGAAGAAAATGGAGAAGACAATGCAGGTTGAATACATGCAAAAAGAATATCATAAATGGTTTCCCCTTCTACTTCTGTTTGAAACGCATCAAATAGACAGGAAGTTAGAAGAAGTTTTTCAAATGGGATTTACAAGCAAATTGTAGATTAAAGCATACATACCTCCTAAAACAGTAGATACTATAAAGACATTGATAGATGGTGTAGTTGTTAGCAGAGCAATGCAAAGCGAGGTACAGTATGTCACCTGAATAATAACATAATTCCCATCACAAGTATTTACTGGAGTCACATAACAGAAAGATGCAATGTTTCGGGGGCCTCAAGTGGACCTCTTCGTCAGGAAAATAGTGACTCCTGAGACACCAAAACATTACCTCTTTCTGTTATGTGACTACCGAAAAAATTGTTTTATGGCAAATATGCCAGTGTGCTGGTGAGACATCTCACTTTATATTTCAAATAGGGACATACCACTGAAAAATAGTTTTCAGGAGCTCTAATCCTTTTCTGTTCTATGAAACCCTAAAATAATGTTTTTTGCTGGAATTGGGCTTATTTTATGTTATTTTTATGACATGTCAGCTAAGTAATAAAAACAGTGCTAGATCATAAAATGTTACTGTAAGAAGATCTTAGCTGGCTTATACTATTTAACATCATTGCTGGGAATTCAGTCAAATAAAATATTGCACACAGCGGTGTGGAATTTCACACCACATGAAAACAGATTTAATCATCTGCCTCGTAGATTAACCTGAAAAGGTTTTTGACCCTGTTCCAATGTATCCTGGACAACAAGTTTTACTTTAATGGAACGTGTACATCCACATTATGTAGAAGATCCAAAGGTTCAGCACTACTAGCAATTTTTGGATATTACATAATTTCCCAAGGATTTTTTGTTCTGTTTACTATAGAGCAGGCCTCAAAAATGTTAAGCCCTGAGATACTAGCCATGCCTCAAGAGTTACTCGCCACCAATTGCCCCACCCAACCCCTACCTTGCCTGGCCTAAACACGCCCTCATAAATGATCTCATGAAATTATACTTACATGTTTTATGCAGAATTAAGTTATAAAAATAAATATTAACAACAACTTTATCTGTTTCCACCAATGCAGCCTGCCCTTTTCCACCAATGCAGCCTGCCCTTTTCCACCAATGCAGCTTGCCATTTTCCACCAATGCAGTCTGCCCATGTCCACCAATGCAGCCTGCCCGTGTCCATCAATGCAGACTGTGTTCATCAACGCAGCATGTGTCCACTAATGCAGCCTGTGTCCACTAATGCATCCTGTGTCCACTAATGCAGCGTGTGTCCACTAATGCAGCCTGTGTCCATCAATGCAGCCTGTGCCCATCAATCAAGCCTGCCTGTCGCTGCACAGGGAAAGAGACAAGAGCAGCCGGCGATCGCATGATCAGAGCACAGGGAACTTCCCAGCTTTCATTTCAATTGCTGTGTTTTCCCACTTACCGTCACATACAGCCCCTCCTCTTTGGTGATTTGAAACACGTCACCCGTCTCAGGATTGGACGGTGATCTGTCTATCAAAGTGCCCGGACAAAGTGGAGGGACTGTAAGGGACAGTGTTCCGTCAGGTAAGGTGACACGTCAGAATGTGTAATGGAAGTGACGTTTCGTCACCGCCATCTTGCTAAACCTCGCTCTTCTCCAAAGTAAGGATACACTGAGAAGGGCAAGTGGACATCTTGTTACACCCACCAGAGTTTTTAATTTTACACTTTTTTTTTACAGTAAACTGAGTTTAAATAGTAAAATACAGTACTTAGAACTCCGTCTGACTGTTTAGATGTTGAATTTTAAAAGCAGAGGTGAGCCTTCTGATCTCCGAGTTTTGGTAATCGGACAGGAGTTTGCTGCTTTTAAAATTCAACATTTGCACAATATTCTAAAAACACTATATAATCTCATTTTACTGTTACAAAAAAGTGTAAAATGCAAAACTCCGGTGGGAGTAAGAAGATGTCCGCTTGCCACCTTCTCAGTGTATCCTTATTGTGGAAGAGTGCGGGGTGTGGCAACGAAATGTCACGTTACACATTCGGACGGGTCGCCTAATCTGACAGAACAACGGCACGTGGCGGGGAACACACAGCAGTTGAAATGAAAGCTGTGAAGTTCCCCACACTCTGATCATGTGGCCGCCAGCTGCTCTCCTCTCTCTTCTCCTCCGATTGGAATGGCTCCCACCTGCTGGTAGTGCTCGCCCCCCGCCCCCAGGCAGCCCTTTCTCGCCAGCCCTCAAATTTCACTCGCAAAATGCGAGTAGGCGAGTGGAATTTTTGAGTGATGCTATAGAGTCATTCATGCTACCTTCCTTCTTTGTCTGCACAGATATCATAGCTTCCAGTGGCTTTCCTATTTGGAGGGACTGTCCTTCTTTTGAAACCAAATCCCTTTGCACATCATTGCTACTCATCCTTTGATTAAATGTATGGATCTGCTTCTTTCAATACCCATTACCAACTAAAAGTGGTATACTAAATTAGACCATTGATCCAACCTATAAAAGATTGCATTTTTTTTAAAGCCAGTATAAAGAAAAATTAAATGTGTTGTAAAGGTTTGCGTTTTTTTCACCTTAATGATGCGGGCGCTGGGGGCGGGGCCGATTCATACACTTGGCGTCTATGGACGTCGAGTGTATGACTCAGGACTGCGCCCACAAGGTAACCCTCTCGGGAGAGCGCTTCTCCAAGGGTGTTATCTAAAGCCAGGAAGAGCCGCCGAGGGACCACAGAAGAGGATGTAAGTATGACATGTTTGTAATACAGTAATTTTCAGCATGTGTTCTGCAAGAAATCAGCTGAGGTGCTTCCTCCTTACAGGTAGACTGTATGAATTTCAAAGGGGGAACAGATTGCTTCAGTGAGGTCAGTCAGTCAGTGAGGCAGGGGATTAACTACAGGAGCTCCACACGGCGCACGTCTCCTAGAGTAGGAGCGTGTGTGCTATAGCTCCAGGCAGGCTTAGGAGGCAGACAGGCAGAGTCCCTCCCAGCCCTGCAAGCTCAGTCCTCTCTCCAGTTCCAGACCTGGAAATCCTGTGCCCCTGATCTCTCTTCTCCTCCAGCACAGCTCCCTGGCTCTCTGCAGGTAAGAGCCCTCTACCAGAGCTGCTGACGGCCGTCCTTTTCAGGATAAAGCCGCAGCAGCAATACAGATCTCCCTTTCTCCTTTTTTTGTGTCCCCCTGCACTCCCACACCTTCATCATCCTCAAGGGCCCCCCTCTCTATCCTCTCTACCCTCCGCCCGAAAATTTGCGCCGTTCTGGGGCTCTTTTTGAGAGCACCGCGCCAGGCCGCTCTGAATCGCGGGGCCGCGGTCTAGGAAAGACCGCGGCTTCACTTGCGGCCTAACGGCGCGCCGCTCCCCACGCCTCTGTGGTCCTCACCCAGCCTCCAGGAATCCCCCCTTACCCCAGAAAGACAGAAGGACAGTTACCCTGCCCTGTCTTACACCCTCTCAGTTAAAGAAGCACCCTGTCAGCCCTCATCCCACCGCCTGTGCAGACAGCCATCCCACCAGACCAGCAACAGGGTCACCCTCTTAGCCCCAGCCCCCCTCCCCCCCCTGTCCTCCAACATACAGAAGCTTGATCCAGGGGTCACCCGATCGCCTCTTACAGGGGTCAGGAAGGAATTTTTTCCCTACCGGAGCATATTGGCCGAGCGCCGCCAGGGTTTTTTGCCTTCCTCTGGACCAAGCCAGGAGAGAGGAGTTAGCCAATTCCTCTCCCCACTGCCCCCGAAATCCACCCCCCCCCCTGGTGTATTGGCGATCATGGCATGTAGGCAATATTCTGCCGAAACCATTTGGAGTTTGAGGCAATGCGCCGCAATACTGCCAGCCATCCCCAAAAAAGCCCTAAGAACTGAGCGACTATTGAGAATCGATCATAGATCGACGGTCAGACATTTCAGTCATTTACCCCAGCTCAAGCACATATCATGTGCTCTGATCAATACAAGATCGGCAGTAAAACACCGACTGGAAATCCATGACTTCATCCTGCAATACGATTTAGACTGTCTCTTTTATTAAAGAGAGCTGGCTTACAGCCGACTGTAACACCATTCTAGGAGAACCGGTGCCAGAAAACTATCGTATTATTACAGAAAACAGAATAGGGCAAAGAGGAGGCGGCCTGGCGGTGATCTATAAGACTCATCTTACGATCACCAAACCAGTCCGCCAAAACCCTCTTCCATTCATGGAAACCCTTACTCTGCAACTGCAAGCAAGTTCAAAGGAGACCGTCCACATTCTGCTCTGCTATAGGCCGCCCGCCCCCAAATCGCAGCTGCTATCATCTTGGACGGATTTCTTCTCCACTTATACCCTCAACAGCAAACATCTTTTGCTGCTCGGGGATTTCAATCTCTGGGCCAACTCCTCACAAGACCCCATTGCAGACGCCTGTATTGACCACCTGGAAGGATTAGGATTGCAGCAACTAGTGTGTGGGCCCACACATGCTTCAGGTCACACACTTGATCTTATTTTCAGACAAGCTCTGGAAATAAAAATTTGGGAAAATGAAAAATTGCCATGGACAGACCACCATGCAATTATATTCAGTATTACCACCATCCCCCCTGCAACAAAGACATCAAATCCAGTGACAACACACTGGACTAGATGTCAGAAGAAGCTCCACTCGGAACTCTTCAAAAAGACTTTAAGGAAAAAAATAGAAACAACTCAGCCGCATCAAACGGCCGTTGAAACATTGGAAGCCATAAACTCGGCCATGCTACAGTCAGCCGACTTGGTAGCGCCGAAACGAATAACCCGCATTCGGAAAAACAACCGCAGCTGGTTTAACAACCAGCTGTCGTTACTGAAGCAAGAACGCAGAAGGGCTGAATCCGCCTGGAAAAGATGTTCTTCAGAGCTAAACCTCTCCATCTACAAGGCGACTACAAGAAAATACCACAAAGGAATTTTCCAAGCCAAGAAAAATTATTTTTCGGAGTCTATCAACGGTGCCCTAAACCGCCCCCGCGAACTCTTCGGCGGCGTACACACGATCGGATATATCCGATGAAAACGGTCCGCGGACCATTTCCATCGGATATGTCCGATCGGGAGTTTGATCCGATGGCGTGTACACACCATCGGATCAAATTCCCCGCCGCCGGACGGCGCGGTGACGTAGTGGTGACGCGGCGGTGACGTTGACGCCACCGCGTCACCGCCACGTCACCGCACCAGGAAGTAAAACACTTCCGCGCATGCGCCGAATCCATTCGGCAGCGGCGCGGCGGCGGTGGGGGCCGACATGTCTGCTGGTAAGTGTACTAACCAGCAGACATGTCGGGCGGACAGATTCCCACCGGATAGATTTCAAAGCATGCTTTGAAATCTGTCGGGTGGAGAAATCTGTCCGCTAGCCCATACACACGAGCGGAGATGTCTGCTGAAACGGTCCATCGGACCGTTTTCAGCGGACATATCCCCTTGTGTGTACGCGGCCTTCAAGATGGTCACCCAGACCATGAAGCCAGGATGCATTGAAGCCCCCAGTTCAGACACACAAAAATTTTGCAATGAACTATCGGATTGCTTCATTAATAAAATCGAGGCAATCCGTGAAAGCATTCAGCAAAACAATTCTCCCCCCAGCCCCCCCCGCAGCCTCTCACACAGCACCCATAGTAATTCTCCGATATCAGGTAAGTTCACCCTGGAACCCATCTCCATCGAGACCACTAAGAATGTCATTTGTACTCTGCGCAATGGCACAGCGCCAAATGACATTATCCCCACAAAACTGCTGAAGGAATGCGCCTACATCCTGGCTCCTCCCATCACGCAGCTTATCAACCAGTCTTTCTTGGAGGGCATAGTGCCCTCACAGTTGAAAGAAGGTATAATCCAACCCATCCTGAAGAAACCCTCCCTGGACCCCAAGGACCCACTCCACCGCCGTCCCATAACAAGCCTCAACGTACTCTCTAAGATAATGGAAAAAGTAGTGGTGCCAACAGCTGCAACAGCATCTAGATACCTACAAGCTACTTGACCCATTGCAATCAGGCTTCCGTCCCGGACATGGGACGGAAACAGCATTGCTGAAAGTATGGGACGATGTTCTCAAGGCCGCAGACGAAGGAGAATCTTGTCTCCTGGTTCTGTTGGACCTAAGTGCAGCTTTCGACACTGTAGACCACAATCTGTTACTGACTCGGCTTGCTGAAGTAGCCAGAGTCGCAGAAAGCGATTTATCTTGGTTCTCCTCTTTTTTGGAAAACCGATCGCAAACAGTGAAGTTAGGACCTTTTACGTCTGAAAAACGCACAGTAACATGCGGAGTCCCTCAAGGATCGCCTCTGTCACCAGTGCTGTTTAACATATATCTTCGCCCTCTTTTTTGAGATTATCAGCAGCCAAAAACTGCTCTACCACTCATATGCAGATGATACGCAACTGTATTTCCGTATCTGCAACAGACAGGATCACCACCTCAATCTAGAGACATGTCTCTCTTTGATAGAGGACTGGATGACAAAGAGTTATCTTAAACTCAATGGAGCAAAAACAGAACTTCTTCTGTTTCACGCCAAGCGCAGGAATCAACTTTCAACAGCGTGGACCCCCCCGCCTATTTTGGGCAAAATCATCACCCCTAGCGCCAAAGTCAAAAGCCTAGGGGTCATTTTTGACTCCTTTATGACAATGGACGCTCAAATAGGGTCAGTAGTCAGCGGATCTCACCATCTACTGCGCCTACTACGCAGACTCACTCCGTTCATCCCCAAAGAAGATTTAGCGGTCGTGGTGGGAGCTATTGTAAACTCCAGGCTGGATTATGCAAATGCCCTTTACCTCGGCCTCCCCAAGTACCAAATCGCTCGTCTGCAAGTCGTTCAGAATACGGCCGCCAGACTTGTGACTGGGAAAAAACCCTGGGAATCCATCTCACCTTCACTGAGAGCCCTTCATTGGCTGCCAGTTAAAGACAGAATTGCTTTTAAAGCTCTCTGTCTTACGCATAGATGTGTCCATGGGAATGCCCCCCTTTATTTATGCGAAATAATAATAGCGCATAATCCCAATCGCGTTTTGCGATCCACGAATCAGAACCTGCTCCAGGTTCCGAAAGCCAACTTCAGGTCCAAAGGAGAAAGAAGATTCGCGATCCAAGGTCCCAGACTATGGAACGCTTTACCAACCAGCATTCGGTTGGAGGAGAACCACCTAGCATTCAGGAAAAAGATCGAGACTTTTCTCTTTTGATATCAAAGGAGACAGGAACAACAAGCGCCCAGAGGCGATTCAGTTCGCATGTGCCGCGCTATACAAGTTTTCATTCATTCATTCATTCAGGTCGTTGACTGTGCTATTGACCTTGTTCCCAAAGCAACTTTGCCCAAGGGTCTTACCTACCCTCGGTACATCCCAGAGACCCAGGCCATGTCAGAGTATGTCACCGAGAATCTAGAGGGAGGTCTCATCTGGAAATCCTCATCGCCTGCAAGAGCAGGGTTATTTTTCGTTGCCAAAAAGGATGGTAACTTGAGATCCTGCATCGACTATTGAGGTTTAAACTCGTGACTTTAAAAAATATATACCCCTTACCCTTAATATCGAAGCTATTTGACAGGTTGAAAGGTGCCTCCATTTTTACCAAGTTAGATCTCAGAGGTGCATACAATCTGATTCGGGAAGGTGACGAATGGAAAAACGCGTTTAACACTAGAGACGGGTATTACAAATACTTGGTTATGCCTTTTGGTTTGTGTAATGCCCCAGCTGTGTTCCAGGTGCTGACAAATTCAAAGGCCTTCTCTACAGCCAGGGGACAAAGTCTGGCCAGAAACATCAAGCTCTGAGTTCCTTCTCTGATGTTTGCCCCAAGATTTATTGGTCCATAAACTATAACCTCTAAACTAAATCCAGTTTGTTTCAAACTTCAGATTCCTACAAGCCTCAAAATATCTAACTCCTTGCATTTTGCTCTTCTGAAGCCTTTAGTACTTAATAAGTCCTCTCGTCCTCTCCCTACTGCGGCCCCAGTTTCCAAGGATATTCAGGAGTACAAGGTTAGTCAAATTCTGGATTCCCGGCTCTGTAGAGGCATTCTTCAGTTCCTTGTGCATTGGAAAGGGTATTAACAATCAAAATGTGATTGTGAAAAAAAAGTATCATTATTATTATTTTACATACTGTCACCAGTCAGTGTCCCTGATCACCGCCACGCCAGTTATGTGATACTGCTCTAGTGACATTTTTTTTTTTCTATTTAACCATTAGCCCACCAGCTGCTCCATGCAAACTGAAGCTAATAAACTGTAGTTTATTGGCGTTTTGGCTTTTTCTTGATCGTACATCACGGGACACAGAGCGCATAGCCATTACATATGGGTTATATGGAGTACCTTCAGGTGTGGACACTGGTGTAATCAACTTCACAGGAAGTTCCTCCCTATATAACCCCCTCCCACTGAGAGTGCTTTAGTTTTTCCGCCAGTGTCTTAGGTGTTGGTCACGTCTAGCTGTCCCTCGGAGGTCTCGGGACCCAGGATAGCTAGCCGGATCCGTCCGAAGTGCTTCAGAGCCAAGATGTACGGTACCCGGGCCCTGCTGGAGTGGGGTTTTGCCTATAATGCCTCTCCTTGGAGGGCTGGATTCTGGGCTCCAGTGCTTTAGTTTCTTCCAAGAACTAAAAGTTACTGATGCCAGGATGCTATATAGGTCCAGGGGTGTGGGTTCCTTAACACAGGACCCCGGTCCCTGAAGGTCCAAGACAATACCCACGGAGATGGGGGAAGGCTGGGCCTCTTGCATTTTGCAATACCCTGCGGCGTGGAGCAGGTAAGAGGGAACCTGCGGGACTTGGTTCGACAGTAGGTATCCCCCTGGGGGTTCTGGGTTGGCTAATGGTATGCTTGTGCATCAGCCACTATCTCCACTATGTCTGTTGAGGCAGGATGGGATTCTAATGTTTACCCAGATAACATGTAGATATATGTATACTTGTGTAAGTTATATATTTGCTACTCACCCCAGGTCTGCCTGTTAACACTGATACTGCAACCCCACATGTTTTAAAGAGGAAATTGCTGGTTAAAACTCCTGTTTCTTAGGAAGCCCATGGGGACAGCTTCCTCGCTGTGTGTGCACTACAATAAGATTAGTGCTTACCTGGTGTCTGTTGGTGCTGCATAACGCTGGTCCATGTTGTTCCTCTGCTCTGCTTCCTCCATGTGGGTTCGGCGTGGTGCGCGCGATCGTGCGCGCGATCGTGCGCGCGATCATGCGCGCGTGTGTGCGCGCGCATACGCGCGCGCGCGTGCACGCCGCCTTTTATAGCGTCGGCGTGCGTCGGGGGGGCGGGCCAGCAGCGTCAGGGTCTGTATAAAGGAAAAACTTTTCTCTGGCTGGTCTTTCCCTCCTGGAGGCAGAGGAAGAAAGGATACAGAGCGTGCAGCTGGGTCTTTTGGCCACACAGGGACACCTAGTGGCGGGTTAGTGGATCTTCAGGTCTAGGACTTAGGTCCACTATAGACCAGAAAAAAAAAAAAAAAAAAAAAGGGTTTTTTTGCTTAAAGGGACTCAGCCTTAGATCCAGCAGTATCTGAGTCTACCTTGGACTCCGGCTAACGGGCATTGGTGTGTCAATACTCACAGGCTTCCTCGGTATTGCCACCTCCCAGGCGGGTAAAAAAGATTTTTTTGAAAAAAAAAAAAAAAAAAAAAGAGAAATATAAAAGAAAAAGAGAGAAATTAGTTCTTTTTCATTTTCTCTCATACCTGCCCTCATATTGGTTATTCCTAGCTACAACAGTCAGGTGTTGGCTATAGGGGTGACCCAAGGTTGTACAATGGCTCCAAAGGGATCTGGACCAGCCAAGGCTGCTAAAGGTACCAAAAAGCAAAAGGGGTCTCCATCGGGGTCAGAGGATTTGGGCCAGGCTTCTACGGCCCCACCCTCGCCAGTCAGGACACCGAGTGGCATAGTACAAGAGCCATTGGGGGTGCTGGGGGCAGAGGCGGCCCCCGATCCACCCATTCCCGTTTACGTGACGGAAGAAATGCTAGCAGCCACCATGTGTGGGCTAGAGAAAAGGTTAACTGCGTTGTTTTCCCGTCCTTGCCCAAGTAGCAAGCGGGCTAGATCCCCTTCACCCAGTGTGGGGTTTTCAGATGCGGAGGTCTCCTCTTCAGAGGAACGGGACCCACAAGGGGATCAGGCAGACCCAAGTCCCGACGGTTCAGACAGGGAAAATTCCACTATAGATGAATATTTTTCGGCCTCTCAAGCGGAGGGCCTGTGGATCCAGTCTTTGACAGATATGGTTCGCACTGCCTTTAAACTTCCAGTGCCAGAACTAGTAGCCCGGAGGTATCCTCATTGGGTTCTTTAAAGGCCCCATTAACTGGGGCATCCTTTCCAATGCACCCCCTTCTGCGGAACGTGATTTACCAAGATTGGGCTCGACCTGATAGAATCTTTGTCCCTCCTAAAAGATTCTCTATTCTCTACCCTATGGAAGAGGAATATGTAAAGAAATGGGCTCTCCCTACAGTGGACGCAGCCATTTCCTGCGTGAATAAATCCCTGACTTGTCCGGTTGAAAATGTCCATATGTTCAAGGATCCGGTCGACAAGAAATTCGAGACCCTACTGAAAGCAGCTTTTACCTCAGTAGGTGCCATGGTTCAGCCAGCAGTAGCAGCCATTGGTGTTTGTCAGGCCTTGAAGGATCAGGCAAAGCATATATTGAAGGACATGCCGGCTCAGCATACTCATGAATTAGCAGAATTCCCTAGGGCTCTCTGCTTTGCAGTAGATGCTATTAAGGACTCCATCCAACAGGCATCCCGTTTATCTCTACTGATGGTTCACATGCGTCGTCTTTTGTGGCTAAAGAACTGGTCAGCAGAGGCACCCTGCAAAAAGCTTCTAGCAGGGTTTCCCTTTCATGGGGGAAGACTATTCGGGGAAGACCTAGATAAATATATCCACACCATATCAAGTGGAAAAAGTACTTCCTTACCGGTCAAGAAAAGACCGCGTGGGCCCACGTTTAAACGACAGGCCATTGCAGGCTCGGCCCCTTCGACTTCCCGTCAGTATCGACGGCCTCCCGGGCGTTCAACAGTTAATAGCCGCCCACAGGGACAAGCCGCGGCAAACAAGAGGCCCTGGTCTCGCAAGCCGGCTAAACCAGTCATCAAATCAGATTCATGAAGGGGCGCCCCCACTCTCTTGGGTGGGGGGAAGACTTCAGTTTTTCTCCGAAGTCTGGAAGGCCAGAATTCCCGACTCTTGGGTTCGGTCCGTAGTAGCCTCAGGCTACAAACTAGAGTTTCGAGAAATCCCCCCTCCTCATTTTCAGGGGTCAAGTCTTCCAAGCGACCCGTTAAAGAGGGCCTCTCTCGTAAAGGCGTTGGATCGCCTCTTGCTCCAAGGAGTAATTGTAGAAGTACCAACCCAAGAAAGGGGTCTGGGATTCTACTCCAACCTTTTTGTTATACCAAAACCCAATGGCGACGTCAGGCCTATATTAGACCTCAAACGCCTAAATCGCTTTCTAAGGATTCAGACCTTCCGTATGGACTCCATACGTTCAGTGACAACCAGCCTGCATCAGGGCGACTTCCTAGCATCTATAGACATAAAGGATGCATATCTGCATGTGCCAATTTACCCAGCACATCACAAGTTTCTTCGTTTTACGATAAACCAAAGTCATTATCAGTTCGTAGCCCTCCCTTTCGGGTTGGCAACAGCTCCACGGGTATTCACAAAGGTGTTAGCCCCGGTACTAGCCGTCCTAAGGACAGAAGGCATCTTGGTCCTAGCATACCTGGACGATCTCCTGGTTATCGACAGTTCAGCTTCCAACCTCAATCATGCAGTAGTCCGCACAGTGCGGCATCTAGAAGAGTTCGGGTGGATTGTGAACCAAGAAAAATCAAGGTTACATCCCACAAGACAGTTGGAATATCTAGGCTTTCGGTTAGATACAGAATGCCAGAAGGTATTTTTACCTCAAGAGAAGATCAGGTCGTTGATTCAAACGATTCAAATAGTCTTAGGCAAAAAGAAGCCGACTATTCGCCTATGCATGCGACTGCTGGGAAGATGGTGGCCGCCTTCGAAGCAGCGCCCTACGCCCAGATCCATACCAGAATTCTGCAAGCAGCTATTCTCTCTGCTTGGAACAAGTCCATACAGGCATTAGACCGTCCATTAGTTCTTTCTCCAGAAGTCAGGCACAGCCTGTACTGGTGGCTGATCCCTCAAAAATTATCAAAAGGGAAAACCTTTTGCCCCATCTCGTGGAAAATAGTAACCACAGATGCCAGCCTAACAGGTTGGGGGGCAATCTTAGGAAAACGGACCCAGCAGGGACAGTGGTCAGAGGCAGAAAGTCTGCTTCCCATCAATGTCCTAGAGATCAGAGCTGTTCGGTTGGCCCTGGTCGCCTGGACTCTCCCCCTGCAGGGTCTGCCAGTAAGGATACAGTCCGACAATGCCACGGCGGTGGCATACATAAACCACCAGGGGGGCACAAAGAGCCTGGCGGCTCAAAGGGAAGTAAACCTAATTTTTGCATGGGCCGAAGCCCATGTACCCTGCATCTCAGCAGTGTTCATCCCAGGGATAGACAATTCTCAAGCAGATTTTTTGAGTCGTCAACAGTTGCTCCGGGAGAGTGGTCTCTTCACCCCCAGGTATTCCAAGAGATTTGCCAAAGATTCGGAGTTCCCGATGTGGACATCATGGCAACAAGATTCAACAAGAAATTGGACAAATTTGTATCCCGAGCCAGGGACCCCTCGGCCTACGGGACCGATGCGTTGGTTTGCCCCTGGCACCAGTTTTCTCTCCTGTATGCGTTCCCTCCACTACAGATGATTCCCCGCCTTCTACGAAGGATCAGGGTGGAGCGCAGGCCGGTGATCCTGGTGGCCCCAGCCTGGCCCAGAAGGGCTTGGTACGCACTCATCGTGAGGATGTCAGTAAGGGCACCGTGGCCACTCCCCCTGCGTCCAGATCTGCTGTCTCAGGGCCCGATCTACCACCCTGCTTCACAGCAGCTAAATTTGATGGCTTGGCGGCTGAATCTCTAATTCTTAAGGGCAGAGGCCTCTCGGCCCAAGTCATATCTACGTTAATTCAAGCTAGAAAGCCAGTCTCTAGAAATATCTATTACAGAGTCTGGAGAACCTATGTGGAGTGGTGCGAGTCTCAAGGAGGGCATCCTCGCAAGTTTTTTATTGACAGGATCTTGCGATTCCTCCAGGTTGGCGTTGACAAGGGGTTGGCTCTTAGTACTCTAAAGGGGCAGGTGTCTGCCTTATCGATATGGTTTCAAAGGCCTTTGGCCACACATTCGCTTGTAAAAACCTTTTTGCAGGGGGTCTTGCATGTAAATCCCCCTATTAGAGCTCCCCTCTGCCCCTGGAATTTAAATCTGGTCTTGTCAGCTTTACAAAAGCAGCCGTTTGAACCTCTGACAGAAATCCCTCTTGTGCTGCTAACCCGAAAGTTGGTTTTCTTGGTGGCTATGGCTTCGGCCAGAAGGGTCTCCGAGCTGGCAGCCTTGTCTTGCAGGGAACCGTACCTTATTCTGCATAAGGACAGAGTGGTTCTGCGGCCTCAGCCTTCTTTCCTTCCTAAGGTCATATCCAGTTTTCACTTGAATCAGGACCTAGTCCTACCATCCTTCTTTCCTACTCCCCAGTCCAGAGAGGAAAGATTGCTTCATACTTTGGATGTGGTCCGAGCCATGAGGGTTTATCTCAAGGCTACAGAAAAGATTAGGAAAACAGATGTGCTTTTCATTCTTCCGGATGGCCCCAAGAAGGGTCAGCCGGCTGCCAAGTCTTCCTTGGCTAGGTGGATTAAGCAGCTGATTTTTCAGGCCTATGGTCTGAAGCGCGTTCCACCTCCCTTATCAGTTAAAGCCCATTCTACGAGGGCCATGAGTGCCTCTTGGGCGGCACACCATCAGATCTCTATGGCACAGGTTTGCAAAGCGGCAACCTGGTCTTCCGTACATACGTTTACTAAATTTTATAAGTTGGACGTCACAAAGGCTGCGGACGCAGCATTTGGGCAGGCGGTCCTACGGGCAGCAGTATAGAATCCTCTGGCCCGGTTCACGCCCCCTTTTTCTGTTGGTGGAGCTATTTTACCTCCTGATATAGTTTCTGTTTGGCTATTTTTTGCCTTACGGTCTCCCTCCCTTCATAGAGCATTGCTTTGGGACATCCCATATGTAATGGCTATGCGCTCTGTGTCCCGTGATGTACGATCAAGAAAAAGGGATTTTTAATAACAGCTTACCTGTAAAATCCTTTTCTTGGAGTACATCACGGGACACAGAGCTCCCACCCCTCTTTGTGGGAACATTGTGTAACCTCAGAGAAATTGCTTGCTACAAAACTAAAGCACTCTCAGTGGGAGGGGGTTATATAGGGAGGAACTTCCTGTGAAGTTGATTACACCAGTGTCCACACCTGAAGGTACTCCATATAACCCATATGTAATGGCTATGCGCTCTGTGTCCCGTGATGTACTCCAAGAAAAGGATTTTACAGGTAAGCTGTTATTAAAAATCCCTTTTTTTTGTTAAAAGCCCATAAACAGCACTCTATGTTAGCCTATGTGTCCATGCACACATAGTTTTTTTAGTGTTAATGAGCAGTGGAGTTTATGGGCTTTTTTCTGAACGACAGAAATTTGCATTCAAAGGGCAGTTTTTCGGCGGGAAAAACACAAAAAAACGCAAAACGCCAATAAACGCTCAAAAACGCAGCTCGCCAGCGTTTAGCTTTTTTATCCACTGAAAAAAAAAATCGCTAAAAGACCCTACACTGAAAAACACTTATAAACGCTATTGCAAAAACGCTAAAAAACGTTGAAAGGCTCCCTGCAAAGCTACTGGCGTTTTTTATAGCTTTTTTTTTTTTTTAGCTTCCAGTTTGCATGGAGCCTTGTACTGAGACAGATCGGCTCTCTTGTGGAATACTGATTTGGGTTATTTTCACCAAGGAAATGTAGTAGAATACATTTTGACCTAAATTTATGAAGCACATTTTTTTATTTGCAACATTGTATAATAGAAAACTGTTGGCTTTTTTTTTTATTTAGCAGAAAATAAATACCACCAAAAGAAAGCTCTATTTATTTGAAAAAATAAAATAAAATGAAATAAATTCATATACAGAATTCCATGACCATGCAATTGCCATTCAAAGCGCTGAGCGTTGAAAATTGGCCTGGGCAGGAAGGGGGTAAAAGTATGTTGAAGTGGAGAAACAGACATACTCATAAAAACTAGAAAAAGCAGCGCTGCTTTTTATGAAACCATTTAGATGATTGGTTCCAATTTCTCTGCATCCCTTTCACTTTAGTTTGCACTAGAATTCACAAATTATCCCCTGAACAAGCTATCCCTGCAGAAAAGCCTTTATCTGTTTGCAGAGTAAGATCCTCAAAATATTTGAAGAATACCTATGCCATAATAATATACTGTAGATAGAGTTTGCTTTAAGTAGACTTTTGCCATGATAAATACATAATGAAATCTTTTCCTCATTTTAGAGTCATCGCCACTACCTGAGATACCTAACATGAAGTGGGTCTACTGCATTGGTGTTTTTGCTGCTGTTCTATTGGGTTTCTTTGTGATTGCAGTGCTTTATGTAGTCAGGAAGAAAAGGTAAGTGTCCACAAATAAAATATTTATTAGATGTAATGATGTAATATTGTTTCGGTTGGAACTTAATGGTATTACTATGGTTTAAAGTAGGTGTAATCCCCCATAACTGCATGAAATGTAATTTGCTAAAATGTTGTGTATCAAGCACAATTTATTTTTAATCCCAATGCTGCTGGTTTCCTGACACCTCTTTTAGCTATTTCTTGTCTGCATGCACTTGGACCAGCTTCCCTAAAGAGACAACATTGGTTGACACTTTTTGGTTGCTATGGAGAATCTCCAGTTTCCAGGCAGAAAGAACAGTTTTTATTATATAAAAGTGCATGTAGGACACTGGGCAGACCACTGGGGACAAAGGGGGTGTGTATTTTTTTCATACAGTTTTATAATCTATAAGATTACAGTATCCTGTATGTAATGTGTGCATTTACTTTTTTGAATTTGGCGCCGATCTCCGCCCCCGTGCGTCGTAACGTCACAGGGAACGGAGCTTGGCGGCACACAGGCACTGTGTGACTCGAGCGAGGACACAGCTCGATCACACAGCGGGGAGGCATCGCAGGATCCAGGGACAAGGTAAGTAACTCCTTTTTACTGTGTAGAATGTGTAATATTAGTAATATCTGTCACAGTTTATTAATATTTAGGCAATACATGTCTATGAATGAGCATCACAATGGGACACGTAATTAAATAAAACAGCATGTAGCTGTATATCAGGAAATAGATCTTCATATAGCTTGAGTTAAATTGTTTGGGGTGGTATTTACACACAGTAGTCCATTTGATGGATGACAGGTTTTAATGCTAACTAACTGGATATGCTCAACAATGTGATGTAAAATTTACATTCAACAAACTGGAAAAAATATTGTGATCAAAATTAGCTAACATAATTTCATGCAAACTAAATCTTTGTCTGTACTATTTGCATATGAATAAACCATGAGGTTGATTTGCTAAAGCTGGAGAGTGCAAAATCTGGTGAAGCTCTGCATAGAAACCAATTAGCTTCCAGGTTTTTTGTCAAAGCTTAATGGAAAAAGATGAAGTTAGACACTGAGGGCCATATTCACAGAGCCCTTACGCCTGTCTAACTGGTGTTAGACTGGAGTAATTTCAAATTACCCACGTTTTCTAGCTAGTCGGAAACCTCAAACCATGAATAGACGGCTGCAGGCTTCAATTCGACTGGATTACGTGTTTGTACGCCTTTGAATCTACGCTGCAATAAAATTGCTGCCACTGGGTAGACTTCCCGTCGTTTTCCGCGTCGGGGTATGCTAATGAGCTTTTGCCGGCGATCCCAGAAATTACGATCTTCATTCGCAATCTCTTACGGCACCTTTAGTCATCTTTTCGCTGCGTAAAACTATACCAGCTTTTTGCTGGTCTAATATTAGACAGCCCATGTTAAGTATGGCCGTCGTTCCCGTGTCGAATTTCTACGTTTTCCGACGTCTTTTATTATTTTTTACGTAAGTCGTCCGGGAATAGGAATGTTCGTAAACGACGCTACTCAAACAACGAATGACGTAACAACGTGATTTCGCGCAATGCACGGCGGGAAATTTCTGAACGGAGCATGCGCAGTTCGATCGCCGCGGGGACGCGCTTAATTTAAATGCTTCACGCCCCCCAATCGCGTATTTCGATTACGCGGCGAGAAATAGACTACGCCGCCGTAGCGTACGGGCACAAATCTACCAGGATTCGGTGTAGAGCCTGGTAAAATATGGCAGCGTAGAGTATTTCGATTACGCAGCGCAATATTAAGTGTATTTGAATCTGGCCCAGTATGCGCAAGATTCTGCACTCTTTTGTTTTAGTAAATCATCCTCCATATGTATTCAGCTCACATATGATATATTTTTGGTAGTATTTTTATATTTGATTATTGCTTTTTATTGATTTGAGCAGCACAACAATTTTTTGAGATGTCTTATTTTGGTGTGGGAACACATTGGAGTTGATTTACTAAAACTCGGAATCTGATGCAGTTGTGCATGGTAGCCAATCAGTTTCTAACTTTCAAGCCTCGTACACACGCTCGGTTTACTCGGCAAGAACCAGCAAGAAAACTGCTGGCAGAGCATGTGTGTGTGTGTGTATAAGACTTTCAGGTTTCTCTGCAAGAAAACTGCCCAGTATCTAGACGAGAAAAATACAGAACATGTTCTCTATTTTTCTTGTCGTGAGATTCTCAGCAGTTTTTCTGCCAAGAAACGCGAGAGTGTCACCATGGAAACCTTCTAATGCCTGAAATGACTTTGACGCATTCGCAGTAGCTTACTAGGCATAGGTAGGGTGCAGCAAGATGGCGGTGACGGCATCGAAAGTGACAAGCGCATGCTCGTAGTAGGCGATGATGTCACCCTGTTCTTGCCTTTCAAGAGATTGGAAAATTAGCCCTTGTTGGCTGGAATTGATTGGTAACCACGGAGAAGTCGTGACCGGATTAAATTAATTTGGCTAAATTAATACAGGCATGGTGCCAGCTGGAGTGGTTTGGGACTCCCTGAAGGCCTATCTTAGAGGTTGTTTGATTCAACAGGTAGCAAGAACTAAGGGGAAATCTAGGGAATGGGAAAGGGGTATTAGGAATGCGGCAATACTGGCAGAGAGGTGATATTTCGAAGACCCGACCCCAGATAGGCAAAGGGAATGGCTAGATAAGCAGCAAGTTTATAAAATGGCCATTACAAAGAGGACAGAGAACAGGCGAATATTCCAGAGGCAGTGTCATTTTGGAGAAAGGAAGAAAGTGAGCTGTACACTGTCCCTCCTGATCAGATCTAACACCCCCCTCCACTGTCGGTGGTTAGGACACCGAGTGGAGAGATCTCTACCAATGTGACATAATACACACATTTAGTGAATTTTATAAGTCTCTGTATAAATCTAGTGGGGGGGGGGCTAGGAGTAAAAGGATGGATGGTTTTCTTCAGGAAATAACAATCCTGACTCAGACAGAGAAGGAAAAAATGGATATAGAGGCATCAGTGACTTTAGAGAAATTGCAGCAGGCAGTGGCTGGGATATCCAGCCAAAAGTCACCATGCCTGGACGGGCTCCCTGTAGAAGTATATAAACGATACAGTGAAGTACTGCTTCCAGAACTGCTGAAGACATTGAGATGGGCATTAACCAATGGGAAACTTCCCACCTCAATGTCAGAAGCCACCATTATTGTAATACACAAGGAGGGGGAAAGATCAATTGGATGTATCCTCCTACCGCCCAATCTCACTATTATGTACTGATGTAAAAATCTTGACTAAAGTGCTTGCAACCCGTCTAAACAGATGTATTCAAAACCTTATACATTCCGATCATACAAGATTTATTCCCAATAGGTCAACCAGCATTAACATCAGAAGAGTCTTCATAAACATGCAGATTCCAACAGAGAATGTAGGCTCTAGGGCTATATTGGCCCTGGACTCCACCATGGCTGGAATGGGACTATTTATGGAGAGTGCTAGAGAGATTTATACTTTGCTGACTATAACATTGGTCAGCAAAGTCTGGCAGGCAACGAAGGTACTAATGGGGTATAATGGGGTAACAGAATACACCCCCCTATAGAACAACAAAAACCTGGCAGAAGTAAGCGGTATAGAGAAGTGCAGGGAGTGGGAGAGACAGGACATTATTCTAAAGAGGGCTCCTGTGCTACCGGGGGAGGGGGGTGGGATGGGGTCACTGCTGCAAACACCTAACACTCTGTCCTGGGCAGAGAGAAAATGCAAAATGGAAAAGGAGGGGGGTGGTGTCTGCGCTGTGAAAGGTGAGGGCTGAGATACAAAATATCACAAGGTTAAAACCTGGGCAGGTGAATGTGGGAAAGGGGGTGAACGTGGGTGAAAAAGGGTGAGGGCAGAATCAGAGTAAGGCAATAACAAACATGGGTATTCAGTCAATGCATAAATCATATAAATCACAATATGACAATAAATGGTGAAATCCCAAAAATACCAAGTATCAAAGTAGCAAGAAAGTCCATGTGATAATAAACCAAGGAAAATAAGTAATACACAATGTGCTGGTAGCTGGCAAATAAAATGTGTGAAAGCCAGAGGGAGCTTCCCACTGGGAAGGTCTCTGGGTAAAACTGTAAGCAGTAAAAAGTCTCTGAAGCCCCGTACACACGACCGAGGTTCTCGGCAGAAACCAGCGAGAACCTCGCTGGGAGCCGCATTCTGCCGAGAACCTCGGCCGTGTGTATGCTCTCGGCGAGCCCCGCCCGTCGGGAAACCCGTCGAGCAAATAGAGAACAGGTTCTCTATTTGCTTGACGGCCCGTCGGGATGAATGGCTGGTTGCCTTTCCCGGAGGGCGGGTCGCCGATTCTGACGGCCGGCAGAGAACCTCGACAGGCGGAACGATGTGTTCCGCCCATCGAGGTTCTCTGCCGTGTGTGTACGGGGCCTCAGAGTGCTTCCCAAATGTCCAAAAATAGATCCAGAGATAAAGAGGTGGTGCCGGGAAAGAAGTTAGCAGTGAATACCTCTGGTGGTCCCTAACTCCTCACCTCACGGTTATTGCACGGATAGCCACAAAACCACCTCCGGGGGGATACACTTCAATAGAGAAAGCGACAATTAAACTCCTCAGCAGTAAGGCATGGAAAAGATACGAAGCGAGTTTTGATACAGTGTGAGAGGAACATCTATACAAGCATCATGAATCACTCATACATTACATCCACTCACATGGAGGTGATGGATGGTGGGCCTATCTCCCACGAACTGCGAGTTTGCTCTTGGTCCTGGGTGTGCACCTGGCTGCTCCTCTTCTATGGCTGGGCTGAGTTGGCACTCGGAACGGATCAGAGGAACCCTCACACAGCGTGTATGTCAGGAGGGAAACAGACCATAGCACAGCCCCGCAAAAATTTAACACATTTATTTAAAACACAGATTGCACTCACATTTAAAAGGTGATACTGGACATAGAATACCAGACGGACGGCAGGTGGGTCTTGCTGCGTCAGGCGTGTGGACTCTAATGCTCCTCGATCCCTGTTTCTCTCCTGACATACACGCTGTGTGAGGGTTCCTCTGATCCGTTCCGAGTGCCAACTCAGCCCAGCCATAGAAGAGGAGCAGACAGGTGCACACCCAGGACCAAGAGCGAACTCACAGTTCGTGGGAGATAGGCCCACCATCCATCACCTCCATGTGAGTGGATGTATGAGTGATTCATGATGCTTGTATAGATGTTCCTCTCACACTGTATCAAAACTCACTTCGTATCTTTTCCATGCCTTACTGCTGAGGAGTGTCGCTGTCGCTTTCTCTATTGAAGTGTATCCCCCCCGGAGGTGGTTTTGTGGCTATCCGTGCAATAGCCGTGAGGTGAGGAGTTAGGGACCACCAGAGGCATTCACTGCTAACTTCTTTCCCGGCACCACCTCTTTATCTCTGGATCTATTTCTGGACATTTGGGAAGCACTCTGAGAGACTTTTTACTGCTTACAGTTTTACCCAGAGACCTTCCCAGTGGGAAGCTCCCTCTGGCTTTCACACATTTTATTTGGCAGCTACCAGCACATTGTGTATTACTTATTTTCCTTGGTTTATTATCACATGGACTTTCTTGCTACTTTGATACTTGGTATTTTTGGGATTCCACCATTTATTGTCATATGATTTATGCATTGACTAAATACCCATGTTTGTTATTGCCTTACTCTGATTCTGCCCTCACCCTTTTTCACCCACGTTCACACCCTTTCCCACGTTCACCTGCCCAGGTTTTAACCTTGTGATATTTTGTATCTCAGCCCTCACCTTTCACAGCGCAGACACCACCCCCCTCCTTTTCCAGAGACAGGACATTAATTAACCAACTAATCCAACTATATGAGGGCAACCATATGAAAACATTCTTAGGTTTAAGATGGGACTATAACATATCAAATAACTTTTTTTTATAAATATCTCCAGATCAGACATGCCATCCAAGTGCAGTTCAGGTCACAAATAATTGAATGGACTCAGATCCCCACTCTCCTAAATAAAATAAAATCAGATACATCTAAAGGACTAATCTGTATGCCTGGTTGGGGGCTACAATAATAAGTGGAGTATGACCTTTAAAGAGCAAAGTAGGATGGAAGAGAGATGTAGGGGCAATGACCATGGAACAGTTGGACAAAATCCTAGAATGAGGGGCAATGGCCTCGTTCTCCCGCTCACAGAAAGTATCCCACTTTATCCTGATACAGAGTCTACTATACCCCCTTAAAAATGTTTAAACTTGGGTGGAGACAAGATGATGAGTGCCCCAGGTGACAGGAGATTTTTTTCACATGGTGTGAAAGTGCCCGAAGTTAATTAGATATTGAGTGGAGATGATTGATAGAATAAATGAAGGACCACATTAGAACCAGTGACCAAGACATGCCTGCTAGGGAGTATGGAGGAATGTAGAGTCCTGGCCGGCACTACTGAAGTAGTGCTGAGATGCCTATTTCAGGCGAGGAAATTAATCACAGAGAAATGGCAGGCACAGACTCCCCCGACAGTGATAAATTGGGTTGAGACCATTAACTCAACAGTTTGGAGTGAGAGAGTGACATACATTAGGTGTGGTAATTACGGAAGTTTGTGAGGATGTGGAGGCCTTGGTTGGACGAGATGGGGTATGCCCTATGAGGGGATGGTGGTGAGTGGATAAGAGTTTCTTCCCCGCCATCCCGCTGCTTCTACTCCTCTTCCTAATGGGACATCGGATTCTTTTCTTTTCTCTGTACTTCGCCCCTTAAGGGCCCTTTCACATGGGTGGACCGTACAGTTCCACCGGTCAGTTTTTTTAGGTGGACCTGAACGGGTGCTCTGTGCTCCTCCATGAAGCCACGGATGTCAGCGGTGACATGCCCGCTGACATCCGCCCTGCTCCTATCCACCAAAGTGTGATGGAGGAAAACCTTACTTTTCCATCCATCTGGCAAATCGGATTGGATGACAACGGACTCGACTCAAGCTAAAGCAGAGCCCGCACATGGACAGCCCTAAGAGTGTTTTTCCTCTTCCCTCTGAGGCTTCACAACTAATGGAAGTATATGTAATTAACAATTGGGTGGTGTGGGGGAGGGAAGGTAAAGTAATAATTGTTTTATGTGCTGTAAGACATCATATAACATTTCACAGTGGTGTATTTTTCTTTGCTACTTGAGAAACAAAAAAGTATTTTAAATAATAATAAAAAAAAAACATATTCTATCCTCCCAATTGTAAGCTTACTGTTTGAATTATTACCATCCTAAAATTAAGCTCTTATTTGTTTTTACAGGCACTGGTCACAGAAGTTACAGCACAAAGCTAAAGAAATAGTTTACTGATCATTCTGATGCTATGTACTGAATTATGGGTGATGCATCATACAAAACAATAAAGGTCATCAGACAGCAGCAAGATGAACGTAAACGCATAGCTTCCATGTTACACTGGACTTACCATGGGCACTTTACAATGAAGAGCATTTAAAAAGCTAATTACAATTTCTTAAAGTGCATGTAAACTCAAAAAAAAAATGATGTTACAATGTAGAGTATAAGATTTCCTATCATCTGTGCCCAGTCTTGTCACACAGAGTTAATCCAGCGCTGAGTTATCCTCTTTTAATGTTCAGTGCAAATTAACAGAATTCCAGATAAAAACTTGCCAAATTATTAAGTCCGTTTCTCTGTTTTGGCTTTCAGTGACAGGTTTTTTACATATCTAGCTTGGACATGTTTATCATATGTTATGTTTATCATAACATGAGGTGATCCAAAGTTCATTGTATATTACCAGGATGTGTTATGTGGGGGAGGGGTGGATTTCTCACTTTTTATACCTCATGTTTTGATAAACATAACATATGATAAACATGTCCAAGCTAGATATGTAAATAACCTGTCACTGAAAGCCAAAACAGAGAAACGGACTTTATAATTTGGCAAGTTTATATCTGGAAGGCTGTTCATTTTCAAGAAGAGAGAAAACTGACTTTTTATTTAGGCAGGTTTTTATCTGGAAGGCTGTTCATTTTCACTGAACATTAAAATAGGATTACTCAGATCTGGATTAACTCTGTGTGGCAAGACTGGGCACAGATGATAGGAAACCTTAGGCGGCGTACACACGGCAGAGAACCTCGACGGGCAGAACACATCGTTCCGCCCGTCGAGGTTCTCTGCCGGCCGTTAGATTCGGCGACCCGCCCGTCGGGAATGGCAACCAGCCATTCATCCTGATGGGCCGTCGAGCAAATAGAGAACATGCTCTCTATTTCGGCTCGACGGCATTCCCGACGGGATGCTCGCCGAGAGCGTACACACGGCCGAGGTTCTCGCTGGAATGCAGCTCCCAGCGAGGTTCTCGCTGGTTTCTTATACTCTACATTGTGAATTCAAAAATAATATTATTTTTTTGGGGGTTTACATCCACTTTAAGCTAGCTGCCATTTCCAAAATCGCCACATTTCAGACTGTTTAAATCTTTTTTGTTCCTATCGTTTTAATAATAATAATAATAATAATAATAAAAAAAAAATTACCTAAATCAAGCCTTTTAGTTGTGCCCATTAAAGGGGAATTTTGAATTTAGGCCTGGTTGGGACCCTTCCTTGTAATAACACAGAGATATCCCACCTCCAGCAATTCACAATTTGGAGCGAAAAATACGGAAGCATTATTTAAAAAATATGTTTTTCATTGTAACTGTTAATATTTATTAGTTATTCCTATGTATTTTATATGTCTATGTTTTCAAAATGATGTCAAACTAAACTTTCTGTAAACAGATGATTTATCTATTTATAAATAAAACAATTTGAACTATAATGTTGTAACCCATACGAAGTACGTCTGATGTCTTGCGTTTGCTTTAAAATTGTTAGTCAAAAAACTGAGCTTTTATTTCTGAGTAGAAAAAGTTTCTTTGGAGGCACTAACTCCAATGCTGCTTTTTAAGGAAAACTGCCAAGGAAAAAAAACTGCTACCTGCGCACACCAGCAGCAGTTATGGCTAAATGCTGGGCCAGATAGATACTTCATGATAATGCAGACACTTGCCTGTCTCTTCCTGTCTCTTGTGCGTTTAAAGTAATAAGCAAATGAGAGTGTGTATAGGATGGAACGTAACCGTACGTTTTGATACTCCGTAGAAATGTTGGAGCTTTGGCAATCATAACAGCATGGGGTTTGCCCATACCTGCAGGCTTACCAAAGGTTTCTGCAGATAGTTCAGCCACATTTGTATGCCTGTAATTTATCCCTGCAGCTGTTCTTTTTTTATTATTTACAGATACTCTTTAACTACTTAAGACCCGGACCAATATGCTGCTAAATGACCCAAGGTGTTTTTACAATTCGGCGCTGCGTCGCTTTAACAGACAATTGCGCCGTCGTGCGACGTGGCTCCCAGACAAAATTTGCGTCCTTTTCTTCCCACAAATAGAGCTTTCTTTTGGTAGTATTTGATCGCCTCTTTTTTTTTTTTTTGCGCTATAAACTAAAATAGAGCGACAATTTCGAAAAAAAACACTTTTTTACTTTTTGTTATAAAAAAATCAAATAAACTAAATTTTAGTAAAACATTTAGGCCAAAATTAATTCTGCCACATGTCTTTAGTAAAAAAAAAAAATCACAATAAAAAAAATTGCTACCTAGCGGGAACAGCGACACTAATACAGCGATCAGAAAAATGATCGCTTAGTGACGCTGGCAATAGGGAGTGAAAGGGTTAACTAGGGCAGTGATCAGGGGGTTAAAACTTTATTAGGGTGGGTACGGGGGCTATCCTGAACCTAACACTAACTAACTTTCACACTGCCTGTCACACTGACACTAAATGCAGTGATTAGATCACTGAATTTAGTGACACTGTGACAGGGGGGTGGGGGGGGGGTGATCACAAGGGGTTAATGTGCCTATGTGTGTGTGTCAGTTTTGTGTTGGTGCACACTTACTGTGGATGTCTTCTCTCATCAGCAGCGGTGGGAAACAACGCTGCGATGAGAGATGACATCATTTCCTCCTCCTGTGTAAACACAGGAGGAGGAAGTGAAACGAAGGGGGAGCGCTCCCATTGGCTGGGAGCGATCGCGGGGGGGCGGGACATAGGCGTGCGGCGGCGATCGCTCCCAGAGCCAGGGGGACCGCCGCACGCCGCGGAGGGGGTCCCGATCGGACCCCCGAACCGCACAAAGGCGAGGAAGTAAATATACACCCTTGTGCCTGTACGAGCCATGTTGTGGACGTACATATGCGTGCGGCGGTCCTTAAGTGGTTAAAGCAAGGGTCTCAAACTGGCAGTCCTCCAGCTTTTGCGAAACTACATGTCCCATGAGGCATTGCAAGGCTGACAGTTACAAGCATGACTCCCACAGGCAGGGGCATGATGGGACTTGTAGTTTTGCAAACAGCTGGAGGGCTGCCAGTTTGGGACCCCTGCTTTTAAGAGAACCTGTTGCTGATTTACTAAAGGCAAATAAGCTGTTCATTTTACAACAAAACTTTTCTTTTGTTTAGTGAATGAGACTTTGCTAACTTCCGTCATCCAGTTGTATGCCAACAAAAACATTTTTTTTACATTGTTCTTGCACATAATTGGGTATGCGTTACAAACTGAATTTTCAACATATTAACTAAGCTAAGTAAAATGTCCCTTGTAAAGTGAAACTTCATCTTGCGAAATGAACATGCTCTATAGTAACCCCACTAGTCTTTGCAAGGGGGCCCCAAAAAACCACTTATATTTAAGATGCTTTAACTCCCCTTTGCTTATGTCTCTTTTGCAACCAATGGCAATACCCAGCATTTACACGTCTGGGGGAGAATGTTACCTCCTCTCCTTTGACATTGCTTGGGTCTAACAGCCAATTGTTAGCCCCATGTACTGATTTATGACCAAAGAAAGCACACCATATAGTGAACTTGGTATTGAGTTATTCACTTAAGGTCATCACAGAGGTCAAGGGGGCACTCTTTACATATAGAGAAAAAGAGATTTAATCTCCAAATATGGAAAGGCTTATTTACAGTAAAAGCTGTGAAAATGCAGAAGAGACTCCCTCAAGAGATGGTTCTGGCCAGCTCTGTAGATTGTTTTTTAAAAGACCTGGATTCTTTCCAATCGAGTAGCAAATAGCTGTAAGCCATTGATAGTTCGCATATGTGTTTTGGAGGTAATTTTTCCATGCTTTAATTGGGGGAGCTTTTGAGAACAACAACTTATTTTGTAACAGGTTTTATAAGAATGAAATACCTTTGGCAAGATGCGGGAAACTGTGATAACATTTCCAAATGACGTAAAAGACAAGTGTGGGAGAAATGCAGTGACAGCATCTATGGGTAATGTGACAGTAGTAAATATAGATGTAGGCTTTGTAGAGCCACTGATAAGACTCCTCCAAGCTTGTAATGATGCTACAAATGTGTCAGGAAGAGAATCTAGGGGTACCGGAGACCAGGTATCTGACAATAAAAGCGATCCCAAACTAGAGACTTGCGACATAGAGGTCTTTATATTCACCCAGAGATTATCTAACACGGGGTGAACAAATGCTTAAAGGGGTTGTAAAGGATTTTTTTTTCATAATAAGCATCCTTTTTGCTCAGAAGTTGCTCTATTTCTTCTCTGTTCTGTTCACTTCCTGCTTGTCTGATTTTACTGACCACCGTGATGGGAGACTTTACTGCGGTGGTCAGTAACGTGCTCGCCCCCTCCTGGGAACTACATCTGTGTGGCAGGACACTCTCTACATGTTAGAGACTTCTAGGAGGTGTGAATTACTGGGCGTGCCACAATTCATACTGGGAAATGTAGTTCTTACATGAACAAGTGATGCAAACGAGGAAGTGAATGAGAGAACAGAAACTAGAACGCCGGAGGTGATATAGATGAAGAAATTTAATAGGTATTTACTCGTTTGTTAACAGAATCATTACACTATTCTGTCTGTCTACCTTGCAGACATTAATTTTAGGCAATTTTTTTTTCCTTTACAACTCCTTTAATTTGATCTAGGAGAACAGCTATATAGTAGTCATTAAAATTGACTAAGCCTATTCCTTCCATTGACCTATGTTTCATGATTTGGGAATAAGAGCACCTGGCTCTCTTCCATTTTCACCGCTTGAAGGTGGACGTGAAGGTAGCTAGGAGGGATGGCTGGAGGGGAATAGGGAGGGTTCAAAAATAATATAACATTTATGGAAGTATAAGAATTTTGAAAGTGGCCAATCTGCCTGACCAGGACAGTTCAAAGCTAAAACGATGTTGTAATTCTGTAGTAATTTTATCTATCAGGAGTTTAAAGTTGAATTTAGCTATATTGGCACAGAGGGGGTTAAAGTAATACCTAGATAGGATATCCCAGACGCTGCCAAGGTATAAGGGAAAGAGTAACAGAAAAAAGTGCTGCGTTAAAAAATACAGCTTTGTGTTTTTTACACATATATACACACACTAGACTATGTAGAAAACCACATGAGAAATACTATAATGACACCACTAACTCAAATTACTGTAACTCTGTGCTCAATTAAAGTGCAGCATGTGAACTAATAATTAATTTGTTTCTCTACATATCCATATATCTACGCTCTATTAATTGCCTATAGATCACATGCATAAAGTGCTACTTAGTGCCACAACTTAATTCGAATTAAAGTGATTCTGCGCACAAATAAAAATGATATGCAGTAATGCTAAAATAACAACATCTGTCATAAAATACATCCAATATAATTGTGCTCAAAGTATTCACAAACGTGTTCCCATGCACTACAAAAGTCATATGTGCAAAGTGCTATTTTGCTTGATTCACAAACTGACATGCATAATATATACAGTCCATTCACAGTTCAAAAAAATCCAAAGCAACTGGTGATAACAAAATGGGTCCTTGTGTCCACTCTGGTGCTCCTCCTTGTGTATATGCACTCACCTTAGAGCGTGTGACCCTGCAATTAAACCTGGTCGGAACACGCATATACAGTATACCACCTCTGGGTTCAGTGATTATGTTGGAATCCTGTGCTGATTGCTGGTAACGTGTTCCACATGTGTACGATGAAAAGAAAAACCTGATAGTGTGATATCATTTAAACAATTTATTGTGTAAATAAATCTTAGCCCCAACGGGGGGGTACTCATATTTTGTGGGTGCTACAGTGTACCACTCTTTACAAGCTCAGGGATACTACTGAAGTAATGTGTCCTTAGGCTCCACTGCCTCCTGCACCATCCTGTCCCCTCCCCTACGCATGTCGTTACTGGGATTAACTTGTATCTTCCTCAGGGTATCTTCCTCATATCCCCCTGAGGAAGATACGAGTTAATCCCGATATCGACACACTTAGGGGAGGGGACAGGACGGTGCAGGAGGCAGTGGAGCCTAAGGAAATATTACTTAAGCATTATCCCTGATTTTTATGAAGCCCTTGTAATCTGAATTAAGCAAAACTATGGGTCAATAATTATTAGGAAGGGAGGGATCTTTTAAAAGCTTTTTGGATCATGATGATGTGAGTACGATATGTCTCCTCTCCTAGTCACTCATGTAGTGAGTACTCTGTAGTCTATGTTCATACCTCAATAACATAAATAATAATATATTCGATTTTTAACTCCACCTGCAAATTTCGATTCAGTTTTAGTCTTAAGCCCTGTACACACGATCGTAATGTTTTACATCACCGCGTTAGACACGGTCGAATTTTTGACCGATGGTGTATAGGCAAGACTGATGAAAGTCAGCTTCATCGGATATCTGATGAAAAAATCCATCGGATTAGATTCCATCAGATATCTAATCGTGTGTACAGGGCTTTAGTCTTAGGACTAAAATGCCAGTTTTAGTCCCATTTTAGTCCCATTTTAGTCTTCTGCAATTGTTTTAGTCATATTTAGGACTAAATCTCCAGGACGTTTTAGACGACTCAAATCTCTAGTACATTTTTGTCTACTAAAATCATTTTAGTCAACTAAAATCAAATGGGTGTAGTTAAATTGTTGTGCATCATGCATTTCTCTACAAACTCATTATATACTGCTAGAGTGAAAAATCAAATATGTTATTATTTATGTTATTGAGTTATGATTTTTTGACGTCAAATTTAAATTTAGTATTAGTCTTGGTCTTTTGACTAAAATGGCATTTTAGTTTTAGTCTCATTTTAGTCTTTTAACTAAAATGCCTTTTTATTTTAATCGTATTTTAGTCATCTCAATTGTTTAAGTTTAAGTCGTATTTTAGTAGACTAAAATGGAATTAAGTTGACTAAAATGTTTTAGTCGGTTTTTGTCGACAAAATTAACACTGGCTCCTACAGGGAAGGAAAAATCCTTCCTAATCCTCAAAGGCAAATAACTTTCCAGATCATCAGTCTAAAATGCCTGTTCTTACAAATATTAGTAGCAATTTGTATTTGATTCACAAAGCATTTACTTCCTGAAATCCATTTGCCTTTAGCTCAGGCACACAGGCAGGAGGGTGTGCTCAGCTGAGAAAGCCCCTCCCCTCCGCCAGATTAAAGGATTTATGACATAATTTTGACCTAGGCCAGAAACCAGGAAGCAGCTGAACGAATGTACAAAAAAAAATGTAAAATTAGAAAATATAATATCTCTTCCTCTCCTGTTACTATTGCTAACAGCATAAGGATTAAAAATAGTTAATGTTGATTGAGAGAGTTTAGTTGTGCATTAATAATAACTGTCTCCAAGAAAACATGAGAATGGGATGACTCAGTTCAAACACGAGAAGCAGAGGCAGCCAATGTCAAAATAGATTGTGTTTAACACTGGTTAGTATTAAGTCAGAAAATGTTAAAGACAAATCATTTAAGTCATAACTTTACATACTATACATACTGTAGTTTGCTTAAATATGCCTGTGCATACCTCATATCTCGCAACATTTTGAGATTGGAATGAGGGACACCTACTAGCAAATGTATGTAGGCATAGGACACGCCCCTGCCACATCCCCTTAAAGAAGAATTAACCCCAAAAAACGTTAATTAAATCCACAAGGCTTTTTTTTCACCACTACTATTCCTTTACATTGGCTTTTGAAATGTGAAAATGCAGCAATTTAGAAATTGGATGAAAGGTTTAGCACTAGGAAACACTTTTTGCTTCAAATCAGGGACAGTCCCTCGAAAACAGGGGCACTTGGGAGCTATGCATATCTTAAGCAGTAAACAGAATGAAATCTGATTTGACAGGGCATTATGATTTATGTACAGGAAGAGAAAGGGGAAAGGATGAAGGAGAGCTTCAATAATCGACTATGGAAAGGACAGCTGGAGATAAGTGTGATATGTAGGTTACACATACAGTATCTCCATGATGTACTTTACTAGATACATGTTCCAAAAACTGTGATTGGAACTCGGTGGCATGGTTTAGTGATTCCTATCTGTAAACTTTCTACCCCCTGACCCTATTTTTTTTTAATGGAAACAGTTAGAGCAATAGAAATGTACTTGCCATTTGCAGTGACTAATCACACCATCACATTTCATTAATGTGAACGTCAAAGTTGGCAAATTTTTATCGCTTAATGTGCCCCAGCCAAGTAGATGTTATCCTCCTATTTGTCCTTGTGACCATTGTCACTAAGGCCCCATACAGACGAGCAGACAGATTTGTTCAAATCGGTCGGACAGACCGATTTGAACAAATCTGTCTGCTGGGGACGTATTGGTTTGATCGTGTACACACGATCAAACCAAAATCCCCGCCGCCGCTGCTTTCAAATCTGTCGGCTGGCCAAATCCGTCGGCTCGCCCGTACACATGATCGAATCTGTCTGCTGGGACGGTCTGGCAGACCGTTTCCAGCAGACAGATTTGGTCGTGTGTACGCGGCCTAAGACTGAAAACAAATGAAAATTCGAAATGTTAGGCCTCGTACACACGATAGGTTAAACAGAGGACAAAGGTCTGATGGACCATTTTCATTGGTCAAAACCGATCGTGTGTGGGCCCCATAGGTTATTTAACCATCGGTTAAAAAAAAAGCCAACTTGCTTTAAATTTAACCAATGGCTTCCTAACAGATAGGACCTTCAGACCGTTCTCTTTGGATGTACTGATCGTGTGTACATGGCTTTAGAGTTGTCATCAGAGCAAGGAAAATCCTTCAATGGGGGCAAAGGTTCTAATGACAACTGTCTAAAACAATCTTTTTTCTCAATTGGGAGAGATTTCCTTTCACTTCCTGTTGTGTCTCCAAGACTGAAGGCAAAAATTATTTTGCCCCTGACAAGACACAGAAAGTAAAGGTGCATCTCAAAAAATTTGAACATCATTAAAAAGTTAATTTATTTCAGTAATTTAATCCAAAAAGTGAAACTCATATACTGTATTATATAGATGTGTTACACACAGAGTGATAGAATTAAAACATTTCTTTCTTTTAATTTTGATGATTATCACTTACAGCTAGTGAAAACCCAAAATGTAGTATCTCAGAAAAATAGGAATATTACATTAGACCAATAAAATAATAAGGATTTTTAATACAGAAACCTTGGCTTACTGAAAAGTATGTCCATGCACAGTATAGTATGCACTCGATAGTTGGTCAGGGCTCCTTTTCCATGAACAACTGCATCAATGTGGAGTGGTAAGGAAGTGATCAGCCTGTGACACTGCTGAGGTGTTATGGAAGCCCAGGTTGCTTTCAGCTCATCTGAATTGTTGGGTCTGGTGTCTCTCATCTTCCTCTTGACAATACCCCACAGATTCTCTATGGGGTTTAGGTCAGGTGAGTTTGCTGGCCAATCAAGCATAGTGGTACCATGATTATTAAACCAAGTATTGGTACTTTTGGCAGTGTGGGCAGGTGCAAAGTCCTGCTGGAAAATGAAATCAGCATCTCCATAAAGCTGGTCAGCAGAGGGAAGCATGCCGTGCTCTAGAATTTCCTGGTAGAAGGCTGACTTTGGACTTGATAAAACACAGTAGACCAACACCAGCAGATGACATGGCTCCCCAAATCACTGTCTGTGGAAACTTTACATTGGACCTCATGCAACTTGGATTCTGTGCCTCTCTACTCTTCCTCCAGACTCTGGGACCTTGATTTCCAAATTAAATATAGCCTACAGTTATCCCAGTTGCTTGTGTACTTATTTCTAGCACACTTTTTCCTTCCAACTTCCTCAACTTTACATTATTATACTTGGATACAGCACTCTGTGAACAGCCAGCTTCTTTAGCAATGACCTTTTGTGACTCCTTGTGGAGGGTGTCAATGATTGTCTTCTAAAGTCAGCAGTCTTCCCCATGATTGTGTAACCTACTGAATGAGACTGAGAGACAATTTAAAGGTTCAGGGAACCTTTACAGGTGTTTTGCGTTAATTAGCTGATTAGTGCGTGACACCATGATTCTACAATATTGAACTTTTTCACAATATTAAAACTTTCTGAGATACTGAATTTTGTGTTATCGCTAGTTGTTAGCCATAATCATCAACATTGAAGGAATAAAATGCTTGAAATCTATCACTCTGTGTGTAATGAATCTATTTGATATATGAGTTTCACTTTTTAACTGCTTGCCGACCTGCCGCCGTCATTATACTGAGGCAGGTTGGCACAATCCCATGAGCCGCCATAGCCGTATGTTGGCTCCTTTAAGGGGTATTGGCAGATGTGCGCGTGCTGCATCGCGGGGTGCCGATGGTCATGACCGGCGGTCACTATGACCACCGGCCACGAGCAATCGCGGGCACGAGAGGCAGGAAAGGGACATGTGTGTGTAAACACACAAATCCCTGTTCTGTTCTGTGAGAAATTACAGATTGTGAGTTCCTAATAGCTAGGAACCAAGATCTGTTATTTCCTCTAGGTCAGTCCCCTCATTCCACAGTTAGAAACACACCTAGGGAACACAACTAACCCCTTGATCGCCCTCTAGTGTTAACCCCCTCCCTGCCAGTGGCATTTATACAGGAAGCAGTGCAATTTTATAGCACTAATCGCTGTATAAAGGCCAATGGTCCAAAAAATGTGTCAAAAGTGTCCAACGTGTCTGCCATAATATAGCAGTCCAGATTGCCACCATTACTAGTAATATAAAAAAAAATGCTGTAAATCTATCCCCTATTTTGTAGACACTATAACGTTTGGGTAGCCCAATCAATATACGCTTATTGCAATTTGTATTACCAAAAATATGTAGAAGAATACATATCGACCTAAACTGAGAAAAAAAATAGCTTTATTTAAAAAAAAAAGGAGATCTTTATTATAGCAAAAAGTAAAAAATGTGTTTTTTGCTAAATTTTCGCTATTTTTTTGTTTATATTGCAAAAAATAAAAACCGCAGAGATGACCAAATACCACTAAAAGAAAGCTCTGTTTATTGGAAAAAAAAGGATATGATGTTTGTTTATCGCATCGACTGCACAATTGTCAGTTAAATTGACACAGTGACAAATCACAAAAAATGGCCTAGTCATTCAGCAGCCACATTTACCTGAGGCTGAAGTGGTTAATTGATCTACTGATTTTTTTTTTACATTTTAAAGTGATATCCTATTTTTAAATGCACCTGTAAATACAGTATTCCCATGATAGGGGTTCTAACGCATCCTTATTCTATCCTTAAAGGAGTTTGATAGCAGCAGGAGCCTATGCTTCCTCCTGCCATCAATGTCTCCTGTGAGACCAGAAAGATAGGTAAGTGGCGCTGCACTTGGACCAGTGTGGTATAAGTGAGAGGAGTCAAACAAGTGTTTAAATAGAGAGGTGGTTAGGACAGACTTAGTGTGTTGTTTTTCACCTTAATGCAGGGAATACATTAAGGCAAAACAAACAAAAAACGATTTAACGACTTCATGATCTGTTTCATCTTCAGACGTTAAGGGGCTAAGCTATGTATGGTGTAATTTTGTTTTAGATACAGCACTCTGTAAATAGGGAGGGTGGGGGATTTATTTAGCAGGATTTGGGCATTAATACACATTGATAACAATAATTCAGTTGTATATATTTTTAAAAGCAATGAAGAGATTCCCCTAAGGCCCCATACACACGATCGGACATATCCGATGAAAACGGTCCGCGGACCGTTTCCATCGGATATGTCCGATCTGGAGTTTGGTCCGATGGTGTGTACACACCATCGGATCAAATTCCCCGCCGGCGGATGGCGCGGTGATGTGGCGGTGACGTTGATGCCGCCACATCACCGCACCAGGAAATAAAACACTTCCGCGCATGCGCCAAATCCATTCGGCGGCGGCGCGGCGGCGGTGCGGGACGACATGTCTGCTGGTAAGTGTACTAGCCAGCAGACATGTCGGGCGGACACATTCCCACCCGATAGATTTCAAAGCATGCTTTGAAATCTGTCGGGTGGACAAATCTGTCCGCTAGCCCATACACACGATCGGAGATGTCTGCTGAAACGGTCCATCGGACCGTTTTCAGCGGACATATCCGCTCGTGTGTACGAGGCCTTACACAAAATACAAAACAAAACCTCCCTGGACAGAAATATACAGACCACTTCCAAACCCTCTAGAGCAGTGGTCATCAACCCTGTCCTCAGGGCCCACTAAGGCCTCGTACACACGATCTTCCAAAACTGATGAAAATGGACTGAAGGTCCGTTTCATCGGTCCAAACCGATCGTGTGTAGGAACCATTGGTCAGTTATCCTTCGGTCAAAAAAAAGAGAACTTGCTTTAAAATTTAGGCACGACCATCGGTTAAAAATCCAGACATGCTCAGAATCAAGTCGTCGCATGAAAACATTGAACTTCATTTTTTTTTCAGCACGTCGTGTTAAAACACGTAAACGTCACCGCGTTCTAACACGATTGTTTTTTTAACCGATGGTGTGTAGGCACATCAGACCATCAGTCAGCTTTATCGGTTAACCAATGAAAACGGTCCTTCAAACCGTTCTCATCAGATCGACTGATTGTGTGTAAGCGGCCTGACAGGCCAGATTTTATGTATAACCTTGAGGAGATGAAGACTAGAATACTGCAATCACTGAACAGCCATTAATATCACCTGTGATGTATTTCAGTTAACTTGCAAACCTGGCCTGTTAGTGGGCCCTGAAGAGAGGGTTGATGACCACTGCTCTAGAGCGTTCTAACCCAACAGAACATATAAACTGTCCGCTATAAAGTCGGAAAACATCTTCAAAACCTCAAACGGTATTAGAATAAAGGTAACAAAATAAATACAACTATGACAACAAACTAGTGTTAGCCATATACCGTATTTATCGACGTATAACACGCACAGATGTAGAACACGCACCCTAACTTTAAGAGGGAAGTTTCAGGAAAAAAACCTTCCACAGCCCCCTGCGTATAACACGCAGGCACAGTTTACCCTCTATTTTCAGGGTAAAAAAGTGAGTGTTATACGCCAATAAATACAGTACTTAGCAACATGATTGTATGATAGTAATCAATAGTAGTAAAGTAAAGCAACTGAACCTGGTGAAAAGCATGTACGAACCAAAGCATATCTCTGTAGTGTCAGACAATTTTGTTTTTATTATTATCTTTTTCATTGATTGAATCTCTGATTGATTCGCCATTAATAATGCCAATGGCATGTATGGCCAGCATAAGAGACATCTCAGCTATTTTGTAATAACTGCTATAACATCTGCACATGCTTACATGAATAATATATTAAAAAGAATCTAGAATTTATATCAGCACATATGGGAGTATTTATAAAAGTCTTGTTTACGTCAGAAACATTTATCTGTTTGCATTCAACCAGAATTACTATATATTTACTGCTATAATTCACAGCATGTGTATATGTGTAAGCGAAAACTGATAAGCCAGGAATCTTGTGCTTCACAAATGTCAGTGAATGTTAAATAACAGAAGGCACCAGGTGAGCAACTAATAGAAACATAGCAACATAGATAAGTGATAGCAGAAAAGAGACCAATAAATTCATCCTATGTGTGTAACTTTACAGTGAAATACTGTTTAAAGAGCTTACAGTCCATACCAAACCTATCAGGGTATAGTATATCAAAGAATGCAATCCAGATAAGAGCAAACCCACAATCTGTGTCCTCTCTAGAGTTCACAATCTAATATAAAACAATCTAATGTAAGAATAATAGCATCGCTCATAGAAACTTGCAATCAAATGTTCCAATCCCTGTCTTTTTGAAATGACAATTTAATCTAGCAAGCTGAAAGCCTAAACTGTAATCAGATTGAGAGTCATTCCTATTAGGACCTAGGATCTGGTATAAAGTAACTGCAATTTCCTGCTTCCCATGCCACCACCAAATTGCTGCAGACATCCTAATTAGAAGAATGATGCCTGTAAAAGGCTCCCAATTAAACTTGGTAAAAAAAAAACATCGTTGCTTCTAACAGCACACATCTAAAAAGGAATATCCTGCCTTTAAAGCTCAGGATCTGCCAAGAAAGATGCACTTACCTCTGTTTTTCACAACCGGGCCAAAAAACTAAAAGCTGATCTGATGTATTATTACATATCAGTACTAAGAATTGGAGTTCCTCCTACTAGGTTTCAGTTAATAATAATAATGTCATCCCTGAATATATTGATGGTTAATGTACAAGGTCTCAACTCTCCCCAGAAACGCACTAAAGCATTTAAATAATTTTCCAAATTATTAGCACATGTAGTTTTCCTGCGAGAGACACACTTTACCCCACAATCTGCAACAAAATATTTTAGATGCAATAATCCCCAAGTTTACACAGCCTTGGCTAATACTAAAAAGAGGGGAGTACTAATTGCATTCCACCCCTCAACACCGTTTACCCCAAAAACAGAACTCAAAGACCCTGAAGGTAGATAACTGATCCTATCTGGATTACTAATGGATAGTAAGATTACGATTTTCTCTTAGTATGCCCCTAACAAAAATCCTGTATCATTTCTTCCCCATCTTTTTTAAGTTATCGAAACACATAAAATAGGTACTCTCGTAATTGGTGGTGACTCAAACCTAGTATTATACCCATTCCTTGACAAATCCCCAACCCCACTTAATGCACCTAATAATTCTTACCAGAAGCTTATAAACCAATATGATGTTGATACTTGGCGAGAACATAACCCTGCAAAATGACAATACACTCATTATTCTTATCCTCATAAACAATTTTCCCACATAGATGGTCTTTTTGTTCCTGTTAGTACCTCAGCTCTCATTCTAGACTAGAAAAATTATTCCATGCAATTGGTCAGATCATAATGCGGTAGTCCCAAAGCCCAATCACGAACTTGGTACATTAATAATAGTTTGCTGGCAAATTCTTCATATCAATTGGAGTTAGAGAAAGCCATAAAGGGATGTCTATACCACCTATGAGACCCAGGTTCTTTCATTCTATTACTAGGGTAGGACCCACTAATTCGGGGTACTTTGTCGCAGTAAGTGGGCTTAGCACTATATGACCATATAGTGTGACCAAACCCCCGTATTTTTGAATATGTTCAGGTGTTCAGGTGTTTTTACCTAGCCTTGCAGGATAAATGTCATTTTTGCATGTGTGCGCTATAATCTGTTTTATACCACCTACCTGCCGCTATATGGTCACCCATCCTCAGGAATTGGTTTTATGGGTCCCCAGTCAATCCACTAGTGCATGCAATTAATCAAACGTTTTGAATAGGCACAACACACAATAATTTTTTTTTTTTTGTAATATTTACCTTTTTGGGTTTCCAGATGTCCTGCAGCATTTAATCCAGAGCCAGCAGATCAGAGCAAGCCAGAGGAAGAAAATGAAATTTTAGCACTGTCAGCCTTCCTGCCACTGGCACGGATTATGTACATAAGGTACTCTGGCAATGAAGTTCCATGTGACATTATTGCCCATATTTGCACTACGTTTGTCAGCATTCACTACTGTTTGTATGATGCTGAAACTGGGGTTATTTAATAACACGAAAGAGTGAAAAATGTAGTGCAACTGTGCATGGTAGCCAATCAGCTTCTAAATTAAATTAATTCTATAGTTTTAGTAAATCAACCTTACTGTGTTTATATATTGTTTCAGCACCAAGGACAGAAATTGTCAGCAGATCCTGTGATTTAACACGATTCACACAAAAGATATCCACCCAAATTTGTCCAAACATGAAAAATAGCTACTATTGTGCTATCAAGGTTTGCCATTACTGTACTAACAAGTTATTTTCAGTAAATGACACATAATACATAAAGCTGTATTAAAAAAAAAAAATACATCCTCATGTATAAGTGTCAGAAGAATTTCCTACAACATCAGATGATCAGGTGATGTATTTTCTGTTTTAAATCAATTAAACATATTTATCCAACACAGGAAATAGCCTAATAACTTTTGTTTTTTTGTGCCCCATTCACATAGTGTGAATCTGATTAGAGGATGATGAACAAATCCTGGCCAATTCATGATTTTGTAAAAAAATTCTGCTTTCTCGTATATTTATACTATGGCTCTAAATGTGATAACATATATTAGTTGCTTCGTTTTTGTTCCCAAGTTTCACCCAGAAAACCAGCTAAAGCGGTTGGTTAATGTGTTCAGTCCCATGACTTGATTTAGTGAGCTGAAGTTAGTTTAGTATACTGTATGCCTTGAGTGAGTCAGGGCTTATGTTATGTTGCTGTACCTTTAAGTAGGATGGGTCTACCTACAAGGTTTCAGTTTGATAACCTTCCAAGACACATTTAATAATAAACAACACTGTGATTGATCTGGTAATCGCTTCAAATTCCAACATGCCACTACCCACACCACAGACTTTGATGGTCATTGATTGGAACGCAACAGAACAACAGAGTGCGCTGGCATAGCATAGTAAATTGGAGCATATTATATTTTAGTAAGAAAAAATAATATATATATATATATATATCTCTATCTATCTATATATCTATATCTATCTATCTATCTATCTATCTATCTATCTATCTATCTATCTATCTATCTATCTATATATATATATATATATATATATATATATATATATACATCTATATATTAGATGTATATAGATGTATCTATATATATACATATCTATATATATATATATATATATATATATATTGACATAGATAGTTTAGATTTAGTAGCTTCCCAGACATTTTCTAAAACTACTAATATTAACAACACTAATCTCTAGATGGCAGTAGCTGACTATGAAAATATGTCAAAGTTCTATGCTGCAGAAGTTCAACGCTGAAATTGAGTTTCTCAAACTATTTTAACATGATAATTGGAATTTTGTTCTCTGCAGACATATGCAGAGATAATTTTGCTGGTCTGTAACCTTTTATTCATCAGGAAAACACAAATGTGTAGGTTATCAAATTCCATTTCTCAGTTATTTTTAACACAATGTCCAACATCCTAATGCACATATGCACTTCTATATGTAGGCAATGTTTACTAAAGAATTATTTTAATTTAGGAACATGTTAATGAAAATATGTCCAACTCAATTGAAATGAGGAACTAATATGCTATGTACAGGCATAGTATATTAAGTGTTTAAGAATACATATCACAATTACAAATGTAAGCCTATTTAATATGGAGGGTCAAATGTGTTGATTTGAAAAATAATTAACCAGAAACTACATTTTAAATATGTAAATGTACTAAAACCCTATTGGTTGCTATGAACCACTACATTTTATAGATCATTGCTCTGCCTTATTGAATAAATCCAATACAGTCATTGAAATCTAATGAAACCTCTACATGTAAAGATGATGCAGCTGCGTCTGCACTCATAGCTTTGGATAAAGTCTGGGTAGCAGCACCTGTGCATTTACAGTGTGGTGCTTTGAAACTCAGAGGCCTCACTACGCACAGAATAAAAACAGACAATACATAATCTCATAAAGAGGCAACACCTTATGGCCAAGAACACCCATAACTCCCAGATGTATCAGAACAGAGTCAGGAGATATGACACTGGTAAATTATCTAAAACATATATGAAGCAGGGGGCTGGCATGCACACCTACAATATTACATTTACACCAAATATTACATCTCGTGGACTGTTCACCTAGTTTCTCATAAATACAACCATTTTTGTAACTAGACTGGATCTTATGTGAACTATTCTTTTTGTGAGGTGTTTGTATACCTTAGCATAACGTTAGTTGATTGTACAATGTGATTGTAAAGTTGTATCCATGGAACTGGTTTTGTAGAGAATTGCAGGCTTCTAAAGAGAGGGCACAGAGCGTGGGATACCGATAAGGCCTCGTACACACGATCGGACATATCCGATGAAAACGGTCCGCGGACCATTTCCATCGGATATGTCCGATCGGGAGTTTGATCCGATGGCGTGTACACACCATCGGATCAAATTCCCCCCCGCCGGACGGCGCGGTGACGCGGCGGTGACGTTGACGCCGCCACGTCACCGCCACGTCACCGCACCAGGAAGTTAAACACTTCTGCGCATGCGCCGAATCCATTCGGCGGCGGCGGTGGGGGACGACATGTCTGCTGGTAAGTGTACTAACCAGCAGACATGTCGGGCGGACAGATTCCACCGGATAGATTTCAAAGCATGCTTTGAAATCTGTCGGGTGGAGAAATCTGTCCGTTAGCCCATACACACGAGCGGAGATGTCTGCTGAAACGGTCCATCGGACCGTTTTCAGCAGACATATCCCCTCGTGTGTACGAGGCCTAAGAGTGAAGACCACACTATTACGTGGACCGCTTGGTTACACTTTCGGTTCTCTGCTGATTTTTGAATCTTTTATAGCGAACACAGCTCCTTCTGCTTCCCGAGTGCCCTCTCATGAGTAGCGTAATGCCCCCTCTCCCTACTCCCCCCCCTTTTTTTTCTCCTCTTTTCTTCTCTCTTTATTTCTCCTCCCCCTGTACTTTTATCAGTCTAATAATATTACCAGTCGATCCACCATGCGTTCAGGCCATTTGTGTTGAGCCTTTGTTTTCTGTTTTGATCGTGGTTTACTGGTTAATTGATTTAACATTACTGTGCTTATCTCACTAATTTCTGGGTTCATTAAGGTTATTTACCTGACTATGCATATGTGATACAGGTTCTTTTGGTGTCCTTCCGATTCTAATATGGACTTGTACACTCAATAGACAGATATTATTCCTGACCTATGCTTTGTCAATGATTTACAACTGTTTGCAACTCAATAAAACAGATTCAACATAAAGAGAGGGCACAGAAGTAGCTTCTCCACTTGAGATTTACTTTTTATATAAAAAGTAGTGATGGAGGGTAGATTGGTCAATCATCTTACTAATCTTTATGTATTTAATTAGAGCTTCAGTTATTGCCCTTGTCATAAACAATTACCATATTTATCGGCGTATAACACGCACAGGCCTATAACACGCACCCTAACTTTAGGAGGGAAGTTACAGTAAAAATTCTTTCCATAGAACCCTGCATATAACACGCAGGCACAGTTTACCCTCTATTTTCAGGGTAAAAAAGTGAGCGTTATACGCCTATAAATACAGTAGTTATTTTAGCCTATCAAGTAAATCTGCCATATGACGAAACTTTGCTTGAAATGTTCAATTCTGGAACTAATGCACTTGCTCAATACCAGGGTTTGTACACTGTATGAAAACAATATTTCAGCATTTTTATAGTATTTCTACTTTCTTAAATGACTGAAATGACATTGTGGGAGCAATACATAATAATCAGGTGTCACCAGGATTCTTTGAGCGTACTCTAGTAGATGTACCAACGTGCAAGTAAAAGCAAACATTCTGCTAAGCGTTTATTCCTATTGAGCCATCTGACTTAATATACCTTATAACCAGCATCCACAGTGCATGTTTTATAACTACATGTACAAGGTCTTACAGATTATTTATATATTACTAGTAAAGACAAGGAAATGTAGGAGAAGTAAGGTACTATAGTGTTCAGAGTTCTTCAATTATTTTAAGCAAAAGAATTCTGTTTTTAAAATGGCAAAGTAAATGTGATGGCATAAACAAAACTTATATTGGAAGAGTCAGACTGCATAAAAAAAAGTGTAGAATATCTCTGTGTGCGTGCTTTTAATGTGTTATGTTAAAAGTAATTTATTAATATATCAAGCTGCCCTGTACTGATAGCATATTGAACAGTTCTACCAATACCCTAACATAGAACTCAGGGATCCATATCTCAAGCAGTCAGACATTTCCTCTGCACAGTAATCCAAACAACCAGCTTCGCACTCCCCCCGGCAAAGTTGTTAATTGAAACACTGTGCAGCGGGAGTAGTTGGACTTCAACATGTCTAAAAAATATATATCTCAAGACCTTTGGATAGCACCTCAGTGTGTACTGGGAGCCCTGAAACCTTTTTGTGCTATTTTGCAAATCTATGCATTATCAAAGAAAATTCAAGCTTCCATCTATCTCTCCTACCATAATGAAAACTGATGGTGGTCTGCCTGGTCAGGTGTAAGGCACAGAAAGTAGGAAAGGGTATGCTGGAGTTTAGCTTTCCATGCCAAAATTCATATTCTTACCGTATACTAGTAGTAGAGTCAGTTTGATGCTGTTGGTGCCCCAAGTCTATTTTCAAAACACCTGAAGGTGTGATCTACCTGTTTCCCGCTGTAGTTTTGTTGTTATGAAGATAACTTTATTTGAAAGTTAAATTTCACTAATAGACACATCTCTCGAACAAACTTTCACATAAGTGAACTTTTACTGTGCTGAATTTTTTTTTATGAAAGTTGTCAGAATTAAGATCAGAGATAGAGATAAAATACAGTGAAAAAAAAGAACTATATTTTACAACAAGATAATTGGACTGTTAATTTATGAGACACTAGCATATTATAAGGATTTCAATAGTTTGCTTTTGGCAATATATTCAAATACCACTTCTAGTTTAATAGTCATTTACCTTAGGACAGAGCTTTAAAGGAAAATTTCAAAGGATGTGCTACGTCTGCAAAAATGGTTTCTTCAATTATTACATTTTTAATTCATGGCAAAGTAAAAACTCTCTAAGAAGAAAAAGTATGCAGAAAAAGATGTTAATTTTGTGAATAGATTTAAGGACTTATCATCTGCAAATTTAAAGGAATCATGTAATGGTAGAAACATGGGAGCTGCCATTGCTGACTTATTTATTAAAGCAGAGTTCAGAAATTGAACGGATCGGACTCTTTCCTCCCTCCGGTGCCACATTTGACACCTTTCAGGGGGGGGCAGATACCTGTCAAATCCATATATCTGCTCCCACCTCCGGGCATAGATCGCCACACAAAGTACGCAATGTCCAGCCCCTCCTCCTTCCCCCGCTGTCTTCTGGGAGACACACAGGTTCCAGAAGACAGCAGAGACCATTCAGATCGCGCAGCACGACTCTCGCATGTGCGGTAGGAAACAGGCTGTGAAGGCTTCACTTCCTGTGTCCCTTAGTAAGGATGTCGGCACCTTTACCCTGGAGCCGAGGTACGTGTCCTTATATTAAAAGTCAGAAGCTGCAGTATTCGTAGCTGCTGACTTAAAAAAAAAATCCCAGATGGAAATTCTATTTAAGGTGCATGCTACAAGTCTGTCATTTCTATGCTTCCTTGATTTCCAGATAAATCACTAATCAATGATGTTAGGATAGCTGACATACACAAATCACTGTTAATGCTATCAAATGGGATGTTGTTAAAGAGAAAGTGTAAAAAAAAAAAAAGATAATTGATAAAAGTTTTTACAAATTTCAAGCACCCCTGCCAAGGTGCTTACAGGCAAAGACAGGTGCATACATAGGTCCTGCATGCATATGTAAACAGTGTTCACTCAACACTTGTGAGGTATTGTCATGAACTTTAAAGCAAGAACAATAATTCTAGCACCAGACCTTCTGTGTAACTCTAAACTGGTAACCTGTAAAGGCTTTTAAATGGTTGCCTATGGAGATTTTTAAGTACCATAGTTTGTTACCATTCCACAGGTTTATGCAATTCTAAAGTGTAATATGTTAGGAATCATCTTCTATATTTTACCAAACTGGGCATTATATTGTGTTTTTGTGCATTAAAATTCATTAAACTGTATTTTTTTCCCCAAAATTTGCAATTGAAAATACAACATATAGGACATAAAAAATTGCAATTGCTTAAAAAAATATATAATAATTGGGTTTTATAATAATTTTTCTAGCCAAAAAATACAGATTTTTACATGTAGGAGAGAATGTCAGAATTGGTGGGGGTTTAAGTAGTTAAAAAGGAAGGGTTATGTGATGAGCAGGCTTCGGTGTATGAGAAACAGAGACGACCCACAAAAGCTTCTGTTATGTCTATTGATGATGCTGATGATAATAAAATATGTACCAATGTTAGTGACATATTAGTTAAAAATTATGATGAAGGCAGGATATCTCTCGTGATGACCAGAGAGAGACAGAACCGTAAAGTTGCCCATGGAGTCCTTCAAAGGACTTTGTGTGTTGAAGCCAGAGACTTCCAGGACAGGTCTGATACTGCTCTGGTGGAATAAATGGAGCCTGCATCATACAGTAAGAGTGTGTGGTTGCAGACCAACCTCCCTGAATGTACATTTGGAGATGAGGGGTTAAATCAGTCTGCCAAAGCTAAAAAGGGCAAATCTGGGTGTGTCGGTATTGCCACCAGAGCAAGTGGGTTAAAACAGTGTATTGTAGCTTACCTTGATTGACGGTGTGTCATTGCAAGCTAATATGAGTGAAAATGTGTTTTCACACATTTATGTGTATAAAAATAACAAATATACTGAGTTAACTGTTAAATCCCAGGTACCGTTGGTAACTCCTAGAGCAGGTTAAATATAGTGTTAAGAAGCACCCCTAATAGAAGCACAATTGGGATTTGTACAGTTTGGCCAAACAGTTGATAGCCATACTAGACAAGGCTATTGTGGGTAACAAAGGGGTAGACATGACAGTTATTTTGCCCATTGAAATGATTGCAGAGCATCCGGCGATCAAGGGTGCATTGGTTGCTGTAGAGATTGGCCCCCTCCAGTTATAAGAGGTGGATAAGGGCACAGACATGGAAGAAGTTTTGTTTACAGCCCAACAAACAATTGGGAAAACAAGTGGGAGAGGTCCAAGTGATTCATCAAAAGGAAACAAGGAATGGTTATTTTTTTCGAAAAAATTAAATACCAGCACGAGATGGAGAAGAAGATAGACAAATTAATCCTTTCTCAAGACTTTCATCAATGTATAGTCATTAGACCTCAAATTACATTTTGGATAATGGAAAAATACGCCCAACAGGGATTTCTGCACCTGGAAGTAATTTGATAGGGCAGTCATATGGCCAATGAGGAGGTAGGGCATCAGCCTTCTTCTTGTCAAATTTGTCCAAGTACTCATGGTAGGCTGGTGGCACTACCTGGCTGGTATTGGTTACAGGATGGACTGTCAGACAACCTGAAGAGTCACTGGATTCTGGGGCAAAACAGTGCTGCAAACAGATGAAAAGAAGATCTTTTCCAAGGCCCAATGAATCGGAGGGTTATGCGCCCAAAGCCATGGAATCCTGAGAATGATAGGGAACATGGGAGAACATAGTATGTCAAAAGGAAAGGAGTTCTTGGTGACCAGATTTTGTCAGGGTTAAGATATTCATAGCCTCTTGTTTCACAGGTCATGATCTGGGAATGGTCCCATTAGCCAGAAGAGATGTGTCTTGTTTTCAAGTGGGATTTGAAGTTTTCTTACCAAGGCAATGTCCAGGAAGCAACTTCATGCCCTGGTGTCAACGATTGCTTGGAGCTTGATCTCCCCTTTCGCCACCTGCAAGGAGATGGGTAAAACAAGGTGAGCTGAAGAGGATCCAAAGACTTGCAAGTAGACAGGACATGGAGGGAGGAACTTACTGGATCTCACAGGGCAGTTGTGTAAGTGTCCAGTACCTCCGCAGTAGAGGCAGAGGTTGGCCTGCTGCCACATCTTTTCATGCAGACTGAAAGTACTATGTACCAGTCTAATCTGCATTCTCATTCAGTGCCCAGGTCAGGTGAGGGAGTAGATATAGGTGAGGATGGAACTCTGGGCAGCATCCAAGAGGGGTATGTAGGTAGAAGCCCAATAGGAGGGCGCAACGCTCCTAGGAGGGAGGAGCCGAGTCTGTGATGTCACGCCACTGCCGCAAATGCATCCATAGTGGTGATCTGGCTGACAAGAGATTTTATATGCACATTTTTTAAACTGATTTTGTAAGTGTTTTTGATCTAGTGGGGGATTAATGAATCTTTAAAAACAGAGAACACGATGGTATTGCTTTTGTGTCCTTTATAAACATCTCGGGAGAGGAGGCAGACCTGACCCTTGGAAAGACACAGGGGGAAAAGGAGAGCCAAGCAACATAGGTCAGATGCACTAGATGAGTGATTTACCCATGTGTGGCATGTGGATCTTGGGAGAGGAGGCAGATCTGACTTTTGGAGAGACACAGGGGATAAAGATGAGCTGTGCTGAGCCGGGAGAGTATAACATTGGTCGGATGTACTAGATGAGCGATTTACCCACTTGTGGGAGGTTAGCAGGCATTGCACTAGGTGGTGGATAATCACTTGTCACAAAGGATTTGTTTGTTTATTTAATTGAGACACAGACCACTGGGTGTTGGACTGAACATATATATAGATATCTAGATATTGTATAACTATATATATATATATATATATATTTTTTTTTTTGCTAAAGTTAATGATTAGTTTACTGGATCTATGAACTTTTGAGTTGATCCATAGTATTTTTGTTTTTGTTTATTTTGTGTTGCACTTCACTTTATAGTAGAAAGATATTAAACCCTACTTTCACATTTTCCAGAGAAAAAGTCCTTACCTCACTTGGCGAATTTAACCTAAGATCACTTTTATTGGCGGCGGCAGAGGGTACCCTCCTCTGCCGCAATGGAGGCAATTGGGTCTTTCTCCCTGTTAGGATTGGAGATGAGTGAGGGAAAGATGGCCCCCACCTGTCTCCATACCATTGCAAGGCAGAAGCAATGTCAAAACTTCACTTCCGCCCAATGCTCTTAAAGCAAGATTTTTTTTTAAATGACATTTAATTTTTAATTGCATTTTTATTGCATTTTAGTGTAAATATGAGATCTGAGGTCTTTTTGACCCCAGATCTCATATTTAAGAAGGATTTTTACATTCCTTGTAATATGAATTTTTACATTCCTTGTAATAGGAAAAAAGTGGCATAAAAGATAAAATAAATAAGAAACAAAATGTAAATGCCCCCTGTCCCCCTGAGCTCGCGTGTAGAAGCGAATGCATATGTGAGTAGCGGCCGCATATGAAAATGCTGTTTAAACCACACATTTGATGTAACGCCACGATCATTAGAGCGAGAGCAATAATTCTAGCCCTAGATCTCCTCTGTAACTCAAAACAACCTTTAGATTTTTTTAAACGTTGCAAATGGAGATTTTTAAGGGTAAAAGTTTGTCGCCATTTCATGGGTGGGCGCAATTTTGAAGCGTGGCATGTTGGGTATCAATTTACTCATCTTTCACAATCTAAAAAAAAAAAATTGGGCTAACTTTACTGTTGTCTTATTTTTTAATTAAAACATTTAATTTTTTTCACAAAAAAGTGTGCATGTAAGACCCCTGAGCAAAAAAAGATTTTAACTTGGACCTCAGCTACCAAGTTTCCAATGTTTGCTACAGGCTAAATGATGTGTTTTACAAGAACGTTTTCAGCACTCAAAATAATTTGTGGCTAGAGTCTCTCAAATAATACATAATAATGTTTATTTCACGATAACTGTTACCTCATCTCTCCTTTTCTATTGAGGCCTAACCAAGCTGCTTACATATAAACTTGATCAGCTCCAAGGATAAAAAGTAAGCTTTTAAAGCTGTGATCTGTGAAATTTTATTGGGAGCACAAACATAAAACAGTACAGGAAGACCTATATCACATGGATGGTAATGACTTCTCTCACTGAATGCATATCCATGAAAGTATTGTGTTTTTCTATTTCATTTAGAGATTCAAATATTCTATAATATATTGCTGTGGTGAAGTCTGAAGTGGTTTAAGAATAAATAAAAGTTCTATAATGACTCTGAATCAAGAGGCAATTGAATATGTCTAACTACTACTAGATATACCATGACCTGGATAAATGAGATATTCACATATACAGTGCATCCGGAAAGTATTCACAGTGCTTCACTTTTTCCACATTTTGTTATGTTACAGCCTTATTCCAAAATTGATTAAATTCATTATTTCCCTCAAAATTCTACAAATAATACCCCACGATGACAATGTGAAATACGTTTGTTTGAAATCTTTTCAAAATTATTAAAAAATCTTACATAAGTATTCACAGCCTTTTCCATGACACTCAAAATTGAACTTAGGGGCATCCTGCTTCCACTGATCATGCTTGAGATGTTTCTACAACTTCATTGAAGTCCACCCGTGGTAAAGTCAGTTGATTGGAAATGATTTGGAAAGGCACACACCTGTCTATATAAGGTCCCACAGTTAACAGTGCATGTCAGGGCACAAACCAAGCCATGAAGTCCAAGGAATTGTCTGTAGACCTCCAAGATAGGATTGCATTGAAGCACAGATCTGCAGAAGGGTACAGAAAGATTTCTACAGCATTGAAGGTCCCCCATGAGCACAGTGGCCTCCATTGGGGAGGTGACCACAGGGCTTTAGTAAGGGAGGTGACCTAGAACACGATGGTCACTTTGACAGAGTTCCAGCGTTTCTCTGTGGAGAGAGGAGAACCTTCCAGGAGATCAAACATCTGTGACAACAAGAAAATATGCCTTTAAGGAGCATGGGCGGAAGTGACATTTTGACGTCGCTTCCGCTCTGCTATGCTATGGAGACGGGTGGGGGCCATCTTGCCCTCACTCATATCCCAGCCCAGCTGACTAATAAATTACTTTAAAAACCCTGTGTCGTGTGTTTATTTGCTATTACACTTTGCCTCCAGGTGAATGGCTAGGGGTACGATGTACCCCATATTCATTCACCTAGGGTGGGGGGCCGGTATCTGGGGGCCCCCTTATTAAAGGGGCTCCCAGATTCCGATAAGCCCCTTGGCCGCAGACCCCCGACAACCGATGGCCAGGGTTGTCAGGAAGAGGCCCTGTCCTTATCAACATGGGGACATGGTGCTCTGGGGTGGGGGGGTCGCAGTGCACCCAACCCCCCCATGTTGAGGGCATGCGGCCTGGTACGGCTCAGGAGGGGGGCGCTCGCTCATCCCCACTCCTTTCCTGACCGACCGGGCAGCATGCTTTGGATACGGGTCTGGTATGGATTGTGGGGGGACCCCCACGCCGTTTTTTTGGCATAGGGGGTTCTCCTTACAACCCATACCCGACCTAAGGGCCTGGTATGCCCCTGGGGGGAAACCCAAGGTTTTTTATTTAAAATGTTCCCCCTCAGGATTCATACCAAACGCCGCAGCTAGATTTGGCGGGAATCCAAGTCGGATCCCCGTCGCTTCTATGACGGCTTTGTCTCCATCGCGGCAAACCAGCTCGGTGCTGGCTCCCGCGATGAGGCTCGTAGGTGGTCAATCTCTCCGAGAAAGGGAGCGAGATTGACACAATATCGCGATCACCCACCGTATGTACACACCATTCAAACCCCACATGTGAGGTATTGTCACATGCTTTAGAGCGCGTGCAACAATTCTAGCACTAGACCTCCTCTGTAACTCGAAAATAGTAACCTGTAAAAGCGTCGCCTATGGAGATTTTTAGGTACTGAAGTTTGGTGCCATTCCATGAGTGTGCGCAAATTTAAAGCGTGACATGTTAGGTATCTATTTACTCGGCTTAACATCATCTTTCACATTATATAAAAAAAGGGCTAACTTTACTGTTTTGTTATTTTTTAATTCATGAAACCGTTTTGTTTACCAAAAAAAGGCGTTTAAAAAATTATTGCGCAAATACCGTGCAAGAAAAAAAGTTGCAATGACTGCCATTTTATTCCCTAGGATGTCTGCTAAAAAAATATATGTTTGGGGGTTCTGATTAATTATTTAGCAAACAAATTTTGATTTTTACATGAAGGAGAGAAGTGCCAAAATAGGCCCGGTTGTAAAGTGGTTAAAGGACCGCTCACAGGAAAGATGGATATCTCGGTTGTGGCAGCCGTTACCGAGATATCCATCTTTAAAGTGATGACATATATATATATATATATGTGAGCGGGTCCATGTCTTCTTCTGTGTGAGGCACAATGACAGCTCAATGAGTGGATTTTTTAATCAACTAACTTATGTGATCATTATGATTCCCACTCACTGGTCTGCTGGGGAAATGGGGAGAACTAGTAAATAGCAAGGAAGCTCTGCTCATTCTCCCAGAGGATATTTATTAACATATGTCCAGCACAGGGCATTGTGCTGGCATATGTTTTATGAATGGTTAATTGAGGGCTACAGCATGGTACATTTTGTAAAAAGGTTATCCTTGCTCATGTTTTTCAGTTATATTTGAGCGTCTGTTGTATCAATTTAGAAATATTTTAAATTCACCTATACAATTTTATAAACCAATAGCTGCCTACATCTGAGAATAAAATGCACATACTCCATTTATTCATGTGTACAGCCAAAAACTGTAACCCCAAAATTAGTGACTGTGTTTCTAAATGCAGTACCAGACATTTTCAGACATCCCAACTTGAGTCCATCAGCCAGGCTGGATTTCCTTAGCTGTTGTTTTTCCCAAGAGATAGGTTGGTGAAAGGGACATTTACCTTTTAACAGGAATAAACCTATACAGGAATCTGCAAACCATTAAAAGGTCTTTCATCTAGTAGCTGTGAGCAGCTTAGTTGTGTACCTCACAGCAAAATCATCAACATTTGGCAAGAAGCAAAGATGGTGCTTTTTTCCGAACCCCTAAAATGCCACCCCTTTCCAGGGCCGTCTTACTGAGCGGGCACCCCCGGGCACAGACCGGGGGCCCCACGTGGTCTTGGGAGCCCCATCAGGGCTGGTTCTGTCATACGCATGCAGGAGGTGAGCTGGAAGGACTGCAGTGTGTTGTCTCTGCACGGACAAGTGACAGCTATCAGCGGAGCGCTGGGGCTGCCTGATTCGGGAGATCGGTCGGGCAGACACTTTTATCCTGCCTGCGGGACTGGCTGTCACTTCTCTCTCCTCTCCTTCACTCTTCTCTGAGTGATCTGAATGTCGGAAGCTCTGCCTCCACGGCAGCAGGTTGTGCGCCCAGTGAAGTATGCTGCCTTTGTAGCTGCCTGCACCGATCCTGCATTGTCACTCCTCATTCTCACAGGAGGATTCAGAGTGAACAGCACAAGACCTCAATGTGCTGAGGACCCCTGTGAACTGACCAATCCCTGATTCCCTGCTGTGCCCGGGCTAGCAACCCCACCCCCTGATGTCCACTCCACACACAGACAGCATGGTGCTAGATAGGTATGTGTGCAGCTGCAGCATGAAAACTGCAATTGGAGGAGACAATTGTTAAGTCAACTTAACAAATGTCCTTTTCTACTGCTCTGAGTGGGTCACACTATGCAGTGCAGGAACTGCATGTGATTTGAACAGGAATCCCACCGCATTTCTGTTCAAATCACATGCGATTCTGTATGGCTTAAATCGCATCAAATCTGCACAAAAGTATAGCAGGACCCTTATTTTTTTTGGCCAACCCAGAATTAGATCGCATGGGTGTTCATACCCATGCGATCCAATTCTGCAAATCACACTGCGTTTTGCTAAGTGAGGGTGTCATTACCTTGACATACGCACCTGCAGCAGTTCGCATGAACGGGTTGTGATTTGGATGTGGTGCTGAATCTGCACAGAATTGGTTTAGAATTCACTACGCAAAAGTGTGAACCGGCACTTAGTCACTTACTGTAAAAAACTGCTGCACATGGATTGCTTTTCAGAGGTATTAGATGGGTGGTGAGGAGGTGATATGTTGCTTCCTCACCACCTATTTTAACCCCCTAAGTGCTGCATCACCAACACCACAATTATATGCATTGCACATGGTTGTGGGAAAGTTGCAGCACAGACTCTTATTTGATTAGGATGCATTTGGTAAGCAGTAGTGCCACTGCCCACCAAATGCAACTGGGGATATAATTCTTGCGGGAGTCATGAATCAAAGCATCATGGCTCCAGCATGGGTACACCCCTCCAGCTTCTGCCTTTTTTAACCAATCGCCAACCCTATACTGTGTATATATACGGTCGCAGAGCGGCTCTCCTGCGCAGCATCACGTACCTAGTGCATGATCCTGCACTTCCAGGTTTGGGACGCACACACACGCTGCTGGCGATCCACTCCCACTGTGATTTGACACAGCAGATGCCAATCAGCAGATCAGGCGGACTCAATGTCCGCCAGCACCTGCCAATTGTTCGGACACAAGCAGAACAGCAGTCTGCTTATGTAAACAAGACAGACTGCCATTCTGTCAGTAGGGAAGGTATTGATCCTGTGTTTCTGCAAAGCAGGAACATGAATAAATGCCTTCCCTTAGTAAAAGCTCCTCCCCCACAGTAACCAAGCGCAGGCTAGGCACGCAGTTAGCAAGCACTCCCTAGACACACAGTTAACTCCTGGGTGTCATTAGCACAGTGACAGTTCATGTTTTTAGCATTGATCACTTTATTGGTGTCACTGGTGCCCAAAATGTGCACTTAGTGTCCTACATTGTCCACCACAATATCGCAGTATATATAAGTCACTGATCATCGCCATTACTAGTAAAAAAATCTAGAAATATATCCCCTATTTTGTAGACATTATAACTTTTGCGCAAACCAATCAATTTACGCTTCTTGGGAGTGTAAATATTTTAAAAAATATTGTTTTTTTTTCAAAATTGTCGGCCTTTTATAGCACAACAAATAAAAACCGCAGAAATGATCAAATACCACCAAAAGAAAGCTCTATTTGTGTGGGGAAAAAGGACGTTGATTTTATTTGGGTGACGCACGACCGCGCAATTGTCAGTTCTGTTTACCAAAATATTGTCTGGTCATGAAGGGGAGTAAACCTTCAGGAGAGCAAGTGGTTAAACAAACTTTATTGAAATGTCACACTGACTTTTTATAAAGTTCAATTGGTCGCAGTGCTGTGAATTGAATATGCCAGAGATGAGGCATTTTGCCTTGTCATGTGATAGGACTATGCTGAAATAGCCACCCAACACAGTCCCATCACATCTAGTGTAAAATATACCTTAACCACTTGCTACCCACCCGCTGTAGTTTTATTAAGGGTAAGGAGCCCAGGCAGGACAGACAACATACTGCCACATGCAATGCTGTGATTGGACATAGTACAAGTTACTCAACAGGTTTCATCCAATGTTTTTGAAGGAATCCTGCTGATCAGATGTGTCCAATCACAGCACAGAGTTCTGTGTAAAAAGAAAAACACACATAACTCTGTACACATAACAGCAATTTGGCTGTTTCTTCTCCCTGGAAAGCAGGGGGAAAAAACTGCCAGTTCTGTGAGTAAAAACAGCACATATTACACACATTACACTTTCTAGGCACACAGTTAACCCTTATGTTAACCCCTTCGCAGCCAGTGTCATTAGTACAGTGTCAGTGTATAGTTACTGTATGACTTTTAGTGGGACTGCGATAGGGTATCAACCAATCTGGCACTAACAGACCCTCACAGGGAGGTACACTTGCTAACTGACACTGACATCACTAGTGACACAAATCCAGTGATAGAATAGAATATAAAACTTTTTATACTGTTTGTTCGAATTTATCGACTATTTATACTTTCATTCTTGGGAGTAGGTGCGTAAATTAGGGAAGGCTTTTAGGGGCCCCAGTGCATTACTTTGCCCAGGGGCCCATGATGCTATTAAGATGGCCCTGCCCCTTTCGGTTATATTTTTGAATATACAACCCTCTTTATCTTGCTGGACAACTCCAGGCAATGAAAAAAACAAACAGTTGATGAGCTACTACTAATGCTTTTCCACAAATACTGCAATTGTGCAAAATCGGGTCACCAGGTTTGTGTTTCCTGTAACTTAAGCAGTGGAACACTCTGTACTTTTTGTACCAGTAATCACATACTTGTTTTCTAGACACATTTATCATTAAAAAAAACGGTATGTTTAGGAATGACCCTTTTCCATCCTAAGCAAGGGTTCTCAGATCACAAACAAAAGGGTAGACTGGTATGCTACATTCCTGGACAAAAAAGTGAACCATACAGAGAGTTGGCTCCTTTTATGCATTTCAGCGTGTATTGTAAAAATGTACCTGCATGTACCTTTAAGTATACTAAACTTTTTTGATTTTCTAACTTCTAATATTATTTACATAAAACATAACTTTAGTAGTTGAAACTTTCTTCATTCATTCCCTCTAGAAATATTTGATACCTGGATATAATTTGTAATATCTCTAAAATTGTCAGTTTATATATTCATAAGCCTCGCATTTGTCAATTTCAGCTGGTTGTAGTTCTGAATCTTCGGAATCAAGGCCGCTTAGGCAGCATTAGTCAAAATGCAACTTGCTAGTCATTTTGTGATTCCATCCATTTCCTTGTCTTCCATTTACTGCCCATGAATTTTAATGGAAATATATTAGCACAGGCTATATTCTGTGAAATAAGGCTTTACATTCTTCTTGTGCTTCCAAGCATACTATATTATCAAACTCCTGACATTAAGTTAACCCAGATAAAAATTATTTATTTTCTTTATATGAAATGTGTATTTTTCCAAGAAGCTTGCCATTTTGAACTAATAACAATTACTATAGATGTTGTCTTTCATCAGAACTTCAGAATTGAACTGCAATCACACAAGAAAACACATCAGGCTGGTGATAAGCAATAGGCATTTTGCCACTTTTTTATGATGGAGCTTTCTTGACATAGAAAGTTCATCCCTTGTTTCTTAAGCAACCCAGCAAAATTCCAACCTCCGCTTTACTTTTTTATATAAATGCTCAAAACGTCACATTGTCAAAGCAGAAATGCTCATAATGTATCAAAATGTATCTATGCAGTGTGTTATTTTTTGTACAATCCATCTTACTTACCATTGCTTCTCAGGAAAACTTGTTTACATTAACTACCAGACTCTGTTTCGGTGGCTCCAGAGTTCTTTGACAGGGGTGGGTAACAGGGGGTCCTTTCTATCTCGTTATCTGAGAACTTCTGTTAATTTGGTTATTGGGGGGTTGGACCAGGTTTTGACAAAAGAGAAGGGAACTGTTTTGGAAGGATCCTGTGCTATCCCTAACTTATTAGAAAAAGATCCAGTGAGTTTTGGTTGGGCAGAGATCCCTGTGTGCAGGTTTTGTGCCTGGAGATGGGCCCTGGTAGAGATTTTTGGGTGAAGGCACTAAAGGGTTTGGAACTTAGCAAGTTCTCCCATTTAGTAAAGTCTCAGGGTATCCTAGTTACTGTAATGCTGCAGCATGACACTCCACCTAAACACCTGTTACAAATCTATTTACAACAGTATTACAACACTGTATGCAAGTTTGACTTCAGAAAATAAAAATGAGTTATGTACATGTGAAAGACAATATTCCTTGTAGTTATTGTCAAATGTACATTTAACCACATGCTGATCAGCGCGCGACAATGGGCAAATGGGCATACAGGTATGTCCACATTAAATTGCGGCATTGTGGGTGCATGCCCCCCCACGGAACACGCAGACTCGATGTTAGCTGGTGTCCCGTGATCGGGTCACAGAGAGGCAGGACTGGGAGATGCCTTTGTTAAAAAAGGAATTTCCCTGTTCTGTCTAGTGATCCTGTAATCAGGAGCAGTGATCAATGTCATGTCACTGGTAGCCCATTCCCCACAAAGTTAGAATCACTCCCTAGGACACACGTAACCCCTTCAGTGCCCCTAGTGTTTAAGCACTTCAATACCGCACACCGTCAAATGACGTCCTTGAATTTGTGCAGGGATATCTGAATGATGGGTGCAGCTGCAGGCATCATTCAGATATAATTCTTTGCAGCTGGCGATTCTGTGCACAATAAGAATGATCATAGCGACAGTTCCACCGATTGATTCCTTTCATAGGCGGCGGGAGGGGACATCCCCCCGCCATCCGGTGATTCTCTGGGCTCTCCCGTGCCATCGGGGGCCCAGAGAAGGAATTGTCCAGCGCTGGCTCGCAGCGATAGAGATTTCCAGTGACTGTTTTGTCACCAGTCATCTCTATGACCGTCAGAGGCCCTAGCGTGAAGTTATGATGTCACGCCCGGGTTCCTGGAAGTAAACAAAGCTGCGATCGTGGCTGTTAGCATGACATCAGTAAAAATTTTTTCCCCCGATCTCATGATTTCCAGCCTGGAGGAAATGTGGGTTCTTATTGACCCCGCATCTCTCCATAAAGAGGACCCATCACAATAGATTCCTATTACAAGGGCAGCCAAATCCTTCAGGGCTGAAGTGGTTAAGTTGTGTACAGGAATACAAATCTTAGTTTAAAAGCCTTGAATGAAGGTTAAATAGGATGCGTGGCATGGCTATCCCAGGAAGTTTCAAATGGAGGACATCTGTCTTTCATTCTTTCCCCCTACAAATTGCAAAAGCAGAGGAGAGGGAATAGAGTCAACCAAAGTTAAAGTGAGTGTTCAAACTTTCTATATACGTAAGCTTTCTTTGTCAGGCATTATACAATTTTAGTTCTGAAAAACACAAATTTACTGTGAACATTTTAAAACAGAGATAGAATGAAATACATACTGTATATGTTTTTTTATGGATTTTGGCCTGAATAGGGACATAAATGGTATATGCCACTATAATCAATATTTTTGCTAAAAATCCACAAAAATCATTAATAGCAGATAAAAACACAGCAAATTTCACAATGTTCCTACTAAATATAAAAGCTTAACCTGTACTGTTAATAAATAATTAGAATTTGTGAAAGACCCCCAAAACCAGATATTTTCTGAAAGCACTAGAGATTTTTTAGTCGGTATTTGCGCAAATACAATTTGCAAAAAATACACTAAAACCATTATTAGCAAATAAAACACAGCTCAATTGACAAAATGCCTGCTAAATCCCAACTAAAATTTTATTTTATAAAAATAAGTTACTTTGATTTTTTTTTAAATTAAAATAAACACAGTGCCATCATCTGCTGTATATACATCAAGAGAAAGGATAATGTACATTAAATAGTATTTTTAGTATCAATTAAAGCAAAATTGTGCTCCACTCATTAAATTGAATAATTTATTTTCTTTCTTGCTTTATTGGGGGCAGAATTTCCTGTCAGACCCACAACCCAACCCAACAATCATTATTTGACTGGGAACAGTGATGGTTTTAAGGTTTCTTTTACGTTTTAAGGAAAGTTTTAGATTTCCTTTAAGTTATAAGGAAAGTTATCTAATATTAGCCACACATATAATTTTGCCACCAGTTAATGTCCAGCAAATTCATATTTATTATAGAAACCAATATAATCAGACAACTTACAGACTACTGAAGTAGTGGAGTAGACTATCCCTAGGTGATTATGCACTAATAAATATTAATGATACACAGATGGCTATGTTTCTGGCAGTGTTATGCAGATATCCTTTACTACCTGGAAGGCAGCCAGAGAGTGGCTAGTATGTATTTAAATTTATTTCCTTAGTAAAAGACTTTAAATCCAAGCCTTCACTATCTCAAATGCTCTTTATTATATCATATCCCCAGCGCACTTCAGCCACACAGATTTACAGGATGAACCAGCAGTAAGACTTTGATCTGCAGCCCATGTCCTCTGAATACTGCAGTATTGATGTTGCACATTATTAGAACCTAAGCATAATCAGGATAACAAGCAATACTTTTGGAAACTTCTGTACTTGACCTATTAGGCTGTTTAGAAAAATGTGAAATATGAAGGTATCCTTAAGAAACATTAAACTGAATTTTTAAAAATAGTTTGAATAAATGAGCTATAACATTACCAATAACATTTATTAATTGCAGATATTATGTTATTTAACCACATCAATAGTGGGCTCTTTCGCCCCCTTCCTTCCCAGACCAATTTTCAGCTTTCATCGCTCTCGCACTTTCAATGACAATTGCGCGGTCATGCTACACTGTACCCAAATGAATTTGTTATCATTATGTTTGCACAAATAGAGCCTTCTTTTGGTGGTATTTATTCATGAATCCGTTTTTATTTTTTTGCGATATAAGCAAAAAAAAGCAGAAATTAAAAAAAAAAAAAATAAATATTTTCTTCTTTCTATTTTAAAAGAAATCCAATAAAATCAAATTTTGTCATAAATCTAAGCCAAAATGTATTCTGCTACATGTTTTTGATAAAACAATTCCCGTTAAGTGTATAATTGGTTTGTGTGACGCAAATGATCATGTACAGATGTGCGCAGGTGATCACGGACAAATGTGTGCAAATGATCATTGGGACATGTGATTTTACTGTTACATATGTGGGGACCAGGTGTTTTTACTATGTGAGGACATGTGTGTCGGGACATGTGTTTTTACTGTGTGGGGACATATGTTTTGGGGGATATGTTTGTTTACTGTGTGTACTGTGTGTTTACTGTGGACAGGTGAGCTTGTAGCCACATATACACACAGTTTTCTCGTCGGGAAACAGGCCAGCTAGAATCCCGACGAGAAAATAGAGAGTAGGGTCTCTATTTTTCTCGTCAAGACTCCTGGCAGTTTTTTTATGGAGAAAACATACAAATGACTGGTTTTCTCGGCAAGAAAGCTGCTGGCAGAGCTTTTTGCCGAGAAAACCGGCCGTGTGTACGAGGCCTTACCCCTGTCATGTAGTGATGTATGAGTGACCTCACGCCAATTCTGCCAGTCACAGTGCCGGACTTCGCGGCCCCCGGAAGAAGAGGGGTGAAAATGGACGCTCGCTGCCATGGAGAAAAACGGCGACATCACGGGCTTCTACTGCAGGTAAGTGTCACATAACGGGCTACTATGCGATGCATACTAGCCCATTATGTTTTACCTTTGCAGGGAGACATAGAGGAAATAAACCCCATCAGGATTTACTTCCTCTTTAAACACACAGCCTGTCAAATAGTTAAAGCAGTATAAGTAAAAAAGCAAATATTTATTATATTGCAGTTCAACAATTCTTAGATGTGATGGCTGCATTTGTTTTATTTTTTAAGCCTTCTTTCTTCTATTTTCATCTGGTGATCTAGCCAGTAAGTATGTTTTTTTTTTAACCACTTGCGGACCGCCGCATGTACATATACGTCGGCAGAATGGCATGTACAGGCACAATGGTGTACCTGTACGTCCCTGCCTAGACGTGGGTCGGGGGACCCCCCGGCACATGCGGCGGTTCCTGTGGCTTCAGGAGCGATTCGCGACGAGGGGGCAGCTGTTTCTTTTTGTCCGCCCCCTCCAGATCGCTCCTAGCTAATCCGTGCGCTCCCCCGTGTGTCACTTCCTCTGCCTGTGTAAACACAGGAAGGGGGAAGTGATGTAATCTCTCCTCTCGGCGGTATTTTCAACCGCCGCCGAGGAGAGAAGACATCACACAGTGAGTCTGCACAACACTACACTGACACCCTTACACATAGGCACATTAACCCCTTGCGATCACCCCCCACCCCCTGTCACAGTGTCACTGAATGCAGTGATCATATATGTACTGATCACTGCATTTAGTGGCAGTGTGACATGCTGTGTGACAGGCAGTTAATGTTAGGTTTAGGGTAGCCCCCGTACCCCCCTAATACATTTTTAACCCCTTGATCACCGCCCTAGTTAACCCTTTCACTCCCTATTGCCAGTGTCACTAAGCGATCATTTTTCTGATCGCTGTATTAGTGTCACTGTTCCCGCTAGGAAGCTATTTTTTTTTATTGCGATTTTTTTTTACTAAAGACATGTGGCTGAATACATTTTGGCCTAAATGTTTGACTAAAATTTTGTTTATTTGATTTTTCTTATAACAAAAGGTAAAAAATATTGTTTTGTTTTCAAAAATGTTGCTCTATTTTTGTATATTTGTGGGAAGAAAAGGACGCAAATTTTGTTTGAGAGCCATGTTTCACGACCGCGCAATTGTCTGTTAAAGCGATGCAGTGCCCTTGGGTCATTTACCAGCATATTGGTCCGGTCCTTAAGTGGTTAAAGGGCAAGCTTTTCTGCAGATGTATCTGTTACAGGGATGAGACAAAAAAATGGGTATTTACAGAAGTCTGATTTTATTTATTTACGTTAAACCTTTACCTCAAAAGGAACAAAACTGTTGCTGTAACTGTTTACAAAGTGTCTTTTGGAGTTTGGCTTCAATTTGTTAGTCTATTTAAATCTGCTAGTGCATCTAACACCCCCCCCCCACCAGACTGACAATGCTGCTGTACAATTATGCTCCCTGTGCTCACTCATTCCTGCAGAATACTGTCACTGTAATACAGTAGGTGTGTTACTGGCCAGATCACAAGGTGAACAAGATGATCACAAGATGAAAACAGAATACATGTTTGGTTTTGGGTTTAATACGTCTTTACGCACAAAGCCTTTTCTTTTAGCAGTCGTGTTATTGTATAAAACTGCCCTTGCATTGAGGGATTCACTTGTAATGTGTTAGTGATTACATTATTTTCCCTTACATTTAACTTACTTTATTTGAATTGATTTTCCTGCCCTTTAAGAAGTCATTTATTTTCCCTATAGGAGAAATTTCTAATCACTTATCCTTGCCAGAAATGAGGAGGAAACTTCACAATAAAAATCTGGCAGGTGTTCTAATGCCGCATACACACGATCGTTTTTCGGCATGGAAAAAAGCAACGTTTTTTAAAAACGTCATTTAAAATGATCCTGTGTGGGCTTCACATCGTTTTTCATCTTCTGAAAAAAAAAATAGTTTTTCGGGTTGTAAAAAATGATCGTGTGTGGGCTAAAACAACATTTAAAACAACGCTTTAAACCCGCGCATCGCAAAGCAAGTTATGAGATGGGAGCTTGAATGGAATTTCTACTTTAGAGTGCCGTCGTACGTCACCGCGCTTTGCTCATCATTTTTTTAAACGATGGTGTGTGGGCAAACGTCGTTTTTAATGATGAAATTGGAAAAACTTAGTTTTTCTTCATGCCGAAAATGATGAAAAACTATCGTGTGTACGCGGCATAACTCTTTGTGGGGAAAGGAACAAGTTTCCAGAGGCCCTTGATAGCAATACATGGGATTTCAGACAGCACTCCACATCAGCATTAAAACATACAGTATCTCACAAAAGTGAGTACACTCCTCACATTTTTGGAAATATTTTATTATATCTTTTCATGTGACAACACTGAAGAAATAACACTTTGCTACAATGTAAAGTAGTGAGTGTACAGCTTGTATAAGGCCCCGTACACACGAGCAAATAGATTTCTTCAAATCGGTCGGACAGACCAATTTGAACAAATCTGTTTGCTGGGATGTATTGGTTTGATCGTGTACACACGATTAAACCAAAATCCCTGCCGGCAGACAGCGCGCTGACGTGTCGGTGACGTGGAGGTGACATTGACGCCGCCACGTCACCACACCAGGAAGTAAAACACTTCCGCGCATGCGTCAAAACCATTCGACGCATGTGCGGGCAGATATGTCTGCTGGTTAGCATACTAACCAGCAGACATGTCGGTCGGACGGGTTTCCAGCCGACAGATTTGAAAGCATGCTTTCAAATCTGTCGGGTGGCCAAATCCATCTGTTTGCCCGTACACACTAAAACGGTCTGGCAGACCGTTTTCCAGCAGACAGATTTGATCGTGTGTATGCTGCCTTACAGTGTAAATTTACTGTCCCCTCAAAATAACTCAACACACAGCTATTAATATCTAAACCGCTGGCAACAAAAGTGAGTACACCCCCAAGTGAAGAATTCCCAATTTGGCCCCGATTAGCCATTCCCCCCCCCATTGTCATGTGACTCATTAGTGTTACAAGGTCTCAGGTGTGAATGGGGAGCAGGTGTGTTAAATTTGATGTTATCGCTCTCACTCTCACATTCTGGTCACTGGAAGTTCAACATGGCACCTCATGGCGAAGAACTCTCTAAGAATCTGAATTTTTTATTTTTTTTTGCTCTACATAAAGATGGCCAAGGCTATAAGAAGATTGCCAAGACCCTGAAACTGAGCTGCCGCACGGTGGCCAAGACCATACAGCAGTTTAACAGGGCAGATTCCACTCGGAACTAGGGAACACCCCCCGGTTCGGTTCGCACCCAACAAAAATTGTTCAAACACGCCAACACCGTTAAAAGTGCTAATTTTAAAGGTTAATATGCAAGTTATTGTCATAAAAAGTGCTTGGGGACCCGGGTCCTGCCCCAGGGGACATGTATCAATGCAAAAAAAGTTTTAAAAATTTCAGTTTTTTTGGGAGCAGTGATTTTAATAATGCTTGAAGTGAAACAATAAAAGTGAAATATTCCTTTAAATTTCATACCTGGGGTGTGTGTATAGTATGCCTGTAAAGTAGTGCATGTTTTCCGTGTTTAGAACTGTTGCTGTACAAAATGTAATTTCTAAAGGAAAAAAAAATATTTTAAACTACTTGTGGCTATTCATGAATTGTCGGGTCCCAGCAATACAGATACAAGTTATTGAAAAAAAATGGCTGGTATGAATATCAAAGGGAACCCCGAACCAAGAAAAAAGCATGGAGTTCCCCCCTAAATTGCATTGTAATTTTTTTGGGTTCGGGGTTTTCATACCAGACCCAAAGAGCCTGGTAATGCACTGGTGGGGGGAACCCCTGCTATTTTTTTCAATTAATTTGATCTATATTGCGGGAACCCGACAATTCATGACAATTTTATATTTTATCTTATGGGTAAGAGAATGTTAGAATATTATTCCAAATTCATGATTCGGCACTTATAGGTGTTAAATTATATTCATGGCAAGCTTGCAAAATATATTTGGATTTATAATTAATCATTATAAATACAGTATGAGTGAATGACCTTGATCAATTGAGTTGATATGATTTTTCATCTAAAGCTGAGTATTGCTAAAAGTTTCTGGCATATAAGGACATATAAGGTATCTGGTATAGAATGTCAAGGGAGGTCCAGAATAGACCAGTATTTATGTAGTTAGAGGAATAATACATATTTGTTTATATCCTGTTAAGTTAGTTTAGTGTAGTCTCAGTCATATTAATGGTAATATGTGTTCATATTAGTAGATGTTTGGTTATATGACATTGCATGATCAACACATTACTACAAGTATAACGTGTCACATGTGGGCTTGTCAATCAAATCCATATATGACTCTCTGAGTTAGTATCTTCTATAGTTTTATAGCATTTCTGAAGTTAGCAAAAATTAATGTGTGCCATACAATGTTCTAAGTTTTTGTGAGGTTATGACGTTCACATGTAACATATAAAGCCAATGCTTCGATATTGAAGATATTGAGATAACACTGACATATTCACGTGAAGACCCGCTGGCAAGTTGAAACAGCTGATTTTTCTTTAGAAGTCTAAGAACGTAATGTCCTGCTTCTTTTTGGCTACACAAGACAGCATGGAGACGAAGGCAACAGCCATGAAGCACACATGCTTTCATAAGCTTATTACAGCTTTATAACTATTTATTCTATTTCATATATATTTACCTTCACTGAAGTGAACTGTTATGCTTTTTTCATTGTACTTATGATGCCAATTGTGTGACAATAAACTCACACTTTGGGCCAGATTCACAGAGCGATTACGCCTGCGCAACAGGAGATGCACGTGCGTAAGTCTAAATGTGCGCGTGCGTTTCGATGCACGGCATCCCCAAAACGAGATACGCAAGAAATCTACTTTTTTTGTCCAGCGTAATTTCGTTAGACAGGCGCATCCGTCCGTGCAAAACTGCGCTAGACAGACCATTGATTTGCTAGTCAAATATGCTAATGAGGGACTTACGGGGATCCACAAAAGAACGTTGGGGCAGCGCAGGCTACGCAGTGTGCGCAACAGCAAAATGTCCTGTCTAAAATTAGACCATATAAAAGCTGGTCTAAAAAGAGAAAAATCGTCTACATGTCAGATAAAGCAACACTGTTAGTGAGGAGCTCTGCAGTCACACGTGTTGTCCAACAAACTGTATGCCAACATGCCAGTGGCATCCATGCTCATAGCTATACTACTGACTTTAGGTGAGCAAAGAAGGAGGAGGGCACTGAGGAGGGCACTAAGGAGGGCACGGGAGATGTTTTTTTTTTTTTTTTACTTTTTATTTGCTTATATAAACTTTACAATTTAATCGAATCTAATACAATATTCTTATCTGATACAAGCCCCTCACTCTTCACTTGATATACCACACATGCATAGACATCTATGGCATGAGTGATTCTGAGGTGTCTCGCATCTTCAGATTCACCCCTCATGCCATCATGGAATTAACCACAACCTTGCAGGAGGACATCAGCAGCCCAACACATGGCACTACCCATGACACCCATGACAGCTACATATACATTCATAGCCCCATCCCCACAGATTTCGAACAGAACATGTATGGGGACAGCTGGCTGGTTGGTGAGTGACATGGGTGGCAGGCATGACTGTCCCCCCCCATGATGCACACATCACAAGGGGCACATGCACTACTAACATCCTCCTGTCTTTTCCCTTCAAGGTGACTCTGCATATGCACTGGGACCCCATCTCATGACCCCATCTCATGCCAGCTCACATCTTTGCACGTTAAACACACACATTAATCATGGCACAATGAGAATGCATGCATGCACACCACTGTGGTCCCTAGCACACACACACCACATCGTCATCACATTGGATTGGCACAAGCCCACCATGCAGGACTTGTGAGCAGCAACGCCATGCCCTGGCTCCAATTATGTCACTGTACATTCATACACCATTCACACGGACCTGGGTTTCACTTCTCCACCACAAATGAGGGTGACACCCCTTTTCCCGCAGGAATATCACCCCCACATTCCAAAATCATACACAAACAGAACCAAAAAAATAAAGTAAATGACGAGCAAAAATAAAAAATGCCCAGCAAAAAAATAATTTAAACAAAATAACAACAAAGAAAACACATAAAAGACAAAAATCACTCTGCAAAACAGTCCCCAAATATCTCAAAGACACGTCACAAACAAACAAACAAACAAACGCTAATAAACAAAAGCACCTTGCTGTATAGGGAGGGATACAAAGGGATGTACTTTTGCAAAGGAAGTGCGTTTGTGTCTGTCTATTTATGCTGTCTGCGTAGTTCACTAAGTTGCCCTAGTCCACTTCCAATTTCACTGATTGCGCCATTCCCGAGTTGTGAGCATGCGCACAGAGGTGCTGACCATGGTCTCCTTCAAGCGCACATGCGCGAGCCGGCCGGCCCTTCATTTGCATGGGGTCATGGCTCATTTCAGTGTAACACGCCCACGTCTTTCCCAATTTGTATTACTCCGCCTTACGCCTCTGAAATAACGTTACACATGCGCAATTTTCTGCGTAAAAGCTACGAGAATAGGGTGATTACGCGGCTACATTGCGCAAGTCTAACGTAAAGGCGGTGATATTCATCCAGAAATGCCCTTGAGATACAAGAATATTAGATATTATTTTTATTCTTTAAAGAACTAAACTAAATTATTTCAGAATAAAACTATAGGGCCCAGATTCACAGAGCGATTACGCCTGCGCAACTGCTGTTGCGCGTGCGTAAGTCTAAATGTGCGCGTGCGTATAGTTGGACGCGATTCACAAAACAATATACGCCAGAAATCTACGTTTTTTGGTCCGGCGTAATTGAATTAGACATTCGCTTCCCTTCGTGCAAAACTGCGCTAGACACACCATTGATTTGCTAGTCAAATATGCTAATGAGGGAGTTACGGGGATCCACAAAAAAACGCAGTTGCTGCGCAGGCTACGCGATGTGCGCAACAGCAAAATGTTCTGTCTAAAGTTAGAGGACCTAAAAGCTGGTCTAAATTTTGAAAAAAAGTCTAATTGTCAGATAAAGCAACACTGTTAGTGAGGAGTTCAGCAGTCACACGTGTTGCCCAACAATCTGTATGCCAACATGCCAGGGGCATCGTCGCGCATAGCTATACTACTGACTTTAGATGAACAAAGAAGGAGGAGGGCACGGAGGATGGCACTAAGGAGGGCACGGGAGATGTTTTTTTTAATTTTTTTATTTGCTTATATAAAATTTACAATTTAAATTAATCTAATACAATATTCTTATCTGATACAAGCCCCTCACTCTTCACTTGATATATCACACACGCATAGACATCTATGGCATGAGTGATTCTGAGGTGTCTCGCATCTTCAGATTCACCCCTCATGCCATCATGGAATTACCACAACCCTGCAGGAGGACATCACCAGCCCAACACATGACACTACCCATGACACCCATGACAGCTACATATACAATCAGAGCCCCATCCCCACAGATTTCCAACAGAACATGTATGGGGACAGCTGGCTGGTTGGTGAGTGACATGGGAGTCAGGCATGACTATCCCCTCCCGTGATGCACACCTCACAAGTGGCACATGCATGACTAACATCCTCCTGTCTTTTCCCTTCAAGGTGACTCTGCATATGCACTGGTACCCCATCTCATGACCCCATCTCATGCCAGCTCACATTATGCATCTTTGCACGTTAAACACACACATTAATCATGGCACAATGAGAATGCATGCATGCACACCACTGTGGTCCCTAGCACACACACCCCACATCCTCATCACATTGGATTGGCACCAGTCCACCATGCAGGACTTGTGAGCTGCAACGCCATGCCACGGCTCCAATTATGTCACTGTACATTCATACACCATTCACACAGACCTGGCGATCACTTCTCCACCACAAATGAGGGTGACACCCCTTTTCCCGCAGGAATATCACCCCCACATTCCAAAATCATACACAAACAGAACCAAAAAAATTAAATAAATGACGAGCAAAAATAAAAAATGCCCAGCAAAAATATAATTTAAACAAAATAACAACAAAGACATAAAAGACAAAAATCACTCTGCAAAACAGTCCCCAAATATCTCAAAGACACGTCACAAACAAACAAAAGCACCTTGCTGTATAGGGAGGGATACAAAGGGATGTACTTTTGCAAAGGAAGTGCATTTGTGTCTGTCTATTTATGCTGTCTGCGTAGTTCATAAAGTTGCCCTAGTCCATTTCCAATTTCACTGATTGCGCCGCTCCCGAGTTGTGAGCATGCGCACAACGGAGCTGACATGGTTTCCTTCACGCGCGCATGCGCGAGTCGGCCGGCCCTTCATTTGCATGGGGTCACGGCTCATTTCAATGTAACACGCCCACGTCCTTCCCAATTTGTATTACTCCTCCTTACGCCTCAGGAAAAAACCTTACGTTTGCGCAAGCTCTTGCGTAAAAGCTACGTGAATCGCCGGATTACGCGGCTAGATTGCGCAAGTCTAACGGAAAAGTGGTGCGCTACGCCGGAATGATAATGCGCCGATCTACGTGAATCTGCCCCTAGGTCTCTGAGAAACATTTTTTTTTAAAGGATGTAATCAAGAAACAAAGTTGGAATACCCATGGGACTTTTTTGAGGTACATTAAGACAACAAAATACATACAAAATCTTAGATTTTAAATATAAAAAAAATAAGTAAATTGTTACCTTAGCAAGGGGTATTTCAAAACAGAGAAGGTTGATTTACTGCAGTGTACCTGGCATAACCAGTTCATAATTATAATTTCAAATCGTGTTACAAACCCTCATAATAAAATCCCACAAAGTCACAGATAAATACAGAAATAGAATGTGTCACAGATCTCAATGCATTTTGTGAACTTTCACTCACGTCATGATAGGGTGTCTACAGAATATAAAGCAACATTTAGAATTTCAGAATAATATGATACTTTGAAAAATTCATCCACACAAAGGGTAGATAAATAATCATTTGCAATTTGCAAGCTGGTTGGTAAGTAGGCTTGTTTTTCCCTGGGCATTCCCCAGGTCACTTTTGTTATTAGATAAATAATCAGCCACAAATGTCAGAAAATTAACCCAGACATGTACAATGGTTAAAGTTTGAGCCTCTTAGTATAGACAATAAAGAATTAGTAGTACCATCATCCTAGAAGTCATTTGGAATAGAATTTGGGACTAAGGGGACCCCAAGGCTCCAAAGAGCCAAAGACTCGTGCTTACTTTTCCTCATAGTACCGCTATAATCCTCTTGCCCCCTATTCCCAGTACATGAACAAAACAACAGGAGAGCAAAAGGCACACATGGAAGGTCACCATGGCACATTATTACACCAAAGGTAAATAAAACGTATAAAAATGTATGTAATAAATATATACAGATAAGCATGAATAAATAGCTCTCCTAGTAGTCTCCAAAAAATAGTCAAAGAAAATATATAAAAATCATGAAAAATAAGTGAAAAGATATAACCTTATTTGAATTATGTCTTATAATTGTTGGTGAAAAAAGTGCATCATAAAATCAATGCTCCCAATTCGAATACCATAAGCTTTCTTTAAAAAACTCCAAATAATGTTCCTTAAATTTATATGGAGGGGGAAAAAATACGAATTAAACTAACACTTCTGACAAAAGATAAGTCACAGGGGGGGCTGGGGGCACCGGACATAAGAAATTATTATTATTCAATTATTTTGTCACGAGTAATAGATTGGGCAAAAAATAATGAAGAAAAAAGATGGAAAATAAAATAAGTAAAATAGCACTGGGGAATTTATTTTGGGTTCCGGCACAGTTTAGAGGACTAAGTCCCGAAGTCCACGATATCACAAGACACGCACTAAAACTTTGGGATCAGATCCATAAGAAAGAAAGATGGGATTATAACTCACCGTTTATACCCCTGAAAGACACACAATTTTTTCCACCAGGAGATGAAAAAAGATTTGGTAAATGGATTAGGAGAGAAAACATCCAATTAAAAGATCTTATGGAGCAAAATAAGTTATTAACACTGCAGGAATTAAAAGAAATGAAAGAAATAATCTTGATTGACGAATGGAAATACGCGCAACTAAACCATTTCTTTGAAAGCCTTCCGCTCTTTCCCCTCTCCCCCCCCTTTTTTTTCTCTTTGTTTTTTGCACCCTAGGTATAAACACAACAATGGAAGATTATTTCCCTTAAAATTGTTTTTTATTTTCCTTTTCTCACAATATAGGGGGACTTGACCCCTCTCTTATTATATTTGTGTTTTTTTTTTTCGTTTCCTTGAGCACTTTAAAGTATATACACAATAATGGAAAACTATTTTCCCTAAAATAGATTTTTTTTTTTTTTTGCACCTTAGGTATAAACAGAACAATGGAAAATTATTTCTCTTAAAATTGTTTTTATTTTCCTTTTCTCACAATATAGGGGGACTTGACCCTTCTCTTATTATATTTGTGTTTTTTTTTTCTTTCTTTTCCTTGAGCACTTTAAATATACACAATAATGGAAAATGATTTCCCCTAAAATAGATTTTTTTTTGTGCACTTACATACACAATAATCCCTCTTCTGTTATATTGTTTTTTTTTTGTTTTGTTTTTTGTGCACTCTAGGTATATACACAACAATGGAAAATTATTTCCTTTAAAATAATTTTTTTTTCTTCTTTCTCTCTCATAATATAGGGGGACTTGATCCCTCCTCTATTATATTGTTTGAAGAGAAATGGGAAACCTGGAAAAGATTTAAGTCTAGGATGGAATATGCTGAGATGATGGAGGCTTAAGATAAGGAAAATTGCTTGTAAGAGAGAAGGCAAAATGTCTAACAAAGAGGATAAGGGAGAGGCCGGGGAGGGGGGGGGGGTGAGGACTGGGAGGGAAGGAAAAGGGAAGATAGATGGAAATTTTCTTACCTATATAAAAAAAAAACAACAGATATAAATTACTAATATGAATTCCACATATGATGCAAAACCGAGGTTGAGACAGAACTATTGAACAAAACCATGAGTAGGTCTCTTGCTGTGGTTTAGTCTGAGGTGGAAAAAAATAAAATAAAAAAAAGGAAAAAATAAATGAAAAAAATAAAAATAAAATCAGTGCAGAGGAATGTGACCTGGGCAGTAAACCAATGGGAAAATACCACATGAAATAGAGGACTATTGACTAAAGTATGGACAAAGTGAAAACTATAAAACTATATGCTGATTAAAAAGTACGTGTGGAGTAAATTGCCTAAAAACCACACCACACATATTAACATAAATGATAGATGAAAATAGATATTGTTATTTAAAGCCCCATCTCCAACAGCACATGTCCGTACATGCAAAGAAACTACAGATTAATGATCTTACACACAAAAAGTGCTCCCTAGTCCTGTATGGTGCAGATCGGGCATCTCAAATATTTTTAAAATTATGCAAATCATTTTTATTTTGAAAAGTAGACTTAAGATCTTAACCTTTCCAATATCATTTCCTCCCAGATGCATACTGTAATTAATTTACTGGGAGCTAGCCAAACCTGAAACTAAGATGACAAAACAAATATATACATTTTCGATATATACACACTGTGGTTGATTTACTAAAACCGGAGAGTGCAAAATATGGTGCAGCTCTCAATAGAAACCAATCAGCTTTTTTTTTTTTTTGTCAAAGTTTAGTCGAACAAGCTGAAGTTAGAAGCTGATTGGTTACCACCATGCACAGCTGCACCAGATTCTGCACTTTCAAGTTTTAGTAAATCAACCCCACTGCTGTTTCTGAGCCTAGAAACATAAGAATGTCCAATGAGTCAAATAATAGATCTTTCAGATAAACAAAAATCAAATGGACTCAACATAGCAGCCCCTGTAGCAGCTCCCGTTCTGCAGCATTGCTACAGGCATATAAGTTGAACCAATGACCTTTGCCCCATCTAGTCAGATTTCAACCTTCTCAAAAGAATAGACATGGCTGAGTCATATAGAATCACATCAAAAAACATTGGCCCAGATTCAGGTACATCTGCGCATTATTGGACCGGCGTAGCGCACCGCCTTTACGTTAGACTTGCGCAATTTTGCCGCGTAATCACCCTATTCTCGTAGCTTTTGCGCATGAAATTGCGCATGCGTAAAGTTTTTTCAGAGGCGTAAGGAGGAGTAATACAAATTGGGAAGGACGTGGGCGTGTTACATTGAAATGAGCCGTGACCCCATGCAAATGAAGGGCCGGCCGGCTCGCGCATGCGCGCTTGAAGGAGACCATGTCAGCTCCGCTGTGCGCATGCTCACAACTCGGGAGCGGCGCAATCAGTGAAATTGGAAATGGACTAGGGCAACGTTGTGAACTACGCAAACAGCATAAATAGACACACACAAACGCACTTGCATTGCAAAAGTACATCCCTTTGTCCCTTCCCATTTAACCAAGTGCTTTTGTCCTGTTGTTCGTTGCGGTGTGTTTTGTAGTTGTCAGATTAGTGTTCTGTGTGATCAAGTGTTTGTTAGTAGATCTTTGAAAGTGTTTTTTGATAAGTGTTTGAGAGACTGTTTGTTTGATTGATATATTTCTGTTTGTTTGTTTTCCTGCTGTTTTTTTGTTTTGTTTTTTTGTGACTGTTTCTTGCTGAGTAGTTTTCTCTTTGTGTGTGTTCTTGCTTGATTGGTTGTGCTTGTTTTTGTGAGTGAATTTTGTTGACTGGGAGTGAGTTTTTTTGGAAGTATGCCAGAGAGAAAACGAAAGCTCAATTTTACAGTTGGGGAAAAACAAATTCTTGCCCTGGCCATTAGCGAGTATGGGCGTTTCCTCCATGGCCCAGACAGTGCCAACACCACCCCGGCCAGGAGAAGGGAGATTTTGGACCTCATCACTGAGCAGGTCAATTCAGCGGGGGAGGGGGAGACACGGACCCGGTCTGGGATTGACAAAAAAATTAATGACCTCCGGCGTCTGGTCAAACAGAAGCTGGCCAGAATGCATGCCCATGCCAGGGACACAGGAGGGGGCCCACCATGACGTATTAGGCTGACAGCGGAGGAGCGTGCGGTGGCCCTGACCTTTCATCGGCATGAAGTTGAGGGCCTGCCCGGCTTTGACTCAAGTCCGGAGCCCGTGGTGCCAGGTACATTTTTTTTTTAATATCAGGTGTGTAGCATGTGTGGGGGAGGGGGTGAAAGGGAATATGTGGCAAGTGTGTGGATCCTCCAACCTGTGAATGTTTTGTGTCATCCACAGATGTGCAGGAGGGTGCAGGGCCATATGGCCTGACCGCACCAACCCCAGGACAGCAGCCTAATGAGGCCCCCCCAACAAGGCCGGAGTCCGCGGAGGAGGTTCAAGAGGAGGAGGAGAATCATTAGGAGGAGGAGAATCATGAGGAGGAGGAGTCCATGTCAGGCACTGGACGTTTGGTTTTTGAGGACTCTTCCCCTCTGGCTGGCAGCAGGCAGCCCTCCCTAAGGGGGAGCCCCCCCCCTCCTCCCCCAACATGGCTCCCCTCACAAGGGCCTCCCCTTCTCCCGGCCACAAGCATCAGCTGGAGGCAGGATTTCATCCCAGAACACCAGGGGGTTGGCCGATCTCCTGCCCGCCACTCTGAGAAGGGACCAGTTCCTCCAGACCCGCCATCTGGGACAGGTCAGCCAGACATTGGTGCGGATGGAGGAGAGCCTGTCCCCCATCAAGGATACGCTGGGGAACCTGGACTCCCACTCCCGGGCTTTCACAACCTGCCTAAACGAACTGCAGATGACATCAGCAGGCATTGGGCAGGATGTGAGGGCCCTTACCCAGGCTATCCAGGCCAACACGGCAACACTTGGTGCTGCCCTGGACAGAATAGCCGTGGCCTTGGAGGGCAGGCCGCCAGGTGGGCAGAGATCAGGGGCTGCTCCTCCTTCCCCGGTTTTCCCCCTCCCCATGAGTCTCCCCTGAGGAGTCGGGGCCGTGGCCGGGGGCACCCCAGGCATGGCTCACGTAAAGGGCAATAATTTTTTTTTACCCTTTTTTTTTTTTTTGCTGGAAATTTTTTGATTTTGCTGGTCAAATTTTTTTTGGGGTTGTGAATGCTGTTTGAATGTGGGGGTGACATTCCTGCCGGAAAAGGGGTGTCACCCTCAATTTTGGTGGAAAAGGGTTCCCCAGGACCAGGAAGAAGTGATCCCCAGGTCCGTGTGAATGGTGTATGAATGTACAGTGACATAATTGGAGCCTTGGCGTGGCGTTGCTGCTCACAAGTCCTGCATGGTGGACTGGTGCCAATCCAATTTGATGTGGATGTGGGGTGTGTGTGCTAGGGACCACAGTGGTGTGCATGCATGCATTCTCATTGTGCCATGATTAATGTGTGTGTTTAACGTGCAAAGATGCCCAATGTGAGTTGTCTCCTGGCTGCTCTTCCCTCAGAAGACGGGATAGCCTCGGTTAGGGGGGGATTGTCTGGTTCAGGGGTCAGGTCATCACGTAGGTCAATCTGCAGGCCCTTTCTTACTGCGAAGTTGTGCAGCATGCAACATGCACCGATGATCTGGCACACGAAGTTTGGGGAATACAAGAGGGTACCCCCAGACTTATCCAGGCATCGGAAACGTGACTTCAGGAGGCCAAAGGTGCGCTCCACCACTGCTCGTGTTTGGGCATGTGCTTGATTGTATCTTTCCTCTCCTGGGGTTTGGGGGTTCCGGATAGGAGTCATGAGATGGGGTCCCAGTGGATATGCAGAGTCACCTGTAAGGGAAAAGACAGGAGGATGTTAGTCATGCATGTGCCCCTTGTGATGTGTGCATCATGGGGGGCACAGTCATGCCTGCCACCCATGGCACTCACCAACCAGGTGTCCCCATACATGTTCTGATCGAATTCCATTCGGATGTGGCATTGATTGTATATGTAGCTGTCATGGCTGGACCCTGGGTGTTTGGCACGGACGTGCCATATGAGGCCTTGGGCATCGACTATCACCTGTACGTTGATGGAATGCCAATGCTTCCGATTGCGGTACATGTGCTCTGTCTCCTGGGGGGGCTGGAGTGCCACATGTGTGCAATCAATGGCCCCCACGGTGCGTGGGAATCTGGCAATTCTGTAGAAATCTGTCATTGCCTTCAGCCGCAGGTCCTCAGTGGTGGGTTTGATGATTTGTTTGGCCATGCGTCTGAGGATTGCAGGGACAACTTGGTGCACACATCTGCTCATGGAGGATTGTGACATCCCAGCCACCACTCCACTTGTACGCTGAAAAGAGCCACTGGCAAGGAAATGGAGTGTTGCCATGACCTTGACCAGTGGCTGCACTGCATGTGAGCGTTGTGTTCGGCTGGTGATGTCCTCCTGCAGGGTTGTGGTTAATTCCAGGATGACATGAGGGGTGAATCTGAAGATGCGATACACCTCAGAATCACTCATGCCAAACAGGTCTATGCGGGTGCGGTATATCCTCTCCCGTGCCATCCTCCGTGCCATCCTCCGTGCCCTCATCCTTCTTTGTTCATCTAAAGTCAGTAGTATAGCTATGCGCGACGATGCCCCTGGCATGTTGGCATACAGATTGTTGTGCAACACGTGTGACTGCTGAGCTCCTCACTAACAGTGTTGCTTTATCTAACAAGTAGACTTTTTTTCTCTTTTTAGACCAGCTTTTATATGGTCTAATTTTAGACAGGACATTTTGCTGTTGCGCACACTGCGTAGCCTGCGTAGCCCCAACGTTCTTTTGCGGATCCCCGTAAGTCCCTCATTAGCATATTTGACTAGCAAATCAATGGTCTGTCTAGCGCAGTTTTGCGCGGACGGATGCGCCTGTCTAGCAAAATTACGCCGGACCAAAAAAAGTAGATTTCTTGCGTATCTCGCTTTGGGGATGCCGTGCATCGAAACGCACACGCACATTTAGACTTACGCACGCGCATCTCCTGTTGCGCAGGCGTAATCGCTCTGTGAATCTGGGCAATTGTTTTTATTATACAAATAAAAAAAATAAAAAAAACCCTCACAATTGGGATAAAGCAGTCATATTCTAAACACGTAAGCTTCTGTCTATGTGTGTTTTATGGTTTGGCACCACTTCTTTAGGACATTCATTGAAGCAGTTTACATGTCAGGGGGAGGGGAAAGACCGGATTCCTATTGAAAATACAATACAATGTTAATGTCTGAAAATTACAAATCTATCCAGATTAATTTGCACAAACACGCAGCAAATTATAGTTTAGTAATTATGTTACTTATCTACCATATTCAAGCATATTCAGTTACTTGTCTAATGCTTTTGTGCATTACAATTACCTGCCTTGCAACAATATATTCACTTTGTGTACTTGCAAGTAGCATGTGGTGTATTTCCTGTGTGCTAATATATTGTGTGGTATACCAATACTTAAGTTACAACCAGGCATGTCAGAGGGGACTAAGTGGTTTGCAGAGCCATAGCAGAACAGAAAACCCATCACACCAAGTGGCTCCTGCAGGGGCAAGCGCTACACAAACATATGCCAATATATTGTGTACAAAGGGTCTATCTGGCAAAGAGACAAAATCTTTTCTAGACACAGTCCATGTGCTCCAGGAACCTGAATATTTTGCCCAAGTACTAGGAATCACTGACATTTTTAAGGCAATATGAATTAGATTCTACATAATCACCAAAGTTCACCCAAACAGACAAAATCCTCCCGATTCTCTTCTGGCAAAAATCCCTGAAACTCCATTTGAAAAGAAACAGAGGGCCAGATTCAGAAATAATTCGATTCCTGCAGAGTATCAGAGATACTCTACGCCACCGTACTTTACCTGGCTCTAGGAGGAATTCAGAGAGATTTTGGCTCGTAAGGTACGGCGGCGTAGTGTATTTCTCCTGGCGGAATCAAAATACGTGAATAGGGGGCGTGAGGCAATTAAATTAAGCGCGTCACCGCGGCGATCGAACTGCGCATGCTCCGTTCAGAAATTTCCCGCCGTGCATTGCGCGAAATCACGTTGTTACGTCATTTTTTTTTTGAGTAGCGTCGTTTACGGACATTCCTATTCCCGGACGACTTACGCAAAAAAAAAAAAAAAAAATTGAAAGTCGAAGCGGGAACGACGGCCATACTTAACATGGGCCGCGTAACGTTGGACCAGCTAAAAGCTGGTTTAACTTTACGTAGCGAAAAAATGACGTACGCGATTGCGAACGACGCTCGTAATTTTGTGGATCTCCGTAAAAAGCTCATTTGCATACCCCGACGCTGAAAACGACGTGAACTCCACCCAGCGGCCGCAAAAAGATCGCAGCGTAGATCCGAAGGCGTATGAAGACGTAAGCCTGTCAGATCGAAGCCCAACGCCGCCGTATCATGGTTTGAGGATTCAAACTAGTGATACGGCGCGTGAAATTTGAAATTACTCCTGTCTAACACCAGTTAGACAGGCGTAATCGCTCTGTGAATCTGGGCCAGAGAATCTACTATATTTCTGTATTTACAAGGGTATATTTTGCTTTGACATCAATTTTTAGTTTTAGGGAAAACAAAACAAATTTATGCCAAAATTTGATAACAAAGTGACATTTTAAAGAATGAATTACATTTTAAGGAATTTATGGTGTATAACAGGCCCTTATTATCAGAATGAATCACAATTCTCCCCGGAATTGCAGAGTAATTACAATCAGTAAGAGTTTCAATATTACAATATTTTTTGCTGCTCCTTTCTATATCCAAGAAACTGGCCAAGTGTCTTAACACCAATGGTTGTGCCAAACAGCTGCAAAACCTTTTGAACTGGCTGTGTCTGTAAATAGATGGAAATTATATACTGAAATATCTTGCTAGAAAGATCTACAACTGCACATGTTAAAAACTGAAACATAACTAAATACTCTTTTAAATCGTTAGTCAATCTTATATTATAAAATGGGAATTTAAAACCTGCCATGGCTAATTATAATTGTCTTAAGAATATATGCACAACTGGCAATATTCTAAACGCAAAGACTAATAAACCCTACTAGTGACTACAGATCCTTTAAAAACTTTTTTTATTCTCAAGAAAAAATAAATAAGATCTTAAATATCAATGTTCACAATATTAGAAATAGCAATTATGACTTAAAAATCAACATCTGTAACACACAGTGGCCCAGATTCATAAAGCAATTACGCCTGTCTAACTGGTGTTAGACAGGAGTAATTTTAAATTTCGCGCGCCGTATCACTAGTTTGAATCCTCAAACCATGATACGGCGGCTTCGGGCTTCGATCCGAGAGGCTTACGTCTTCGTAAGCCTTCAGGTCTACGCTGCGATATTTTTGCGGCCGCTGGGAGGAGTTTGCGTCGTTTTGATGCGTCGGGATATGCAAATGTGTTTTTACGGCGATCCATGAAGATACGAGCGGTCTTCGCAATCGCTTACGTCTGGTTTTTTTTACGTACTGTTAGACCAGCTTTTTGCTGGTCTAACGGTGCGTAGCCCATGTTAAGTATGGCCGTCGTTCCCGCGTCGAATTTAATTTTTTTTTTTTTGCGTAACTCGTTCGGGAATAGAAATGTCCGTAAACGACGCTACTCAAACAACGAATGACGTAACGACGTGATTTCGCGCAATGCACGGCGGGAAATTTGCGAACGGAGCATGCGCAGTTCGATCGCCGCTGGAACGCGCCTATTTTAAATGCTTCACGCCCCCTACTCGTGTAGATGGATTGCGACGGGAGAAATACACTACACCGCCGTCGTTTACTGGACAAAATCTACCTGGATTCCACGTAGAGCCAGGTAAAAAACGGCGGCGTAGTGTATTTCTGATACGCTACGAGAATCCAATTCTCTCTGAATCTGGGCCACTGTCTCCACAGACAGGTATATCCAGAGATGTATTATATAGTAGTGCTCGTCAAAGAGACAGGGATTCTTTAAGTTTTGAATTTGTGCATTAGAGACAATACACTTTTCAAAATATGCTTAATAATAGAAAAGGTAAACGGTGCCAATAACATTTTTAAAGGAAAAGTGTATTACAAAGGAAAAAAAGACAATAACGCAGCAGAAAACAAAGATGGAATGGGAAGGAGAAGTGAAAAGGGAATACAAAGTAAAGGGATCGTGGGTGAACAAAACAGTGAAAAAAAAAGTATCTGATGATACTACAATGAACAATACAGATGAAAGTGAACAAACACCTATAATCCTGTAAAGATTTAACAGTGAAAAAACATAGTAAAATGGCTACTACATATACAAACACCAAAACTAGCATAAAATAAGTGGAAAAAAGTACAAAACTATCAAAAATCACACATGTGATATAGTCCTGTCCATAAATAAGGATCAGATCTCGCAGTCCAGTAAGAATAAACAGGTAGAATGATAATGTTGCAAACAAGTGTAACATTGGTAGGACTAAAGCAGATGTTAGCAGCCAAGGAACAGAATGGGAATAACTTTAAATCTATCTCAAATTCTAAACCAATTCACCAATTCACTTAACAAAATCAGTTGATTCAACTCACCAGCAGAAGTGACATCTCTGTGCTGCTGTGGTGTAGAACACAGACCAAAAGGGTGATATAAAGGTGATGTAAAGTAGGATTATACAGAGCCAGCTTGGTTCTGTGTCTTGTGTACACCTACTTTGTACCCTTGTGGATGGAGGTAATGCTGGTGGTGCAGCAGAAAACTCCTGACAGTGTGCCAGCCCAGCTGCTGGTTTCTCCGCTGGATTGTTCATCCAATTCTAGTGGATGAGGCTTGTTGAGATTATTTGCTACCTCTGGCCTTCCCACTTGCACTGTTGTCAGGTGACAGGGAGAAGGTCCACCTTCCCTCCCTTACTTTCTTGGCAAGACCTCCCCCAATGCTGACATCACCTGGCTGCACTAACTCTTCTGTGCTTTCAATGCTGCAGGTGGATGTGTCATAAGGGTGCTCTGAGGATCGCCATTGCTGAGCTGGCCAGGCTGCAGTATCATACAGCACATCACTCTTCATCATGATTTCAGTGTGCTTGGATGTCAGAAAGGAGGTCCTTTTCCCTTTGGGGGTTTGATCGGTTTCTAAGCGTTTCTTCAGCCTGACTTGCTCTGACTGTTCCAGGACCTGTCGAAACTGTTTTTTCATGGCTGGGTTTCAAAAGGCACAGTCAGCTAAGTGTATTATATAACAGTATTATAACTCAGGAGGTCACTGTACTTTGAAATCCCAATCCACCTGATGCAAAGACATTTATCCTGCATATAGATGCACAAGGAATCTTTGTTTTCCCACATGTCAGGTAGGCCCTAATAGCATTTAAAGTATCTCAAAAAGAGAGGACAGGGAAAACAGTATATAGGGGACCACCACAAGTCCCATATAGGTGGGCACAAATAAATTGTCACCCCCCTCCCTTACTACTCATTATGTAACACTGTATTCTTTATAAAGATAGAATTTGATTTACAAAAGCTATATACTGTACACAGCAATACACAATATTATAAAATCAAAAATATTATATTAATGTAGCGCCTGGTTACTTCTAAGTACCGGTGCTTCGGAAATTTAGAGGGGGATCAGAGAGTTAATTAGCTCTGATCCAGTTAATCTGTTCAAATTGGGTCTCTGTCTCATCTTGACTGTGCTGTGGGCTCATTCTGTTGTTCCTGGGGTGCTGTTCCCACCCCAGGTCAATAGGTGGCAGCAGTGGAGTCGAGGTTTGGGTGCTTTTCCCCAGCAGCTTATCAGGAGGGTTTCTCCTCGCTGTGCATGCTGGGTGAGGGCATTTATGGGACAGATGCCATTGGTCTGGGTCCTTCTTCAAGTCACCTTTAGAGTGACTGCATCACCGCGCCCCCCAGGGAAGTGGGCCGGGGTGCACGTGCCACACGGTGTTCCTGGTTCCGGGACTATGTTGGTCCAGAACAATTAAGCTGTGACTGGGCCCCAGTAATCGACTGGGTCCCTATCCTTAAGAACATCCTAAGCATTGTTCCCTTGTGAGGAAGCTGTTCGTTGGGGAGACCATTTGAGGAGAGCCAAGAGAGGCTGGCAATCCAATAGGGTCTCGACAATCCACCAGGGATCAAGGTAACCAGTTACTGAAAGGCTGTACCTATCAGTTGGTAACCTGCAAACTACCTGAAGGAGATCCAGGCCAAAGTCTATTAAGGAGGATCACCTCCGCTACCTCAACTCTTTAGGAGGGTCTGTAGCAGAGACTTTTCCTCTAAGTTACGAGTGATACTCTGGCTGTCAGGTCAGTGAGAGAGGCATGTCCAGGCACGCTATACCCACTCTGGCTGGAGTGGCGAAGAAGATTAAGTGTTGTTGGAAGCAGGACTGTTTCCCTATTGTTACGCCTGAACCTGCTATTTCGCCTTTTACTTCAACTCTTCTATCACCACAAGTTTATTTGATTTTACCCGGCTGGGTAATAAAGAGCACAGAAAATGACACCTGTCATGGACATTCCATTACTACTTTAGTCACCATACACCCCTGGACGGCGGAGGAGCCACGAGTTAACATGCCACCCAAAACAAACCACCATCTCCTTAGGGGGTAGTGCTATATAAAGAAGTAGATTCTGTTTCAATGCCCCTAAGCAGCCACCACTATTTGACCTCAGAATACAGACATGGTTGGGATTCAGCTTTACTGCCTCCTGTTATTATAGGGCTGTGACATGGAAGTTGCAACAAGTAAACTGAAGGTAATATTCTTACAAAGATGTTCCACAATCAGTTTCATTATCAAACTCTTCAGCTAATGTAGATTTTAACAGGTGTTATAGAAGAAAGGATCACTAATGATCTTGAAATGTGGTATTTTCCAATTAGTTCAGATTTTAATTCACACTATTTTAATTAACCAGTTATCACTGGTAATCATTTCAGCTAGATATTGAATTCTTTCTGCATAAATGTATTTTGCATTAGACATTAAGCTATATTGTATTGATCAGCATCAAGTGCTAAATAACTTTTGACCTGTGCATATGGGCAATCTTTAATGAATCAGTGATGAAAGGTCTGTATATCATCTTTATTCGGTTTTAAGGTGAGGATGAGATAAAAAAAAGCTTGATTTTTTACAATATAATTAAATTAGTGTGTAAATTACTTACCGGTATTTAAAGTGCATTAACAGCAAAAACATTTTAGTTTTAGAATGATAAAAGATTGGTACGAATGTATGATTTGTTGCTTTCTGTCTTGCTGGGGAAAGTGATTTTCTTCAAGGCTCAGCCGCGGTTTCAGAACTATTTTTAAAGGGGTTCAGTTCTGTTCACCAGTTTAGGTGCGATTCAGGTAAGAATTTTTACTTTAAATCACACCTGAACCGAAATGAAAAAAGCACATGACACTTTTTTCCCTAAATCACATTCACACGCACCCATACTGGGTCTAATTTAGACGTAAACCAATAAACCTATCAGCATGTCTTTGGATTATGGGAGGAGGCCAGAGTACCCAGAGGAAACCCATGCGGGCACGGGGAGAATGTAGTGTCGTGATTGGGATTCAAACTGATGACCCTAGTGTTGTGAGGTTTAAGTGCTAATCACTTAGTCACCGTATATATACACCATATTACCAAATGGAACGTTAAAGAGGAAAAAACCCTTGTTTTTTTTTTTTTTAAATACACCTGCAAGAGAAAGGCATAATGAGCACATACTAGCTCATTATGTGGCACTTACCTGAGATCAAAGCCCCCGAAGTCTGCCTCAGTCCTGTCCACCGCCGCTGCCATGCCCCCTGGATCCCTGCACATGCGTGAAAACACGGCATTAACCCCGCTAATGCCATTCACAAAAACCGCATGCTCAGTGCACCTGCGCTGTTGTCTATGGCGTGCATGCGCTGTAGACAGTGGTGCCCGTTTTTGTTAAAATATCTCCTTAACCGTGTAGGTTAGGGAGATATTTCTTGCACCTACAGGTAAGCCTTAATCTAGGCTTACCTGTAGGTGCAAGTTGTAACAATGGGTTTACAACCACTTTAATGGCATCCCAGTCTTAGTCCGGACACAATTCTTCCCAATGACACCAATAATGGGACATCATTTCTCCCAATAACACCAACAATGGGGGCAAATGACACCAATGATGGGACACAATTCTTCCCAATGGCATCGAAGATGGGGCATTATTTTTTCCACTGATGTCAGAACCTTTTCTACTCCCAATGGCCACAGTCTGGCCCCCCTAAAGTCTGAAGGATAGCAAATTGGCCCTTTGTTATGAAAGTTTTAAGACCCCTGATTTAGAGTTTCTAAGTAGCTCATACCATAACCCACTTAAATTAACTTTTCCATGTTCCTCTGCTGCTAGGTTCCTCCACAGTAATAACCCTAGGAAAACTCTGTGTCCAATGGTGCTGTAGCTTACACATGTGACAGTGTTCAGGCCTAGTTCTCTGCTTTTTATATCCAAGAACTGCATTATGGGAGGAGGTCACGTGGCCAGTCATACCCAGAGTTTTTTTTTTTTTACAGTTCTGCTGAAGGTAAATATAGGTGAACCAGGGTGGGCTTCAAAGATGCTCTGTGAGAGTCTCCTTAAGGGCACAAGCTTATACCAGGTTTAAAATTGGGACTAAAGATATACCTATATATATGCTTAACCACTTCAGCCCCGGGAGGATTTACCCCCTTCCTGACCAGAGCACTTTTTGTGATTCAGCACTGCGTCGCTTTAACTGACAATTGCGCGGTCGTGCGATGTGGCTCCCAAAGAAAATTAGCGTCCTTTTTTCCCCACAAATAGAGCTTTCTTTTGGTGGTATTTGATCATCTCTGCGGTTTTTATTTTTTGTGCTATAAACAAAAATAGTGCGACTATTTTGAAAAAAATGCAATATTTTTTACATTTTGCTATAATAAATATCCCCAAAAAATATCTAAAAAAACATTTTTTTCCCCAGTTTAGGCTGATACGTATTCTTCTACATATTTTTCGTAAAAAAAAAAAATCGCAATTAGCGTTTATTGATTGGTTAGCGCAAAATTTATAGCGTTTACAAAAAAGGGGGTAGTTTTATGGCATTTTTATTAATATTTTTTTTTTAATAGTAATGGCGGCGATCAGCATTTTTTTTCGGTACTGCGATATTATGGCGGACACATCGGACAATTTTGACACATTTTTGGGACCATTAGCATTTTTATAGCAATCAATGCTAGAAAAATGCATTGGATTACTATAAAAATGCCATTGGCAGTGAAGGGGTTAACACTAGGGGGCAGGGAAGGGGTTAAGTGTGTTCCTGGTGTGTTCTAACTGTATAGGGGGGGTGGACTCACTAGGGGAAATCACTGATCTTCTGTTCATACATTGTATGAACAGAAGATCAGCGTTTCCCCCGCTGACAGGGACAAGAGCTATGTGTTTACACACATAGCTCTCGTTCCCCGCTCTGTAACGAATGAGCGCGTGTGCCCGGCGGTGATCGCGCCCGCCGGGCACGCGCGCGGGCCGCCGGCGGCGCGTGCGCGCCTCTAGCGGCCGAAAAAGATAGGACGTAGAGCTACATGCTCCCGCGTAGCAGAGCCACCGTCCCGCAGTAATATGACGGCGGGCGGTCGGCATGTAGTTAAGTAATTTTTATTATTGAGTACAGTATAACCTTAAAAAGTCAAACATATGACCATTATAAAAGTTGAACAATGTGAATTGCTGTCACATGTCCTTAGTTGGTCTATGCTTTTTGCGGGATCTCCTGCTTCATCAGGGCCAATAGTAGTTATTGATGACATAGAATTGCAGACAGTGAAGAGAACTCTAAAAAGAACAAAAAAGGGCACATATTTAGACACATATACCCACTGTCATTTGTATGCCCATTCTCACTGTATAGGGGTAAGATATATTTTGTTTATATATTTGTGTATGGATTTATTATATATATATATATATATATATATATATATATATATATATCTATATCTATATAGATATATATAGATATGTATACTGTATATATAGCTATATCTATATATATATATATATATATATATATATATATATATATACATTTTTTTCCTTTCCTCAATTTTTCTTTTTTTTTTTACTTTCAAAGAGTTTTTATTTTCAAAAGAATCATAACAAAATTAAAAAGCATACTCCCACCACCCGTGGTAAAATCTTGAGCATTGTAAAAACAAACATAAAAAGTATTAGACCTGGGAAAATCAATTGGAAAGACAAGCAGGAAATCCTCAAGAGGCATTTATAAAAAGGGATTCAGGCGAGGGGGTTAGGAGACCACTCCGGGCACCCCGTAAAGGGAGCAAGCTGTGCCCAGGGAGTACCCGCCACACCCCCCAGCCCAACCCGAATCAGCTAATTTAACAACAAAAACCTCTAGGGAGTAAATAACATTGCCTAGATCTCTTCTTGCTCCATGTGAGGAACCAAAGTATAGATCACCCAGGGGAAGGATAACCATCAAAGCACATGACATGCGGGGGAGATATCAAGTGAATGCTGTAGTGGGGAAGCGAAAGTAAAGAGTGGAAAAAGAAGAAAGAATGAAGTAGAAGAGGAAAAGAGAAGCCAAACAGAGGGGCGGGATGGGCAGGAAAAGAAAGAACTATTAGATTGGCATCCCCGGTACGATAGCTATACCCAAATAAGTAGCCCAGGGTTCCCAAATGGCCTCAAATTCATTGGATCTGTCCAGGAGGATACTTGTGAGTTTCTCCTGGGACATAATCCATGAGATTTTGCATTTGGCGGCTAAAAGGGAGACCCTGGGCTGTTTCCATGCTTTAGCTAACGTCAGTTTAGCTCCCAGCAGGATGAAATGTATCAGTTTACTTGTAAATTTAGATATCCCGGGAAGGTTGTCTTCCTCAATTTTTCTTATGTTTCTAATTGTGTTTTCTTATGTTATGTTTCAAATATTAAGCTGATATGAGCTCTATCTATGCAATAGATTTATTTGTAATGTATATTTTATTTTTGTTCTGTAGTCCACATTATTCATCTATTATACTGGCCACATGTTTGACTTTTTAATAACGTTTACTTTTTAATGAAAATGTTTGAGTTCTTTTATCACCCAGATTTAAATCTAAAGTCCCAACTTTGAAACAAATCTAGCTTGTGTGATCATATGGGTTTATCCCAGGGAGAATCGCTAAATTAAATTGACTCAGGCACCCCACCCTTGTATAGCATTTATTTTGATTATTTCATCTCTTTAAAGCAGTCGTAAAGCCTGCTTGGTAATTTTTACCTTTAGGTAAACCTATATTAAGGATTACCTGTTGGTAAAATGAATATCTCCTAAAAGTGTACCGTTTAGGGGATATTAACCCTGCATGCAGCCAATGACATCACTGGTGCATGCACTCTGAAGGTCTGACATACCTTGCCGGAACTTCAGAGCTTTGTGACGATATTGCGGCTCCGGCCAATCACATAGCCAGAGCATGTGAACACGGGAATAAGTAGCTGCAATTTACATATCATCATTATTTGTTGTGCTACCTTATTGTATATAACTAAGAGCTGTTTTCTGCTTAAAATATGACAACAGAGAAAGGTTAACAACATTAATTGAATTAATATGTGTAGCCACTGTAAACCTCTTGATTAAAAACAAAAATAAGTACTGTATATATTCTTAACTCAAGCATTTACTTTATATTGCTCTCAGGCTCATCCACATCTCCAAATCTTTTTTAATTTTCTACTGTGCTCTGACTTCCAATTAGCCTGGCTATGTTCATGTCCATGGTTCCACTGTGTGTAAAATCATAGCATCCCTTTCTTGCTTACCCCTGACAAGGATGGACTAGATTGTAGTGTGCATCGAGCAGTGCAACTAACATGCATTGCTCAGTCAAAACAAATGAAAATGAGGGGGAAAATGGGAGGGCATTCATGGAGGGCATTACAAGGATGCATGAAAAAACATTGTACAAAAAGGACAATATAAACTGGTATTTATGGACTTTAACGGTACCACGTAAATAAAAATGTTATTGTAAGAAGTTTAAAAACATTGGAACATATATTCAAGATAAAAAATAACACATAATTCAATATATAAATAGTATTTGTGCTACACAGTAAGAGATTGAATCATCAGCCCTGTGGGAATCAGATGACGAATGGCTTGCTGCGACTTCCGATACAGTTGCGTTTCACGGGCAAAGCAAATTACAGTCAAGCTCTTAATGTATATAGACATCAACGTAAATAGTATCAAACATTATATTATCCTACGACCAGCTGTGACCAACTCCCTTGATTAGTGGAGTAGTCCACACCAGAGCCTCATCTGTGGGTCATCCATACTTAAATTGCCAACTTGTGTGTTGGGATAGATTTTCTAGTATATCAAATCAAGGCAAAAGTCCAAACATGCTAAGTGGTCCTGGCGTGGTGGGTCGGCTGTTAAAGTATGGAGGAATGAGCCACTCAGTTTTCCCCCTTTCTACATCTCAGCAAGATTGTGCAGCTCTGGAGCGCAGGAAATAAGTTGGCAGACTACATTGTGGCCTACATTTATGAAGAAATTGTATTTATTTGCAAAACTTTATTACAAAAACAAAGAAAATCACGTTTATTTTAAAATTTTTGATTTCATTTTGTTTATATAGCAAAAAAAATAAAAAAAACATGGTGGAAAAAAAAGGATACAAATTTCATTTGCGTAAGGTGTTGCATGACCGAGCAATTGCCAGTTAAAGTAGCACAGTGCTGAACAGCAAAAAAAATTGCTGGTCATGAACGGGGTAAAACCTTCTGGTGGGTAGGGTCATTTTTAGCCATGCCATTTGTAATTATCACATGTCACTACTTTACATTAAATTCACATCATGCCTGAACGCAAAAATTCAAACCAGATTAATGGAAGTAGTGCCTGTGCTGGCTGCTACATTAGCAATGAAGTGGATATCTGTTTTCTCTCTCCTATGTGTAATACGGGTAGTGTAATTTAACAAGCAATGGAGTTGGATGTAGCAGCTGTTTAAACAGATGTTTAAAAATACATGTCAGGAAGAGCAGTTTAAATGTTTAGAGGCAAAATCCTCCCATCAAATAATTTAATCGTTCTGGCTTTGGTTCCCTCTGTCTTCAGAGAATGTATTTACTGTATATAAAACTAAAAGGAAACAACTGGAATTAAACTGAGTAGACACTTTTACAGTTCCACATTAAGGTGCATTTACAATGCATTTGCAATACACACACAAGGCCTTCCTATTGATTTCTAAACAGCTGAAGTGTATTACAATAGGACATGCTGCATTTACTAAACAAAATGCAATGCCGCACATGCATGCAGTAGTGCGCCATAAGGTTGAAATCTAACTTTAAACATTAAGGCCCAGATTCACAAAGTCCTTACGCCGGCGTATTTCGAGATGCGCCGCGTAAGTGTATATATGCGCCGGCGTATCTATGCGCCGTACCCACAGAACTATATACACCTGATAATAGGCTTCTTCCGACCGACTTAACTTTCCTACGCCGGCGTATCGTGGGCGCATATTTACGCTCGACGCATTTGGCGTTCCCAATTTAAATATGCAAATGAGTAAGATACGCCGGTTAACGAACGTAGATGTGCCCGGCGCATTAATATACACGGTTTACGTAAGGCTTATGTCCGGCGTAAAGTTACCCCTCATTAAGCAGGCGCAGGTAATGCAAGGGTTTGGGCCAGGGAACGACGCCGTCGAATTTTACATTGCGTACACCGTTTATGTAGTACTACATGAATAGGGCTGTGCGTAGGTTACATTCACGTCGTAGGCAGTGTTCGACGTATCTTAGGCAGCTATTTCGATGTAACTGTGAGCATGCACACTGGGATGCATCCAAGAGACGACGCATGCGCAGTTTTGTGAATTCCATGCTTCCCTCTCTGCGTTGCGCTGGTGTAGCATAAAGAAGATACGCTACCGCTGCATAAAGATGCGCCGATGTATGTGAATCTGGGCCAAAGAGTAATTTTTTACCATCAGTACGCATTCAGACACAACTCATCTGCTTCAGATGCTGTATCTTCTGTGGTTCACATGGCTCTTACTCACTTGGAGAAAAAGGAGCTTTATACTAGACTGCTTTTTTATTTTTATTTCAGTTTTGCATTTAATACATTAAGGCCTCGTACACATGATCAGTTTTATTGACAGGAAAACCGTGTTTTTTTTCCAGCAGGAAAACGGCTGAAATTTGTCTTGCATACACATGGTCACTCAAATCTTGGCTGAAATTCCGAACATCAAGAACGCGGTGACGTACAACAAATATGACGAGCCAAGATCAATAAAATTCAATAGGCAGTTCTTCTGCTTGATCTGAGCATGTGCGTTTTTTTGCGTGTCGTAATTGCATACAGAAGAACACGATTTGCGATAGGAATTTTTCCTGTCACGAAAATTGAGATCCTGCTCTCAATTTTTTCTTGGCAGGAAAACTGACAGAAAGTGTGATGGAGCATACACATGGTCGGAATTCCTGACAAAAACCTCACATCGCACTTTTCCTTTTAGGAAAACTGCTCATGTATACGAGGCATAATTCTACAAACTCTAATGCCGCGTACCCACGATCGGAAATTCCATCAGGAAAAGTCAGATGTGAGCTTTTGGTCGGAAATTCCGACCGTGTGTAGGAAAGAAAAAATTGAGAGCTGATTCTCAATTTTTTCTACGGGAAAAGTTCTTGGAGGAAATTCCGATCGTCTGTATGCAATTCCAATGTGCAAAAAAACTTGCATGCTCAGAATCAAGTATTTGAGGGAAGCGCTCGGTCTGGTAAAACTAGAGTTCGTAATAGAGATATCACATTCGTCATGCTGCAGCTCAGTGGATTGCTTTAACTACTTCAGACCCGCGCTACCGTCAAATGACGGCAACAGCGCGGGTCTGAATAGCCAACATGCCGTCTTTTGAGGGCCGCCCCTTTGGGCGTTGCCAGCGCACGCTGTAGAGCGCACTGCGGGGAAGCCCTGTGTTGTCCGTGTCCCTTGGACACAGCCAATCACAGATCGCGGTGAACGGCCAGTCAGAGTGGCCGTTTGCGATGCGATCTGTGGGCGAATGAGAGATGATCTCATAGATCATCTCTCATTGCCGTTTTACACAGAGACAGCGTCCTGTCTCTGGAGAGGAGGAGCCCGATCTGTGTTCCTTGTACATAGGGACACAGATCGGTCACCCCCCTAGTCACCCCCCTCCCCCACAGTTAGAACACACCTAGGATACACATTTAACCCCTTCCTCACCCCCTAGTGTTAACCCCTTCAATGCCAGTCACATTTATACTGTAATTAGTGCATATTTATAGCACTGATCGCAGTATAAATGTGAATGGCGCCAAAAATGTGTCAACAGTGTCCGATGTGTTCCCCATAACATCGCAGTACCAATAAAAATCGCAGATCGCCGCCATTTCTAGTAAAAAAAAAAAATTCTCTCCCCTATTTTGTAAGCGCTATAACTTTTGCGCAAACCAGTTGCTTATTGCGCAAAAATATGTAGAAGAATACATATCGCCCTAAACTGAGAAAAAAAAAATAGTTTTTTTTTTTAAATTGGGATATTTATTATGGCAACAAGTAAAAAATATTGTATTTTTCTTCAAAATTGTCGCTCTTTTTTGTTTATAGCGCAAAAAATAAAAACCGCACAGACGATCAAATACCACCAAAAGAAAGCTCTACTTGTGGGGAAAAAAGGACGTCAATTTTGTTTGGGAGCCATGTCGCACGACCGCGCAATTGTCAGTTAAAGCGACGCAGTGCCGGAAGCTGAAATTTCACCTGGGCAGGAGGGGGGTGTATGTGCCCAGTAAGCAAGTGGTTAAGAAAGGCCTGGATACTTTCCTAAACGTACATAATATAACTGGGTACTAACATTTATAGGTAAAGTTGATCCAGGGAATATCCCATTGCCTCTTGGGGGATCAGGAAGGAATGTTTTCCTCTGCTGTAAGAAATTGGATTGTCCTCTGCTGGGGTTTTTATCCTTCCTCTGGATCAACTGTTGGTATAGAATCTGGTATTTGGGATTGTATGATATTTATTATTATTATTTAAACATTTTTATGGTTGAACTGGATGGACTTGTGTCTTTTTTCAATCTAACTAACGATGTAACTATGTAACTATATTTCAGTGCATTTTTGCTCATTTACCACAGTATATTTCAGTACATTACTGCACAATTAACACAGTATATTTCAGTGTGTTTTTGAAGGTTTACTTCAGTATATTGCAATGCGTTACTGCACACCTAACTCAGTATATTTACTGTGTTATTGCAGGTTTACTGCAGAATATCGTAGTGCATTTCTGCATGTTTAACACAGTATATTTCACTGCATTATTACATGTTTACCGCAGTATATTGCAGTGCGTTACTGCAATTTTTTTCCAAATAATTTTTTTTTATTGTTGGCTGTATTGCAATACAAGGATACATGAGTTTAAAGGTACAGATCATATTATGCATCATTTCTGTTATACAGCCACTCGCAGCGTCTTGCAATATACTTAAATACAATAATAGTTACGTATCTGGTGCTATCATATCATTGTAGATGCATTAGGGTTTTACAAGAGAACTCAAAGTGAGGGGAAAGTAAAGAGATAGGGGAAGAAGAAAGTAAGAGTTTGTCGTATTTGCTCTTTTATCTGTTCATGATGGGTCCTCCCAAAGGTGCCACAGCTCCCAGACTTTATTGTGGCCCTCCAATCTGTCCTGTATCCTAGTGGTAATTTTCTCTATCAATTCCACATCTTTAATTCTAGCATATAGGACCTCAGGGGAGGGGGGAGCCATTTCCAATTCAGAGCTATGAGACAATGTGCAGCTGTGAGGATGTGGAGTAATAATTTTCTATTGGGTTTGGGAATTTTCAGAGGTGATAAGCCTAGTGAAAAAAAAAATTGGTGTCGTGGGGACTGGCAATTTGAAAAGACAGCCCAACAGCTGTTGAACTGAGTTCCAAAAAGGGGCGATCAGTGGGCAGCTCCAGTAGATATGGAGGAGGGTACCTTTGTCTCCCTGACAATGCCAGCAGCGGTCAGAGCTAGTGGGGTAGATGGCATGGCGCACATCTGGGGTCATGTACCAAAAAAAGGAGGATTTTCTAGGTGTTTTCTTTATACAGTGTGCAGAGAGAGCTTTTTTATGCTTGGAACCAGATCACCTGCCACTGCTCTATAGAGATTTCCTCATTAAGTGTCTTCTCCCATCAGATCATATAAGCGTGTTTGCCCTGCACTTCTAAGGAGTAGGCGCAGTAGATCGAAGAGGAGGACTTCCTTACCTCTCCTGCTTTATGCACACACCTTACTTGCAATGCCACACACCACACATGAGGGGATGAAGGAGGAGGATTCTGGCAGTTTTGGAGGCATTGAAGCAGAGAAAGACAAACGTTAAGCCTAAACAGATGGTTTTCCATCCCCAGAACCCTTGGGAGTAGTACATGGCTGAGAGGAGGCAGTTCCAGATACTGTAGTCCTGTGACCCAGAGGAATCTGCCTCCTCAAACTTGCAGTGCATGGGCTTCCTCATTCTTCAAAGCCTCTTAAGCCTCTTGGTGCGTGCTGGTTCACCATTTCAGGTCCAATTTCAGCCCAAAAAAGGCACACGTTTTTCCTGAAAAACGCACCGGACCTGCTGCAGAGATATGTGAACTGGCACCATAGAGAGCCATTCACGTCCTCCTGGGAAACGCGCATCCAATTCTCATAGGTGTGAATACAGCCTTAAAGTGTAACTTTAACAGTATCGGCTCATTTTTTAGTGGATAAAAGTATTTCTCAAAAGTGTAAAAGTTACCAGATCTTCATTAATACAAATGAATTAATACAAATTGTATAAAACATACAATACATCTTAAAAATTATGGAAAAGTGTTCTTAACACTGTACCCAAGTTGGAATAGCTAAAACAGAGGATGAAAAAATGATGAACCAACGCATTTTGAATTCAATTATTTTCTTCAGGGGCGCATAAAAAAAGGAAATTACTTTCCTTAAAAGCTAAGAGTACATTTTGAATGAAGAACCAGCATTAAAATATTGGTTGAAATTGTCCTCTAAATGTCAACGAGGGGTGTCCAAACCGGTGCCCAAACAGTGAGTCATTTGGGTCAGGTCACTTACCGGGAACGAGTGGGGATGTGTGCTAAAACTGGAAAGTCCATGCAATGCCAATCGCTCTTAAATACACAGTCACCAATGGTCATAAAAAATCCTTTTACGTGGCATAATTATAGTGTTACACCACCTGTATATCTTTACTGAAAATGTGAACATCACTCATGACACAATAATGGATATTTAAAGAGGGGGTTCACCCTTAAAACCACTAAAAATAAAATTTTAATAAAATGAAATAAATAAATTATTGGAAAAAGTGCTTTGTGCTTTGTGCCGTTATGAACATCTAGTTGTATGCTTCACATGGTGATCCACTCCAATCTGTGCTCCTATATCCTCCTCTGGCAAAGGCACGTCCTGCTGTGATCCTGGTGGTGCTCTCAGTAGTTAATACATATGCAGGAAAGAGAAAGGGGTCCCAACATAGTGTAGTACCGTTTAAAAATCAATTTTTATTGTTAAAAACAAATGGGTACTCACAATATTGCTGAATGAACAGAGCATTCATTTGGCATGCAGAAAACAGAAGTGTTAGTGGCTTTCTGTCGGATCGCTCGACCGGTTTCGTCGACCTGATGTCATCTGGAGCGTACTGAACACCACATTCACTTCCTCTTTTATTGCTAGCACTGCATCCTGTGTTATGGCGTCCATATTTGATAGGTTCCAGGGACAGGAGCCTGTGTGTTCTAGTGTCTAATGTCTTGTAATATGGCGGCCATATTTGGTGTGATCTGGGGACAGAAGACCATCCCCTAGTGGATACACACGGTGGCCATGTTTGGTTAGATTCTGGGAACTGAAGTCCAGGTATTCTAATGAATGTAAACATACAGTGAATTGGTATAGACAGGCTGTGGAAAAAACACTTTATGCTGCACTATTTTGTCCTCACAGGTCCCAGTCCATACATAACTATTACATTTAGAATACTTTTAAATAAAAGGCTTAAATTTGACATTTAAAAATATATTAAAACTGTATACGAATGTTTAAAAATATATTTAAAATATTATTATTTTTTTAAACAGGAGCTATTTTGCTGTAAGGACCAAATGGGGCTAAAAACAAGGGAGGTGCATTATAGTGCTGCTACCGTATTAGAAGGGAGGCAGTAATTAGATAATGAAAAAGTACATTAGGGTGCTATGATATAGATATGTAATATCTGTAAACATCTCTGGGTGTTCTGATGTAGTGCCCCTAGTGGTGGAGAGACTTATTGTGCTTATTTAAAATGTGAATAAGGAAATCAATATTATATAAAATATTATATAAAATATTTAAAAATGGATAAGGAAATGTACATTGTGTTAATACTTTAAAGAGGAATATTAGGTAGAGTATTTGAACAGTTTTAAATATATGTATATGATATTGGGAATGGGAATTGGGGCTCAATAGTGAGCAATTTGATTTATTAGAATAAAAATTGGATTAGATATTAAAAATGAGAAAGTAGGGGCCAGATTCATGTACAGTGGCGCATATTTTGACCGGAGTAGCGCACCTCCTTTACGTGAGACCGTCGCAATGCAGAGGCGCAATTACCGTATCCTCGTAGTATTTGCGCAGAAATTTGCGCCGGTGCAACGTAATTTCCAAGGCGTAAGGCGGGGTAATTCAAATTGGGAAGGACGTGGGCGTGTTCCATTTAAATGAGCCATGACCCCATGCAAATGAAGGCATAGAAGTCATGAAATGGGGTCCCTGTGCATATGCAGAGTCACCTTGAAGGGAAAAGGCAGGAGGATGTTAGTAGTGCATGTGCCCCTTGTGATTTTTGCATCATGGGGGGGACAGTCATGCCTGCCATCCATGTCACTCACCAACCAGCCAGCTGTCCCCATACATGTTCTGTTCGAATTCCATTGGGATGGGGCTATGATTGTATATGTAGCTGTCATGGGTGTCATGGGTGGTGTCATGTGTTGGGCTGGTGATGTCCTCCTGCAGGGTTGTGGTTAATTCCATGATGGCATGAGGGGTGAATCTGAAGACGCGAGACACCTCAGAATCACTCATGCCAAAGATGTCTATGCGTGTGCGATATATCCTCTCCCGTGCCCTCCTCCGTGACCTCATCCGTGCCCTCCTCCTTCTGCGCTCATCTAAAGTCAGTAGTATAGCTATGAGCAAGGATGCCCCTGGCATGTTGGCATACAGATTGTTGTCCTGCAAGTGTGGCTGCTCAGCTCGTCCCTAACGGTGTTGCTTTAGCTGACATGTAGATGGATTGTCTAATTTTATATGGACTAATTTTAAACAGGACGTGCAGCTGATGAGCACAGCGCATAGCCTGCGCTGCACAAACTTACTTTTGTGGATCGCCGTAACTCCCTCATTTGCATATTTGCCTAGCAAATCAATGGTGTATCTAGTGCATTTTTTGTGCACACGATGCGCCGGTCTAACGAAATTACGTCGGCCGAAAAAGTCTAGACTTCTGGCGTATAACGTTTTGAGGATACAGCGCATAGAGATGATGGCGCATATTTCCAATTACGCAGGCGCATCTCCTGAGACTCCAGCGTAAGTGCTTTGTGAATCTGGCCCTAGATATTTAAAAATTGGTCAGGAAACAGTTGAGATTCAGGTCAATATTCAAGCCTGAGGGCTGGAGGGTCTCAAGTTCAAAAATCCATCAGGTTTTGTTTTGTGATATTTTGATTTTCTTATTCTCTCCTCTCCAGTGACCCTTGATTTTATCTATTCCGTAGAATGTCATGCATGTGTTACGACTCTGCGTAAAACTTTGGCTCTATAGTTTGGGGTTGGATCTCAGCTGCGGAGGTTACTCAGGTCTCGACCACCAGATCTCTCCTAAAGTGTATGAGGAGTTTGGGGTCTTGGTCATCACAGCCTCCAGTGATAGTTAAATTATGTTTGATATAACTAATGGCCGCAAAGCAAAGGCAAACAGCAGGCTAGGTACACAGAATACACTCAGTGGATGACTGGCATGCATAAGTGGTTAATGCAGATAGCTGAGGATGATTATGTCTATAGACAACATGTAGTCCAGGTGGTAAGGGAACAGCGGACATGCAGTTAGTAACAGACAGATATAACACAGTCCTATAGGCAGAGCTTTGAGTATGCACAGGTCACTATAAGCATAAACAGTATGCAGGGTACTTGCGGTTCTGTTGTATACAGGTGTAGGTCCCTCCTGGGTCTTTAGGGAGATCCCATACGGATGGCAGGGTCCAGCTTGATACTTGTCAGTAGACGTGGGTCTCTGGCAGGAGGACGCAGGAGGCGCTGTGATCTGGGCAGAATGCTGGGGAGATGGTGTCCTGGCTCTGGGTCTGGTAAAGGGGGTCCGGGTCCCTGGTGGCGGCAGGCGTCCAACAAGAATAATCGAACACCTTGCCGCCAGAGCAGGGAGTTTAAATAAGGCGCCTGGAACGCAGAACGCGCCAGGTCGCACTTCCGCGTTCCAGCGTGGAACGCAGACGTCCGCGCACCGGAAGTGACGCGGACGTCTTGCAGAACAGAGCGCAGCGGTCAGGACAAGGCACAGCTGCGCTCGTTCTGTCATACATAACGCGGATGGCGTTACAGCATGTGGGATCTCTAATGTGGTGGTTTTTAAAGTGTCTTGAGACACTGGGCCAGATTCACAAAGCCCTTACGCTGGAGTATCAGGAGCTGCGCCTGCGCAATTGAAAATATGCGCCTTCGTATCTATGCGCCATATCCACAAAATGATATGCGCCAGAAATCTAGTTTTTTACGAACGGCATAATTTCGATAGACCGGCGCATCGTGCGCGCTAAAAATGCGCTAGACACACCATTGATTTGCTAGGCAAATATGCAAATGAGGGAGTTACAGCGATCCACAAAAGTAAGTTTGTGCAGCGCAGGCTACGCACTGTGCGCATCAGCTGCACGTCCTGTCTAAAATTAGGCAATATAAAAGCTTGCTTAAAATTAAACAATCCGTCTACATGTCAGCTAAAGCAACACTGTTAGGGATGAGCTGAGCAGCCACACTTGCAGGACAACAATCTGTATGCCAACATGCCAGGGGCATCCTTGCTCATAGCTATACTACTGACTTTAGATGAGCGCAGAAGGAGGAGGGCACGTAGGAGGGGATATACCACACACGCATAGACATCTTTGGCATGAGTGATTCTGAGGTGTCTCACATCTTCAGATTCACCCCTCAAGCCATCATGGAATTAACCACAACCCTGCAGGAGGACATTACCAGCCCAACACATGACACCACCCATGACACCAATGACAGCTACATATACAATCATAGCCCCATCCCAATGGAATTCGAACAGAACATGTATGGGGACAGCTGACTGGTTGGTGAGTGACATGGGTGGCAGGCATGACTGTCCCCCCCCCATGATGCAGAAATCACAAGGAGCACATGCACTACTAACATCCTCCTGTCCTTTCCCTTCAAGGTGACTTCATGACTTCTTTGCGGAACCCCTTATGGTACCCTGTTGTATTCCCCAAAATTTGTATGCCAGATCATCGGTGCATGTTGCATGCTGCACAACTTCACAGTGAGAAAGGGCCTGGAGATTGACATATGTGATGACCTGACCCCCGAACCAGACAATCCCCCCCTAACCGAGGCTACCACGTCTTCTGAGGGAAGAGCAGCCAGGAGACAGCTCACATTAGGCATCTTTGCACGTTAAACACACACATTAATCATGGCACAATGAGAATGCATGCATGCACACCACTGTGGTCCCTAGCACACACACCACATCCTCATCACATTGGATTAGCACAAGCCCACCATGCAGGACTTGTGAGCAGCAAGGCCACACCATGGCTCCAATTATGTCACTGTACATTCATACACCATTCACACGGACCTGGGGATCACTTCTCCACCACAAATGAGGGTGACACCCCTTTTCCAGCAGGAATGTCACCCCCACATTCCAAAATCATTCACAAACAGAAAAAAATAAAATTTAAAAAAATGCCCAGCAAAAAAAAAAATGACCAGCAAAAATATATTTAAAAAAAACACAGCAAAGTAAACACAGAAAAGACAAAAATCTCTCTCCAAAACAGTCACCAAATATCTCAAAGACATGTCACAAACCAACAAACGCTAACAAACAACAGAACAAAAGGAAGGGCGTTTGTCTCTGTCTATTTAAGCTCTCTGCGTAGCTCACTAAGTTGACCGGGCCTAGTTTCAATTTCACTGATTGCGCCGTGCCGAGTTGTGAGCATGCGCAGAGAGGTGCTGACCATGGCCTGCTTCATGTGCGCATGCGCAATCCGGCTGGCCCTTCATTTGCATGGGGTCACAGCTCATTTAAATGGAACACGCCCACGTCCTTCCCAATTTGATTTACCCTGCCTTACGCCTCGGAAATTACGTTGCACCGGCGCAAATTTCTGCGCAAATACTACGAGGATACGGTAATTGCGCCTCTACATTGCGCCGGTCTAACGTAAAGGAGGTGCGCTACTCCGGTCAAAATATGCGCCACTGTACGTGAATCTGGCCCATTATGTTTATTGAATCCCTTTTTAATATTTGAAATGTGTTCCCGGATCCTGACGTGCAGTTCTCTAGTTGTTCTTCCAACATATTGTTTCCGACATGGGCATTCTAGAACGTACGTTACATGTGTGCTGTTGCATGTTATTAATTCCTTTATATTGTAGCGGGATCCATTTGCCGTGGAGGTGAAATGTTCTCTTTTCTTATTAGTCTTTTTGCTCTCCCTACATTGGAGACATGTTCCGCAATTGTGGAAACCTTTCAGATTTTTGAAAATCTTTATCTTTTTCAGGGGGTCCAGGGCATTGTGTACAAGATGGTTTCTAAGGCTAGGGGCCTTTCTATGGATGAAAGAGGGTTTGTTCGGTATTATGGTCTTTAAAACTTTATCCGATTGGAGAATGAACCAGTACTTTTTTTATTATGTTTTCTAGGGCTTTATGTTGTATGTTATATCCTGTTAGGAAAACCATGTCCATATGTTTTTGCTTTTTGTTCTTTTTTGGTATCTCTATTGTCATGCGTTCTCTATCCATGCATTTTACTTTTTCTTTTAGTGCTACCATCCCTTTCTCTACAAATTTGCTTATAATGGAATTTGCTTGAATTTCGTAGTCTTTTGCATTACTGCAGTTTCTGTAGACTCGCATCAACTGCCCTTTCGGAATGTTGGTTATCCATTGTCTGTGATAGCAACTATTGATTGGAATGTATCCATTCCTGTCTGCTTTTTTTTTTAAAAGTCCTTGTTTTAATATGTCTGTTCTCCTTAAATAATTGTAAGTCTAGATAGTCACATGTGTCTTTGTTCCAAGTGCCAGAAAACATAATTTCATAAGCATTATGGTTAATTTCATTAAAGAAATTCTGTAATTCTTCTTCTGTGCCCTTCCAAACAATCATAATGTCATCAATATATCTTTGGTACATTTTGAGATTAGGCCTTTGTACACTGTAAATTTGTTCTTCCTCCCAGTGGTTTAGGAATATGTTGGCCACACTGGGAGCATACTTAGCCCCCATTGCTACGCCCTTAATTTGGGTAAAACTAAAAAACTCAGCCTTATTCCAAAAATAGTTGTGGTTCATGGCTAGCCTCAGACCCTCTATAATGTACTCTATCTGTTCTTCTTTAATATTAGTCTGATTGTGTAAAGCCCACTCTATACTTTGTATTCCATCCTCCTGTACAATGAATTCACATCGATTGTGACTAGTATATAATTTTCTGTTACCTCCACATTTTTCAGTTCATTGATTAATTGTCTACTGATTTTCCTTCTTTTACTAATGGTTGTAGGAACCCGTCAATATATGCCCCTAATCTTAAGAATAGCGAATCAATGCCGCTTATAATGGGCCTCCCTGTTGGTTTATTCTGATCCTTGTGGATTTTGGGAACATAATATATGACTGGTGTTTTCGACGTCTCTGGAGTGAGGAACCTTGCCTTTTTCTTTGTAAGAATGCCGATATCTTCTCCTTTTTTAACAAAAACCCTTAGTTTCTTCTCATACTCTTCTTTGGGGTTCCCTTTTAATTTTTTATATGTGTCTTGTATATTCAGAAGTCTGGTCATTTCTGCTTCATAATCCTGCTTGTTTAAAATTACCAGACCCCCCTTTATCGGCGGGTCTGATAATTATATTCTTCCTTTTTTCAATTTCCTTAATGGTCTTCCAAATAGTATAATTAACTTTTAATTTCCTAATGTCCTCTTCCACCATTTTCTCAAAGACTGTTAAACTTTCGTTTTGCTGTGTTTTTGGGTTAAACGTTAAGTTGCTTCTCAGGTTTGAGTGCTGATAGGTTGTGACATTAATTCCCTGTCTAGTTTCCTTATTTGAAAAAAAATCTTTATGTTTATTTTTTTATGAATTTTTGTAGGTCGATATTCGTTTCAAACTTATCGAATTCCTTGTCTGGAGCATATTTTAAACCTAAGTCTAATTTTTATATATATATATATATTGGACATCACTAGCATTGCTCTATTAATTTCAACAAAAGGAATTTAAAATTAGGATTTAATTTATTATGCACTAATATTTGTATTTAAATATTGTGACAGGAAGTCAGATAAATCTGTGGGTGTTGGAAAAAGAAACCCACAAGGGGCTGACGCTGCGCTAATCAAAATTGGTTACCAATGATAAGGTTGAAAAATAAGCAGCTGGCACAAGTATCATGTACAACAATCAAAAAGACATAAAAAATAAAAAGGAATGCAGCGCTAAAATTACTTATTTGTAGAGAAATAGTGATACAACAATGTGAAAACAAACTTCTAAGTCCAATCAAGGAAAATGTGAAACACACTTTGCTAGGAACCTGGCAAATCACCAGCATACAGGAATTAAAATTAAAAACTCCTGAAGTGAATTGTTCTCAATACTGAAAAATTGATGAGCTGAGCTAGACAAAAATAATAATCATTAGTGAATAATAACTAAAGGTGAATAACAATAAATAAAAAATAAAAAATCACAATAATTAGAAATCTCTAATAATGATCATTGTGAAATCTAATAAAAAGTCCAGTGTTAGTTCTTCATAAATTGTGATGTGAAGAGAAGGAGAAAAGAATGCCAGGTAAATTCCAATAATCATCAGATGAAGAAGAAAAAAAGAAACACCATAGACATATGTGGTAAGATTGCCTGCTTACCGCAAGGAAAGACTGTTTTGCACCAGCCTTATGGAGCACAGGGACACCCGGTCTCCCCACAACCAAACAACATGAATCCGAATTGACTTTCAGCAATGGCTCCGGGAAGGGTACATGGATGGTAAATAATAAAAAAGGAGACTCTCATAGCGTATAACGTATGAACAAAGAAGAACTTTAATAGATAATGCACTTACATCTATTCGATGAAAGAACAGCATATAATGATTTCGATCAAAGAACGGCATATAACAATTTCGCTCCAAGATCCGATACCTCTCGCTAGTCGACCGGAAAAACTCAGCCTGCGTACAGGACAGAACGCAATGTTGTCACGGCACCCTACGTACGTTTTGTCACGATGGGACTTCTACGGGGGATTAGCTGGATCGGGCTAATCCCCCGTAGAAGTCCCATCGTGTGGGTGTTGTCACAGACGGGAGATACATTTCTGCCTTGTTTAGACAATTTACCAATTACTATCAGGTGTCAGCTATAGAGGTAGCCAGAAAGGTTTAAGGACCTTTGATAGCTTCAGCTGTTTAGAATGAGGCAATTAAGGCCTCTATAAGTTATCCAGAAGATTACTACTGATTACTGCATCCTGAGGCTTTTTGAGTGAAGGAGAGCAGTGAGCTGAGAAAGATTTCGGAAGGTGAGGTGGTGTTGATTTTTCTGTGTGATAAAAATCAAAAAGACTATTGGTTTTCTGCTGAGTGACCAGCAGTGTCTGCCCAGCAGTAGGCTGTGCCAGACTCCATAGGTAGGTTCCTGGGTTGTGAAGGTAGATTCCCTAAGTGGCCAGGGTTTATTTTATGTTTTGTTTTGTTTATGCTGTTTTTGATGTTTGCACTTGTATCCAGCAATATGGAAGAATAAACCAATACCTTTATTTTCAACGATCCTCGGCTGCCTCTCTGTATAGTTCAGTGGCTAGTGAACCCATCCAGGGGGTCACACACACCCGCTACCGAGCTAACCCCTCACAATATCCATTATTGTATCTATGTTAATACCTAATATACTGTATCAGTACTGCACACTATGAAGCTATCACCATTCCTACTTCCACCCTCTTTCAAATTATTATCTCACCTAGGTGAAATAAATCAGGTAGGGGCAGCTGCATAAATCAATTAACTAGGGGCGTCAAAAAAACTATACTCGCTTAAAGCAATATTTGGTTCCATTGCGTGGATTCATCCTTCACTTTCATCACTCATGACAGTCCGTTCAATATTTGTTTGGGTCAGTATGTGTATAATAGCATCAATAGGAAAGTAAAAGAAGTCTATCCCAAAATCAGTGTGGCTGTGTGTTGAGTTAATTTGAAGGGGCAGCAAATTTACACTGTTATATAAGCTGTACACTCACTTTACATTGTAGCAAAGTGACATTTTTTCAGTGTTGTCACATGAAAAGATATTATAAAATATTTACAAAAATGTGAGGGGTGTACTCACTTTTGTGAGCTACTGTAGCTCCAACCTTAAAGCAGGACATTGAATATTAAATACCGCAGGTCTTTGTGATTTTAAAGATGTCTTGCAGATACAGGTTTGTTCAATTTTTCCTGCTTTTATTTTCAAGGCTCAAGCCTATATTGTCTAGTATGGCTACACTTTTTCTGTTTGTTGATTAATGATTTTCACTATGCCTTACAGCTTTCAAGCAACCGTCATCATTTAAAACTTACAAAGACCTAGTGAATTCCAAGTAAATAAACTTTAATAAAACAAAAACAATATTGCACTCACAAAGATCCTACAGAGTGGGAAGTGTAGGCAGCCTAGGGAAGATTAAAACTTTAGCATCCTGTGGCCAGCAGTAGAGCTGTGTGTAGGAGTATGATACAAGCACAGTATTTTGTTACTAGAACAGCTGGCCCGAATAAAGCTAGTTGACAGTGGCATCTTGAAGAGCCAGGTACAAATCAAAACATTCACTCCCCTGTATCGGGGGGTGCAACGCAATGCAGTTTGGGGAATCCTAAAATCCTCCGCTTTGTTAAACATATGAATCTATGGGGGGTATAAGAGATATCAAGCCATCGGTCCCAGTGGAGGTCTAAATAACAGAATGCTAATGATGGAGTTTATCTTGAGACACATAAGAATGAAAATAGGGGCAACTTTATAAAACATATTAAGACACAATTAGGGACTTCCGGTTCCGGCGCCGCATGTGAGGGAAGCAAGATCCGGAGGCTCCGCTCTGACCTCCCAGAAATCAGTATATAAAACCTCGACATCACCCCTAATTGCACCGCTGTCTATACCCCCTTGCTACTGCTGTTCCAGCGCATGGATCGGTACCTGACACAGCCGCGCGTATGCCGGGGCTCCGGCACTACGGACACTCTGACAGAGCTCGCGACTCCGTCCATCATGGCCGCCACGTCACAAGGCCCCCCTCCTGTACAGGCCTCGCAGCCTCAGGAGATGCACGGATCCGGGGTAAGTGATGACTTGCCATCCGAGGACATGGACACCTTGGCCGCCAGAGGACTGGATCAGGATAGCTCCTACGATAAGATCGCCAAAGCGGTTGCGGCGCTCCTCTCCCCCTCCATTGCTGCTGCTGTGGAGAAAGCAGTCACTGAGGGGATGATTCAACTACGGAAGGAGCTGGGTGAACACTCCCTGAGAATCTCCTCAGCTGAACAATACATAGCCTCGGTGGAGGATGACCAATACCACATGAGCGCCACGCTAGAAAAATTCACCCAAGACCAACAACACCTCCATGAACGCATGGAGGACCTCGAGAATCGCTCCAGAAGGAACAATCTGAGGGTTATTGGCCTCCCTGAGTCCTTCAAACCAAACTCCCTGATTGACTTTTGCTCCAACGTGCTCCCCGAGGCTCTGGGTCTAGGACGGGGGTACACGGTGGAACGTGCGCATCGCATGGGTGCTGCGTCTGAGGATCGTGCCCGCCCTAGACCAGTGATTGCCAGATTTTTGAACTATTCAGATTGAATGGATATACTGCAGAGCTTCCGCAAATCGTGCTCCCTGGAGTTCGGTGGCCACAAGATTTTGCTGTTCGCAGACTACTCAGCAGAGGTCTCCCGCAAACGGAAAGAATTCCAACCGGTCTGCGCAGAGCTATACAAGAGAGGCGTCCGCTTCTCGTTGGCATATCCGGCCATTCTACGCTTACAGACTCCCGATGGACAACAACTTTCTATCCAATCGCTAGACAAGGCCCAGGCCTACCTACATTCTCTGCCAGACGACCAAGGCACAGCGCCTACATATGCCGACAAAGCGAAGCAGGGTCCCAGGGACCAAAGAAGCCCCAGGAAAGAACCACCCAAGCGACTGAAAGCTACACCCGTGCAAGATCACCTGGGGTCTGGGTGAGGCCATTCCGTCCCTCACTACGGCTGTCTGTGAGGCTACATCCTGCTTGACCTAGTCTTTCTTGACCTTCCTGGACTTGGGTATATAGAAAGCTGAGGAGGGGCCCCCCTGGTTCTGGTCTGTTTTGTTTTGTTTCTTTTTTTGTGACTATCCATCTCCGCCTTAGAGGCCGACTAGTCGCACTCCCCTCCACATGGAAGCGAGACTCCCTCCTTCCTCTAAACTATCTCCCCTATGTTTATTGGTCCGTGAATAGCACCACGGGCGCTTTTATTTTATTTTATTTTATTTTATTTGTCAGTTTAACATGCCTGACTGTGGCTGTGAGGCCGTTGTGAGATAAGATCCGCAGTCATTTCTATTTTCATTCATTAAAGTTTTTATTACGGTTAAGTATTTTTGTTTTCATGCGTTAACCTTTTCATTCTAGGTACCTGATCCGTTGCCTATGTCGAGCGGTGACATGTTTTCCTACTGCTGGGATGACCGTGTGGCGTACTCCTGCCTTATTTAGCAACTGGCTGGTCAGTATGACTCCACTTATTCTTTACTACCACTGCCATCCCATCTTTGGGGTGATGCCGGATATCACACGTCAAAACTGTTTGACATGCATGGTGGGCGGTCAGGCGGCTCATCCGGACGTGGGAAAACATGCGGAAAAAAGAGAAGTCATGGCATATTGTATTGTGTGTTCCCCCCTTTTCCCTTGTTACTTACCTCTCTTCTTTGTTCTCTTTCTCCCCCCCCCTGTGTGGCCTTTTTTCCACTGAGAGGATGGTTCCCCCGACGTTTCCAACGACCTCATAGACACAAAGCCCGCTTACCGACAACAGACGCTCATCTTTCGCCAGGTAAAATATATTTCCTTTACATTCAGTCGAGTATTACTCACTCTTCACACTCATGTCACAGACGTGCATAGTATCCTGGAACGTTAAGGGGTTACGCTCGCCAGTTAAGAGAATGAAAATCCTGAGACACTTGAAACGACTCAAAGCTGACATAGCATTACTCCAGGAGACACACATGGAAGAAAGAGATTTCTTCCGTTTACAGAAGATCTGGGTGGGTCAGGCCCTAGGGTTGGCCTCCTCGGGTCGCAAAGCAGGGGTAATTATTTTATTACACAAAAACCTGGTATATGACATACTGTCCATAGACAGAGACGATGAGGGCAGGCGCATTTCCCTTCACCTTAAACTCCCATCTGGTGAACTACGGGTTACCAACATCTATGCCCCTAACTCCCCAGATCAAACCTACTTTTCTGCATTAACACCCAGGTTGGCCACAGAGGAACTCACTCCACACCTTGTGGGGGGTGACTTCAACTCCACTATGTGCGACCTGGAGGATAGGTCCAAACTTCACTCACGGGTCCCGACCCCTCGCTCGGATCGCCCGACTCTCCTGTCACATATGGTCCAGGCCCTTGATTTGTTGGATGTATGGCGGGTACAACACCCCACGGAAAGGGAATACACTTTCTTTTCCCCCGTCCACAGGTCCCTAGCCAGACTAGATTACTTTCTGAGCACCCACTCCTTGATGCCGAAAATAACCTCCACCCACATACACGACCTTGTGATCTCAGACCACTCCCCCGTCTCGGTCTCCCTAAGTAACCTGCAACATCGCTCGGAGGTCAGGCAATGGCGGTTCCCAACCTACCTCAGTCAAAATGACTGCTTCAAACAGATGCTGGCCGAAGCCTGGGAGGACTACCTCCATAATAACGCCCAACATGTAAATGACCCTAACTTACTTTGGGAGGCGGGCAAATCCTATTTGAGGGGGAGGATTATATCCTTCTCCTCAGCATACAAAAAGAACGCCCAAAAACAATTTCTAGAAGCTAGCGAACGAGTTAGACTGGCCCACTCACTTCTTAATGCTCACCACACTGAAGCCCATCTTTCTGCTTGGAGAGAAGCCAAAGATTGCTTCGACACTTGGGCAGAAAGAGTGGAACAAATGAAGCTGTCTGCATTGCAACTTCAATACCACAAATTTGGTAATAAAGCCGGGAAACTTCTGGCAAGCATCACTAGGGGCACTTACGCACCTACCCACATCAGTAAGCTGCGCAATCCTGATGGTACTATGTCTTCTTCACCTAAGGCAGTGAACAAGACATTGGAAAATTTCTACTCTAATCTGTATGGCCCAGACTCTACGGAGGCTGGACCGGCAGAAAAATGGTTAGATAATGTTACCCTGGATCAGATAGACCAGAGCGAACTGACACGCCTAAATGCCCCCGTTACACTGGAAGAAATCAGAGGTACTATCGGTGGGCTTTCTAACGGTAAAGCACCGGGCCCGGATGGCTTCACGCCTGAGTTCTTCAAACTACTTAAGCCTGAAATCACCCCCACACTACTGTCAGTCTATAACCACATCTGGGGCGGGGGACCGTACCTTCAGACAGGGCACCTCGCGAACATCAAACTAATCGCTAAGAAAGACAAGGACCCTTTAGACCCGGGCTCTTATCGTCCCATCTCCCTGTTGAATGTCGACTCTAAAATTCTTTCTAAAATTGTTGCGTCGAGACTGGGTGAAATAATGCTCTCGCTTATACACAGCACCCAATCGGGTTTTACCAAGGGGAGGTCTGCGGCTGCCAATATTCGTAAAGTCATGGCTGCCTTGGAATATGCTAAATCTAACCCCTCGCGAGATGTAGTCATTGTCACCTTAGACGCCGAAAAGGCATTCGACAACGTTAGTTTTCAATGGTTGTCAAGAGTCATGCATAAAATCGGTTTAGTGGGCCCTTTCAACACCTTCATCCAGGCCATGTACTCCGCCCCGGCTGCTACTGTTACACCGGCGGGAGTCCAATCCCCCCCCTTTAGGCTTTACAGGGGCACGAGACAGGGTTGCCCCCTCTCTCCCTTGCTATTCAACCTAGCCATAGAGCCGCTCTCACGCCTCCTTAGCAACACCCCCCTACTACATGGGATACCGTTCGGAAGTGCGGACATGAGGGTGGCTCTATTTGCTGATGGCATACTCATATTCTCTACCTCCCCTCACACGGACATTCCTGCAATACAGACCATCTTCGACTCTTTCCGCATATGCTCTGGCCTGAAAATTAATTTCTCCAAGAGCGAAATTCTACCCATAGGACTATACTCCTCATGACCTCAGCTCCCTCCCTCCTGCCTTCGGCTAGCGGGAAGTCACATCACCTACCTAGGACTTAAAATTGGTAAGGAACCATCCTCCCTGTACTACCTAAACTATCCACCTCTGATTGCTAAATTGATAAGTGAACTGGAAGTATGGGCTGGCTTACCCCTCTCATTCTTTGGGAGATGTGCTCTCTTCAAAATGATTAGCTGTGCCCGCCTACTCTATCCTCTACAGACCCTACCCCTTCTCCTGAAACATAAGGATGTACAAGCACTGAATAAAGCTCTGACCAAATTTATATGGAAGAAGGGTAGGCCCAGAATCGCTCTGTCAAAATTAAATCTCCCGGGGAGCGAAGGGGGGGTGGGCCTCCCCAATATAAGAGTGTACAACCTCGCCTGCCTCCTGAGAGTTGGAGTGGACTGGATACTTAAATCGTCTCGCTACTCAAATTTTGACCTGGAATCGGCTATAGCCGGTCCCTTGGACCTAGCAGCTCTTCTCCACAGCTCGCTTCAAAAATAGTCCAATCCCATCAAGCAGAATCTGCTCTTTCGTGACACCATTGTGGCATGGAGGGAAGTAAGGAAAAAACTTGGCTTATCCCCCCACATCTCTAGATACCTCCCAATCTGTGGTAATCCCGCGTTCACGCCTAGCCTCCAATATGAACCCTTCTCAAAGTGGAAGGACAAGGGCCTAGTCAATGTATGCTCTTTATTCCAAATCTCAACTGGCAAGTCCAAAACTTTTGCTCAACTCGCGAGGGAGTACACTCTTCCACCTGCCCACTATTATCAGATCATGCAGTATGTAGACTTTGTCAACAAACTCTGCCCAATCAAAACTATTAGATTCCAACCCTCCTTCATAGACAGGGTTATTGCAGAGAAGAAATACTCTATATCGGACATATACCGACCGCTATCCCAAGTGTTTGTCAAATCCCTACAGTACACCTCCATGGCCTCCTGGACCAGAGACCTGCCAGATCTGATCGAAGTGGAAGATATCATAAGAGGCTATAGGACCACCAGGTCTATCACCCCCTGCGAAGTATGGAGAGAATCGCAATTTAAGCTAATGCACAGGGCCTACTATCCATTTTCCACCACAAAATCTCCTGATATCGGCCCCGCCTGTCCTTGGTGCCTAACCCATAGACCTTCTTTGCTACACAGACTCTGGACCTGCCCTCCCATTGACACCTTTTGGGCTCGATTATCCAATACACACAGGATGTGACAAAGCACTCCCTGTCTAAGGACCCTCGCCTCCTGCTGTTTGGGTCCCCTCCTCAGTGCCTTGCATCAGATGAGGAGTTCATTACACTCCCCCAAGGTACTAAGCACTGGATCCTCCTCCTGCTCCTGTTAGCCCGCAGGACCATCTTTAACCACTGGATATCTGCTACCCCCCCCTCTTTGGCTGAAACAATAAGACACTTGAAGTCCTTGCTATATAAGGAGAACATGGACCTATGGTCCTTCCCAAGGCAATCGAGGGTCAAGTTTGACGAGAAATGGGACGCCTTTATTAGATTTAGCCTAACTGGGGCTGAGCAACAGGCCCTGCTGTCCTCACCCTTTGTCTTTTCTCTTGATGCGGGCCCACCGGAGCAGAAGGATATCCCACACTCTTGATTCTACCTCCACCTCTGGCCATGTCTTCGGTGACTCCTGGTCGAAACAGGAGCCCTACCCCCACAAGGTGATTAGTGATCCCGCTGTTGTCTATGCTGCATATAATGTATTTAGGCTCTTGCTTCTCTTCCTATTGGCCACTCCCCCCCCCCTTTCCATTCCCACTCCTCTCTCCCCTTCCCTTAATACCCTCTGACCTCCTACCTCTCTCTTTTCTTTCTCCTCCTTTGTCTTTCCGCCCTCCCTATTTGTTCAGCATCATACAGTCTCTGTAAACTGGACAGACTCTTTTTGTGGACCTATTTGTCCCCATCATTATATTGATGCAATCCACTGTTGCCTGTTTTTATTATTGTTATTTTTACTTATCCTCATATTGTTATTTCATACCTTGCTATTTCATACCTTATATATTTTATGTTTTTACCTATAATCTCAATAAAACTGGAAAAAAAAAGACACAATTAAACATTGCTGGCATAATGAATAAAATTAAACAAAAACTTTCTAAACTATGTATAATCATTAAAAAACAAGTGAGCTGTCCCTTCAAACCACCCTAACATACAACCTCTAAATAAATGAATTTATTGTGCAAATAATAAATATTTTATATTTCATAAACATAGATGTCAATGAAATTATAGGGGCTCATCCCTACAACCGTGGCCAGTGGTTGTGGCAGTCTGCGGTCATGGGGCTTATGCCCCCCCATGTGAATTTACCAAAAAAGTAATTAAACCAAGAGGCAAGTTTTGGGCAATTCCTTTATTAAATAATAAAAAAATTGTGCCCCTCAATGTAAATTCATAGCCAATCATGAAGAGAAAAATAACTAGGGGCTAGTTGTTGGACTTTTCAGGCACAGTATGCTGGTAAGAATATAGTCGCACAGAGAAAATTTCTCTAAAATTGAATTTATTTTAACACAGAAGTACAATTCACATATTAAAAACTTGACGTTCCAATGGAATTAACTAGCAAACTAGCTAGACATTGCAAAATGCCTCCGGAGCAAAACAGGAAGTTACAGACTAGTGGTCAAACTTAATAATACAGAAAATTAAAGCAAAAAACTTTAGAAATTAGTAAGATAATTAGAATGTCCTGTGTTAATGATGGAGGTTCAGACATGAGATGTCTAAAGGATGGAACTTGCAATGTATTGACTCTTGACTCTTGTTGGTAAAAATACATGGAAACTAGGGGTGAGAATTGGGGAAACATTTACATATTAACAAAGGGTTCAGAAGACATATGCCCGGATTCACAGACATCGGGGCACATTTATGCCGCGTAGCGTATCTCTTTTACGCTACGCCGACGCAGCGCAGAGAGGCAAGCATGGAATTCACAAAGCAAATGCTCCCAACGTTGCACCAGCATGACATATATTTTGTAGGCGTAAGCCGGCGTAGATGGGAGTGGGTGTGATCCATGCTAATGAAGCGTGACCCCATGCAAATGATGGGCCGGGCGCCAGACAAGTACTTAAAAACGAACTGTGCATGCGTCGAGACATGGACATATCCCCTTGCGCCTGCGCACAACCACGTCGGAACAACTGCCTAAGATACGCCGGATCACTGTGTACGCCGTTAAAGTTACCTACGCCCAGCCATTTGGAACTTTATTTTATGAACTTTGAGGCCGCGTACACACGAACGAACATGTCCGCTGAAACTGGTCTGCGGACCAGTTTCCGCGGACATGTCCGATCGTGTGTACGGCCTAGCGGACAGGTTTCCAGCGGACAAAAGTTTCTAAGCATGCTTAGATGTCAGTACGCCTAACCAGCGGACCGAAATCCCCTGCATGCGTGGAAGCATTTTACTTCCTTGTTTGCGCACGTCGCGGCATCAACGTCACCGCCACGTCACCGCGCTGTCTGTCCGCGGGGATTTTGGTCTGATGGTGTATACACACATCAGACCAAAATATCCCAGGAGACTTGTCCGATGAAAACGGTCCGCGTGTCTCCTCGAGTGTACGCGGCCTGAGAGTTTTCTTGATATTTTGCATAATTTAATTTGACATCTGTTATATATGTTTATGGGATCATATACATTAATTATACAGTGAATTATTTTATTCAGAGTATGTTTGGCAGGTTAGAGGGGATAGCGTACTGGTGTTTAGTTTTAAAAAAAAATTCACACGTTACCCGATGTGATTCAGGTGCCGTAGTTCCTGATATTGTATGGTGTACCAAGTGCAGGATTATTTTGCCTTTTACTCCGTATAATCATTATTACTGAGGAGAATAACAAACATACAAGGCTCCACTTACAGCTCATAGTCACCATAAAATCTACATTTAGAATATGTAAATCAGAAAAAAACTATTTAAAGATTAGACTTTTAGTCCAGGTTCACACTGGGCTGCGGGTGTGAAGCCGTGCAAGTTCAGCTGAACTCACACAATTTCACTCCTGCTGGCAGTTCCGATTTCGGCCGCGATTTAGGAGACATCTGTGCAGATGTCAATGTAAATCGTGGCCCGAAATCGCAAAAAGTAGTACAGGAACTACTTTTTGAAATCGGAGCAGCACCGCATATGCGGCGTCGCACCGATTAGGACGGTGTCATTGCCGACAATTGTCGGCAAATGCCGCCCATTTTAGATGCGATTTGACATGTGAAATCGCATCTCAAATTGTATCAAATCGTACCCAGTTTGAACCTGGGCTTAAACCTAGACTAATAAATGGAAATTTACTAAAACAGGTGCACACAAAATCTAGTGCAGCTCTGCATAGTAACCCATCAGCTTCTAGATTTTATTGGCAAAGCCTAATTGAAGTGCACAAATTGTAGTAAATTTCCCCCCTAGTGTATGTATGTAGGATTTACTAAGGGAGGAGACACCTCTGCCTACCAGCTTCAGGCAGCCCTTTGTTCTTGTAACTGGAAATTGTGGTGGTATTGCTCTTACACGCAGCCCTATTGCTGGTCGTGGAGAGCTGATGCTGTCTCTTGCTCCTATACTGTCTACATGTGCTACTTGTCTCTGTGTGTGCAATATTGTTTTTTTAGAACATTCAGGTTTTTACACTTGACACACACCTCTGTGGTTTAATCTTACATTTATCCCTGTCCATTGTTTTAGTGATACAGAACCAGTTTTAAGTGAAGCATATCTACTTGTCTGACATTGCTGAGCCATGTTTGGCCTAAGACCCTCTCTCGTCTAGAAACCTGAATGTAGGGTATCATTTTCTTTTTTATATCATTAAAAATCTGGTCATCAGATAAACAGAAGTTTATTTGTTGGATGTGTATAGGGGGGATTTTGATTAAGTATGTGCCAGTGAAGAGTGTCATCCTTATTAAAAGTATATAGCACAAAAGAGTAAATGGTAGGACGTTAAATACCCCTCCAGTGAACACGCAGAGACATTCATATATAGAAACATATACAATTTTATTTCTGGCAATAAAATGTCTAAAAATTCATATCAAATGTCATAATAATACCAACAAACATTGTCCACTGCAAATATGCATGGCTATTGGTCAAAATAGAGAGCTTTAGGTTGAAGCATTTCACTGAAAACACTGCTTCCTCAGGACCTCCTGTCTCTCACATAAGTGCATATGACCAAAGAAATATATTCTAAAGACAAAAGAAACATATGTATAAGTTAAACATGACAAAGAAACATAATTTGAGTTTGTTTATAATAATCATTATACTGCATTGTGTCATTATACACCCTCATTCACAAATCTCTCACACACTTTAACACAATTTCATACTTTCAACCTATCAGCCAGCTATCATCATTATATGCTCTTTTATTTATTTATTATATATTTTTTACATCTTCTGTAGAGCTCTACTCTGGGGATGATCACTTTCCCATGGGCTGGCGAGACCTTTACCGACACTACATAACTTCCCACTATTATATCTCCATATACAATTTGGCAGCTGAATAAATATATTATACATGTCTAAAGTCATTCCGGAAAAAGGTAGAATATTAATATATATTGTCCTCCTCTCCACCCCAAGCTTTTATTGGGGATAGATATCATCTATCTTTCTAAACTAAAGTGTTTTTTCCGGAAGGGGCGTGGCCAGCGCGGCATGTGAGCAGACGCGTCTTCACAGAGCTCCCGTCTTGATCCTTCATTGATCCGGTTTCCGGCACACTAACTTGCTCGTTTTTCCGCCGATCAGCCCTGAGAACACTCCCTCAACACCCGGCCGACACTCAGCTGCCATCGGAGGGCATGATGACCCGAGGACAGAAGGGAGAGAGCTCGAAGCAGGATCCCCAATATGGCGCCGCTCCACCATCAGCGCAGAAGGCGCGAACGGGAGACAAGGCCAAGGAGGGGGTGAGTAAACAGCCCAAACACCCTGAGAAGACCTCCGGAGAGCCCCCCAAAGATATGAGGTACTATGCCCTGAAACTAGCTGGGAAAGCAGACTTGCCTGCAGCGCAGCCCCTGGATGATGATGGCGCCATTAGAGACAGTGACATGGAGGAGGGGGAGGAAATGCTGGGGGCCGGCGCCATGATGGCACAGAGTCAGGGCAGCCCAGACATACAGGAGGAAGATGAGGACCCTGAGCTTGAGGGGGGAGAACAACCCACGTTGGCTGCCATACTGAAGGCTGTGAATAAATGTACAGCCTCTGTGAACTGTCTGAGGGCTCGCTTTGGGGGCCTGGAGGAGGAGGTCTGCCTAATCAGACAGGACATGCAAAAGATGAGGGAGAGAACCACCGCAGCTGAAAGCAGAATAAGTGACATAGAGGATAAATTACCCCCGCTGATCAGGGAAGCTCAATCTGCTGCGAGGATGGCCAGGGCAGTGGATATGAGAGCAGAAGATTTTGAGAACAGGCTCAGACGCAACAATGTGCGCATAGTGGGGTTACCGGAGAAGGTGGAGGGCCGGGACCCCACGCGGTTTGTGGAGCAATGGATGGCGGATGTGTTCGGCAAGGATGCTTTTACCCCCCTATATGCGGTTGAGAGGGCTCATAGAGTACCGACCAGGCCTCTCCCACCTGGGAATCCCCCCCGCCCGATGCTGGCCCGGTTGCTGAACTACAGGGACAGAGAAATAATACTGAGGCTGGCTAGGGAAAAGAGAAATATTCAGTTTAATGGCACCCGGGTCTCATTTTATCCTGACTTTTCCGCTGCAGTCCAGAAGAGCCGGGCGCGCTTCACTGAAGTTAAAAAACGCCTGCAGAAACTACAAGCTCCATATGCAATGCTGTACCCGGCGAAACTCAGGATTATATTACGGGGTCAGGCCCATTTCTTTGAACATCCTGCTGAAGCCTCGGATTGGCTAGATGCTAATGCGGGCGCGCTGCGCCAGGCCCAGAGATCTCCTGAACATGATGACTGAACCACCAGATGTAAGCTAGTTGAGCTGCATTGAGCTTTCCCTGTTTGAGAAACCTGCCGGAAACGTACAATGATTCTTCCTACTAAATGCGAGTTCGGAAATGTGATTAATGATGCCACTCCACCCAGTGAAGTTGGCCAGTGAATGTACAGCCACGTTTGATGGCCCAGTTGAAGGTGTGTGGGATCAGTTGTCCCAGTTGAGGAGGGACTGCCCGTTGGCTCCCCAGAGGTTGGTACGACGACAAGCCCCTATGCGACAGGGCTCTGCGTGTTCCACCGAAGCACCGTTGTGCGATTACAGTTCCTGTTATGCGATGGACTTCCCCGGAGCGGATACTTCCTACTACTTGGGGAGTGGCTTCCCAAATTCCTTTTTTGCCCGGCGAACTGCTCTGTCCCTACTTGCACCCCAATATTTTGTGATATTCACGGCCACTGAGAGGGAGGTGGGGTGGGTTGTGGGTGGCGGTTATCCCCCTGATGGATGTGTGTTTGACCCCCCTGATGGCAGCGGTTAAGATACTCTCCTGGAACGTCAGGGGGCTGCAAGACCCTCTTAAACGCACTATGGTCTCGACCTTACTGAGAGCCAGGCTGCCGGCCATATGTGCCTTACAAGAGACCCATCTCACTGCTGACTCATTGTCATGCTTGAAATACCGATGGGTGGGTCAGAGTTACCACTCCACTCACACCTCATATTCTAGGGGTGTGAGTGTGCTGATACATTGCTCGATCAAATACGAGGAACTGTGCTCTGAGATTGACACTGACGGTAGATATGTGTTTTTACTATGTAAGCTGTTTGATTTCAAATGTATTCTTGCCTTTGTGTATATACCACCCCCGTATAACAACCAGGTACTGAGGACATTGGTGGAGTTCCAGGTGCGGTTTCCAGAGGTGCCATTGTACGCCTTTGGGGACTTCAACTGCTGCACGGACCCTCAGTTGGATAGACACCCACAGGGGGGAGGAGGGAGGAAAGTGACCCGCTCTGCTCTGGGTAGATTCATGGAGGAGGTGGGGTGGCGTGACCCGTGGAGAGCCAGGAACCCGGGTGTGAAACAGTTTTCCTGCTTTTCCAAGAGTTACTCCTCTTTGTCTAGGATTGATCTGTGTCTCTGCTCACACGCAGCTGAGCGATATATTGGTGAATTGGTGTACGCTCCTAGGAGTGTATCAGATCATTCCCCATTGGTGACTTCCTTGGATGTGCGTCCCCCTTCTGCAGGGGCCAAGGCCCCGTGGAAGATGAACGCCTTTTGGCTGAATCTCTTCCCTTCGCATGAGCGCATAGAATCCTGCATTTCGGAGTTCTGGCATGTTCATGCTGTATCGGAAGATATAGCAGTAACCTGGGAGGCCTTTAAGGCGGTTCTCAGGGGCCTGTTTATTACAGAGATCCAAGCCATTAAAAGACAGACCAGTGCTCAGAGGGAGGATATAGAAGTGATGGCCGGGAGGCTGGAGGATGCATTTATTGCTGACCCATCTGATACCAGTAGGGAGGCGTGGCTCTCGGCGCAGGACGCGCTGTACCGAGTCACGACCTCAGGGGCAGAGAAGAAGCGCTTCTTTCAGAAGGCGGCATTCTATGAGGAGGGTGAGCACACTGGTCGCATGCTGGCAACTATTGCCCGTTCTCAACAGATGTCCCCTTCTATTGGGGCATTGCGCACCCGGGCCGGTGGGTTGACTAGTTCCCCAGACCATGTACTATCCGAACTTGTGAGCTTTTATTCATCTCTGTATGAGTCCCGTCAAGCGTACTCGCTGGACTCCCTAGCTGAATACCTGGACCCGGTCCAACTCCCAGTTTTGTCAGCCTCAAACAGAAAGATGCTTGACGCCCCCCTCTCTCTGGGGGAACTGCAGGCGGCGACCAGTTTGTTCCCTAACTCGAAGGCCCCGGGGGATGATGGCCTCCCAGCGGAGGTGTACAAGCAATATGGGGAAACAATACTCCCGCACCTCTTAAAGGTGTTTAATGAGGCAAAAAGGACTAGTACACTACCACGATCTATGTCTAGAGCCAATATAGTGTTAATTCTGAAGCCAGATAAGGACCCTCTTGACCCAAGCTCATACAGGCCGATTTCATTACTACAAAATGACGTTAAGATCCTTGCCAAAGTGCTGGCGGTCAGACTAAACAGTGCCATCTCTACCATAATTCACTCCGACCAATCCGGTTTCATGCCCCAAAAATCGACGGCAATAAACCTGCGGCGACTTTTTTTTGAATATCCAGTCCAGAGCGGATAACATGGGAGACAGAGTCTTACTGTCCCTAGATGCCCATAAGGCATTTGATAGTGTCGAATGGGAGTTCCTGTGGGCGGTGATGCGGAAATTCGGGTTTGGCGACAATTTCATTGCGTGGGTACAGCTCTTGTACTCATCCCCCATTGCTGCTATACGGGAGGGGGGAAGGGTATCACACACCTTTCCCTTACACAGGGGTACGCGACAGGGGTGCCCTCTGTCCCCCCTCCTGTTCGCCCTAGCCATAGAGCCCCTGGCTGCAATAATCAGAACGAGCCCCTCGATCCGGGGATTCCAGTACGGTGATTTACATGAAAAGATCATGCTATATGCGGACGACACCATGCTTCTCCTAGGTGATACCTCGGTTTCGCTGTCGGAGGCCATGAGGGTCGTTCGGATCTTTGGAGAATACTCGGGATTGGTTATTAACTGGACGAAATCCTCCCTCCTGTTACTAGATCGGGACCCCTCCCTATCCCCAGCGACTGTGCAGGACATTCCTGTCTCCAGGTCATTTCGATACCTTGGTGTTCAGGTTACTGCACGCTTACTGGATTACGTTAGTCTTAATCTCACCCCCCTGATTAACAGATGCCGCGACCGGGTTAAGGTGTGGAGTAGGCTCAGGCTGTCCCCTGTGGGTAGAGTAAACTTGATAAAGATGATCCTCATGCCACAGTTGTTATATGTCCTTCACAACTCCCCAATGGTCATTCCCCTTAAGAAATTCAGAATTATCAACTCTGTCTTCCGTTCACTTATATGGCTTGCTAAGCCCCCGAGGGTTGGGCTTGAACAGCTCCAGCGGCCGAAGGATGCTGGCGGGTTGGCATTGCCCAATCCCTGGATCTACTATTTAGCCTCCCAAATGCAACATATTGCACGACTCGTGAGGCCCGAAAGGGACCGGGAACTGAATTTGAGGGACTCCTCTGTCCAGCTGCTCAGCTTCACCACTGGAGGGGGGTGGCGGAAGGTCTAGAGGCCCTACGATACACTAAGTCTAACAAACTTTTCCCCACGTATGCACTAATGCAGAAGACATGGAATAAGGTTAGAATGCTACAGGGGGTGACGGGATTCACTAAGTATAGCCCTATTTGGGACAATCACTATTACAGAGAACTGGCTAAAATACCTTATGGCTCTAGATGGAAACAATATGGCATTACCCTTATGACCCATGTGATTAGGGATGGTAAGCTTAGGCCATTCCAAGAGCTTAGCGCAGACTACCGTTTGCCGGCCTCTATGCAATTTTATTACCTTCAACTTAAGCATGCAGTGGCCGCTCAGGGAGAGGCAGATGTCTGGTCCCTGAACCCGGCACCTGTCTTCAACTATCTATCTGGGGTGGACACATACAAGGGCTTTATATCAAGTTGCTACGCTATGCTTCTGAGTCTCTTCCTACCGGACGCCCCTTTGAGGGCAATGGCCCGGTGGGAACAAGACGTGGGGGCATTTGAGGAGGGACAGTGGGAGGAGGCGATGCAGGCAGTTTCTGGGTGCTCCTTGAACGTAGCACACAGACTGTCGCAACTTTACATTCTCCTGAGAGTACACTACACACCAGCTAGACTGGCACGGATGGGGCTGGGGGTTGACCCCATCTGCGTTCGGTGCCGCAGGGATCATGGAGATCTTATTCACCTACTATGGAGATGCCCGAAACTGCATCTCTACTGGGCGAAGGTCATCGATACCCTTAACGGGGCTTTTCAGACACAGATACCGCTAGACCCCAAGATCTGCCTGCTGGGAATCTGTGACACCTTGGAGGTGGAGGGTGGCTCCGAGCAGGCGATCTGCAGAGCCCTGTTTCAGGCCCGCCTGATGATACTAAGGCACTGGAAGGACACCGAACCCCCCACTGTGCACGAATGGATCAAACAGATGTGGGTCACATTGAGGCTGGAAAAAGTAATATTTCAACATAGAGGCACTGACACTAAATTTGAGAAAGTATGGGCCCCTTGGCTTGACGTCCCGGGTCTGGCCCCGATTGATTTAGTATATGATCGGCTGTTCTAGAGCTGTGGGATGGGAGTGGGCCCCAGAGCCATAACACTATACAGAATGCTGATTATGTGGGGTATCACATTTGGGCGAAGGGGGGCGGAGGCTTGTGCTGGAGTTAATATATGTGAGATGTCGGGGGGACGAGTCGGGGACACACATTTGTATGTACAGTTTTACCTCGTCTTTTAATTATCCTTCTGTTTTTGGGTGTGCTGCGCCACACTCTCCTGACGGTATATGTCTGCTCTGGAACTCATCGCCTGTATTGTTATTTTTTTGTTTAATAAAAACCTTTGTTTGAGAAAAAAAAAAAAAGTTTTTTTTCCAGACAGAATATAGCTAGCAGCTACACATACTGCAGCTGCTGGCTTTTAATAATAGGACACTTACCTGTCCTGGAGTCCCTCGATTGTTGGCACCACAGCTGATGTTTCCATCAGCTGTCGGGTGCTGCCGATGTCATTGCGGGTAAGGGAAACTGGCTTCACGTGGGAAACCCTACTGTGTATGCATGAGTCCCAGCTTCTCTCTCCTATTGGCCCAGCGGCCAGGAGAGGAGCAGGGAGCCCCGCGGTGACATCACAGGCCACGCCCCAGACTCCAGGAAGTGGGAAAGGATATCTGTCAAAAACAGGTATCCTGTCCCCCCTCCCCCTAAAGGTGACAATTGTGTCACTGGAGGGGAGGAGGAATCAGATGAGCGGAAGTTACACATTAGGGTGGAACTCTGTTTTAATGATACATTTTTGTTTTGTGTTATGCAAAACGAGTCGACCTACGCTCTCTATTTCGACCAATAGCAATGCACATTTGCAGTGGACAATGTTTGTTGGTATTAATGTGACATTTGATATGAGTTTTTAAACATTTTATTGTCATACATAAAATGTTGTATGTTTATATGTATGAATGTATCTGCGTGTTTACTGGAGGAGTATTTAAACTCCTAACATTTACTCTACTGCACTATACACACGATTGAGAAACCAGACTCTATCTCAAAAAGAAGCTGAGCTTTTCTTCACCGAGTGGCTTATAGTGGAGCAGGCTACTTTAAAGATAGGATCTAAGTTGGTGAGATTAAAGGCTTGATGTTGTTATGGGACTTTTTCCAGCTGTCATATTACACAGAACTGTTCATTAAACCACAAAAGTATTTAAAAGTTCACGCACATGTTTATTGAGGCACACATTATTTTTTGGTAAATAATGCAATTAGAAAAAAAACATTTACCCAGTCTTGGGAGAAAGAAAATTGATTTTTCATGGTGTTTCCCAACCAAGTCATGCTTAAGTAAAATAAGGATTCAAGCAGGTGAGTCTTTTATTAACACAAATGCACAGCCTCCTGGATCTTTTCACTGCAATGAAGCTCGACATAAAAAGCTTGGAACTGTTAACCATTCCCTGGGGGCACATTTTTCAACCAATAGATTATTGTTAGAGTATGTTGTACAATGTTTAATCTAATTGTGTTAGTAAACTGAATTGCTGAAAAAAAAGCATATATTCCTCAAGCAGTGGTCTTTTTCATGGGAAATACGATTTGGACAGGAGAAACATATGCTGTGCTTGACAAAAGAATATAAGAAAAAATAGTGTGTTTGTACTGAATACAATTATTATTTTTCTATTAGTGCATCGGGTTTATGTAATTTTGCCAAATCAGATGCAAAGAATATTTGGTTAGTCTGTTATGAAAAACAAAACAAAACTAAACTAATTGGGCATTTTTATTGTATGTTACATAGAATTTTATAGCAGGCCAATGTCAATTCAGAGTAAAGAATTTTCTGTGTTCTGTGGCTGATGATGTTTTTTTGTCTAAATGCAATTGCTGGATAACACCAGAGATTATCATTCACCATCTGCTGAGAATTCTGTTCTTACATAACGAATCAACACTCTACCCTTATAATGAATGAGTTATAAAAGGCAATTAGCTAAAAAGAATTGATTTCTTTTTTCCCAGAGAAGATAAAGCAGACTTGTCAGAACAGAAAGAGATTGTACTGTCTCCAAGTGATTGAAGAAATTAAGTTTATCACAGCAAGTCCGGGAAATTTCTTAAGTGCATCTGTTGAAGGACCAGATGGGATCACTCGGAAACTTTTAATTTTGGCTGGTACAGATTTCATCACTTGCTATATTCTCCAGAAATATATATATTCCAGTCTAAGCTCAAGATGACGTAGGTTGCATTATTACTTGTATTTTTTTTACTTTCTTTGTCTTTTTAAGCCTTTGTTACATTTCTTATCTTTTTTTTTTATAATTTTAAATGTAATCTCCAATTCTAATACTTTGTAGCACTACCTTTTGCTGCGATTACAGCTATAAGTCACTTGGGGTATGTCTCTATCAGTTTTGCACATCGAGAGACTGAAATTTTTGCCCATTCCTCCTTGCAAAACAGCTCGAGCTCAGTGAGGTTAGATGGAGAGCGTTTGTGAACAGCAGTTTTCAGTTCCTTCCACAGATTCTCGATTGTATTCAGGTCTGGACTTTGACTTGGCCATTCTAACACCTGGATATGTTTATTTGTGAACCATTCCATTGTAGATTTTGCTTTATGTTTTGGATCATTGTCTTGTTGGAAGACAAATCTCCGTCCCAGTCTCAGATCTGTGAGGGCTTACCTTGAGCGGAGTCTATTTGCAGATTGTAAGCTCACCCTTGCAGGTACACACAGCCCACAGTAATAAGGTAGACACTACCTGGGCTGTGAGTCTGTGCACGGGGGCTAGTCTTGTAGCTGAGCAGATGTGGTACAGTCCCAGTACACGGTTCAGAAGGGAGCAGACTGAGGGTAGCAGATCCGGGGCACAAGCCGTGGGTCAAGGGCTGGAAACGGCAGAGGAAGTCCAAAGGTACAGGCCGGGGTCAAAGGGCAGGAGACAGCAGCAATCCAAGGTACAAGCCATGGTCAAGGGTTCAGGCAAGCAGCAGTCCAAAAACAAAGCCAAGGGTCAAAAGCCGGGGTCAGTCTTGCAGCAGAAGATCAAACACAGGAACTGTGGCACAGACAGGATGATCAGATCAGAATGAACTGACCAGGCTCTCAGAGTGAGGCAGGACTTTATACCCTGGTTAATTGTATAACCTGCCTCAGCTGGACCAGGGTAGTTAGGTGCAGATTGCAGGGAGATCAGGCAATCAGCACATAGTTCAGCACCAGGCTTCAATGGACAGCAAACAGAATTTAACCTGAGAAGTGGCTCAGAGGCAAGGTGTTGGAATAACAACGGAGAGGTCCCGGGTTCAATTCCACCCAGGGCCACCTGAGGCGCGACCACGCCTCGCTGCCCGCTTGGCACGGTAATGACCCTGACAGATCTTTTGCAAACAAAACAAAATAAAGTTGCGCTGCTAAAAATGTAGAGTAAAGCTGCCATCACTAACAGTGAAACAACCTGTGAGTAAACAATAAAGAAAAAAATAAGTGCAGCGCTTGAAAACGTGAAATTGCGTGAAGCAGTTTACACAAATCCCATCCAAATGGGTGAGATTATAACGGGTGATCCAAAACCACAATACAGAAATACACAGAAAGGATGGTGAGACCCTTTGGAATGCAAACAGTGAAGTGTAGAATATAAAATATGGAGGAAGTCCTTCAAAAAACAAAGTATAAATACAGGTAGGTCTTTATATGAAACACTCCTGTGGAACACTCCTGTGTTACTGGAGATTCGAATGGTATGCGTGATCCACTTTAATGGGCATGCAAGGTAGCCAAACTGATAAATTAGAAGAATGGGTACTCTTACCACATGAGGTGGACACATATGCCGGGAGCACTGTGTCAGATGCGCTTGTGAGAGCTCCTCGGATGGATGGCTCTATGGAGGGTGATGGTTGGAGGAATTGTAGATCTTTCCCAGGGATCCCAAGGTCCAGGATAAAGAGTGGCTCCAACACTTGTAGGTATCCATAAAGGGAACAAAAAAACTCCACATGGTGTAGTTTGTTTGAAAAGGGAAGCCTTTATTAGGCTGGTAAAATACAGAGCAATAAAAACAACAAAAAAAGGAGAAATGCCAGTACTCTGGAAAGGATCTGGCACACGTGATCACATGAATGTTAAAAGAGCGTGGTAGTTGGGTGTAAAAAGGCTATGTACCCGACATGTTTCGAGCTAATGCTCATCGACAGGGGCATGGCTCCTTCACCCACTCCACGCCATATATATAATGAAAAGACAATTCACTGTGTCTCAAAACAGCTGCAATCAATTCGTTTGGATAAACTACACTAATTGGCTATGCCCACTGGTGTCTGCAGGAAACCACATTAGTCATGCCTGTCCAGCCATATAGTCATTAGATCGTGTACATTCATTGGTGGAATGTAGGTGGGTGTCTACCCACTAGTGTGTGTCATAAGTAAGGGACGCGGAACCAGGCTGTTTATCTGGGGAGAAGACAGCCTATAAGAGATAAACAACCTAAACATGGGAAATGATTGGTCGCACGAACGGGTGGGCGTACGTCAGCACGTCGCCACGTGACGACGCGACACGGTGTGTCATCAGCCAAGACCGGTCAGCTGAGAGTAAACAGTGATTGATCGCGCGAACAGGGGAGCATACGTCAATGTGTCACAACGTGGCGACGCGACGCAGTATGTCATCACCCGGGATAAACATCCCTGACTGAAAGGTGATTGGTCCCGCAAATGGACGGGAGGGCGCACGCTACCATGTGACCCCGTGACGACGTGACTTGACAAGTCAAACGTCAGGAGAGAGGCGGATCAACTGGTTGGTCATATTATTCTGGGGGGATGGGCGTACACAATCCAATGGCGCCACTGTAAAGAGATTCAATATGCCTCATCAGTGGGCATTAACCCATGAATTACAGCAATAACGTAGCCGCACGCTGTGAAAATGTGTTGATAGAACCATGATCAAAAAATTATAAATGGAAATGAACAGGAAGTGAGCAGAGTGGAAAACATACTGCACGGCAGACAGAAAACCCTCCACATATTGGACACTTTAATAAAGAGAGAATCAAATCATTCCCATTAAGAAAGGAACAAAAATATTAATTAACAACTGAAAATCAATCAATTGCAGTGCGTGACACAATCAATCGTCATTGTCAGGTCACAGTACTTTTAAAAAATACATACAAAATACATTTAAAAAAAGGGAATATGCATTCTTAACTGGATAATCTTATAAGCAAAAACAAATTAGAGGAATGGTATTCTGATCCACTGAAAACATGTAATTTTAAGATTTTTTGATAAAGGCGTGGATGTCCCACTCTATGTTTAACCCATGGGGTGAGAAGCAACGGAGCTGATAGATCCAGAACATTTCTAGTTGGGATACTCCTCTAACCCTCGATTCACCTCTCCAATGGGGAGTGAATTTATCTATAAGCTGAAAGCTGGTTCCTGTAGGATTTTTATTATGGCATTCCAAGTAATGTTCATTCACTCGGATTGCAAATGTGCGAATGGTCCTGCCTACATATTGTTTCTTACATGGGCATGTAAGAAGGTATACTATGTACTTAGTGTGGCAAGTGACAAAAGATTTCATCTGGTAAGTGATAGCAGTTACAGTTGAGGTAAAATCATATATCTTTCTGCTTGTTAGGATATTAAGCAGACAAACATTACATGTTCTACAGGCATGGAAGCCTTTCACTTCAGGAAAGAAAGAGGGTTTAGTTGGAGGATCTGACACGTTTGGGGCTAGTTGATTTCTTAACGACATTGCACCCCTGAATATTAATCTTGACTTATCGGGCAGAGCCGGGCCAAGAAGGGGGTCACTTTGGAGGACATTCCAGTGACGATTCAGAATCCCTTTTATCTGTTTATGTTGTACAGAATATTGGGTGGTGAAAGCTAATTTAAACTTATTATCAGGGGTACGTTTTGGTTTTTCCTTAATAATGGATGCCCTATCAAGGTTGGAAACCTGCTCTATGTCGTTATCGATGGCAGTGGGTATGTATCCTTTTTCGATGAATCTAAGCCTAAGTATTTGTGCTTGTACATGGAAATCATCTATGTCTGTACCACTCATCGAATGACAATCATGGTTATACGGATCACCATAGGGGTGACAATGCCCACTATAGGAGGGACAGATCCCCTTGTGACGTCCCTATTCGAGATAGGTCCCCCTCCGACTCAAGGAATAATAGGTATGGTCATCATTATGAGCAATATTATCAAAATCGTACCCCGGTCCGCACATACAACAGGTTCTCACCACTACGTGATGCTCATTCAAATGATGGGAACATTAGACATCATTCCTACATGGAAAGAGATTATGACCAATATAATAGATCTCCTTACTCATACAACCACCCACGCCCAACAGCCCTCTCAAAGTGGGGATTTTCTCAGGGTCCCCATGAGTATCAAAAGAAGTGCAGACGGAAACGAGGCACTAGAGGGGGGAGGCGGACCAGGAAAAAGAAGCAAACCTTAGAAGGCAATGGCATTTTTAATCTTAGCAAAGGGGAATTTTCAGAGGCAGAAATCAGAACTCTAGATAAGGGACTAAAGTTCGCCCCCTCAAAACAGTTGAACAAGTTCGACACCTTTGTCAATGTTCAAAAATTTGTTCGCAAGTTAAATATCCAGAGATTCTTCTTATCCAACCCAAGTCAATCCAAACAACGATTGACGTATGCTCCCCTGTTCGCGCGATCAATCACTGATCAATCACTGTTTACTCTCAGCTGACCGGTCTCGGCTGATGACGCACCGTGTCGCGTCGTCACGTGGCGACGTGCTGACGTACGCCCACCCGTTCGTGCGACCAATCATTTCCCATGTTTAGGTTGTTCATCTCTTATAGGCTGTCTTCTCCCCAGATAAACAGCCTGGTTCCGCGTCCCTGACTTATGACACACACTAGTGGGTAGACACCCACCTACATTCCACCAATGAATGTACACAATCTAATGACTATATGGCTGGACAGGCATGACTAATATGGTTTCCTGCAGACACCAGTGGGCGTAGCCAATTAGTGTAGTTTATCCAAACGAATTGATTGCAGCTGTTTTGAGACACAGTGAATTGTCTTTTCATTATATATATGGCGTGGAGTGGGTGAAGGAGCCATGCCCCTGTCGATGAGCATTAGCTCGAAACATTTCGGGTACATAGCTTTTTTACACCCAACTACCACGCTCTTTTAACATTCATGTGATCACGTGTGCCAGATCCTTTCCAGAGTACTGGCATTTCTCCTTTTTTTGTTGTTTTTATTGCTCTGTATTTTACCAGCCTAATAAAGGCTTCCCTTTTCAAACAAACTACACCATGTGGAGTTTTTTTGTTCCCTTTATGGATACCTACAAGTGTTGTTCCATCTGAAAGCCTGGAGCCACTCTTTATCCTGGACCTTGGGATCCCTGGGAAAGATCTACAATTCCTCCAACCATCACCCTCCATAGAGCCATCCATCCGAGGAGCTCTCACAAGCGCATCTGACACAGTGCTCCCGGCATATGTGTCCACCTCATGTGGTAAGAGTACCCATTCTTCTAATTTATCAGTTTGGCTACCTTGCATGCCCATTAAAGTGGATCACGCATACCATTTGAATCTCCAGTAACACAGGAGTGTTCCACAGGAGTGTTTCATATGAAGACCTACCTGTATTTATACTTTGTTTTTTGAAGGACTTCCTCCATATTTTATATTCTACACTTCACTGTTTGCATTCCAAAGGGTCTCACCATCCTTTCTGTGTATTTCTGTATTGTGTTTTTGGATCACCCATTATAATCTCACCCATTTGGATGGGATTTGTGTAAACTGCTTCACGCAATTTCACGGTTTCAAGCGCTGTACTTATTTTTTTCTTTCAGATCTTTTGCAGACTTCATCAGGTTTTCTTCCAGAATGGTCCTGTATTTGGCTCCATCCATCTTCCCATCAATTTTAACCATCTTCCCTGTCCCTGCTGAAGAAAAGCAGGCCCAAACCATGATGCTGCCACCACCATGTTTGACAGTGGGGATGGTCTGTTCAGGGTGATGAGCTATGTTGCTTTTACGCCAAACATAACGTTTTGCATTGTTGCCAAAAAGTTTGATTTTGGTTTTATCTGACCAGAGCACCTTCTTCCACATGTTTGGTGTGTCTCCCAGGTGGCTTGTGGCAAACTTTAAACAACACTTTTTATGGATATCTTTAAGAAATGGCTTTCTTCTTGCCACTCTTTCATAAAGGTCAAATTTGTGCAGTATATGAGGGGTCTCCTGGCTGCATCTCTGATCAGTCTTCTCCTTGTATGAGCTGAAAGTTTAGAGGGACGGCCAGGTCTTCGTAGATATTCAGTGGTCTGATACTCCTCCCATTTCAATATTATCGCTTGCACAGTGCTTCTTGGGATGTTTAAAGCTTGGGAAATCTTTTTGTATCCAAATTTCCCATTTAAACTTCTCCACAACAGTATCTCGGACCTGCCTGGTGTGTTCCTTGTTCTTCATGATGCTCTCTGCGCTTTAAACGGACCTCTGAGACTATCAGAGTGCAGGTGCATTTATACAGAGACTTGATTACACACAGGTGGATTTTATGTATCATCATTAGTCATTTAGGTCAACATTGGATCATTCAGAGATCCTCACTGAACTTCTGCACGCACAATTTTTCAGTTTTTTATTTGTTAAAAAAGTTTAAAATATCCAATAAATTTCGTTCCACTTCATGATTGTGTCCCACTTGTTGTTGATTCTTCACAAACAAATTACAGTTTTATATCTTTATGTTTGAAGCCTGAAATGTGGCAAAAGGTTGCAAAGTTCAAGGGGGGGCGAATACTTTTGCAAGACACTATGGGCCAGATTCAGGAACAGTTAGGCTGGCGGATCCAGTGATCCGCCAGCCTAACTGTGACTTTGAGCCGGCGTTTCTGTTTTCTGTAACCAGAAAACAAGAAACGCCGGGTTGAAGCTCCGATGCGAGCAGCGTAACTGAGTTTCGCCATCGCATCGTTACTTCAACTTAAAAATGGCGCCGGGGGCGTTCCCGCCGATTTCCGCTCAAAAAATATGTTAATGAGCGGAAATCGGCAATTCACGATCGCATTCCGGCGCGACGCAGTGAAGTTACGACGTTTCCGGACGGGATACGCGGCGCATAGTTATACCTACATGGGGTTGGAATATCCTATGTTAGGTATAGGCGTCGTCATCGCGTCGGAAAAAAATAAAAAACGTCGCTTGCGTAAAACGGTCATGAATGGGAATGTGACGTCATTGACGTTCATTCACAGATTTTGGAGCATGCGCACGGGGATGTTTTGACACTCGACGCATGCGCAGTTGGCGGTGACTTTAGGAGGCCAAAGGTGCGCTCCACCACTGCTCGTGTTGCGTTGGTGGCGGGATCGCGCTTAGTTAGCATACTACACGCCCCGTACCCGCCCAATTTGAATTCCGCCGGCTCATTTGCGATGCGCTGCCGCAACTTTAGGAGCAAGTGCTTCGTGAATGACAGCACTTGCTCCTAAAATTTCTGCAGCGCAACGCAAATGAGAAGCGTTACTCCAGAGCAAAGATGCTCTGGACTACCTGAATCTGGCCCTATATATATATATATATATATATATATATATATATAATCAATTTACTAACAAAAGCATATCCGGTTGTTCAATTGTAAAAGCTTTAAAAAATGTAGGTCTCACGGTGTCTAAACACAGCTCTGTCACAGCCCAGTATTACCCAAAATCAGAAAATCAGACAGGTTCTCTTCTGTCAGAAGAGCTGGCAAAGGGTTCTGACAAAGTTCTGACGAAGTTCCGAGATGTAAACTCGTGGGGTACAGAGACCCCCCATACATATCTTATCCTTGCTACTTTTCCCTTTGCCAGCTCGGTGATATTAGCACCTTGAGCCTTCATGCAAGCTACCTGAGGGATATCGTATGGAGATATGAATAAAATATAGTGACGACAAGTACTACGCTCTACATTGAGCCACTGTTTGAACTGGAGACTGAAGATCCTTTATTCCTTCTTGGACATCGGCACTATAAACCATCATTAGAGACACTGGACACCAATCATTGTCCTTGATTGGATATAAGATCTCACTATCATCTCACCGGATAAAGCACTTTTATAATGAGCAGCGCTTCAGGTTCTGTGGAGACACACGGATGGATGGTTTGGCTGCAAACCCTTTGAGCAAATGTGTGATCATAGACTGGATTGAATAGCTACGATCTCGAGCTATTGTTTGATAGTGTTGCTCACGAAAATTCGTATTGCGAATATTCGGCTCGAATATGGCATATTCGAGTATTCGCGATATATTCCGAATTTCGCGGTGAATATTCGCTATTTCGAATATTCTGATTTTTTTTAATTTTTTTTTAGAACAGATCACATCCTAGAGATCCCCATCGACGTCTAAAAGCATTGCTGGTATGATTAGAGACCTTGGGCCGAGTAGCTGCAGCGATCAATTTATATTGCAATGCGATTATTCGGCAATAGCGATATCGCGCGATTATTTTCGAGAAATTCGCAATATTGTTTTTAGCTAAAATAACACATATATTCGATTTCAGAGTGTTACTGTCGAAATTCCGCAATAAATTTCTCATTCGCATTTTTGCGAAATTACGATAAAATATCAAGAATATTCTGAGCCAATCAGAGTGCTCCATTCCGCATTTCTCGAATATTCGCAATTATTTTGTATTGTAATATATCAAGAATATTCTGAGCCAATCAGAGTGCTCCTTCCGCATTTGCCGAATATTCGCAATTATTTTGTATTGTAATATATCACGAATATTCTGAGCCAATCAGAGTGCTCCTTCCGCATTTGCCGAATATTCGCAATTATTTTGTATTGTAATATATCACGAATATTCTGAGCCAATCAGAGTGCTCCTTCCGCATTTGCCGAATATTCACAATTATTTTGTATTGTAATATATCACGAATATTCTGAGCCAATCAGAGTGCTCCTTCCGCATTTGCCGAATATTCGCAATTATTTTGTATTGTAATATATCACGAATATTCTGAGCCAATCAGAGTGCTCCATTCCGCATTTCTCGAATATTCGCAATTATTTTGTATTATAAAATATCACGAATATTCTGAGCCAATCAGAGTGCTCCATTCCGCATTTCTCGAATATTCGCATTCGCAATTCGCAATTCGCATTCGCATTCGCGATAGCGAAAATTCGCAATCATTTCATTTCCAAAAAATATCACGAATATTCGTATTTAGCGAATATATCTCGAATATTCGACTATATATTCGAGATATATCGCAAAATCGAATATGGCATATTCTGCTCAACACTATTGTTTGACAACAAACAGTGAGTAAATTGGTCTGGTTTTGTTCTTATTGATTACTTTGTCTGTCACTAGTCCTAGTGGAGGGGTGTTTACCACTACCATTATTTAGGAATATTTTCATGTCCCATGTTTTATTTCCCTCGGTGCTGCATTCCTTCACATAGACAGTGGTGATCTATTACCTGCTAACACAAGTGACCACTGTCCTGTGTTGGAACTATTAGGGATTAATTCTAATAGCAATTGGGCTTTTTTATGTTGGGGGGTATTTGTGTATTGTGTGAAGGGTGGGTGCGCTATTTATTACTTTGACCCTCCTTTGGGAGGATCGAGTCTTTTTCTTATATTAGTTACCAGCATATGCCTTAGTGTGGGGGGTGTCCATAGGGAATTATCTGGGTAGGTCCACCTATTTTTAGGGGACCTAATTTTTATGCCTTATACATATGTGTTCTATTTGATACTTTTTCAATAAATTTGCAGTTAACTCTTTAGGGTGTGCAGCAGTCTGTCTTTTTTTTATATTTTTTCTCTTTTGTCATACCGTATTTTTGATTGCACCCCCCGTTAATATCGGTGAGTACTGCACCGTTCCTTATTAGGTGGGATTCCCATACTCTCTCCCTTTTTTCACTACCTGTACGTCCTCCCACATCAGCCACTTGTGCACCCTCTCTGGAGCATGCAACAGTGTGATCTATGACTGCTGTGTTAATGGGACACAGCGCATCACTGATCAGTACTGATCATTGTACTGGGCCACTGTGAACGACCCTGGTACCATATGATCTCTGTGACCAAACAGCGATCACATATACAGTAGTAAACAATGGCTCTTATTTATGAAGTCATTGTTTACTACTGCATAATCTCTGTTATTGGTCACAGAGATCACATGGTACACAGCCAATCACAGCAGCCCTGTACCATGTGACAGTGGTAGCTAGTCACAGCTATCACAGTATTCTTTACTGTCATCAGTCAGTGTCCCTAAACCTTGCCACCCACTTACTCACAGTGTCCCTGATCACTACCAGACTGGTTACAGTGTTCCTAATCACCGCCACAACAGTCATACTTGTCCTGATCACCATCATTTTGTCCCTAATCATCACCACACCAGTTAGAGTCTCCCTGATCACTGTCACACCAGTTACCGCATTCCTGGTCACTACCACTACAGTAAAATTGTTCCTGGTAATGGACACACCAGTTACAGTTTCCCTTATCACCTCCATACCAGCCAAAATGTCCTTAATCACAGCCATATCATATACAGTGTCCCTGATCACATCACACCAGTTACAGTGTCCCTGATCACTGCCACACCGGTCATATTGTTCCCAATCACCACCAAACCAGTTACAGTGTCCCTGATCATTGCCGCACCAGTTACGGTGTCTTTGAAACACCACCTTACCAGTAACAGTGTCCCTAATCATTGTCACAACAGTCATATGTTCCCTGATCACTGCCACACCAGTCATATTGTCCCTAATCACTGTTGAACGAGTTACAACATCCCTGATCATTACCACACCAGTCAAAAACATACAAATAGTAGCGTTAAATATGATGATGATATCCTAGTACCAAATACAATCAAGTGACTGATATGTAAACAGAAGAAACAGAAAGTTCATGTGTGGTATAGTGAAAACTTGATTGCTGTCAAAAATGAAAAATAAAGTCCCAGACGAAGCAAGTTTTTGTGAAAAAAATAAATAAATACTGTCCCCGGTTCCAATATTTTCTGGAGGTGCAGGTCACATCACCGCGCCTCACCACTGCCTTTTTTGATAATGGTCTGGAATGCATTCTTGTGGGATTTTAAGAACCCAGCTCTCTCAAGGAGGTATGATGGTGTTTGCCAAAAGCACATGGCAGAAAGCACATGATGTTATCAGCTCACAAGATTTCTTGCAACATCAGCATTTGTTTAACTTCTTAAACAGATATAACAAAATGCTGTCAAGAGTAAGAGAAGTTCATTGTTTTGGGTTACAAACCCTTTAAAGCTTCAGTCTTTCCATTTATTAACTGGCTGCCATGAAACCACACTGAGTGTGTAAACGTTTTGCTTTGTTAAATATCTGTCTGAGCTTCCAGGAAGTATAGGCATTTACATAAAATGTTATGTAAAAGTGTATCTTTACTGCAAATATAGCTAATAAAGAAAGTCAAACAGGGTCAAAGACACAGGGGAAAGTCAATCAATTTATCCAATTTACAAAAATGTAAACATATAACAATATAATACATAATTAATTCCTACTAAGCTTCAAATTAGGGGCTTCAATTAATTCTTCTCGGTTGCTCAAGGAACATGGCCATAACTGATCAAGCTTCCCCTTCCAATCTCCTTGGGTCAGATCCAGAAAGGAATTACGCCGGCGTATCTACAGATACACCGGGGTAATTCGAATTTCCCGCTGGCGTGTCATTGTTTTCTATCCAGAAAACATGATACGCCGGACTTACGCTAAGATACGACTGACGTAAATTTCTTACACCATCGTATCTTAGATGCATATTTACGCTGGACGCTAGGGGCGTTTCCGTCTATTTCCAGGGTAAAATATGCAAATTAGTGAGTTACGCTAATTCCCGAACATACGAGCGGCCGACACATTCCCTTTACGTCGTTTGCATAAGCGTATCTCCGGCGTAAAGATAAAGCTGCTATAGTAACAGGAGATGCGCGTGCGTAAGTCGAAATGTGCGTGTGCGTTTCGTTGCGCGGCATCCCCAGAACGAGATACGCAAAAAATCGACTTTTTTTTGTCCCGCGTAATTTCGTTAGACTGGCGCATCCTTCCGCGCAAAAGTGCGCTAGACACACCATTGATTTGCTAGTCAAATATGCTAATGAGGGACTTACGGGGATCCACAAAACAACGTTGGGGCAGCGCAGGCTACGCGGTGTGCGCAACAGCAAAATGCCCTGTCTAAAATTAGAGCTTATAAAAGCTGGTCTAAAAAAAGAAAAAAAGTCTACTTGTTAGATAAAGCAACACTGTTAGTGAGGAGCTCAGCAGTCACACGTGTTGCTCAACAATCTGTATGCCAACATGCCAGGGGCATCGTCGCGCATAGCTATACTACTGACTTTAGATGAACAAAGAAGGATGAGGGCATGGAGGATGGCACGGAGGATGGCACGGGAGAGGATATACCGCACCCGCATAGACCTGTTTGGCATGAGTGATTCTGAGGTGTTTCGCATCTTCAGATTCACCCCTCATGTCATCCTGGAATTAACCACAACCTTGCAGGAGGACATCACCAGCCCAACACACCGCTCACATGCAGTGCAGCCACTGGTCAAGGTCATGGCAACACTCCATTTCCTTGCCAGTGGCTCTTTTCAGCGTACAAGTGGAGTGGTGGCTGGGATGTCACAGTCCTCCATGAGCAGATGTGTGCACCAGGTTGTCCCTGCAATCCTCAGACGCATGGCCGACCAAATCATCAAACCCACCACTGAGGACCTGCGGCTGAAGGCAATGACAGATTTCTACAGAATTGCCAGATTCCCACGCACTGTGGGGGCCATTGATTGCACACATGTGGCACTCCAGCCCCCCCAGGAGACAGAGCACATGTACCGCAATCGGAAGCATTGGCATTCCATCAATGTACAGGTGATAGTCGATGCCCAAGGCCTCATATGGCACGTCCGTGCCAAACACCCAGGGTCCAGCCATGACAGCTACATATACAATCAATGCCACATCCGATTGGAATTCGATCAGAACGTGTATGGGGACACCTGGCTGGTTGGTGAGTGACATGGGTGGCAGGCATGACTATCCCCTCCCATGATGCACATCACAAGGGGCACATGCATGACTAACATCCTCCTGTCTTTTCCCTTACAGGTGACTCTGCATATCCACTGGGACCCCATCTCATGACTCCTATCCGGAACCCCCAAACCCCAGGAGAGGAAAGATACAATCAAGCACATGCCCAAACACGAGCAGTGGTGGAGCGCACCTTTGGCCTCCTAAAGTCACGTTTCTGATGCCTGGATAAGTCTGGGGGTACCCTCTTGTATTCCCCAAACTTTGTGTGCCAGATCATCGGTGCATGTTGCATGCTGCACAACTTTGCAGAAAGAAAGGGCCTGCAGATTGACCTACATGATGACCTGACCCCTGAACCAGACAATGCCCCCCTAACCGAGGCTACCCCGTCTTCTGAGGGAAGAGCAGCCAGGAGACAGCTCACATTGGGCATCTTTGCACGTTAAACATACACATTAATCATGGCACAATGAGAATGCATGCATGCACACCACTGTGGTCCCTAGCACACACACCCCACATCCACATCAAATTGGATTGGCACCAGTCCACCATGCTGGACTTGTGAGCAGCAACGCCATGCCAAGGCTCCAATTATGTCACTGAACATTCATACACCAATCACACGGACCTGGGGATCACTTCTCCCTGGTCCTGGGGAACCCTTCTCCACCAAAATAGAGGGTGACACCCCTTTTCCGGCAGGAATGTCACCCCCACATTCACACAGCATTCACAACACAAAATAAAATAAAAATGACCAGCAAAAGCAAAAAATTTCCAGCAAAAAAAAATAAAAAATTACCAGCAAAAGCAAAAAATTTCCAGCAAAAAAAAATGACAAAAAAAATAAAATTTGAAAAAAAAAAATGGGGGAAAAACAAATTACTGCCCTCTGCGTGAGCCACGCCTGGGGCGCCCCCGGCCACGGCCCCGGCTTCTCAGGGGAGACTCATGGGGAAGGGGTAAAACCGGGGAAGGAGGATCAGCCCCTGATCTCTGCCCACCTGGTGGCCTGCCCTCCAAGGCCACGGCAATTCTGTCCAGGGCAGCACCAAGTGTTGCCGTGTTGGCCTGGATAGCCAGGGTAAGGGCCCTCACATCCTGCCCAATGCCTGCTGATGTCGTCTGCAGTTCGTTTAGGCAGGTTGTGAAAGCCCGGGAGTGGGAGTCCAGGTTCCCCAGCGTATCCTTGATGGAGGACAGGCTCTCCTCCATCAGCACCAATGTCTGGCTGACCTGTCCCAGTTGGCGGGTCTGGAGGAACTGGTCCCTTCTCAGGGTGGCGGGCAGGAGATCGGCCAACCCCCTGGTGGTCTGGGATGACATCCTGCCTCCAGCTGATGCTTGTGGCCGGGGAGAAGGGGAGGCCCTTGTGAGGGGAGCCATGTTGGGGGAGGAGGGGGGGGGATCCCCCTTAGGGAGGCCTGCCTGCTGCCAGCCAGAGGGGAGGAGTCCTCAAAACCCAAACGTCCAGTGCCTGACATGGACTCCTCCTCCTCATGATTCTCCTCCTCCTCATGATTCTCCTCCTCCTCATGATTGTCCTGCTCCTGTTGAACCTCCTCCGCGGACTCCGGCCTTGTTGGGGGGGCCTCATTAGGCTGCTGTCCTGGGGTTGGTGCGGTCAGGCCAGATGGCCCTGCACCCTCCTGCACATCTGTGGATGACACAAAACATTCACAGGTTGGAGGATCCACACACTTGCCACATATTCCCTTTCACCCCCTCCCCCACACATGCTACACACCTGATATTAAAAAAGAAAACAACTTACCTGGCACCACGGGCTCGGGACTTGAGTCAAAGCCGGGCAGGCCCTCAACTTCATGCCGATGAAAGGTCAGGGCCACCGCACGCTCCTCCGCTGTCAGGCTAATACGGCATGGTGGGCCCCCTCCTGTGCCCCTGGCATGGGCATGCATTCTGGCCAACTTCTTTTTGACCAGACGCCGGAGGTCATTGATTATTTTGTCAATCCCAGACCTGGTCCGTGTCTCCCCCTGCCCCGCAGAATTCACCTGGTCAGTGATCCTATCCAAAATCTCTCTCCTCCTGGCCGGGGTGGTGTTGGCACTGTCTGGGCCGTGGAGGAAACGCCCATACTCGCTAATGGCCCGGGCAAGAATCTGTTTTTCCACAACTGTAAAATTCAGCTTTCGTTTTCTCTCAGTCATCCTTCCAAAAAAAAACAGTCCCAGTCAACAAAATTCACGCACACAAACAAGCACAACCAATCACAAAAAAACACACACACAGAGAGAACACTACTCACCAAGAAACAGTCCCCAAAAAACAAAACAAAAATACAGCAGGAAAAGAAACAAAAAGAAATATATCAATCAAACAAACAGTCTCTCAAACACTTATCAAAAACCACTTTCAAAAATCTACTAACAAACACCTGATCACACAGAACACTAATCTGACAACTACAAAACACACCGCAACGAACAACAAGAACAAAAGCACTTGGTTAAATGGGAAGGGACAAAGGGATGTACTTTTGCAAAGGAAGTGCGTTTGTGTGTGTCTATTTATACTGTTTGCGTAGTTCACAACGTTGCCCTAGTCCATTTCCAATTTCACTGATTGCGCCGCTCCCGAGTTGTGAGCATGCGCACATCGGAGCTGACATGGTCTCGTTCAAGCGCGCATGCGCGAGCCGGCCGGCCTTTCATTTGCATGGGGTCACGGCTCATTTCAATGTAACACGCCCACGTCCTTCCCAATTTGTATTACTCCTCCTTACGCCTCTGAAAAAACGTTACGTATGCGCAATTTCCTGCGCAAAAGCTACGAGAATAGGGTGATTACGCGGCAAAATTGCGCAAGTCTAACGTAAAGGCGGTGCGCTACGCCGGTCTAATAATGCGCAGATGTACCTGAATCTGGGCCACTGTGTGCTGTGCGGTGTCAGTGTGCGCTGTGCTATGGTGTCAATGGCTGTGCAGTTGTGTGGATCTCAGCGCTGGATTGTACTCCCTCCCGCTGTGCTGCAGCTCCTCTCCTCACTGCCAGCCTGAATAAAAGGGGGAAATGGGGACATGCAAGCGTGGAGCCGCACACAGGGGCTCCTGATAATGAGATGAATAGGAGAGGGAGAGAGAGAGAGGATGGATTGGAGTTGCAGAGGAGACTGAATCTATGGGAGTTGCATAAGAATGGGGAAGAGTCCCGGTTCTAGTGCCCTGTGCCTCTGGTCTGCCCCCAGTGCCCTGTGCCTCTGGTCTGCCCCCAGTGCCCTGTCTCTCTGGTCTGCCCCCATGCCCTGTCCCATTTTGTTAAAGTTGTTGGTAATATTTAATTGTGTAACTTGATTTTGCATTAAACATTTAACAGTGTAATTCCATGAGATAATATACAAGGGCATGTTTAGGGGCGCAATTAGGCGCAGGGCAGTGTATGAATGGGCTGTTAGGTGGGGCAACTGGTGGCGAGTAACTCTTGAGGCCTGGCTAGTAGCTCAGGGCTTGAAATTTTGAGCCCTGTATTAGCATTTGAGGATGCTTCTAAATTCAATATGGTAGTTAAAATCTATAAAATGTATTATTCCATATACTTCTGCTATAAAAACAACTAAAATAGCTACAGCAACACATTGCACTTCTTGATTATTATTATTTTTTATTGAAAACATAGCATTTATCAGCAGCTTTGAAAGCCTTCGTCTAGAAAAGGATGAAATACCCCTCCCCACATACTTTATATAAAATAAATATGTCTCATTTTGACCCACCTATATTTTGAGTGGGTATATATTCCCAATTAAGGGATGGGGCGTGGGACTATACAAATGCACTTGGATATACTTAAATAATAATACTGGTATTAATAGCTCTGAGGTCACAAGGACCAACGAACAGACCAAAACAATTTATATATAAAATTATAAATTGTAATATTACATATTATTAAATACATACAAGAGGTTAAAAAGCATGGTCATATAATAGATTGAATGTCACCATTGGTAGATTCTTATAATATTATATACAGTAGGTCCAACATGTTTCGCCCTCGGGCTTCCTCAGGGACGTGTGTGTATATAAATCTCAATCTATGAGTAAATGAATAGAAATGTAATAAAATATTGCAATGTCTTATTACATTTCTATTCATTTACTCATAGATTGAGATTTATATACACACACGTCCCTGAGGAAGCCCGAGGGCGAAACATGTTGGACCTACTGTATATAATATTATAAGAATCTACCAATGGTGACATTCAATCTATTATATGACTATGCTTTTTAACCTCTTGTATGTATTTAATAATATGTAATATAAAAATGTATATTTTTATATATAAATTGTTTTGATCTGTTCGTTGGTCCTTGTGACCTCAGAGCTATTAATACCAGTATTATTATTTAAGTATATCCAAGTGCATTCGTATAGTCCCACGCCCCATCCCTTAATTGGGAATATATACCTATTTCTCTACCAGGGACGGTAATGCTACTTGGCTAATTTGATTGACTTACAAGTGCAGTCTCTATATTTACCTTTTTTCTATATTTTGAGTGATCAAACTCCCTGGACAAGTGTGTCCCTTAAAGTCTAAATAGTGTAAAATAAAATTCCAGGTGACAATAAAATTTCAGGTGACAGACCAATCTAATTTAATCATCAGGAAATTATCTGCATCTTCTTCATGTTCTTATTTCATCTTCTGGGCTGCCGCATTTCATCTAGCTTTGTCATCTGGTCTGCCTGCTCAAAGTCTCAATGTTTATTTCCTTAAAAGTGAAAAAGACCAGACAGATGTGTCTTTTCCAACTGTAGCAAAATACATTGCTCAGTGCTTACAGTTCTCGATCTACCCATTTCTGGCTGCTGTACACTCAATACTTTACATTGTAGCAAAGTGTAATTTCTTCAGTGTTGTCACATGAAAAGATATAATAAAATATTTAGTAAAATGTAAGGGTGTACTCACTTTTGTGAGATACTGAATAGACAGGTGCTGTTCCCCATATAAAAAAACTGTTTGGATATTCAACCTCTTTTTTATTCCTAAAAAAAATCAGATCCAGTGTGTTTTATACATTAACAGTTACATAATTTAGGATTTTAATTAGATAGACACCCTACAAATTGTTCAAAGTTTATTTTTTATTAAGCTCTGAAAAAAGATTAGCTTTCAGTTTGTAGATTAATTCAATTTACCTACAATGTAATTTTTTTTAATCCTCTCCCTTTAGATGTAGGTGGATTTTGTTAAGATCAATAGGTTTTAAATTATCTGTATTTCCATTTTGTTTAAAGGTAAAATTGCATTGCCATATTTTTTTTTACAATGAGGATTATTTATGTCCCGGATCTCACAAGATCAGGGGTACAAATTGTACGTACAGTTGTAAATATATACATTAGGGCAGTGATGGTGAAACTTGGCACCCTAGATGTGTTGGAACGAAATTTCTCATGATGTTCATGGATTCTGCAGTGTGGTTGAACATCATGGGAGATGTAGTTCCAAAACATCTGGGATGCCAAGGTTTGCCATCACTGCACTGGGGTCTCCCTTGAGAGTTTGAAGAGCCTTGCTGTGTAAAAGCAGGCCAGATTGCTTCTTAAAAAATAGACCTGCTGATGCAGGATTGGTAGATTAAACCCGGAAACTGTGTGAATTTAAAGAAGTTGGGGCTCTTGTTCCCATGGATCACCCCAGCTGCGGCGGGCGCCTCTCTCCTGCCCCCTTCACGTCAGCCGCCCCTCCTGCCCTTTGTGGGTCTGGAGGGTGCAGGCAGGCGCAGCGGGGGTGTCGGTAGATGGCGCCTCGCCTCGGCCGTGCCTAGCAGTTGACTTAGAACTGGTGCGGACCAGGGGAATCCAACTGTTTAATTAAAACGAAGCATCGCGAAGGCCCGAGGCGGATGTTGACGCAATGTGATTTCTGCCCAGTGCTCTGAATGTCAAAGTGAAGAAATTCAATGAAGCGCTGGTAAACGGCGGGAGTAATTATGACTCTCTTAAGGTAGCCAAATGCCTCGTCATCTAATTAGTGATGTGCATGAATGGATGAACGAGATTCCCACTGTCCCTACCTACTATCTAGCAAAACCACAGCCAAGGGAATGGGCTCGACAGAATCAGCGGGCAAAGAAGACCCTGTTGAGCTTGACTCTGGTCTGCAACTGTGAAAAGACATGAGAGGTGCAGGATAAGTGGGAGGCCCCAGCCCTCGCAGTGGGGCGCCGCCGGTGAAATACCACTACTTCTGGCTCCAAGCACCCGGTGCGTGTCGGGGCGCGACCCGCTCCGAGGACAGTGGCAGATGGGGAGTTTGACTGGGGTGGTACAGATGTAAAGTTTATAATTTTGAAGGATACATGTGGGGTAACAAACCATGTGGACTTACCTGCTGTTTGTCCTTACCACTTCATCATCTTATCTCTGACTCACATTATAGAGGCATTTGCTTGTTTAGCACCTGTCCCATATTTAAATCACCTTTCAAGTTGTGAGCACTTTCAGAAGGAAATCGATGAATATGTCCAATGTATATGAATCAAGTCAAAGCACAGCATACCTCTCTTCAATGCTTTGTAGGTAAGTATTTTTTTTACTCACCATGCTCAGTTGCAGGTGCAGGCCTCTTTAACTCTCATTTCCACAAGTCCTGCTCATGACCAGGGAAGTTAAGTTCCTCAGTTTAACTCCCTTAGCAGCTCAAAGAGGCCACACCTGATAAGACTGAGGTATCTGGGCAAGCGATCTGCAGCCAGGTAAGTAGCCTTTCACTGTAACAATGTATGTGCCAGTAGTGGGACAGAAGCCAAATAATGTGGCGCTTCTCTGTAAGATCCAGCTACAGTGGACTGCATTACCGTTCATATGTGATGCCATTCCTTACTGTGGCTAATACATTTACACTTTTTTAAAGAACAGACTAGGCAGTAGTAGTGCAATGTATTTTATTTTCTTATTTGAATGGACATTTGCAATGCACATTTAATCCAAAACATTTTTATTATAGCTCATGAGGCAACATGTCATTAGGTGGCCAAGTAGTAATTTTTATGATTTATTCCAAATACTAGCTAACAATTGTTAAAATTAAAATGACACATGCTAAATGTGTTCATGTAGTGTTAGTTTAAAGTCCCAAATATGTCAAATGGCACAACAAACAAGTTAACGAGCTTTACATTAAAAATAAATAAAATAAATAATCCACATGGAATGAATCTTTAGACGTTATAATAAACATGTTTCAAATAACACATGTAGAATTGGCAGATTCTTAAGACATCATGTTAATCCTTTGGAATGCAAACATTGTACCCTAAGGGATTACAGTAGATTATAAGGATATTAGAAGCTATAGAGTCCTGTAAAAAAGTGATGGGTTTAATATTAGAACAAGCCATATTACCCTGTATGTAATACACAAATCACATTAAAGCATATTTAAACCCAAGAACAGAAATCTAATATTTTGCAGCTTTCCAGATGTGGTGGCTACATTCTTTTACCTTTTCAGCCTCTTTTCCTTTATTTTCACCCAGTGATCCATCAAGTAATATATTTCCTGTCCCAGGGTGCCGATCCTCACCTGGCATACAGGATCTATTGAGGTGCAGCATTTTCACCCTGGGTTAGAGGTACAATACCCCATTTCTCTCCTCTTAACATAACATAAAAAGTAGGGTTATGTAGTCCCTGGAGACCAGTGGGAACAATCAAACTAATCACAGGCAGTGAGCACAGGACAAAAAGATTTCTGTCAGGATCAAGAGCTGTTTTATTTTACTTATCCAACATATATAAGAAACCAAATGTGTCCAAATAAGAATTCATTCTTAAGGTTTACATATCTTTAATTTCAACCTATGTATCCTATATACCAGGACCAGGGCTGTCTTTAATGTTGACTGGGCCATGGGCAAACATTTTTTGGGCCCGCTGAAAGCCCCCACTCTGAGACATACAATAAATGGTAGCTAGACTCAAAATCAGTTCACTGCAGCAGATCAGGCAGCGATTGGTTGTCAGAGGCTACAGCACAAATGAGCTTGTAATGGGCTGAGGAACTTGTAATGGGCTAAGGGGCGTACTGTGTGCGTGGAGTGCAGGGCCTAGGGATGCACTGTGTGTGCGGAGTGCAGGGCTGAGTGGTGCATGGAGTGCAGGGCTGAGGGGTGCACTGTGTGTGCGCCCGGAGTGCAGTGCTGAGGGGTGCGCTGTGTGTACAGAGTGCAGGGCTGAAGGGTGTGCGGAGTGCAGGGCTGAGGGGTGCACTGTGTGTGTGTGGAGTGCGGGGCTGAGGGGTGTGCTGTGTGTGCGCGGAGTGCAGGGCTGAGGGGTACGCGGAGTGCAGGGCTGAGGGGTGCACTGTTTGTGTGCGGAGTTCAGGGCTGAGTGGTGGGCTGTGTGTGTGCGGAGTGTAGGGCTGAGGGGTGCGCTGTGTATGCAGAGTGCAAGGCTGAGGGGTGTTCTGTGTGTGCAGAGTGCAGGGCTGAGGGATGCGCAGAGTGCATGGCTGAGGGGTGCGCTGTGTATGTGGAGTGCAGGGCTGAGGGGTGCGCTGTGTGTGCATAGTGCAGGGGTGCGTGGAGTGCAGGGCTGAGGGGTGCGCTGTGTGTGCAGAGTGCAGGGCTGAAGGGTGACTGTGTATGGGGTGTGCTGTGTACACCTCCCCCACCACAGTACAAAGCTTGCTTCCCCAGTTCAAAACTCCCCCCAGTTCCTCTCCCACCACCTAGAAAATTTCAGAGTGGAGCTGGTACTCTGGTACTTACAGTGTGTCCATGCAGGCTGCCAGTCAGGAGGAGCTTCTCTCTTTGTAGATACCCCGCCCCTCCCTCCTCTGCTTTCCTATAGCGTTTGGCTCTTGTAAGGATTCCCCGCCCCTCCCTCCTCTGCTCTCCTATAGCGTTCGTTGCTCATGTAACTTCCCCCGCCCCCCTCCTCTGCTCTCTCATAGAGATCGATGTACAGAGGAGGGAGGGGTTTGAGTGGCCGCGGGGAGCGAAACACTTTCACTTGTAAATACAGAAGCAGCGCTGAAGGTGGCTGAACTTCGCCTGAAACAAAACACTACCAGGCACCGCGGGATTGACAGGTCAGCTGTTTTGGGCCCCCAACAATGACTGGGCCCTGGGCAGCTTCCCCTTTTTGCCCTGCGGTAAAGACGGCCCTGACCACGACAAGTCTTTGTAAATGTATACAGTATTCAGTATTATTTGATCATGGATTAAATGATGAAAAAATGTATTTTTTAATGGATTAAATGATGAAAAACTCTGTATTATAAACTGTAAGCACATAAGATGGTACATAGATAAATAAGACTATAAACATATTCAACAATGTCTGTAACCTCATCATTTACATTTGTTGGTACATTTTAAGTCCTGTGTAATGATTTCCAATATACGTATGTTTTCAAAAATATAAAGAACATTTCCTTTTCTTCACTCAAAAAGAACTGTAGACAAACAGCTAAGCACACAGGTAAAATATTTAAACACAAAGGGCCAGATTCACGTACATCTGCGCATTATTGCACCGACGTAGCGCACCGCCTTTACGTTAGACTGGCGCAATGTAGCGGCACAATCACCCTATTCTCGTCGGTTTTACGCAGAAATTTGCGCCTGCGCACCGTTATTTCTGAGGCGCAAGGCAGAGTAATACAAATTGGGAAGAACGTGGACGTGTTACATTGAAATGAGCCGTGACCCCACGCAAATGAAGGGCCGGCCGGCTCGCGCATGCGCGCTTGAAGCAGACCATGGTCAGCACCTCTGTGCGCATGCTCACAACTCGGTAACGGCGCAATCAGTGAAATTGGAAGTGGACTAGGGCAAAATAGTGAACTACGCAAACAGCATAAATAGACAGACACAAACGCACTTCCTTTGCAAAAGTACATCCCTTTGTATCCCTTCCTATACAGCAAGGTGCTTTTGTTCTGTTGTTTATTAGCGTTTGTTTGTTTGTGACGTGTCTTTGAGATATTTGGGGACTGTTTTGCAGAGTGATTTTTGTCTTTTATGTGTTTTCTTTGTTGTTATTTTGTTTAAATTATATTTTTGCTGGTCAGTTTTTTTTTTGGTTCTGTTTGTGTATGATTTGGGAATGTGGGGGTGACATTCCTGCCGGAAAAGGGGTGTCACCCTCATTTGTGGTGGAGAAGTGATTCCCAGGTCCGTGTGAATGGCGTATGAATGTACAGTGACATAATTGGAGCCGTGGCGTGGCGTTGCTGCTCACAAGTCCTGCATGGTGGGCTTGTACCAATCCAATGTGATGAGGATGTGATGTGTCTGTGCTAGGGACCACAGTGGTGTGCATGCATGCATTCTCATTGTGCCATGATTAATGTGTGTGTTTAACGTGCAAAGATGTCTAATGTGAGCTGGCTCCTGGCTGCTCTTCCCTCAGAAGACAGGGTAGCCTTGGTTAGGGGGGTTCCGTATAGGAGTCATGAGATGGGGTCCCAGTGCATATGCAGAGTCACCCTGAAGGGATAAGACAGGAGGATGTTAGTAGTGCATGTGCCCCTTGTGATTTCAGCATCATGGGGGGGACAGTCATGCCTGCCACCCATGTCACTCACCAACCAGCCAGCTGTCCCCATACATGTTCTGTTCGAAATCTGTGGGGATGGGGCTAGGATTGTATATGTAGCTGTCATGGGTGTCATGGGTGGTGTCATGTGTTGGGCTGGTGTTGGGCTCCTGCAGGGTTGTGGTTAATTCCAGGATGGCATGAGGGGTGAATCTGAAGATGCAAGACACCTCAGAATCACTCATGCCAAAGATGTCTTTGCGTGTGTGATATATCAAGTGAAGAGTGAGGCCGTGTACACACGACCGAGGTTCTCGCTGGAAACCAGCGAGAACCTCACTGGAAGCTGCATTCCAGCGAGGACCTCGGCCGTGTGTACGCTCTCGGCGAGCTTCCCGTCGGGAAGCCCGTCGAGCAGAAATAGAGAGCACGCTCTCTATTTGCTCGACGGCCCGCCTGGAAGAATGGCTGGTTGCCATTCCCGACGGGCGGGTCGCCGATTTCGACGGCCGGCAGGGAACCTCGACGGGCGGAACGATGTGTTCTGCCCGTCGAGGTTCTCTGCCGTGTGTACACGGCCTGAGGGGCTTGTATCAGATTAGATTATTATATCCATCAAGGTTTTAAAGGGCTATTGAAAGATAGTGAGACCGTGTTTGTAATCTGTATGTATGTTATGTATTGATGTATATATGTATGTATATTTTTTGTAAAAATGTTTCTTAAAGCAAAGAATTTTTTTTTGTAAAAAAAAAAAAAAATCCTCACCCGTGCCCTCCTCCGTGCCCTCCTCCTTCTTTGCTCATCTAAAGTCAGTAGTATAGCTATGCGCCTGTCTAACGAAATTACGCTAGACAAAAAAAAGTAGATTTCTTGCGTATCTCGTTTTGGGGATGCGGTGCATCGAAACGCATGCGCAAATTTAGACTTATGCCGCGCATCTCCTGTTACGCCGGCGTAATCGCTCTGTGAATCTGGCCCAAACTGCTTTGCCCACCATTTGCACCCATGTGATATGTCCATCCCTGCCAATCTACATAGGGCCAGATTCAGCAAGACTTGCGCTGGAGTAATTCGATATGCGCCGCGTAACTGTGAAGATGCGCCGTCGTTTCTATGTGGCCGTACCCACCAAACTAGATGCGACAGAAAACGGGCCATTTCCGATCGGCTTAACTTTCCGACGCCAGAGTCTCGTCAGCGCATAATTTCGCTTGGCGCATCAGTCGCGCCTATTGATTTCCCCTGCAAATATGCAAATGAGGGAGATTTCCCGATTCGCGAACGGATTAGCACCATACGCTGGCTACATGCGCCGCGCGTATCTCGTCCGTCCGGCGCAAAGTTATTTCTACAAATAGCTGCTTTATCTTTACTCCAGACGGCCACAGGTCAGCAGGAGAGTAGCTACAGCAGCGTTACTGACGATAAGAGCTAGCTGAGCACCCCCACTTGCAGGACAACACCTCTGTCCATGCTTGTCTGTCAACTTTTACAGCCATGGAGGAAGACATCATAGGTCTCCATAGCCGAGATGACGGCTGACAGCTCCTGGCCTTTAGAGTTCAGCTTTCTCCTGTGTGTTTGCGGGGAACGGGAGCAGCCATCTCAGAACAAAAGTAACTTCACTGCGGGGAGGGGGAACAGGATATACTTTAGTGCCGGAATGGCGCATCTACGGGCGCATTTAAATGCCCAACGGAAGGCATTGCGCTGACGTTTCCCGTAAAGTGGTGCCGACGGAAGTTGTGAGCATGCGCACAAGGGGGCGAGTGAAGCCTCAATCACCGCGCATGCTCCGTGGATGATGCGCTGAACGTAAGCCTCTGCGCTGGGCTCCGCCCATCATTTACATATGATCACACCCACTTCCACTTGCGTCGGGTTAGGCCAGCGCATTATCGTTACTCTGGCGCAAGTTTACGCGCAACTGCTATGTGAATAACAGTACTTGCGCCAAAAGTGTCGGCGGAGTAACGTAAATGAGAAACGTTACTCCAAAGTAAAGAAGCGCCCATCTACCTGAATCTGGCCCATAGAATATATTTTTTGGCAAGACTCCTTTTGTTGCTCACTATTCAAGCTTGCCTAAATAACTTACCTCCCTCCCTGCTCTATTGTCTTTATTGCCTGAAATATTAAACCAACACTTCTGTATGATGCGAGAGAGACACATTTTTTTTGGCTCCTTCAACTACAATTTCTCTTTGACTGTAATAATCTACAGAGAGCAACATCTTAGGCCGCGTACACACGATCAAATCTATCTGCTGAAAATGGTATGACAGACCGTTTCAGCAGACATATTCGATCGTGTGTACGGGCGGACAGACAATATTTGGCCAGCCGACAGATTTTAAAGCATGCTTTAAAATCTGTCTGCTGGGAATCCGTCCGTCCGACATGTCTGCTGGTTAGTACACTAACCAGCAGACATATCTGCTTGCACATGCGTCAAATGGATTTGACGCATGCGCGGAAGTGTTTTACTTCCTGGTGTGGTGACGTGGCGGCGTCACCGCCACCGCCACGTCACCGCGCTGTCTGCCGGCGGGGATTTTGGTTTGATCGTGTGTACACGATCAAACCAATACATCCCAGCAGACAAATCTGTTCAAATCGGTCTGCCAGACCGATTTGAACAGATGTATTTGGTCGTGTGTATGCGGCCTTACAGTACCCTATGATATGACAACATCATGTTACCCCTCTATGTCAGTTGCTATAGCTCTAGTGGACTGATTCACAAGCACCCACTCTTATCCTAATTCCTGTTGTGTAGGGAATCACGTACAATAATGCCTATATGCTGTAGGTTTAAATCAACATTGTTTTCTCACACTTTTCAGGGTGCTTACATAAAAAAAAATGGAACAAGAAGAAAAAGCTTAATTAAACAAAGTTTAAAGCTTTGCCTCACACTATTGATAACCATGCTACATACAATTAGCCATAATTGTACAGCTCCGTCTGCAGTGTGTCATTGAGAGGCTTACTGCAGGTGATGGGAGGGAACTTTCTTCTGCCTCAACAAGAGATAGCACACCGGAAGTCAGAGGGTGACATCACGGGTCTGTAAATTCAACCCCATTGTCTAATCTCTCAATGACATACAGCAGACATAGCTGTGTGATCACTTGACTGCTCTTAAGAAGTGCCAAACAGTTTTTTTTAGCAGTGGGGGCAAAGCATTAAAAAAATGTTGATTTTAGCCTTTACTTCTACATTAAATGTACTTTGTTAGGCAATCCCTTGGCATTCTGGGGATAGTGGACCTAGAAGATGTAGATATTGTTTTTAAAAGCTAAGTATACACACAGTGGGCTTGATTCAGGTAGATGAGCGTAACTTTGTGCGGGCGTAGCGTATCGTATTTATGCTACGCCTCCACAACTTTTTCAGGCAAGTGCTGTATTCACAAAGCACTTGCTCCGTAAGTTGCGGCGACGTAGCGTAAGTGGGCCGGCGTATCCGCACGTAATTCAAATAGGGCAGGTAGGGGGCGTGTTGTATTTAAATTATCCCTGACCCCACGTAAATGAGGCGCCGAACGAACTGCACATGCGCCGGCCGTGAACATATCCCAGTGCGCATGCTCCAAATCACGTCGCAAATAGTCAATGAAAACGACGTGAACATAACTTACGCCCAGCCCCATTCTAAATCGGCTTACGCAAATGACGTAAACGACGTACAATACGACGCTGTCCCAATGTTCACACTTAACATTGGCTGCGCCTGCTATAGCGGGGGTAACTTTACGCCGGACTTACGCTTAGGCAAACGACGTAAAAAAATACGCTACGTTCGTGAATTGGCGTATCCAGCTCATTTGCATATTTCGATGTGTAAATCGACGAAAACGTCACCTAGCGGCCAGCGTAAATATAAATATGCAACTTAGATACGACGGCGTAAGAGACTTACGCCGGTCGGATCTAACACAAATCTATGCGTAACTGATTCTAAGAATCAGGAACATAGATACGACCCCACTCACTCAGAGTTACGACGACGTATCAGGATATACGCCGGCGTAACTCATTGCTGAATCTAGCCCATAGTTTTTTTTCATTCAATTGGTGGGCGATGTGGATGGAGGAATCCTCCCAGCTGTGCTATTGTATTCTGACAGTGGGACTTTTCCACTGTCAGAATACGTCAATTCTCAGATCAAAAATCCAATTTGACAGTTTTAGATGAGCTGACTCTTAAAACATTAATATATGTATCTAGAGATAGACTTGGGTGTGTTTGGGATCCCACCTGCCCGACCCCACCAGGAAGCCGACACTGCACACGGCTTATCACAGGCAGTGAGACATTTCCCGATCTGTGCAGCTACGGACCAGGAAATGTCTCACTGCCTGTGATTAGCAGTGTGCAGTGTCGGCTTCCTGGCAGGAATCGGGCAGGTAGGATCCCAAACATGAAAAAAAAGGGAAAAAACTGCGCTAAACCAAAAAAATATATAAAAAAGCAGCCAGCACACAAACACACAAAGTAAGGAAGAAATGTGGAATAATAGTGCAGAGCTAAATTATGTTGTGCACAATAGTTGCGGTGACACAAGATCAAAAATAATATAAAAATGCAGGCTTAATATATGTGAAAAAGTCCATATGAAGACCATGTATCACAATAAATATGATGCTGGATCAGTGAAATAATCACACAACCTAGTGAGTGAAATATTAGTCCATAAAAGAGGTGACTTTTCAATCATTGACGTATAATGTTGAATATATGGTTGCCTGAAGGGATCACAAAGGCATCACAATGCAGTTGTAGGTATAATAAGGTACTCTTACCAGAGGGTGTGGACTCGCTTTACAGCATCCTATACTGCTTTTATAATTGTTTATGTGATCACTTTTTTATCCATGCTTTTTTGTTATATGAATTAAAAAAAAAAAAAACTGTCACGTTTTATTTTTTGACCTGCACCATTTGGAGCACTTTCCTTTCATGTTTCCCATTGCTCTGTGTGTCCGTTGGAGTTCTCCATCCACATCCTGCATTAGAGGTCTCATCTGTCCAGTTCCTGTGGCTTGTGGCATCCATCCCATCCGATTGGAACAACCACCACCGTCTGGGGAGATCCTTTATGCAGTGATCCAAGTCTGCCGAGACCATTGAGCGTATGAGTCCACACCCTCTGGTAAGAGTACCTTATTATACCTACAACTACATTGTGATGCCTTGGTGATCCCTTCAGGCAACCATATATTCAACATTATAAGTCAATGATTGAAAAGTCACCTCTTTTATGGACTAATATTTCACACACTAGGTTGTGTGATTATTTCACTGATTATTTATTGTGATACATATGGACTTTTTCACATATATTCAGCCTACATTTTTATATTATTTTTGATCTTGTGTCACCACGACTATTGTGCACAACATAATTTAGCGCTGAACTATTGTTCCTTAGGATCCCAAACACACCCAAGCCCATTCCTATATGTATCCTACAATATAAAAAAAAACACAAATGTAATGTATAGATATGTACATGAACTTACAGAACTCTTTGAGACTGATATCATTATTTTTTATGCTACCTGCTCTAGAATAACCAACGTTCCATCCAGCACATACAGTAAGTTAATTTGCTAGGTAGTAGTTATCCACCTTCTGGGCTTGTTCTACAATGTTTAATTTCCAGTTGCACAAGCTAGACTATTACTAGCTATTCTTTGGCCTGGATAAATGAGAACCTTCAAATACTGTATAGCCAAAACACATTTCTTACTTAGTTTTGAATAGCACAAAGTAATATTATAAAAAAAAAAAAAAAATGTATGAATGTGTTCCTGCTTGGGAGATTCACCATATTTGCCTTGTGACGATGCTGCCCAGATAGGAGGTTATGAGAAATTAAAATTTTTAGAGTTGTCACCAAAACATGAGGTGAGGAAAATCGTCCAGTTGGGACACCTGTTCTGATGACAAATATTCAAGAGCTTAAAGGATCACTAAAGGAATTCCTTTACCCTACTGCAGTCATGGTTTCATGTCCTCATTGTTCGTTTTTTTGCTTTGAAGTTGCTGTAATTCTGCTCTGATCTCCACACTTCCTGCTTGTCTGGCTCCTTATGAAAAATCTCATGGCAGCTTTGACTGTGGTCCAAGCTGTGTGTCTAAAACTCCTCAGAACCAATCAGATTCATTTTAAAAACAAAACACTGCCCTGGATTTGTTTGTTTTTGTTCTATGTGTCTCTCTACTTCACAGAAACATGAAACCAGTTTAAAAACGAAAGTGAAACTAGAGACACATTATATGATTGATTTTTATCTATGTTTAATCATTTTTGATTAAAAAAAAAAAAAAAATTCCTTTTGTGACCCTTTAATTCCTGTTACCTGGCAGATATTTCCTCTCACTTCTTGTTGTATCTCTGGGATAGGATGTAAAGTGAAATCTCTTCATTAAGACACAGAGAGGAAAAAAAAAAAAAAAACCTTCCCCACTCTATCCAGACCAGGAAAAAAAATGGTTATACATACAATTTAGTTGCTGACTTACAGTTTTTCTAACATCATTAAACAAACAGAAAAGTTAAGGAAACAAATTGTGAATGTTGGTAGCATTAGAAAAATGTATGTACTTTTTAATGGTTCAATATTTGTATGTGCAGCAATTTTATTACGTTTTACATGTCATCCAATGACATATTAAGAGCAAACTTTTTTCATGCATGTTATTTTAAGCCATCACATTCTACCAGCCTTGAAACCAAAATAACAGTTGTTGCCTACTAAAATAATGGGAATTTACCTTGACATAAATAATTGGACTGAAGCACGGTACCGCAGGGAGGTGTTTAAAAAAATGTCCTCCGATAAGTAACAAATATTTACATAATTGTCTGACATGACTTACATTTTTTTTACACAAATATTTGAAACTGGCCTAAGTACTGAAAGTCCATTGGACCTTTTTGTTTTTTAAACACAGCTAACTCGTTCACTTACAACATTAGAACTGTTTAAAGATAATTCAGAAGTCCCAGGCTGCATTTCAATAGCCTCCTCTGTCATATCTAAGTCCATGCTAGTTAGTTCATGACCGTTTCTATAATGATTTAAATTAAGGTCCTTGCCATACATAACAGTTGATGCTGGATTATGATGACACTGGTTTTGTTGCAGTATTGTCTTTCTGCTATTGTGATACTGACAGCGGATGTAGTTGGAAAAAGCTCTTCGATATGTTCGGTTGAAAAGTGTGTAGACTAGCGGGTTGATTCCTGAGGACACATAACCAACCCAAACAAATATATTCAATAGTTCCACCATAAGGTCCTTATCACAGGTCTCTTTGCAAAGTACAGACATGATGTTTGTGATAAAGAACGGACACCACATGATGAGAAACAAGAAGAATACTATTCCAAGGACTTTGGAAGCTCTGCGCTCATTGTTAATTGACTGCATAGTCCCCTTTCGAAACAGAGCCCCTTCTTTGTTCACTGGAGAGTTCATGTGAGAAGTAGTCTCATGATTTTGAATCATTGAAATGTTTTCGGTGTTGTTGTCTTTCTTTAGCCCACTTAAACTGTTCTTTCTCTGCTTTGGCACTTCCTCATACATGAACACAGTAGCTTGTTTCTGAAGCACCTGAATGGTCAGGCAGTAAGTAAATACCATGATGATCAGCGGGATAAAAAATGCCACAAAAGATCCAAGCAGTACAAAATTTTCATCATTTAATACACAGCTCCCGTTTACAAACACTCTGGAGTCATCTTGAAGACCAATCACTGGAATAGGCATTGAAATACCTGCAAGAAAAGTACATTTTTTATATGCTTTTTTTTTTATATATTGAATATTACAATAGCATACTAAACTTACTGAAATACTATGAGCATTCCTGGGAATTATCATTATGTTTTTTTATTTTTTATTATTGAACTTTACAATATAAGAATAGAAGGAAAAAGAAGAATACAAAAAAAATGTAACCAGTTGACAGCAAACGCAGGACACAACTGTGTAAAATATAATGAGAAATGTAGCACAACACCAAAACATCACTCTCTTGTATCTAAGAAAATATGTTCCCCATCCACATAATAGCACTATGAAATTGTCAAAAGCCAGAGTTACAGCTTGTCCCTTGACACTGATCCCTGACAAATCACACAACACTGCTCAACCAAGCTCTACACTCAAATAAGGATTGTATGAAGGTGGGACTAACCATTTGTCTCAGATGTAGATATCCAGCTACCCCAGACTTCATCACATTTTTTTGGGCAGCCCCAATGTAGATCCAGTATGTGGTATTAGAAATTGGTAATGCAGCACCCACAGACAGACCGATATTGATCTCCATGCAGTTTGTTAACCAATTGCCATCATGCTTTATGGTCACATGCCTCATTAGGGAATACTTCATGGAGATATATATTGGTCTGTCTGTGGGTACTGTGAGTGATGATTGGTCAGGTATTGGTCTTTCTGAACTAGTGGTGTGGACATGTGACATTTTTATCTCCCTATCTCCCATTGGGTCTATTGCTGCATATGAATACTGCTGTTTCTGTCCCGGCTCTTGCAGATGAACATTCCAGTGGATGTGGGGTAGGATGCCATGGGCCAGGCAGTCTTTTGGTTTATTGGTCAGCCCGGTGCAGCACCTGCCCACTTGATTTGACTATTATGCTTGGTGGGATTGTTTTGTTTTTCTTGTTGGTAGAGTGACTGTCACAGTCAAATCTGCAGCTTTCTGCTTGTGAAATTCTTACCTCTTTGCTGTAGTTGTTCTGCTTGATCTGTAATTCCATTTATGTGCTGCTGCCATTTGTGTTCACCTACGGGCATTGCTTGCTCTACTGTGGATTTATATCTCTTTCCCTTTTATTACTTCCTTGCCAACATCCCAGCCTGCTTCCCTATATTGACATGTTTAGTATACCCCTGGTTGTCTGAGCAACTTCCTAGTTTCTTTGGGCCTGGTTTGCATTGTATTATTTGCATTCTGTGCCTGACTGCTCATGCACCAACCCTAGCTTCATCTACCATTTTTGCTTGCCTGCCACTTGCCCTGACTTTGGCTCATTTCCTGGAATCTCTTTGGTCTTCTGCCATCTGTAATCTACACTCTGCGTTCTATTGTAGAGCTTATTACTAATGTTCATATAAAGGAACATCTGGGTAGCAGTGACCATAACATGATGTCATTTGATGTTAGCTGTAAGCAAAAAACACATACGAGAAAGATAAAAACACTCATCTTTAAGGCCGCGTACACACGAGGAGACATGTCCGATGAAAACGGTCCACGGACTGTTTCATCGGACATGTCTCCGGGGATCGTTTGGTCTGATGGTGTGTACACACGATCAAACCAAAATCCCCGCCGACAGACAGCGCAGTGACGTGGCAGTAAAGTGGACGCCGCGACGTCCGCAAACCAGGAAGTAAAATGCTTCCACGCATGCGTCGAATCAATTAGACGCATGTGGGGGGTTTCGGTCCGCTGGTTAGGCGTACTAACCAGCGGACATGTCCGACGGACAGGTTTCCAGCGGACAAGTTTTAAAGCATGTTTTAAAACTTTTGTCCGCTGGAAACCTGTCCACTAGGCCGTACACACAATCGGATATGTCTGCTGAAACTGGTCTGCGGACCAGTTTCAGCGGACATGTTTGATCGTGTGTACGCGGCCTAAGAGAGAAAAATTTCAAGGATGAGTGCTGCTCTCCAAGACTTATGCTGCGTACACACATCTAATGGACCGTTTTCATCAGACAAACCAATCGTGTGTGGGCCCCATCAGTTCTTTTCCCATCGGTAAAAAAAACGTAGAACCTGTTTTAAAATGATCTGATGGTTAAAAAAAACGATAGAAAAAAACGATCGTCAGTGGGGAAATCCATCAGTTAAAAATCAACATATGCTTAGAATCAAGTCGACGCATGCTCGGAAGCATTGAACTTCATTTTTCTCAGCACGTCGTGTTTTACGTCACCGCATTCTGACACGATAATTTTTTTAACTGATGGTGTGTAGGAAAGACTGATGAAAGTCAGGTTCATCGGATATCTGATGAAAATATCCATCAGACTGTTTTCATCGGATGAACCGATCGTGTGTACAGGGTATAAGACTGGGAGGGAATATTGGCATCAATGGACACAGAACAGTCTGTTTGTGAACTCACTGCAAAGTATATTCTGATGGGCAATAATTTAAAAAAGGCAAAAATAGGATTTTCTTCTGTCTGCAAAATCGGATCTTTGCGGAGGCGGGGGATTACGGGTGTCAGCAGATGTTTATCCACTGACACCCGCAATCACATAGGGACCAATGTATGTCTCTTTTTCATCCGCAAACGGATGGATGAAAAAGCAGACATACGGTCCGCACATCTGAAAGGGGCCTAATAGTAAATAGGTCATGTCTGAGCATGTCGGCCCTTTACAAAATAATCTAGAGTGGGTGGCTGGGGGCAAAGAGAAGACAAATATATTAAATACATTCTTCAGCTCTGTGTATACAAAGGGGCATTGGGGAGCTCAAATCCATAATGGGGATGGTATTGACACAGCCCCACAATGGCTCAAATGTGATATGGTCCTGAAATATTTAGACAAAATAAAGGTGGATAAAGCACCTGGACCAGATTGGCATCCACGCATGGATCCTAAAAGAATTGAGCTCTGTCATCTCAAAGCCATAGTATCAAATTTGTAGGGACTTGTTAATGACAGGAATAGTACCACTGCATTGGCGTAGGGCCAATGTGGTGCCTATATTTAAAAAGGGAACAAAGTCTTTACCATGTAACTATAGACCTGTTAGTTTAACTTTTATAGTTGGAAAGATACTGGAGAGTTTATTAAAAAAACACATGGATGAGTTCTTGCTGGAAAAAAAAAATAAGCAACAGACAGCATGGATTCATGAAAGACAGAAGTTGTCAAACAAATCTGATTTCGTAGCTGTGGACGTGGTATACTTGGATTTTGCAAAAGCATTTGATACAGTTCCCCACACATGACTAATGTGTAAGCTAAAGTCTACAGGCTTAGAAATATCAGTTTGGATAGAAAACTGGCCAAAAGTGGTTAATGATTAGGTTGGTGTACCCCAAGGTTAGTGTTGGGACGCTTACTTTTTAATATCTTTATAAATGATAAAGTACCATTTCAGTCTTTGCAGATGACACCAAACTATGCATACTATCCTAAACTAGGCAGAATAGCAGGGCTGCGCAAAGCAATGTTCAGGTACGTTGATTTTAAATTGCCACTGTGCTAGTGCACGCGTGCCCCTGCCACTAGCTCAAACTTGATGTTTGCCGGTGTCCCGCGATCGTTTCACGGAGCTGCAGAACAGGGAAATGCCTGTGTAAATATGGCATTTCCCTGTTCTGCCTTGTGACAGGACACTGATCTAAAGGAAAAAAGGAACATCAATTTTGTTTGGGTACATCGGCGCATGACCATGCAATTGTCAGTTAGGCCCCTTTCACACGGGGTGGATCAGTAAACAATCGGGAGTGATTTCCTGCAATTGACTTTGGGAGAATGGAAGCTATTTTGATTGGTAGCTGCTTCCTGATGAATAAGTGCTGGCTCGCATGAAATACATTGACTTTCTTCTCTGCAGCTGTCCAGACCTTTGGATTATACATTGCATGCAGTCACATGTAGATATGTGCAGAACAAAAATATTAGTTTCATTTTGATACATTATTTACATAAATAAATTTTAGTTAACGTTGTTTAACCACTTAAGACCCGGACCAAAATGCAGGTAAAGGACCCGGCCAGGTTTTGCGATTCGGCACTGCGTCGCTTTAACAGACAATTGCTCGGTCGTGTGACGTGGCTCCCAAACAAAATTGGTGTCCTTTTTTTCCCACAAATAGAGCTTTCTTTTGTGCTATAAACAAAAATAAAGCAACAATTTTGAAAACAATTCAATACTTTTTACTTTTTGCTATAACAAATATCCCCTAAAAGAAAATCGCAAAAAGGGTTTATCGGTTGGTTTGCGCAAAATTTATAGGGGTAGATTCTCGTACAGAGGCGTATCTTTGTGCGGCATAGCATATCTTCTTTACGCTATGCTGCGGCAACTTAGAGACTTAGAGAGGCAAGTGCCATATTCACAAAGCACTTGCGTCCTAAGTTAGTAGTGTAAATGTGCCGGCGTAAGCGCCTAAGTCAAATGTGGAAGAGGTGGGCATGTTTCATGTAAATTAATCGTGACCCCACAGTAATTGACGCTTTTATCGAACGGCGCATGCGCCGTCCGTGGACGTATCCCAGTGCGCATGCTCCAAATTACTCCGCAACTACTCAATGCTTTCGACGTGAGCGTAATTTACGCACAGCCCCATTCACGGACGACTTACAAAAACAACGTAAAACGTGAAAGATTTGACACTGTTCCGACGTCCATACCTAACATTGGCTACGCCTCATAGAGTAGGGGTAACTTTACGCCGGACATACGCTTACGCAAACAACGTAAATATGCGACTAAGGTACTACTTACGCCGGTCGGATTTAAGCAAAATTCCGGCGTATCTTGCTTTCTGAATACAGAAAAAAGATACATCGGCGCATCCTAGAAGTTACGCCGCATATCTCGAGATACGCCAACGTAACTTATTTGAGAATCTGGCCCATAGTGTTTACAAAATAGGGGATAGTTTTATTGCATTTTTATTAATTATTTTTTTACTACTAATGGCACCGATCAGCGATTTTTTTCATGACTGCGACATTATGGCGGACACTTCGGACAATTTTGACACATTTTTGGGACCATTGTCATTTTCACAGCAAAAAATGCATTTAAATTGCATTGCTTATTGTGAAAATGACAGTGCAGTTTGGGAGTTAACCACAAGGGGGCGCTGAAGGGCTTATGTGTGACCTAATGTGTGTTTACAACTGTAGGGGTATGTGGCTGTAGGTGTGACGTCATCGATTGTGTATCCCTGCCAACGTAAATGTGCAGGAGGTGGTCCTTAAGTTGTTAATTCCTTTTTGAAATTTGTTTTGTTGATTGGAATTCAAATTCCATTTGAATTGCATTCAAATTCAAATCAAATTCAAAAATCAAATTTAATCTGTTTGAAATTTGAATTTTGGAAGATGGTTGTATTCTTTCTATTCCATTCTATTGTTTTTCTGTTTTTTTCTATTCTTTTATTTTCTATTCTATTCTTTTCTATTCAAATTCAAATGTATCTATTTGAAATTTCGAATTTCAGAAAACCATTATATTTTTATATTCTTTATATTATTTTCTATTGTTTATTCTATTTAATTATTTTATTTTATTTTCTATTGTTTGAATTTCTATTCTATTCTTTTCTATTCTCTTCTCTTCTATTATTTTATATTCTATTCAAATTACATCCAAATGATGAAAAATGAAAAATTTGGCAGAATTTAAATTCAAAATTAATTGTAGTCACATGAGCTGGGCTGACACCTGAATATACTGACAGGGTGTAAAAGATAGTGGCAGCTAGTCTACCTGGGGCATTGGTTTGTTTTGTAAAAGACATCATTAAAAATCTGACAGCGTTTATAATTTGTTCCTATTCTAATGAAAACTAAACTGGCTTAAGCTAAATGTTAAAGTCTAAGGTTTAAATGATTTATGATATGTTGTTGATGTTTGTTAGCAAAGTAATTAAATATTACTTTTTTAATCCAGATTAACATAATTCTATGGTGTACAATATGTAGTATAGGAGATATGATCTGTAAATAGGGGTTCTATAAAAACATAGCCATCAAGTTGCATGATATTTGTATGTGAAAAAGGTTGTCAACACATGGAGGAGCATTCATCCATACAAAGAACACATGTATAATTACTGTATATGAGATACATTTGCTGATAGCAAATGATTTTTTTCCCATTTAACACTAATTATTGTATGCATGGTTAATTTATAGTTCAATAAATAACCATTGTATTGTTTAGCATTGTATTCTGTCTACTTGGTTTAATTACTTCACAACATAATTGTGAAGTAATTAACCTCCCTGGCGGTATTCCCGAGCGTGACTCGGGGTTAACATTCAGTGCCAGAAGCGGTAACCCCGAGTCACGCTCGGGGTGCATTTTTTTTTCCCCCAAAAATTCCTGGCGATCCGGCGGGGGTTTCCCGCTGGATCGCCGGTCAGACTAGCCTCCCTGGCGGTCTTCACGTGTGTGGCACGGGGTGAGATTTTTAAGCTAATATCGGTAACCCCGTGCCACACACGCGCTTACCTCGCTGGATGCAGAAAAAGTTTACTTACCTTTTCTCTGCGATCCAGCGATGAATCCCCGCAGTACACGGCGGGCGGATGTCCGCCTGATGCTGTGTGTTCCGCCGATTCCCTTCCCTGCGAGCGTCGCGACGTAGGGGGGGGAACGGCGCCAAATTTAAAAAAGTAAACAAACACTATACATACAGTACACTGTAATCTTATAGATTACAGTACTGTATGTAAAAAATACACACCCCCCATGTCCCTAGTGGTCTGCCCTGTACACTACATGTCATTTTGTATAATAAAAACTTTTCTTTCTCCCTGCAAACTGTAGATTGCCCATAGCAACCAAAAGTGTCCCTTTATGGCAAAAATTGTTTTAGAGCAGCTAAAAAACAGCGATAATAAATCAGAATCACTTGCAGAATTTAGCGATAGCGATTTATGGGGAAATTCGTCATAAAAAAAAAAAAAAAATGACAGCAAAAATTCTGCAACTGAGCAAATTTCAGTGATTTTGATTTGATTACATTATTGAATAATTTTTACTATAATTATATTATCATTTGTGATCATTTTTTATAATTATTTATTATATTATAATTTTTAATTAAAAAAAAAAAAAAAAATCATACCCGGGATGCCTATTAGACTCTTGTTTGAATAGATTTAAGTGAGTTATTCCTAAGAATTACAAGCCTACAGTATAAAACGCCAAATTCCCTTGCAAATAATGGTACCGCTTTTAGCACCTAAAATCTTAAAGAATCATACCGCCAGGGAGGTTAAAATAACAAAACATTGAAAAGGCAGACAAATCCAGAGTATTTTATATTAGATAAATACTATTATGCAGGATGAAAAGAGAAAATTTAATAGGGCTAAAAAAAAAAAAAAAAACACAATGCGCATTTATTCCATCATGACATTTTCCCACAGGGCGAGGGACAGATCCAAGAGTTAAGCCCTGTACACACGGCCCAGATTCTCATCTGGAAAAAAACTTAGTTTTTCCTGACGAGATTCCTGGCAAAATTCTCTTGCCGGCCGAGTGTACACACGTACGATTCAAAAGAATGGCCAATCTTTTGAATGGCGTAAACACGGTGATGTCATCGACTATGACGAGCGCGCGCTCATCACATTCGATGCTGTCGCTGCCATCTTGCTTCACCCTACCTATGCCTTGGAAGCTACCGCGCATGCGTCAAAGTCATTTCGAGCATGCGCGGGTTTCCATGGAGACGGGTAAGTATACACGTTTTTACACTATGAGGAGGTCTTTCCCCCTTTTTTTCCTTTTTTTCCCGTGATTGGGAAATTTTCTGAAGGACTTGCCTCACCCCATTGGGAATCCGGTGACTTCCCCTACCAGCTTCTTCCTTGGACCTTCTATGGAGAGTCTGAAGTGAGAATCATATCTGCACCCCATTCCAAGGAGGGCGGTCGGCCCACACAAGCCTGCATGATCCATTCACCGTACGGTGTCAGTGGATCAACAACAGCTGGTAAGGGTATTTTATTCATCTATATATCACGGACTGTCAGTATGAAGATAGAGATAAAGGACAACTTAAAGTAAAAACTACGAAGTCTAAGGACACTATTGAAGATATCCATCTATTATTCACCTTTTTTTGGGACTTAATAACACATGGTGTTTGCTGGACGCGATATCCAGCTTGCTTTTCATGTTTTTCTATTTGTGTTTGATTATCTAGGTGTATAGTCGCAAGTCTATCCCCTGACAGATTACCACACTTTTTGATTTACCTGCTTCAGTAGAAGCTCCTTCTGTACAATTTTACACAGTGCTCTCCGGATTTATATATCTCACCTGATTTCACAGTATTTATCTACTAGGAGGATAACCGCAAGTTTATCCCCCATTAAAATCACTTGCAGATTCACCTGCTTCAGGTGAAGCTCCTACTGTAATATTTTTGGCGCTGCACTTTTTATCTTTTTTTGCCTTACTTGTTATCCACTGGTGTGTTGGCTGCCTCCAATCAATTATTGAATTGATTTTCATTATATATATTGATTTGTATTCACTTTGTGTACATCACCGTCAGTTTTTAGCGCAATATTTTTTGTTTATAACTTGTTTTGCATCTGGATTTGGGTATATTGCTGCTTTACATGATGGATGTTTTTGATTATCGCAGTAATCGCACATTTAATACTGAAGGTGTATTTACCATTCTAAAAACCGATTCAGAAATGGGCGGTTTGTTTATTAGACTCAAGAATGTGATGACCTCAGAGCTCCATCTTCAATGGGACGTTGCATTTCTTGAACAATATGTGAAAGAACATATGGTTCCTAGAGGATTAAGATGGGATGTACATCCCCAACAGGGAGACCCAGACGTAGAATCTTGGTATCAATTTTTTAACCTTCAGGGCATTTCCCTTTTAAATTTTCTAATAGAAAGAAAGAAGTCTCGGATGCTAATTTTGGATAGAGAGATTAAAGAAATTAAGGACAAACTCCTCCCATCCAAAACCACAGCTGAGTACACTACACTGTCCACTAATTTAAGGAACCACTTAGAAAAAGAGGAACGAGAACAAAAGACTAAAAAACAGAAAAAATATACAAGAGATTCTGCTGACTATAAGACTTGTTGCGTCTTTAGTTGGCAGAATAAAGACAACGCAGGAAATAATTCCAATTCTTCCAATACTGAAATGGAAGTATCCCAACCCTCAACGAGTGAGGCTAAAGTATTGTCTTTTTCCCAACCTGCACCAGTCTCAGTACCTACTAGCAAGGATATGGGATATAACCAAAGATCCGGCCCTAGAACCCCTATTCAACATTTGGGGGGCCCCCCGCCTCGTAACAGAGGGAGAGGTAGAAGATCTAGAGGTGGTCCACACCCTAGGGATTCCTCTAGGGATAGACATCATTATGACCAGTCCCCGTTTAGAAGGGATGACCATTATGATTACTCACCCAGGACTTATGAGACACCTGGGAGAAACCGAGTAGAACCTCATACCTCCAGAAATAACTACCCCCCAGAGTCCCATAATTCTTACTATGGCTATATGGGCAATGATGAGGATTACTATGACAGACCACCCTATAATTATAACCACAATCAACCAAAATCCACTCATCCGGGGGATTTTCACAAGGGACAGAGAAACCACCCCAAAGGGGGAGAACAAAGCGGGGGTCGAGAGGAGGGCGGCGCGCCCGGAAGAAAAAGACCAAGGGTCTAGCAGGCACCGGGGTTTTCAACTTAAGCAAGGTTGAATTCACTGATGCCGAAAAAACGGTCTTAGATAAAGGTTTGAAATTTGTCCCCCCTAAGAGCCTCAATAAATTTAATACATTTATTGACGTCCAAAAATTTATACGGAAACTAAATATCAAAAGATATTTCATCTCGAATCCGTGTAGACCCAATCTTCCGGAAGTTTCCAGCCAGATTGTACACACTGGACTTTCCAATCCTTCGCTCTTTAATCCCCCCTGCCCGATGGCTCCTAGCATTAGAGTGTTTAGAGACCTAGTTTTAAAAGATCTGGAGGAACTCCCGGAAAAAAGGTTTTTCCCTGACCCCAATATAAAAATCGGTCTAAAAACCCTATCCGAAAGAAAGGACCTAGTGGTCCACCCGGCCGATAAAGGTGGGGGGATCGTTGTTCTAGACAAAACGGCCTACAATGAGGAAATGTCTAACATATTGGGGGACCATCATACCTACGTTAAACTACCTTCAAACCCCACTGTAAGCTTTACTTCTTCCTTGAAGAAACTTATTGAAAAAGGAGGAAAGAAGGGTATTCTTGACAATAAAGAACGGTGCTATCTGGTCCCCAGGGTCCCACGCATCCCAGTGATGTATTACTTGCCCAAGATTCACAAAAGCATCACTTGTCCACCGGGGCGCCCTATTATCAGCGGAATCAATTCCGTCACCGCAAGGGTAGGGAAATATATAGATTTTCACCTCCAACCCATTGTCAAAAATATCCCTTCATATCTGAAGGACACACGGCACACCATCGCCAAGTTGGAGGAAGTGATATACACAGACGACATCCTGCTGGTCACAGCGGATGTAGAGTCTCTGTATACCAGCATAGCCCACCATCTGGGCTTCCAAGCGGTGGAATGCTTTCTTGAAAAAAACCCTGACCTTCACATTTCTCAGAGATTGTTCATCATGGACCTCCTCCGGTTTGCCACCACGCACAATTATTTTTGGCATGGTGGTGAATTCTATTTACAACTAAAAGGAGTGGCAATGGGGGCTAAATTTGCCCCCAGCCTGGCCAATATTTTTATGGCCAAATGGGAGGAGGATGTCGTCTATGCTTCAGAACGACCAGAGATACTTCTCTGGGCTCGTTACATAGACGACATCCTCCTCCTATGGAGGGGTGATCGATCTTCCCTGGATCTATTTATGGCAGATCTCAACCTTAACAACGTGGGGATTAACCTTTCCTACGAGGCCAGTTTCTCCAGTATCCACTTTTTGGATCTGGAGATTTTCGTGGAAAATCACCAATTAAAGACAAAAACATTCTTCAAAAAAACGGACAGGAATGGCTACATCCCTGTCGATAGCTGCCATCACCCATCTTGGCTTAACTCCGTACCACGGAGCCAAATGCTACGTATTAGGAGGAATTGCTCCGACCTGGAAGACTTTAAAGTTCAGGCAGAAATCCTTAAAATAAGGTTCCTTGATAAAGGCTATTCAGAGAGAGCCATAGATGATGAAATTGCCAAAATCTCGACCATAGACCGATCGACCCTAACCAGGGAAAAAGTCGGGGCTGCACAAGAGAAACAATTCACACACTCCTTTTTTACCACCTTCTCTACCCAACATAAGCAAATAAAATCTATTATTTGCAAACATTGGAACATTCTAAAAAGTGATTCCCTTCTGGGGCCATCCCTTCCTGAACATGCAGGTGTCATCTACAGGGGAGCTACGTCCCTAAAAAGCCAGATTGCCCCCAATGTACCCGACCCTCCGGTTAGACCAACTTTTTTTCCCCTATCAAAAGGCTATCACCCTTGTAGACGGTGTAGGGTCTGTTCACACAATTGTGTTCGGAGGAAATCGACTAGCTTCAGATCCACAACCACTGGAACAGTCTTTCCAATGAAACAATTTTCCACGTGTGCGACGAAATACGTCGTTTACCTCATTACCTGCCCTTGTGGAAAGCAATACGTTGGGCGGACCATACGTGAGTTTTCCACAAGGGTAGGGGAACACATTACCAAGATTGTTCAAGGTTATACCAAGCATTCACTGCCACGACATTATTTGGAGAAACATAATAGGAAGCTAGAATGAACCACCTTTCAGATTATTGACCACTTCATACCCCACTGGCGAGGCGAACCCAGCATCCAAATTGGAGGTTTTCTGGATCTACCAATTGAAATGTTATACGCCCCATGGGTTAAATGTAGAGTGGGATGTCAACTCCTTCATTAACCAGTCATAGGTCCATTTCTCATTTTTAAATCTCGTTTCTCCTTTTTTTCTCCTTTTTGTATTTCTAGGAATAAGGGTTACTATTTATTGTATTTACTCCCGGACACTCACATGAGTCTCTCTGGACCCAGGTGTGATTCACATATTTCCCTCTAGACACATTTTTGTGACATGTTCAGATATGGGTGGTCTGGTACTTACAACATAGGCTGGGGCATTAATTAGAGGGAATGAAATGATACACACAGAGTGTATCTATTTTAACATATCCCCTTCCCAGTACAGTCAATCCCCCCTTTTTTCCTATAATTTTTCTCTTCCACACATTTATGTCAGGGGATTTGTTCTCCTGGCCGGCATGTGTTTAATTACCCATGTCACCTTGCTAATATTATGCTTCTGTTTGTGGATTGTTATATTGGCAGGGATCTACAGTGATTTTTTGCTGCTTCTTTGGTTCCACAATGATTGTGGATGGTGCTGTCATTTGTATTGACACTGTGTGAGCAGCGCGATTCGTCCCGCCCCATCCCCTGTGCGGAATTGAGTGATTGGGCTTTCCTGCTGTCACTCACATTGTTACAGTTCGTCCCGCCCCATCCCTTATGGAAGAGTGAGTGATGGAGCTTTTCTCCTATCCACTCACATACTGTGTGCTGACGTCATTTCCGTTGCCAACCATTAGGGACTTCCGGTATTGCGTCATGACGCCATTTCCGGTGTGTGAAGCGCAAACAGAGGAAGTAAGTGAGGGCATGGAACACACGCCACTTTACAGCATAACGCACGGGTGCAGAGGCTCATGTAAGTGATTAGGGTACTATATTAACGCGCAGGAGGTGCATTGGTTCAGTTCCCATCCCCAGTTGAAGTCTTTGCAGACGAAACCGGTCGGGTTTAACCTTTCCATACACCTCCACTGCGCATATGAATTTTTTCCTATAGTGGTTGTGTATTTTGGCTGTGGGACATTTTTTTACTGATCGAGACATTTTTAATTTGTGGTTTTACTATTTTATTTGATTATTGCACGTTTTTGCTGTGATCTGCGTGCTTAATAAAACGTTTTTACACTATGAGGAGGTCTTCCCCCCTTTTTTTCCTTTTTTTCCCGTGATTGGGAAATTTTCTGAAGGACTTGCCTCACCCCATTGGGAATCCGGTGACTTCCCCTACCAGCTTCTTCCTTGGACCTTCTATGGAGTGTCTGAAGTGAGAATCATATCTGCACCCCATTCCAAGGAGGGCGGTCGGCCCACACAAGCCTGCATGATCCATTCACCGTACGGTGTCAGTGGATCAACAACAGCTGGTAAGGGTATTTTATTCATCTATATATCACGGACTGTCAGTATGAAGATAGAGATAAAGGACAACTTAAAGTAAAAACTACGAAGTCTAAGGACACTATTGAAGATATCCATCTATTATTCACCTTTTTTTGGGACTTAATAACACATGGTGTTTGCTGGACGCGATATCCAGCTTGCTTTTCATGTTTTTCTATTTGTGTTTGATTATCTAGGTGTATAGTCGCAAGTCTATCCCCTAACAGATTACCACACTTTTTGATTTACCTGCTTCAGTAGAAGCTCCTTCTGTACAATTTTACACAGTGCTCTCCGGATTTATATATCTCACCTGATTTCACAGTATTTATCTACTAGGAGGATAACCGCAAGTTTATCCCCCATTAAAATCACTTGCAGATTCACCTGCTTCAGGTGAAGCTCCTACTGTAATATTTTTGGCGCTGCACTTTTTATCTTTTTTTGCCTTACAAGTATACACATGCTCGGGTTTCTCGGCAGAAAAACGACGAGAAAATACTAAGCAGGTTCTGTATTTTTCTCGTCTAGATTCTGGGCCGTTTTTTTGACGAGAAACCTCAAAGCCTTGTATACACACACGGTTTGCTCGGCAAGAAAGCTCTGCCAGCAGTTTTCTTGCTGTTTCTTGCCGAGAAAACCAAGCGTGTGTACGAGGCATGTGTATTTTTGGGAAGTTGAAAAACACTCTAACTTTCTACGCATTGATTTTCCATATTGAAAGTTAAACTTAAAGCTGGGGTTCACCCTAAAACATTTTTCTACCCTTACATTGTGCTCGCTTGCAACAATGACAGTATGCGTTTTTTGTTTTTTTTCCGCTGTACCTACCTTCGTACAGCTATTTTCACCACGGCTTCCGAGTAGTGAATCCCGCGGGACTGGGCATTCCTATCCAACAGGTAATTGACGTGATGACAAAAACTACCTCCCCCCGTCGCATAAGGAGCGCCACGAGTTGCCGGAAGAAGCCGAACATCGATGTGCAGGCACCGTATAGCGCCGACTCGCCGTCAATGTCGAGAATCGACAATCAGATCAGCTCAATGTAATGTTAGAAAATAGTTTTTAGGGTGAACCTCCGCTTTAATGTGTATAACTTGACAAATATTCAGCCAAAAAACTGTATTTCAGACAAATGATTTTAGCACCACTCCTAGCAAATGACTTAAATGATATTGAATGCTTTTTAGAGAATTTAACTAGACGGTTTCATCATTCTGTCACAATGTAATTTTGATTTAAATACATTTTCTTACTCAAATAGGACTTTGGCCAACTCCCATGTCTTATACTCCTCTGTTCACTGTTCATCTTTTACATCATTGGGTCATATGAGAAATGGGATCTCTTTAGGGAATGAATGGGATGCATGCTCAAAAGACTTTGGGACCAAATAGGATAGTTTCCAGCTGTAGTTTTATGGTTTCCTCTAGTACACACAGTATGGCTCTTCCAGGATTGTGGACCCAGGACTGTGAGATCTTGGGAGATGGTGGGAGACTCATTTAACCGCTTGCCGACTGCCTCCTGTAGATATACGTTGGCAGAATGGCATGGCTGTGCAAAGCAATGTACCTGTACGTCGCTTTGAATTTGCCGCTGTGCGAGTGTGCCCCTGCCATAAATCCGCCATAAATCTATCCCCTATTTTGTAGACGCTATGGCCCAGATTCACATACAATTAGATTCGCGTAGAGTATCAGAAATACTCTACGCCGCCGTATTTTACCTGGCTCTACGTGGAATCCTGGTAGATTTTGTCCAGTAAACTACGGCGGCGTAGTGTATTTCTCCCGGCGCAAGCCATCTACGCGAGTAGGGGGCGTGAAGCATTTAAAATAGGCGCGTTCCCGCGGCAATCGAACTGCGCATGCTCCGTTCAGAAATTTCCCGCCGTGCATTGCGCGAAATCACGTCGTTACGTCATTTTTTTTGAGTAGCGTCGTTTACGGACATTCCTATTCCCGAACGAGTTACGTAAAAAAAAATAATAATAATTAAATTCGACGCGGGAACGACGGCCATACTTAACATGGGCTACGCACCGTTAGACCAGCAAATAGCTGGTCTAACAGTACGTAGCAAAAAAATGACGTAAGCGATTGCGAAGGCCGCTCGTATCTTTGTGGATCGCCGTAAAAAGTCATTTGCATATCCCGACGCTGAAAACAACGCGGACTCCTCCCAGCGGCCGCAAAAAGTTTGCAGCGTAGATCCGAAGGCTTACGAAGACGTAAGCCTCTCGAATCGAAGCCCGAAGCCGCCGTATCATGGTTTGAGGATTCAAACTAGTGATACGGCGCGCAAAATTTGAAATTACTCCTGTCTAACACCAGTTAGACAGGCCTAATCGCTCTCTGAATCTGGGCCTATAACTTTTGCACAAACCAAGCAATATACGCTTATTGTGATTTTGTTTACCAAAAATATGTAGAAGAATACATATCGGCCTAAACCGAGAATGATTTTTTTTTATATATATACATATTTGGGGCATATTTATTATACAAAAAAGTAAAAAAAATAGCTTTTTTTCAAAATTGTCGCTCTTTTTTTTTATAGTGCAAAAAATAAAAACCTCAAATACCACCAAAAGAAAGTTCTTTTTGTATATTTCTCTATCTATTTAATTCTCAATTAATGCAAAATGGCCCGGTCATTGGGCAGCCAAATCCTCCTGGGCTATAGTAGCTAAAGGAAATTACATAATTAGTCTGGTTGAAAAAAGACACAAGTCCATCTAGACCAATAAAGAAAGAAAAAAAAAACATTTTACAATCCTATGCCCACAGTTGACCCAGAGGAAGGCAAAACAAGAAAAAAAAACAGTAAAGCATGATCCAAATTTTTCTGTGGTTGTGAACATTTCCGGGTACTGCCTATGGTCTCCTGGCTGCCTCATATGATGTGTCATGGGGCCAGAAAATGTTCTTAAGCTAGAGCAGGACACTCTATCACCAATCAAGCATTTTATTAGTGTTCCCCTAGTCTGTGTACCAAAGGACTTGCTACCAGTCAGTAAACCCTGCCACTGTACACTAAAGTCTTGCTCCAGGCTTTCCTGCCTGTCTGTTAAAGTGAAATACTGCTACAGTCTACTACAGTTAGCTATATGACAGTCCTTCTACCGTTTGCTACCGCCCCACTACAGTCTGATACAACCCTGCCACAATCTGCTGAAGCTAGTCCAGCCACAGTATGCTACAGCTTTTTTATAGTTTGCTACACTCAGTTGTGCTACAATCTGCTATAATCAAGCAACTATGGTTCTGCTGCCAATCCTACTACCAGTATGGATAGCTTCCAGGCTGTCCACTATTAGTAAAATCATGCATTCAACATACCTTGTTACCTGTCTTATGCATTCACCTCTTCAGTTCTCTAGACACCTACCTGGCTCTAAGGGATGGGAAAAATGCACCTACTTCCTGTCACCGATAGCCGCTTGCGCTCCAGGCTGCAACGCATGCTGCTGCGGGGGTTAGTTCTGGCTCTGCCGACATCCATCAAGCTTTGCTACGCTCCCCCCATCACGGCACGGATAGTTTTACACTGGAGGAGGTACATTACTGCACGGAGCATCAGCCGACAATGTGATTCCTACAGAGTGACCCCACTATTCTTTCTACATGCGCAGATTTACCACTGTATTGTAAGTAGCCACTTGGCTGATTTTTACTAATAAACATATCATTGTTTGACATACTGCACTTAGTAGGGGCATTTTTCCCATCCCTTCTTGCCATTTCATAGATCTGCTTCACTCTTAAAGTGCTGCCAACCGTGCCTATCTCATTTTGAACTTTACTACATATGCAGACTTTATTCCCTTTATTCCCTTAATGGGACATTTACCATCATTGTCAGTTGTATTATTATTTTATCACCATTACCATTTCCATTGTGTGTAAGTCACACATTTCAACCTTTTATTAATAATATTGTATTGTGCTTCTGGTTTTCCTCCTGCGCCGTCATTCTGTTTGTAATTTCACCTACCTGGCTCTGCATTCACAAATACCTGTTGGGTGATTATGGGGTAGTCTAAAGCTATTTCAAACTCCCATGAGGGGATTCCTGGCAGATCACCAGCTATCTCTTAGTCTCTGCCCCCAAGAAAAGTGGTCATACCAAGGCTACGGTCTACTTCTATGTCCTGTGACATTTCAAGATAGGGTATCACCTGCAGATCATGATAGACCTTCTGAAAATGGTAGCATATTGAGTTTCCTACTGACTCTGCAGCTTCAATGCTTTCAGTCACTGACCTGGATTAGGTATAACTGGCAGGCAGCTAGTTTTTTCAAAAGAAAATCAGCAATGGCAGCACTTGTATTTCTCTTATGATGGATTAACTAAATTCTAAGTATTTTTTTTACAAAATGCAATACTAAACACTAGGCCTAAAATAAAAAGCTTGAAGCCAGAACACAACAAATAAAACACTTTAGGCGAATCATTAGGTTGAAAAAATTGGACCCCCAGTGTTCTGATTCAATGTGAAATTGATCATCTATGGGAAATGCTGTTACAAGTAGCACTTACTCAGGAGATACGACTGTACTTGAAATTTTCTTTGTGTCTGCTTTAAAATTCTCAAAATAATTATTTTATTAAAACAGTTTACCAAATGGAATCCTTACTTCTTCTGCCATGTTACATGCTAAGTATAAAAGCTGCTAAACTGAATCTTGCCATTTAGACTTTGAATGCTTCACAAAAGATTTAAAAAGTTTTAAGAAAAGTTTTTAGCTTTGTGCATTCTAAGCCATTAGGAATAGGGTTTGGAATGGTGAGGAGGACTAAAAGGGTTGGATTCGCTAAAGGCAAATAGGCTTTTCATTTTGCAAGGGGATTTTTCACTTTGCAACAGAATTTCCTCTTAAAGTGATTGTAAAGTTTTTTTTTATATTAAAATAACAAACATGTTATACTTACCTTCTCTGTGCAATGTTTTTGCACAGAGAAGCCCTGAACCTTCTCTTCTCAGGACCCCCACCAGCGCTCCTGGCACCTTTTCTCCTCCAAGTGCCCCCATAGCAAACGCACAAATGCATGCTTGCTCCCAAGCTGTGTGTGTGTCTATGGAGTCATGCTTTATAGACACACACAGTGTGGCTCAGCCCTGCCCCTGTCCCTCCTTACAGCACTTAATTTACTGCAGCTGGGGCCCATGGCTCATGCTACTGCCAAAGTTCCTGCAAGGAGAGGAAGAGAGGAGAGAGAAGAATGCTGCCTGGCACAGCAGGTTCTCTGCTGGTACTCCTGGCTCCTCCCCCCTGCTGGGTGCCCCAACAGTAAGAAGATTGCTAGGGGGACACCCAAGCAGGTGCACTCCCGAGCTGTGACTATGTGTGTCCATTCACACACAGAGCTGCAACACGGCCCTGCCCCCTCCAGCTCCTGATTGGCTTACTGGCTGATTGACAGTAGCGTGAGCTAATGGCTCCTGGTGCTGCCACAGGACAATCAGGAGTGCGAGCCCCCGGAGAGGCAAGTCTCTTGTGGACATTGCTGGATCGAGAGGTGGCTCAGGCAAGTATTAGGGGGGCTGGGGGGTGCTGCACACAGAAGTTGTCTTACCTTCCTGCATAGAATGCAGGAAGCTAGAACACCTTGGCCCAGATTCAGAGAGAATTGGATTCTCGTAGTGTATCAGAAATACACTACGCCGCCGTTTTTTACCTGGCTCTACGTGGAATCCAGGTAGTTTTTGTCCAGTAAACGACGGCGGCGTAGTGTATTTCTCCCGTCGCAATCCATCTAGACGAGTAGGGGGCGTGAAGGATTTAAAATAGGCGCGTTCCCGCGGCGAGCGAACTGCGCATGCTCCGTTCGCAAATTTCCCGCCGTGCATTGCGCGAAATCACGTCGTTACGTCATTCGTTGTTTGAGTAGCGTCGTTTACGGACATTTCTATTCCCGAACGAGTTACGCAAAAAAAAATAAAAAATTTAATTTGACGCGGGAACGACGGCCATACTTAACATGGGCTACGCACCGTTAGACCAGCAAAAAGCTGGTCTAACAGTACGTAAAAAAAACAGACGTAAGCGATTGCGAAGACCGCTCGTATCTTCGTGGATCGCCGTAAAAACACATTTGCATATCCCGACGCATGAAAACGACGCAAACTCATCCCAGCGGCCGCAAAAATATCGCAGCGTAGATCCGAAGGCTTACGAAGACGTAAGCCTCTCGGATCGAAGCCCGAAGCCGCCGTATCATGGTTTGAGGATTCAAACTAGTGATACGGCGCGCGAAATTTGAAATTACTCCTGTCTAACACCAGTTAGACAGGCGTAATTGCTTTATGAATCTGGGCCCTTGTGCCTTTACAACCACTTTAAGGATCAAATCCAGTAAAAATAGATATTTTGGTTGGAGTTCCTGGCTCTGCTCCTGTAGCCATTCTGGAAAAAAGGAAAGTGAACATTCATCCGTTTCCTGATTTCTTTGTAATGTAAAAAAAAAAAAGCTTTTCAAAAAATCCACCAATGACAGAAATGTGTGTGATTTGAAATCCCAGTTGCTGCAGTCCTCAACAGATTGAAGCTGGACTACAGACAAACATCTGAATTACACAGATTAAATATGTATCTGAGAGCTAATTTACCTGTCAAATGAAATACTGAATATGTTAGATTTGAAATAATACTATCGCTTTAATATATAACTCACATGTTATTTATTTTACAAAAGAATATTATTCTAAGTGTAAAACCAATATAGATCAGTCATAGAAGATAAGCATACCATTTTGGACTGAATAGGACTGAATTGCCTAGATTTCAGTAAACACGTTTGAAGGTTTTATTTTTTTCTGCCCATACATAGTAATAAGAAAACATTATGAGCAAGCATGTAAAAATTAATATGAGCAGAGGAGATTAAGGCTTTTGATTTATCTGTGCCATTTAATTTACTGTAGCTGTTTAACTGTAACGCACTAATATAGTTCAACATCTTGGAACACAAGAAAAGAAAAGTAAGTCTGTGTATTTCTCTTCTTTGAATTTTATTTATTTTCTGGTATATTTAGGCTTTAGTTTTACAGTAAAATGGTACACTGACTTGATAATGCTGTCCAGTGTACATTTTGATTTCGGAGCAGGCTTTCAGGATTATTTCCCTGCATAATTTGATATCATCAGCAAACACTGAAATGGAGTTCTTCATTACAACCTCTATATAATTAATAAACACATTGAACAGAATTGGCTGTTCCCTGGGGCCCACCACTCACAACTTTAGATCATTCAGAGAAGTCATGTATCACTATTCTCTGGACCTGTTCATGTAACAAGTTTCCTAGCCATATACTGTATAAGCATACAATTTCATCAACTCCAACAGAGCTTGTTTTATAGATTAAAAATGCGTATGTAGGTACTGTACCAAATGCCTTTGAAAATCTACCACTGGACTTCCACCACTTTCTCACTGAAAATAGTAGTATTTTATAAGATCATGCTGGTTGTCACTTATACCATCTTTATCAAAGACACATTTCTGTACATACCTTACCTATTATTGATGTTAGGCTGACTGGTATGTGGTTTCCTGCTATACATTTCAATATTTTTTTCTGTAAATTAATATCTCATAATCTGTTGGCATCATTCCAGTCAGTAAGGTGTATTTAAAAACTAGTATTATATTCTATAATGTATTGTCATAATATAATAAAATCAGAATGAATTAAAAACTAGAAATGGCTTGGCTATAACTGAGCTATGTTCCCTAATAACTCATGGGTGTAAGTCATCTGGACCTGGTGATTTAGCTACATAACATTTCTTTAGTCTCATTTGTACATGGTTTTCAGTCAACAACTAAGGTACCATCGTTGAAACAAAAGTTATAGCATTTACAAAATAGGGGATAGTTTTATGGCATTTTTCTTATATTTAATATTTATTTTTTACTAGTAATGGCGGTTATCAGCGTTTTTTCAGTACTGCGACATTATGGCGGACACTTCGGACACTTTTGACACATTTTTGGTACCATTGGCATTTTTATAGCGATCAGTGCTATAAAAATGCATTGATTACTATAAAAATGCCACTGGCAGTGAAGGGGTTAACACTAGGGGGTGAGGAAGGGGTTCATCATGTTCCCTGGGTGTGTTCTAACTGAAGGGGGGGTGGACTGACATGGGGAAATGACAAATCGCTGTTAATACATTGTACAGGACCGGGAGCTATGTATTTACACACACAGCTCCTGGTTCTCGCTCTGTAAGGAGCGATCACGGCTGCCCGGCGGTGATCGCGACCACCGGGCACACGCGTCGGCGTCAGGGGCGAGGGGGGGTGCGCTTGTGCGTGCGTTTGCCCCTATTGGCTGCTGGGAGAGGTGACGTATAGCTACATGCTCTCGCCCAGCAGAGCCGACCTGCCACCGTATAACTGCGGCGGCTGGTCGGCAAGCAGTTAATATTGATACATTTTGAAAAAAATGGGTTTTGTTTTAATTGCTGTAGCAATGTCTTACTTATATTCTATTTTAGCTGCCCTAATTGCTTTCTTGAGTTTCTTTTGTTGCATTCCTTGTAAATTTGGAATGTTGAGGGTTATCTTTCTACTTTACACTTTTTAAAGGCCTTTTAATTTTTTTTTATATTAGAATTTAGCCACGTGGATTTTAATCACTTCCCGCCCGGCCAATAGCTGATTTACGGCCGGGAAGTGGTTATGAAATCGTGACTAGACGTTCTCAAACGTCTAGCACGATTTCAATGCCGCGAGCGCCCCTGGGGGCGCGCGGCGATCAGTGATGCGGGGTGTCAGTCTGACACCCTGCACCTCCGATCTCGGTAACGAGTCTCCGGCGGAGCCTCGTTACCACGTGATCAGCCGTGTCCAATCACGGCTGATCACGATGTAAACAGGAAGAGCCACCGACGGCTCTTCCTCACTCGCGTCTGACAGACGCGAGTAGAGGAGAGCCGATCAGCGGCTCTCCTGACAGGGGGGGTTCGCGCTGATTGTTTATCAGCGCAGCCCCCCCTCGGATCGCCACACGGACCACCAGGGAGTGCCCACACTAGACCACCAGGGTACTAAAAAAAAAAAAAAAGGGGCAGTAAAAAAAAAAAATGATGCCAATCAGTGCCCACACATGTGCCCACACATGTGCCACCTATGAGTGCCCACCTGTGTGACCTATGAGTGCCCACCTGTGCCGCCTATGAGTGCCCATCTGTGCCGCCTATGAGTGCCCATCTGTGCCGCCTATGAGTGCCCAGTGCTGCCTATGAGTGCCCATCAGTGCCGCCCATGAGTGCCCATCAGTGCTGCCCATGAGTGCCCATCAGTGCCCCATACCAGTGCCGCCTATCAGTGCCCATCAGTGCTACCTAATCGGTGCCCATCAGAACTACCTCATCGGTGCCCATAAGTGCCACCTCATCGGTGCGTATCAGTGCCACCATATCAGTGCCCGTAATTGAAAGAGAAAACATACTCATTTACAAAAAAATTAACAGAAAAAAATAAAAACTTTATTTTTTTTTCAAAATCTTCGCTCTATTTTTAGTTGTTGCGCAAAAAAAAAATCGCAGAGGTGATCAAATACCACCAAAAGAAAGCTCTATTTGTGGGGAAAAAAGGACGCCAATTTTGTTTGGGTGCAGTGTAGCATGACCGCGCAATTGTCATTCAAATTGCGACAGTGCTGAAAGCTGAAAATTGGCTTGGGCGGGAAGGTGCGTAAGTGCCAGGTATGGAAGTGGTTAATGAATGTTACCAAAAGTGGTTTAGGTTCACACTGGTCTTGCATTTTTTTTTTCCCTTCAACTGAATATTATTACCATTATTTTAAAGGATTCGTATAGTGCAACAGTTTGTGCAACACTTTACAGAATAGATGGAGACATAACGGCTACAATACAATTCTATACAACATGGATCAGAGAGCCCTGCTTGCTAGAGCTTGCAATTAACCACTTGCATACTGGGCACTTACACCCCCCTCCTGCCCAGGTAAAATTTCAGCTTCCGGCACTGCGTCGCTTTAACTCACAATTGCGCGGTCGTGCGACGTGGCTCCCAAACAAAATTTACGTCCTTTTTTCCCCACAAGTAGAGATTTCTTTTGGTGGTAATTGATCACCTGTGCGATTTTTATTTTTTGCGCTATAAACAAAAAAGAGCGACAATTTTGAAGAAAAATACAATATTTTTTACTTGTTGCTATAATAAATATCCCAATAAACAAAAAAAACACATTTTTTTTTCTCAGCTTAGGGCGATACGTATACTTCTACATATTTTTGGTAAAAAAAAAAAAAAAAAAATCGCAATAAGCGACTGGTTTGCGCACAAGTTATAGCGCTTACAAAATAGGGGAGAGAATTATTATTTTTTATTATTTTTTTTTTACTAGAAATGACGGCGATCTGCGATTTTTATTGGTACTGCGACGTTATGGCGGACACATCGGACACTTTTGACACATTTTTGGCGCCATTCACATTTATACTGCGATCAGTGCTATAAATATGCACTAATTACAGTATAAATGTGACTGGCATTGAAGGGGTTAACACTAGGGGGTGAGGAAGGGGTTAAATGTGTATGCTAGGTGTGTTCTAACTGTGGGGGGAGGGGGGGTGACTGGGGGGGTGACCGATCTGTGTCCCTATGTAGGAAGGAACACAGATCGGGCTCCTCCCCTCCAGAGACAGGACGCTGTCTCTGTGTAAAACGGCAATGAGAGATGATCTATGAGAGATCATCTCTCATTCGCCCACAGATCGCATCGCAAACGGCCACTCTGATTGGCCGTTTGCCGCGATCTGTGATTGGCCGTGTCCAAGGGACACGGACAACACAGGGCTTCCCCGCAGCGCGCACTACAGCGCGCGCTGGGAACGCCAGAATGACATGCCGTCAAATGACGGCATGTTGGATATTCAGGCCCGCGCTGTTGCCGTCATCCGACGGTAGCGCGGGCCTGAAGTGGTTAATAAGGGATGCTTTGCTATTCTGCAAACAAGACAAAACAGATGGTCAGTGACAATAAAATGCTGCACTTTGAGAACCCCACACCCCACAGAAGCCTTGCTGCAAAAAATAAAAAATAAAAACAAGGCCCTATAAACCTAAAATAATAAACAATATACCCAAAATAACCATAATAATAATAATTTTAACAGTAACTGTTAAAATCAACTAGAACATAGAATTGAAATAAAATAAATAAAATTCTCAAATAATAAGAACAAAAAACTAAAGCCCTGTACACACGATCGGTCAAACCGATGAGAACGGTCCGATGGATTTTTCCATCGGTTAACCGATAAAGCTGACTGAAGGTCAGTCGTGCCTACACACCATCAGTTAAAAAAACGATCGTGTCAGAACGCAGTGACGTAAAACACAACAACGTGCTAAAAAAAAATGAAGTTCAATGCTTCAAAGAATGCGTCGACTTGATTCTGAGCATGCGTGGATTTTTAACCGATGGTCGTGCCTACAAACGATCGTTTTTTTGCTATCGGTTAGGTATCCATCGGTTAAATTAAAAACAAATTTGCTTTTTTTTAACCGATGGATAAGTAACCGATGGCACCCACACAGATCAGTTTGATCTGATGAAAACGGTCCATCAGACCGTTCTCAATGGTTTGACTGATTGTGTGTACGCGGCATAAGAGATTGATTACCCAAAGAGCTAGCAATCAGAATTAAAGTACACACTCCTAACAGACTATAATCTTTCCCTATGTAGTTTCTTGGATTTCTCTATTCTTCTCCGACATCAGCTTTCAATGCATTAATGCCTTGTGTCCCCCCTTGGCTTGTCCACCCACTCATCCCCATTGGCCCTTCTATCAGTAAAAATGTATATCTTCCCTATTCAGTTCTAGGTAGGAAAAAATAAGAACAGTGTTAGGAAGGGCACTCCTGAAGAAGCTCACCCCCTAATATTCTGTTTAAACCGTTGGTTTTGTGCTCCACTCATCATATAAGATGACCCCCTTATGCGGTAATACCGTATGTTCAAAAATGAAGAGGCCACAACCTGCCGGATGCTCTGTAAAGCTGTATGTATTCAGTATATTTGCCGCTCAGCCAATCCCGGTGGGTGATGCACTCTGTTGATGACTACAGACCCTGCTGAGCCTGCTCGGATTGGAGTAACAAGCTCTACCAATTATAGTGTAGCTTGCTGAGATTGGCAGAGGTTGTTACTCCAATCCGAGCAGGCTTAGCAGGCTCTGTAGTCATCAACAGAGTGCATTGCCCACCGTGATTGGCTGAGCTACATACAGTTTTACGGAGCACCCGGTGGGTTGATATCCATCTGGTGGCCTCTACCTGCTTTTTGGCTTGGGGGTAAAAAGTCGTCTTATACGCAGGAAAATATGGTATGATTGCTTTTATAAGAACTCTTACAAAGATATTTAACAAGCATGAATTTCTGATAATTGCAATGATTATGAAATTGCGAGTATATTAAGCAAACCCGTTTGAAAAACATTTTATTATGAGTTTTAAGTTATGGTAGCTATTTAAAAAAAAGGTTGTATGAGTGTAATTTTACTTATCACAGAGGTACCAACACCTCTAATCATTATAACAGGCACATACAATATCACATAGCACAAGAGGACTTTTAGGTTACCAGTATGGGCCATAACCAAGTCCAACTAGTAATATCATATCAGAGTGTTTTATTTACATATTATTAAAATATTCTTACTACAGTATTCTTACAGGAAAATACAGGCGCATACTTCATCCATGTCTCATCAATCCTGGTATGAATCCCTTAATGCCAATGCTGTCCTATCATATGCATTAAGCACCACAGGAGAACTACCTGTAGTTGCTATCTTCAGTTTATCCCTTCCCATCATTTGTCCAGCATATATTACATCCACAGGACTGCCTAATGCATGACACATTGATAACAGAGTTGTTATCGTTAAAGGCCATACAATAACATTAATATCTATTATAGGCTAGATCTTCCTGTTTTGTTCTTTTGAAAAGGAGAACTAGAGGCCTGAAAAATGCATACAAATGTATTGTCTCTCCATTTCCACCTTCCAGAACCTGACCTAGATATTATTACTGTACAATATTTGTAATATTGGACATCAAAATATACATACCCGGGTAGAAAAGACATGGAAGAAGAAGTGTGTGCCTATATTTTCTTTACATAAGCACCCAAATGAAAAATATTTTAATAATTAGTTTGTATATGACTTTAACAGTTAGATTTGGTTATTACTCATTGGTATCCTAAACGTCCCATTGCATTTTGCGATGTGGTCTGGGGCTATTAGAGAACATTTTTATGACATAGAAAAGAAAAACCTCCACTATTGAGCCAAAGCAATTGGGTTGATTTAATAAAGGCTAATAGGCATTGCATGTGAATTTCTACTAAGCTTAGTGAATGTAGTGAAAGTCACTTTCCAAAGACTACCCAATCACTTGCAAGAGAAAAAAAAAACGTATTATTGCTGGCACATCATTGCGTGATAAATATCCACAGAGCTTCAACTTTTTCACTAAGCCAAGGGAAAATGTACTTGAAAAGCAAACAACCTATTTGTTTTTTTAACAAATCAACCCCAGTGAGTTGTCTTTCTTCTGTAAATTCTTAATCTTCACATCCCCAGTGTAATAAAAATGAAGAGACAAAGACATGTTTGGGGTCCATTCTGGGCAACAACCATGGCTTTTTCCCTAGATACACTGAAGTAGTGTGTGCAGACACCCAGGGAAAGAAATTGTTTTATTTGCAGGATTACCAGATAAAGAAATAAAAGAACACTTAAAAAAAAAAAAAAAAATCGGCCACATCTAAAGACTGATAAACAGAAATAAGAAAAAAAGGGGGGCACCACTTAGGTGCAGTATCAGTTGTAAGGCTATTTATTTGCAACAGATTAAAAAACTCACAAGATAAAAGTTTAGACTGTACATCATGAATAGGCAATGTCTGCCACTTGTCTCTTTCCTGCAGGTACTGCAAGGATTGACACTGCCTATTCATGATGAGCAATCTTACAACTTATACCTTGTGGATGTTTTGTATCTGTTGCAAATAAACTGCCTTATAACCAATACTGCACTTGGGTGGCACATCCCCCCCCCCTCCATTTTTGTTCTTTCTTTGTTTGACACAGAGCTGGCCATACACTGAGGATAGCGGGCACCAGTGCATTATAATAAATCTTTTTAGCACCATGGACTATGAATATTTATACATGATGGACCCTAAGAACTTTTCACTGTTAATACGTTGTAGAGTTGTTTCTGGAACACCTTGACCTTCTGGTAAATAGAAGTATATACATTTTTGATTTTGGGTTTAGATACACTTTAATTGTTTACAGAATATGCAATTGTAAATTAAAATTGCTTTTCTACATTTAACATTATGAAATATTCCTTAGATTGCAATAATGTAGTACTGAAGGTTGGATTGAAAGAATACAGAAAGCTTGTATTTCATTTCTAATATTGTGGGGAATCTGTTGTGACAGGTAAATAATGTACAAGCTACATACAACAAGGACATATATGCTACACTGTATTTTCAAATCTTTCCCAATGAAAAAATCATTCATATCCTTCAGTGTAGGACATAATAAATAGCTGTAGAAATCTGATTGTATTGTGACCTTGTGGTTTATATGGCAATATTACACTTTTACCGGCAGGAAATATTTGATCAAATTTAGATTGGCAGTTACAGAACATGCACATATTTTGACATCCTGGAAAAATGCTAAATACTTTACAACTGACTGCTAGTATTTTTTATACCTATGGTATTGCATTGCTTCTACTGAAACAAATAAGGAAAACTGTTGTTCAGATAAACATTATTACATACAAAAAAGAAAAATAATATTTTGCTGCTACTTTGTAAAAACAAATAAAGTGTATGTAACCTAAAACATTTTTTTATTCGTTTTGGACAGTGGGCAAGGATTAGAGCTCCAGTCATTTGTGTAGAGAACACCTCTTAGGGCCAGATTCTCGAAGCAATTCGCCGGCGTAGCGTAAGCCATTTACACTACGCCGCCGCATCGTACTAGAGCAAGTGCCGTATTCCCTAAGCATTTGCTCCGTAGTTTGCGTTGGAGTAGCGAAAATGGCCCAGCGTAAGCCCACGTAATTAAAATGGGGCGGCTTGTATTTAAATTAAGCGCGCCCCCGCGTCGAACAAACTGCGCATGCGCCGGCCGGGGAAAAAGCCCAGTGTGCATGCTCCAGCTCACGTCGGAAAGCGCCGTTGAAACCGATGTCAAAACGACGTGATCGTCACTACGCAATGCCCTATTCGCGAACGAGTTAGTAAAACGATGTAAGCGACGGAAAAAGACGACGCTGACCTGACGCCATACTTAACATGGCATCTGACGGCACCCGACGGCATCCGACGGTACTTCGTAAGGTTACTCCTCATAGAAGCAGGGGTAACCTTACGAGTTCGTAAACGACGTATGCGACGACGGGGCGGCGTAAAAGCGATCGGGAATTGGCGTAGTAGCCTCATTTGCATAGGCAAATGAGAAAACAACGTAAAGGCCACCTAGTGGCCGGAGTTGTCATTACAACTACGATCCGCAAGTGTAATGGTATTACACTTGTCGGATGTTCAAGCGTATCTATGCCAAAGTGATGCTAAGCATGCTAAGCATCAAGCAAAAAGGATTGAAACAGAACTCCTGTCATTTCTTTAGTGTTACCCATGGCTCTGATGACAATAGTTTTACCAGACAGGAAGTGAGGGGAAAATTGCACCAGAGACATAAATAGAAGTTAAAAACTGATAGGGGTTCTCTGCAAAAAAAAAAAAAAAAAGGATTTTTATTTCTATCTGTATTGATGTTGGAGATTTCCCCTTACTGCCTGCCTGTTAAAACATTGCTCTCCTTGAAGAGCCAGACAAAATGAATTATTTTACAGTATATAAAAAAATGTAGTAAGATGCATTGAATAATAAAAAAAATTGGATACTGGTAATTGTAAAAAAAAAAACAGAACTTTTTAAAAACTCTATTATCCACTTGCCGACCGCCTACAGTACATTTACATCATTACTTTGACTTAAAATAGTGTTATTATGGCAACATATTGTTGCCATAAACCCAGTATTATTTTGCACTGTGGGTGATTCTATGTCAGATAAAAGTGGTCCCAGCAACGGATTTGCCATGGAATTACTGTTCGCCGCTCGTATCTTAGCTCAAACCCAGCGTATCTTGTTTTCTGAATACAGAAAAAATCTCGACATACGCTGTCGTAACTATTGCTGAATCTGGCCCTTAGTTTGGATCAAGCAGGTCCAGATGAACTATTATCTTCATTAACACATGCAGGCACTTTAACTGCATATATTATACAGTGCTGGGTTCCTGCAGCAGGCCAGGAACTTCCTGTCCTCAGGAGTCAACCTAATCGCAGTGCCCCTGGCATGCTTACTCATCTCGCCCAGCTTTCCTCTGACCACACGACGCAGGTCGTTTATCTTTTTCAAAATGTCCTGGGGTGTCCTGACCTGATGAGCCAGGGCATTGACCTGTGTGGTGATCTTCATCAGGATCTCCTCCCTCTTGACCTTACTTGTGGTGCCACTCTCTGCCCCATGGAGGCGAGCATCGTACCTCTCCATGGCCGATATTATAATCACCCTCTCCTCTGGGGAGAAGTTCTTCTTCCTTTTATCCGTCCTAGGAGCAGGCATGGCACAAAGCAAGACACAGCGCAAAAGTACTTACACCACAAATTAAAAAACGGGTGTTCTTTTGCGCTCGAAGTGCGCATGTCTGGGCATATTTATGCACTAGGCGTAGGCAGTGGGCCGGCGTATCTTAGGGGTTACGCCGGGCGTAGTTGTGAGCATGCGCAGAGGGGTGTGGGACATACGTTCACATCACGGCGCATGCTCCGTTCGTTCGGCCCCTCATTTGCATGGGGTCACGCTTCATTTAAATGGATCACGCCCACTTCCCTCCTACTTTGAATTACGCCAACGAATTTATGTTACGCCGGCGCAACGTTGGGCGCATTTTCTCTGAGAATACGGTGCTTGCCTCTCGAAGTTATGTCGGCATAGCGCATCTGATATGCGCTACGCCTGCATAAAGATGCGCCTATGTACGAGAATCTGGCCCAGAATATTTTCAGCAGCTTTTGTATGGAGCAGTCAGTGCTACTGAACAATTGTTGCATGAGTTATATTTTTGGAAGTTAAATGTAACTCATTTTAATCTTCCCATCAGTCCCAAGGAGATTGCTATACAAAAATGTATAAAAAGAAAGTGCTCGGGGCACATGATCTTATTAACAGAAATTGGTAGGATAAAGAATGAATAATTGAATATCTATAATATCCATAATTAAATTTCATGACGTTATAGCACATCAATAACATTTTTACTTTAAAATGCAAATGTAAGAACCATTTTAGATATGGTTAAAATTGTATATTAGAATTGATACATTCTTGATTGAATTAACTATTATAGAATGCTAAGCACACAACAAGGCCATTCATTTAGATTTGCATATTAGTGGAATACTCCTCAATGGAATCATTCAGGAACCATGGTCATTATCTATGCATAAAGTGGACAAAAATGACTGGCTTGCAACCAGATGAGTGCCTTAAAGTGGTTGTAAATAGGGATGAGCCGAACACCCCCGCATTCGGTTTGCACCAGAACCGTCGAACAGACCGAACGTCCGCGCAAACATTTAGAAGTCTATGGGACTCGAACGATCGAATTCAAAAGTGCTAATTTTAAAGCCCAATATTCAAGTTATTGTTGGAAAACGTCTTTGAGAACCTGGGTCTTGCCCCAGGGAACATGTATCAATGGAAATTTTTTTTTTTTTAAATGTATTTTTTTCTGGAGAAGCGATTTTAATGATGCTTAACCGCTTAACGCCCGCCACACGCCTATTTACATCCGCAGAATGGCACGGACAGGCAGAAGCACGTATATATACGTGACTGCCTACTAGCGGGTCGGGGGTCCGATCGGGACCCCCTCCGCGGCGGGCGGCTTACCGTGGGGAGCGATCCGACTCGAGGGGGCGGCGGTTCGTTTCTGTCCGCCCCCTCGTGATCGCTCCCAGCCAATCCCGTGCGCCACCGCCGTTTCACTTCCTCTGCCTGTAAAATGTAAACACAGGCAGAGGAAGTGATGCAGCGCTCATCTCAGCGGTATTTTCAAACCGCCGAGATGAGAGAAGAGACACAGTGAGTCGCACCAACACTACACTGACACCAGTACACGCAGGCACATTTAACCCCTTGCGATCACCCCCACCACCCCCTGTCACTGTACTGATCACTGCATTTAGTGTCAGTGTGACAGGCAGTGTGACAGGCAGTTAGTGTTAGATCCAGGGTAGCCCCGTACCCCCCCTAATAAAGTTTTAACCCCTTGATCACCCCTTGATCACCGCCCTAGTTAACCCTTTCACCCCCTATTGCCAGCGTCACTAAGCGATCATTTTTCTGATGGCTATATTAGTGTCGCTGTTCTCGCTAGGTAGCAACATTTTTTTATTGAGATTTTTTTTTTTACTAAAGACATGTGGCTGAATAAATGTTGGGCTAAATGTTTGACTAAAATTTAGTTTATTCAGTTTTTCTTATAACAAAAAGTAAACAATATTGTTTTTTTTTCAAAAATGTCGCTCTATTTTTGTTTATAGCGCAAAAAATAAAAATTGCAAAGGCGATCAAATACCCCCAAAAGAAAGCTCTATTTGTGGGAAGAAAAGGACGCACATTTTGTTTGGAAGCCACGTCGCACAACCGTGCAATTGTCTGTTAAAGTGACGCAGTGCCGAATTGTAAAAACGCCTCTGGGCATTTAGCAGCATATCGGTCCGATTAAAGTAAAAAAAAAAAAATCTTTAAATATCGTACCTGCTGGGTGTCTATAGTGGTGGCACGTGTTTAGAACTGTCTCTGCACAAAATGAGATTACTGTCAGAAAAAAATGTAATACTGCTTGCGGCTTTAATGTAATGTTTGGTCCCTGCAATATGGATAAAAATCATTGAAAAAAATAGCATGGGTTTCCCCGCCACCACTCCCCCTAGGTCATTACAAGACCCAGTGCCGATCCTGACCTCCCTGGGGCCCTAATCAAAATGACATGGCACATTGAAAATGAGAAGCGGGGGGGCGCTGACGACAGTGACATGTCACATTAAAGAAAGTTGAGAAGCGGGGGGAGGGGGTGTTCTGCTGTCGGAAATGACTCAGCCAGTGAGTTTAAAAGCAGGGTGGGGGGGCGAAAATGACTAAACTCCACAAGTGCAGTAGCAGCAAGTACGTTTAGGTGTTATTAAACAGCACACGTGCAGTAACAGCAAGTACGTTTAGGTGCTATTAAACAGCACACGTGCAGTAACAGCAAGTGCGCTTAGGTGCTATTAAACAGCACACGTGCAGTAACAGCAACTGCGTTTAGGTGCTATTAAACACCACAAGTGCAGTAACAGCAAGTACGTTTAGGTGCTATTAAACAGCACACATGCAGTAACAGCAAGTACGTTTAGGTGCTATTAAACAGCACCCATGCAGTAACTGCAACTGCGTTTAGGTGCTATTAAACAGCACACGTGCAGTAACAGCAACTGCGTTTAGGTGCTATTAAACACCACAAGTGCAGTAACAGCAAGTACGTTTAGGTGCTATTAAACACCAGACATGCAGTAACAGCAAGTATGTTTAGGTGCTATTAAACAGCACAGGTGCAGTACCAGCAACTGTGTTTAGGTGCTATTAAACAGCACACGTGCAGTAACAGAAACTGCGTTTAGGTGCTATTAAACACCACAAGTGCAGTAACAGCAAGTACGTTTAGGTGCTATTAAACAGCACACGTGCAGTAACAGCAAGTACGTTTAGTTGCAAATAAACAGGACAAGTGCAGTAACACCGAGTACGTTTAGGTGAAAACTAAACAGCACACAGGCAATACAACACGTTAGAACACTTCAGCTAGCACAATCTACTGCCTGGCAAATAGGAATAGCTGATCTAGCTAAGCTATACAGTGTATAAATATATGTACAACTCCTTGGATGTATATATATCCTCTACACACTGTAAATTTAACTAAACTGACTAGCCTGCCTGCTATATCTATCTATCTGGTAGAAAAGACACTATCTCTCTATCTCTCTCCATAGGACTTCTCTCATTAACAACGCCGCAACACACTACACGCGGCCGCCTTGCAGGCAGCCTTTTATAGTGTGGGGTGTGTGCTAAAGCCCTGAGCCATAATTGGCCAAAGCCACCTAGGCTTTGGCCAATTATGGCTGTTTGTTTTTTGCGCGCTGTGATTGGCCAAGCATGTGGGACATACAGCATGCTTTTCCAATCATCAGCGCGCAATGCCGCAGTGAATTATGGGCCGTTGCGCGTCATTAGAATTTGGCACGAACGACCCGTTTTGTTCGAATTTCGTTGAACGTACGAACAGACAATGTTCGAGTCGAACATACGTTCGACTCGAACACAAAGCTCATCCCTAGTTGTAAACCCTTATCTATACTGTACCTAGTGAAGTGACTAGCCTCAGATAATACACAGAGATTAAACAAATCCTCCTAAATTAGTAGTAATTATTCATTTGCAGACACTTGTCCTTTAGATCCTTGTAAAACTCAGAGATGACCAGGATTTTTCACAAACTCAAAAAGCATAAGGTGGGGAGCTGCAATTACACCCTGTACAAGAGCTCTGAGAGTGGATTGGAGGGAAGAGAGACACACCCCTTCACACGCACACAGGAACAGAGCTGAGGCTGTCAATCACAGGCCATATGCTGGAGCTCCCTCTCCTGTCACGTTTTTAGGACAGTAAACTGGCCTTTTGTTTAGAACATTTGCAATGCAGTGCATTATGGTTTGATTGCTCTGTTTGAAGCCTCCTGAAGATTAAAAAGGCTTTATTATCATAAAAGGAAAAATAAAAAAAATAAAATGCCATTTCTGAAACAAAAAACTGTGTAACCAAACAGTGTAACCTAAGTTTAATAGAAGCCATAGCAACTTAAAATAAAAATCAATATACCGCCCAAATAACTTATAAAAGGGAAGCCATTCAACAAACATACATGGACCTCAAATCAAACACAAAATAAAATGAAATAAAAAAATAAAATAAAAATACAATAAAAAAGGTGTTGATTGCCCAAAGAATCAAAATTAGAGGATAGTTTCCTAATTGATCCTAATGTCTCCCTATGCATTTTGTTAGCTTACCTTGTCCTTTCCATACAGCAGCTTCCACTACATTGACACTATGGTTGCTCGGTACCGCCTTCTTCCATTTTATAGAAAGAGATGGATTTTCCAAAAATCCATTGTTGGCCTTTCTAAGCTTGCTGGCCATAGTTCAAAGGGAATGCAGTGCAAATGCAAATGGCCATGCAATGCAAATACAAAATTCTCATGGAATCCCAAATCTCAAACCCAGTGGATTCACCCTAAACCCCTTGATAGCAGCGAGACTGAACCTTGTCCTGATCATATTGTCATGAAAAAATGTGCTGGTACCCTTAGGCCGCGTACACACGATCAGACCGTGATCGTGTGTACGGCCCATCAGACCGTTGTCCATCGGACCAAAGTTTTAAAACTTGCTTTAAAATGTCTCCAATGGACATCTGACCGTCAGACCAAAACGATGGTTAGTACACAAAAGCATCGGACCAAAAACCCACGCATGCTCAGAATCAAGTCGACGCATTCTTGGAAGCATTGAACTTCGTTTTTTCAGCACGTGGTTGTGTTCTACGTCACCGCATTCTAGCCCGATGGGATTTTGGACTGATGGTGTGTACGCACATCAGACCATCAGACCACTTCAGCGGTGGCCCAATGAAAACGGTCCGTCGGACCATTCTCATCGGACCGGTCTGATCATGTGTACGCAGCCTTACAGTATATATAAACTTCCAGAAGTTTATATACAAAGAGTTCTTGGAGACAAACATTTTATCTAGTAGAAGCCTAGAACCTAGCCATTTAGTAAGGCATGAGTCACTGATCCTTTTTTTGAGTTTTGTGAACAGCAAGCTCCTTTCAGCAAAGCTAAAAGCTGAAATAGCTGAATATGTGAAACGGAGACTAAAGGTCCATAGAAAATGGCACAATAGTAATCACTTCAGATTTCACACCTGTAAAACCACTATAGACCGGAGCAACTTTTTTATCTTCAGTTATTACTGCTATGGCTCTGTTGATTCTGCAAAAACCGTATCATTACTTAAGAAAACAAAATAATATATATATGGATTTTTTTAGGACAAACAAGGAATTCTTTTGAATTCTGTTGGCGATATTGTCTTGCAAAAAATATTTTATTTTCATGCAGTCCATAAACAAAAATGTGCACTTTTTTACTTCATTGCATTATTTGTTCTGTATATATTGACAAAATTAAGCATCTGGTATACTTGAATATTAAATAAAGCCTCTTCTCAATGTGCCGCTTTTTTAGTGCTACATAAAAAATAAATAAATAGCAAATTAGAAAAAAAAACACAGGAAAATGGAGAAAATAGCTGATGTCTTTAGCCACCTCAATACCGGACACTTTCAGCCCTTCCTTTCCAGGTTATTTTGAAGTTTTTAGCACTGTAACACTTTAACCGGTTCCCGACTGTCTCCTCGGCAGAATGGCACGGCTGGACAAAGTGACGTATATGTACGTCACTTTGAAAATCCCACCCCTGTCGCAAGCTCCGTGACCATGCCGACGGGACACGCGGACTCGATGTCCCGTGATCGGGTCATAGAGCTGCAAAACGGGGAGAGGCAAGTGTAAACATGTTCTGCCTAGTGACACTGTCACAGATTGTCTGTTCCCTGTGATTGGGAACAGCAATCAGTGACGTGTCACATGTAACCACGTCCCTTACAGTAAGAATCACTCCATAGGGCACACTTAACCCCTTCAGTGCCGACTAGGGGTTAACCCATTCACTGCCAATGTAATTTTCACAGTAATCAGTGCATATTTATAACACTGATCCCTGTAAAAATTACTGGTCTCAAAAATGTTTCAAAAGTGTCTGATTTGTCCGCCATAATGTCGCAGTCATGATCAAAATCGCTGATCGCCGCCATTACTAGTAAAAAAAAAATATATATTAATAAAATGCCATAAAACAATCCACTATTTTGTATATGCTATAACTTTTGCGCAAACCAATCAATAAACGCTTATTGCATTTTTTTTTTACCAAAAACATGTAGAAGAATACATACCGGCCTAAACTGAGCAAAACAATTGTTTTTTTAATATATTTTTGGGGGATATGTATTATAGCAAAAAGTAAAAAATATTGAATTTTTTTCAAAATTTACACTCTATTTTTGTTTATAGCGCAAAAAATAAAAACAGCAGATGTGATCAAATACCACCAAAAGAAATCTCCATTTGTGGGAAAAAAGGATGTAAATTTTGTCTGGGAGTCACGTGCAATTGTCAGTTAAAGCCTTTGCCCAGCAAAATGGTCTGGGGCTGAAGTAGTTAAATGACAATTACTCAGTCATGCAACACTGTCTGGAAATTAAATTTTTATTTTTGAGACAGTGCTTTCTTTTAGTAGTACAGTATTTAATCACCACTGGATTTTTTAATTCTAGGTATATAAGCAAAAATATACTGAAATTATTTTTTAAAAATACATGTTTTTCTTAGTTTCTGTTTTTTGTAAATAATTAATTTTTTTCATAAATCTAAAAAATGTATTCTGCTAAATTTCTTTAATAAAAGTATGCCAAATCAGGGTATATTATTTATTCTGCGTGAAAGTTATATAGTGTACGAACAAAAAATGATATATACCTGTCACCGAGAATGTGTTTCCAGCACGACAGCATCGTGCTGATTCTCGGCGTCAGGGTGCCGACATCTCGCACTCATTGGAATAGAAAAAGCACATTCCAGCGAGCGCGTCATCGAAGTGATGGGGATCCGAGTTGGATTCCCGCCAATTCTAGCCACGGCGTTTGATATGAACCATGAGGGGAAACTCCACGCCAAATTTTAAATAAAAAAACGGCATGGGTTCCCCCCCAGGGGCATACCAGGCCCTTAGGTCTGGTATGGGTTGTAAGGAGAACCCCCCCTACACCAAAAAAACGGCATGGGGGTCCCCCCACTATCGATACCAGACCCGTATCCAAAGCACGCCGCCCGGCCGGTCAGGAAAGGAGTGGGGACGAGCGAGCACCCCCCCTCCTGAGTCGTACCAGGCCGCATGCCCTCAACATGGGGGGTTTGGATGTTCTAGGGCAGGGGGGCGCGCTGCGGCCCCCCCACCCCAGAGCTCCCTGTCCCCATGTTGATAAGGACAGGGCCTCTTCCTCGTCAACCCTGGTCGCTGGTTGTCGGGGGTCTGCGGGCAGGGGGCTTATTGGAATCTGGGAGCCTCCTTTAATAAGATACCGGCCCCCCACCCTAGGTGAATGAATATGGGGTACATCGTACCCCTACAGAAAAGCAAACTCCTGCGCACGAGTGGGTTGTTTAACAATTAGTCAGTGTTCAGCATAGAGCTTTCCACAGGTGTCAAAATGGTAACAGTGGCCTTGCTGCCCTTCATGGATGGGGAAAATCCTGGCAAAAAACAGATAAAAAGAAAGAAAGGCGCACCAGCCTAGTGTATTACCGTTTGAAATTTTTTAATAATTTAATAGATACAGTAAAAATGGTATTAAAAACTACTCACAAGAAAATGGTGATAAAGGGCTTGTCACAAAAATGATGAAGTAAATACCCCTGGAACCACACTCCGGAATGTAGGGGGGGGTTTTGAGGTGTGTCACTGCTGGCTTACGCGTTTCGAGGCGTCTTCATCAGAGCCCAGCAGTACAGACCCTACCACAAACACTGCTTATATGGAAATAAACATAGGCCTAGGCACCACCCCACCACAGAACACAGGGACTCTCCCAGGACGGCCCACAGTATTTGTGGGGAAAAAAGGACGTAAATTTTGTTTGGGATACATGTCGCACGACCGCGCAATTGTCAGTTAAAGCGACGCAGTGCTGAATCACAAAAAGGGGCCTGGTCCTTTACCTGCATATTGGTTTGGGTCTTAAATTTTGAAAAAATTAGTGTAACCCTCTATTAGGCCTGAAAGCATGATGTCAGGCTGCAACAAATGTAAAAGCCAATGTTACATTTTACATATTGCTATAACAATTCAAGTAGAAACTCAGGCTAACTTGTTATTTGTGAGGAGTGGGCAAAGGTTTAACATTTATGTTCGTTTGCTATGTGTACCCACTGTAAAGGTCAAATATAAAATGTAAAACCTAAGGGCCAGATTCTCAAAAGAGATCCGACGGTGTATCTCAAGATACACCATCGTATCTCTGTTTTTTGGCCTGGGTATCTATGCATGTGATTCCTAGAATCACTTACGCATAGATACGGCGTAGATCCGACAGGTGTAAGATACTTACACCGTCGGATCTTAGATGTAATTCTTCTCTGGCCGCTAGGTGGTGTTTACGTCGATTTCTCATTTGCTTATGCAAATGAGAAAGATACACCGATTCCCAAACGTTTTTACGCCGCCTCGTCGTTTACGTTGTTTCCGTAAGTGTAAACCTACCCCTGCTATATGAGGGGTAAGTTTCCGAAGGTCCGTCGTATGCCATGTTAAGTATGGCGTCGGGACAGCCTTAATTTAAATACAAGCCGCCCCATTTGAATTACGCGGCCTTACGCCGGGCCATTTACACTACCCTGCCGCAAATTACGGAGCAAGTGCTTGGAGAATACAGCACTTGCTCCAATAAGTTGCGGCGGCGTAGTGTAAATGGCATACGCTACGCCGCCGCGGATTCTACGTGAATCTGGCCCTAAGAATGTAATATTTTGTAATTCTACACAAAAGACTAATGACATTTTATGGTGAAGAAGATGTACTGCAGAGGGACAGCACTGGAGAAGAGGTGAGTATTACAGTCAGAGGCAGACCCCCAAAGGAACTTCAAGTAATGCCGCCAGTATCATCAGTTGTCCCAAACCCTATCATTGTCACTTTTGTTGGGACACTTTGGTCTGCCTGTATATATAAAGTAAAGAAAAAATAAATGCATGCAAATTTAAATAAATTAATAAGGTGCTGTATACTATTACTTTATATTTAAACCACATAAAGCCATAAGGCCCCGTACACACGTACGAGAACCTCGATGGGCGGAACACATCGTTCCGCCCGTCGAGGTTTTTGCCCGGCCGTCAAAATCGTCGACCAAGCCGTCGGGAAAGGCGCCGAGCCATGGTTCTCGATGGGCCATCGAGCAAATAGAGAACCTGCTCTCTATTTTGGCTCGACGGCTTTCCCGACTGGATGCTAGCCGAAACCGTACACACGGCCGAGGTTCTCGGCAGAATGAGGATCCCAGGGAGCTTCTCGCTGGTTTCTGCCGAGAATCTCTGCCGTGTGTACGGGGCCTTAGAGTGTTTTCCTGTAGTGGTCACCCTTGATAGCTTCAAACTTGAGTATTAAAAAAATCGTTAGGGTTCAAAGCTAAACAATGACTTTACTGCTTACCCACTGATATAGTCCATACAGCAGCAATCTTCATCATAGCTTTAGTGCGAGAATTGAATCGGCTGTGCTCTATGGGGTTACGTATTGCTACATACCGATCAAGAGAAATAGCACAGAGATGCATGATAGATGCAGTAGAAAATAATACATCCAATGAGATCCACACAGGACACAACTTCTGTGGCAAAGGCCAGGCATAATCTGCAGTGAAAATGAACAGGAAAATGCAATTAAAGTCTTTGCAAAAACAAAAGAATTAATCAAACATTTTTTATATGACTATTTTTAACAACTTTTATATGTGCCTTTAGTAATACATGCTGATAATATATAACCACCTCTTAGCCCCTTCATGTCCAAGGGGTAAATAAAACATTTGTAAAATAACAAAACACATATTGCAGTTTTAGTATGTATGATTAAGAGACGGAAGTGTGTATATTTTTAGATTTTAAGGCATCAGGATTTTTGCTCTGAGGTTAGTGGCTTTAAAAATGTCACTAAATCTTCCTATTTTTTAAAAGTAAAGGAGGGTATTAAAAATGTCTAATATTATAAAGTTGGTTGTTTTCAACTTTCTATAACTTTGAAGGTGCTTTTGCGTTTTTTGGTGCGTAGCAGTAAGATGTGGCTAGCTTGTTGACCTGCCATTCCTTTTTAATGGCACACCAATATACTAAGGCAATGCAACTCTGACACATACCGTATTTATCGGCGTATACCGCACACTTTTTTCTCCTTAAAATAAGGGGGAAATCGTAGGTGCGCTATATTCGCCGATAGCCGCTTCCCGCGCTCAGTTTGAACTGAGCCGCCGACATATACCGAGTGCAGTACACTCGGGTACATTCGGCCAGGCTCGGCTTCGCTCCTGCTCACGCATAAACGTCACAGAGCGTGAGCACGAGCGAAGCCGAGCCTTGCCGAATGTACCCGAGTGTACTGCACTCGGTATATGTCGGCAGAGGCGTTCAAACTGAGCGCGGGAAGCGGGGATTTGACTCGCCGGAGCACTGGAGAAGCCGGGAGGACACCACAGAAGTCGAAGACGGACACTGGACCGGACGATGGACGCCGCACAAGACACCAAAACAGCAAGTACTAAAAGTACTAAAACATTTTTTTACAGGTCCACATCAGGGGTGCACGCTATACGCCGGAGTGCGCAATACCCCAATAAATACGGTATATGTTGCAGCACACCTCAACACATGGAAAGGCACTACCGTGTATTGTGGGTGCTGTTTTAGAGAAGATGCTGTATGTACTTTTTGTCTCATCTTGTGATATAGGAGCCCATTTAAAGTGAGTGATTTGCATTCGCATATCACATGTTAAAACATGACCCTAGAGCCCATTCACACTTTTCCATTCTTGAATGTTGCGGTATTACATGGTGTATGGCATGTTAACATACACTGCATTTTGCATGGGCTGTGCATACACATTACAGACATAAATGCATGCTGCTTTTTTTTCAATGCAGCTCACTGCAATGAGTTAGTATGTGGTTGTGCAATAATGTAAATTGTGGTTGGCTGCTATGCATGTGCATCTGAGCTGCCTTGCCCTAGGGCAGGGGTGTCAAACTCAATTTCATTGTGGGCCGCATCAGCATTATGATTGCCCTCAAAAGGGCCGGTTGTATCTGTAAGACTAGATGTCCAGCACATCCACTCCCCTTACATTAGATGACAAGAGCCACCCCACCATCAGAAGTTGAGTCCCCCACTTTCCCTTACATCACAGTGCACCCCCCCCTTTCCTTATGCTGCTGCTGGGAAGAAGCTGGATGCATTGCTTGAAAGCAGAGAGTAAGGGTCTGGAGTAGGACCAGAGGAGTGATGGAGCGCTCCTGCAGCTGCAGGAGAGGTGCGAGGGCCACATGAAATGGCCTGGAGGGCCGCATTTGGCCCGCGGGCCTTGTGTTTGCCACCTATGCCCTAGGGTGTTGGGGTACCTTTTTAAAAAGAATATCACCACAACGAGTTAAAGCACATCTCAATATTATAAATGTGATGCAAATAAAGAAAAAAATTATCTGGCCAGATTCACGTAGGGCGGCGTAACTTTGAGCGGGCGTAGTGTATCGTATTTACGCTACGCCGCCGCAACTTAGTGGGGCAAGTGCAGTATTCACAAAGCAAGTTACGGCGGCTTAGCGTAAATGTGCCAGCGTAAGCGCGCCTAATTCAAATGTGGAAGAGGTGGACGTGCTTTATGGAAATTAATCGTGACCCCACGTAATTGACGCGTTTAACGAATGGCGCATGCGCCGTCCGTGGATGTATCCCAGTGCGCATACTCCAAATTACGCTGCAACTACTCAATGCTTTCGACGTGAACGTAACCTACGCCCAGCGCTATTCTGAATCGACTTACGCAAATGACGCAAACGATGTGAAATTCGACGGCTGTTCCGACATCCATACTTAACATTGGCTGTGCCATCTTTTTGGTGCTTTATCTTTACGCCTGAAAAACAGCCTACGTAAAAACGGCCTACGTAAACGGCGTATCTTACTGTGACAGACGTGCATACGTTTGTGAATAGGCGTATCTTGCTGATTTACATAATCTAGGCGTAGATCAGTGTACACCCCCCTAGCAGCCAGCGTAAATAGGCAGCTAAGATATGACGGCGTAGGAGACTTACACTGGTTGTATCTTAGCAACATTTACGCGTATCTCAGTTTGAGCATACGCTTAAAGATACGACGGCGCGGATTCGGAGTTACGACGGCGTAACTCTTTCTGAATCTGGCCCTCCATATTTTTCTACTATGGTGTCAGTTTTTTTTTTTTATTACAAATGCAGTATGCAAATTAGTTAAAGCTCCTTATTATTTACTGTAAAAAACTATTACTTTAGATTTTGGGGAGAAAATTACTGCATTATTCATAGGATTATTTCTTTTTTCACGCTGCAAAGTTTTTTTTACAGCAAATTTTTCCAAAGTTTTTAGAAGCTAACACTTAAAAAAAAAAAGTTAACAAATAAGTGGTTTAAATCAGAAATAAGGTTTCACAACAAAAATAATTTCGAGGAGTAATGCCGGGTACACACGATCGGAAATTCCAACAACAAAACTGGATTTTTTTCAGACGGAATTTTGCCTTAAACTTGTCTTGCATACACACGGTCACATAAATGTTGTTGAAAATTCCGAACGTCAAGAACAGGGATGGACTGGCCATTGGGACTACAGGGAGTTTCCCGGTGGGCCGATGGCTCAGTGGGCTGGCTTCAGTAACAGCAGACCGCCGCCCCCCTCTGCTCCTCTGTCTCTCCCTTCCCGCAGCGCTCACCTGGGGGGAACAGAGAAGCAGGGGGAGGACCAGAGGAGTGGGGACGACGACAGAGGAGCATGGGGGAGGCACAGACAGCTGACTCAACAGCTATGGCCTGGGAGTTTCTCACTTCTGCCTAATCTTGTCCCATAAGGGGGGGGGCACCAAACTGATTCTTTGCCCCGGGTTAAATAATGTCTAGCTTCCCCACTGGTACTGCCTATAAGAGTACCAGTACCAGCTGTTCTACTCTAATAAAGTAGAATGGCTAGTGACAAGTGAAGGGGGAGAGGGGGCTTGGGTGGCCGGGGGGGGGCGCGAGTTGTCCGGACGCCATGGGAGAGACCTGTCAAAGTGGGCCGGTCTGGATGAAGTCCAGGGCCAAATTTTTGTCCCAGTCCAGCCCTGGTCAAGAATGTGGTGATGTACAACACTACAACGAGCCGAGAAAAATTAAGTTTAATGATTCCGAGCATTGGTAGGATAGTAGGATTTTTGTGCGTTGGGATTGCATACAGACGATCGGAATTTCCAAAAGAACTTTTGCTGTCGGAAAAATTGAGAACCAGCTCTCAAATTTTTCTTGTCGGAAATTCCGACAGCAAATGTCCGATGGAGCCTACACACAGTTGGAATTTCCGACAAAAAGCTCACATTGAAACATTTTCCGATCATGTGTATGCGACATTGGAGTTTTTTTTGGCAGAAGAACCTGCATTATGTGAATAAATGCAGCGCTCATATATATGCTCACAAAAATTGTGACTATATGTGGATATTAACACAAAATGAACATGTGAACACAATTAAATCTAAATTGACAATTGTGAACCAATTATGGAAATACACACATAGAATTACAAAATATAAATAATAGATGAAAACTGTGTCATAGGTGACTATTAAAGTCCTAAAATCAAATGAATGAGAAAACCTGCATGTTTTTTTTTGCCAAAAAAAAAAAAACACACTTCTTCCTGGCTCCTAGTGAGTTCTTTCTATTTAGTGTACACTACATTTGCTCTGCGGTATACAGTACAACATTGCTTTACTTTTGGCATACATATTGAAAATAAGTCCAGTACAATGTAAATCCTGTGCTCATGGATGTGCAATGGCTGTATAATAGTGTTGCAGACCAGGATGAAGCCAAAGGAAGACAGTGATGATGAAACTGAAACTTTGACAAGATCCAGGACCTGCCAGACCACCATGATACAGACTTTACTTCAGCCTCACCTACTTTATGCAATATTTGTAGATAAAGTAGGGTTGCTACATAAAGAGAATTAATTTGTCTTTCTTTCTACACTGCTCGTGACAGCTACCTGCATGGAAGGAAAGATTAAAGCGGGTTCAAATAGATCAGAAATTAGATTGACGGTTGACTGACTCCTTCCCCTACTGTTGTTGGTGAGACTGTGTTAAGCTTGGTTTACATATTTGCAGTGCAAGAAGTGCAGCGAATTGTGAGCGTTTCCCGCACTGCACTAAAATCGCACGCCATTCATGCGATCTGCCACTGGTGTCAATGTTAAACCAAAACACCTCAAAACAGCAACATTTTGAGTATAGCCTCAATTAACCTCCCTGGCTTTATAATTCTTTCTGGTTTTAGGTGCTGAACGCGGTACCATTATTTGCATGGAAATTTGGCGTTTTATACTGTAGGCCTGTAATTCTTAGGAATAACTCACTTAAATCTGACCAAACAAGAGTCTAGTAGGCATCCCGGGTATGATTTTTTTTTAAAACAAAATTATAAATTATAATATAATAAATAATTATAAATAATTATAACACATAATAATATAATTATAATAAAAATTATTCAATAATGTAATCAACTCAAAATCACTAAAATTTGCTCAGTTGCAGAATTGTCGCTGTCATTACTTTTATTTTTTATGACGAATTTCCCCACAAATCGCTATCGCTCAATTCTGCAAGTGATTATAATTTATTATCGCTGTTTTCTAGCTGCTCTAAAACCATTTTTGACATAAAGGGACACTTTTGGTTGCTATGGACAATCTACATTTTCCAGGCAGAAAGAACAGTTTTTATTATATAAAAGTGCATGTAGGACACTGGGCAGATGACTAGGGACAAGGGGGGTGTGTATTTTTTACATACAGTACTGTAATCTGTAAGATTACAGTATACTGTATGTAATGTGTTTGTTTACTTTTTTTAATTTGGTGCCGATCTCCGCCCCGTGTGTCATAACAGGGACACTGTGTGAATCGAGCGAGGACCCCCTCGCTCACACAGCGGGGATGCACCGCTGGACCCAGGGACAAGGTAAGTACATGCTGCCTATGGATGCTGCGAGGCGAGCCCGAGTCTGACTCAGGGTTAACCGGTCGCAGCAAAAAAATATAACCCTGAGTCAGACTCAGGAATACCGCCAAGAGGGTTCAGACATATTAATTTTAAAATAAACAAGTACCATATTCCGAGATAAATAGTGAAAAAATTTACCAGGTGAGCATAGGGTGAGGGCTGCTAGTGCCGTCTATCCCATAAATGGTCACCCAGCATAGGTATGTTGATTTGGACTTCTCTAGGTACTGATAACACAACAAGTAAATAATATAAAAAAATGTATTGCACATAAAAAAATACAAAATTAAAAACATTTGAGCCAAACCCCACAATAGAAAACAGCATTTGATAATATTATTTACCTGTTGTGTTTTCAGTACCTACAAAAGTCCAAATCAACATCCCTAGGCTGGGTGACCATTTATGGGATAGACGGCAATAGCAGCCCTCACCCTAAGCTCACCTGGTCAATTTTTTCAACGCATCAAAACAGATTGCAAAACTCAGTGCAAGAATCGGATCGCATGGGTGTGAACAGCAAAAAAAAAAAGACGCCTGCACATTTTTTGTGTGGTGCGGTATGAATTGAGTCCATATAAATTGAATGGGCTCAAATCGCACTGCAAATAATCACATGTGTTCTAAATAGGAATGCGGTGCGATTCCTATCTGAATCATATGCAGTATCCAGTGTCAGTTATTGGCGGGACATACATTGCCTGATAAAAAAAAGCAATGTTGCTATTGTGACTATCCCTTGTTGCAGTTTGGTATCTGGGTCATAAGAAGGTAGGCCTTTTCTATCATTGTTAAATTTGTATTACTTAAATACCTCATTCAAAATGATCGAATATCTTCCTGACTGTACGCAGATTGTTCCTCTTTAGTGTGGTGTGTACAACACATTTGCCCATTGGCTAAATTCGAGTTAAAGAAAAAAATTCAAGTGGATACTGCTAGCGTGTAAATAGCATGTAAATTAATGGAGACAGAACGTTTTTTACACCCCTTTCTTCTCTATAAAATATTTACCAATCCATGGCCTTTACATCTGCATCCTCATGTCTCTTTAAGACTTAACTATGTTGTCTAAAATAAGAAAACATTAGGGCTTAAAGTGGTTGTAAATCCTCATATATACCTAGCAAAGTGAACAGCCTCACAGCGGAGGAGGTGAAGAAATGCAGGTACACTATGTGACAGCTGACTGGAGGAAAGGAACACCCCCCTCCGCAAAGCAAACAAGAGTGAAGGAAGGATACAGAGCTGTGTTCTGTATAGGCAAGCTCCACACTAAGCTCCCTCCCCTGTTACAAATTCATCTCATGTCAGGAAAACTTCTCAGAAGTGAGACATGCTAATAAGAGAGGAACGAAGCACCAGACAGGAGACACTTAGATCTTTGGATACAGAAAAACATTATAGTGCTTTTTTATTCCGATTTCATGACTGAGGTTTACAACCACTTCAGAGGATAAATCTTTTATCTGAGCAACCAATGGAGTCCATGTTAGGCCGTGTACACACGATCAGACATGTCCGATGAAACATGTCCGACGGTCATTGGTCTGTTGATCTGATGTGCGTACACACCATCGGACCAAAATCCCCTTGGACCAGAACGCGGTGACGTAGAACACAAAGACATGATGAGAAAAAAATGTTTAATGCTTCCAAGCATGCGTCGACTTGATTCTGAGCATGCGTGGGATTTAGGTCCGATGATTTAGTTTACTAACCATCGAACATGTCCGACAGACAGGTTTCCAGCGGACAGGTTTCTAAGCATGTTTGGAAACTTTTGTCCGCTGGAAAACGGTCCGATAGGCCGTACACACGATCGAACATGTCTGCTGAAACTGGTCTGCGGACCAGTTTCAGCGGACATGCTCGATCGTGTGTACGCGGCCTTAGGGATATACCAAAAGAGTGGATTTTCAATTTTTAGTTCAATGCTAAATTATTAGTTCTTCTTGTCTTAATTAAGGAGTAATCTGGTTTTAATCTACAGAGGATACTAAATTTGATCTGAGCATGGAGTCCATGTTATGAATATACTAAATGAGTGGATTTTCTATTGTAAGTTCATCTTTAGTTTGAAGCAAGTAAACATCAGAAGCTATCCCTTTAATGGAAACAGGTTTGTAAGATTTAATTGACACATTTGTGTCCAATTAAAACTTCACTGTGTTAATCGAATTTTATGAAAAAGATTACCCTGGAAAAAGATATTATGCGGGCTAAGCACTGATTTTATAATTCACCAAATGACTATATTCCAACATTCCTCTTCCATAAAGCTGTGATTAAAAGATTTTAAATTATGGTACATGGACTAATCAGTAAATCCTTTTGACTGAGGCTGGTCCAGTGACATATTGTAATGCAACACTGACCTCTTGAATACCGTAGAGGTTAAGTTTTATAGAATTATGGGGATGAGAAATTTCAGATAAAAGGGAAACATCCAATCTGTTTTCTTTTTAAATAATAAGCCACAAAAATAAATCCTTTAGTTCTTATTAAAATCCTGAAGCAGAGATCTATGCCAAGCTAGGCGGTTTTATACATGTTATTTAAAAATGAAGGGTAAATGAATGAGAAACATAATTACTGTACAATTACCAGGGGGAAAAAAAGTTAATTGGGCAGATAAGTGCCTAACAGGATTTAAAATGGACTGAATGCCACTTGTTGAGTTCTAGACAGGACCGACTAACAAAAGGTCAGCTTTCAGTACATATAATAAAGATTTATTTTACAATTTAGAAACAATTAGGATTAACTTCTTAGACTTTCAGCTAAAACAAAAATATTTTTTTTAGCAGGCATATTAGCAATTTGGATAAAACTATTACAGGGCAAAAGACAGTACGTAAGAAAAAGTAACATATTTCAACTGATATAAATATTGACTATTTTATCAGGAGTTTTCTTTAAAACCCTATAACTTACTATCATAATATAACATGATGTTCACCCGCAAAAAATAATATGTTGATTTGTAGTAAGTAAAAGCATCATTCATATACAGATTCTTGCATTGTGAGTTTGACAATACGCAACTGTTACAGAACATTACAAAACTGGTAAATTCCACTTACGTTTGATATAATCACAAGCATTTGTAGTTAAAATGTGTTATTCCCTTTGACATCAATTCTGACATAAGCTATTTTTCAAATGCATGCATTTGTCTCTACTTCACAAAAGAGTTTCTACATTTCATAACTGTGATCAATATATATTCAACTATGGACCTTACTTCAATTACAAGATTGATTCTGGTATTTTTGGTACAGCCTAATGAAATAATAGAATGAAGCCTTGACAGATTGAGAAACATGCTCTTTTCTGAAAAATGAGGAGACCTCACGATTGAATCCATAAGTATCTTTATTCTCTAATGTTGAAAAAATTTAACAATGCAATGTTAAATATAAAAAAATGGTAATAAGTAATAATTTCCGGCTGGTTTTGTTTTTACATGCAAATTTTTTAACATACCAAATGCAATACTTTTTTATAAATTAAATTTATCAGACTGTATTACGCTATGGTCAGTCTTTCTTTCTGGATCAATTGCTGGGTTTAACAACCACAGACTTCATAGATGGTGCCAGGGCTTGGGAGATCAATAGCCATCCATCCTGTGATACTGGAATAAATAATCTGTGCAAGCTAAAGGCCTTGGCTGGGCTATAGCCACATGCCCTTTTTGCTTGCCATTTGGTAAGCAGGTTTTTCTTAAGGTGGTGGGGCACGTTTTGATTGGAATCACTGTGGTGCCACTGGGAAGAGGATGTATTCCATCCTATATGTTGATCAAAAATATGCCTTTTTAATTAAGAATCTTTCTGCAATATTTGGGACTTATTTAGAGCACCTTCTCGCATCTTTCTAAGTAATGATTTTAGCCTGGCATTGTAACATTACCTAGAAAAAATACACTACACCACATTTTAGGTGCTAATGTAAGTAAAACCAGTCTGTATATGGAGTAAAGCATGCTTGTTATACCCACTGTGGAACCTTAGGGGCTGATCCTCTCCTCTGCATTGTGTAAAAAGGCTGTTTGATCTGTATTTTCTGTTCCTCCCCTTCTTTCACAGTCCCCAAACAATCACCTGATAGAACAGAGGATAAGAGACAAGCTGCACATGCTCAGTTTGGTGTGTATTGCTACAGGGTTTTTTCTTTTCTTGGGAAAGTGCATTTGATCAGCACAAGGCCAATCAGCACTGTCCAGATAGAGGGTCATAAGTTCTGTAGCCTCAAAGGACAGTCAGAACAGAATGAAAACTCATCCTACAAGCTTTAACTAGACAACGATAGACGTCTCAGGACAGCTCTAACTGCTGATGAGAAAAGATATTTAGCAGTTTATATTTTCTAAAATAATTTAATTTCCATGTTCTGTATACTATGGGAGACCAGATATAGTGAATGCAGGGTCCTGGGTTTAGTAACACTTTAAAACTTGAAATCAATGTACACAGTTTTGAATAAACGACTCTATTATATTAGGTTGTATCTGTGCTATAAGCCAACAGTTCTGAATGTATACTTCACTCAGGGACATAAAGGACTGCTTTGCATGGCCTTGCAGACTATCCTAAAATAAGTAAAAAATAACTAAACCTCCCTTTTTGGGATTTGTCATGGAAGTGATACATGCAGCTACCTTCTGTTTTAAGCTGGAAATGTTTTGCTCAGACGCACACAGCAATTTTTACATTTTTATGTAACAGGGCAGCCCTCCACTATCACTAGTAGACACAGAAACCTTCTTCTGCGGGCTGTGGAGGGAGATGTGTGTCAAGGAGGGGTGGAAGTGAGATGTGGACAGCCTGTGAAAAACAGTTGAAGCCTTGCACATTGTGTATAGCCCACCCCTAAACTCTGCACTCTATATATAGCGCACTCCTCAATCCTGCACTCAGTACATAGCGCATCCTTATGCCCTGTACACATGATAGGATCCTCTGATGAAAATGGAATGATGGATTTTTTCATCAGATATCCGATGAAGCTGACTTTCATGTCGTTCAGTGCTTCCAAGCATGCGTCGACTTGATTCTGAGCATGCGTGGATTTTTAACCGATGGACGTGCCCACAGACGATAGTTTTTTTTCTATTGGTTAGTTAACCATCAGATCATTTTAAAACAAGTTCCTAGTTTTTTAACCGATGGATAATAAACCAATGGGGCCCACACAAGATTGGTTAGTCTGATGGAAACGGTCCATCAGACCGTTTTCATCAGACAAACCGATCGTGTGTACGCGGCATTACACCCTGCACTCAGTACGTAGTGCACCCCTGAACCCTGCACTTTGAATGTAGCACACCTCTGTTCTCTGCACAATTAAGATAGCACCCCCCTGAAACTGCACTCTATGTAGTGCACCCTTGAACTTCACACTAAATGCACTTATGGTATGTATTGCCTCTTTAAGATCCTCCCACTGTTAGTTCAATTAGGTCACACCCACCATTCAATGTGCTTCAGCAGGGGTGGGGATTTACATTTCTGCAACTATACTCTAGAAAAAACAGCCCAGGATAAATGTATATAGTCTCAGGCCACGTATACACGATCAAATCTATCTGCTGGAAACGGTCTGACAGATTCGATCGTGTGTACGGGCGAGCAGACGGATTTGTCCAGCAGACAGATTTTAAAGCCTGCTTTAATATCTGTCTGCTGGGAACCTGGTGCGGTGACGTGGCGCGTTAACGTCAAACGCTGTCTGCTGGCGGGGATTTTGGTTTGATCGTGTGTACAGCGATCAAACCAAAACAGCCAGCAGATAAATCTGATCAAATCGGTCTGTCCGACCGATTTGAGCAGATTTATTTGGTCGTGTGTACGCGGCCTCACAGATATAACCGACCCTTTGAGGGCAACTATAATGCTGATGCGGCTCTTTAATGAAATTGAGTTTGACACCCCTTCTCTAGAGTTTATTTCTTAGCTTTAAAGCTGTAAAGAGTGTTTTTTTTATCAATAACGCAACTGCTGAATGAACCAGAGCAGATATACACCCCAGTCCCTGTTTTTACGACTATATGAAATATCCATTAGACAGAAACAGCACACAACTGACCAACTACTGGTGTATTAGAAAGCCCAATATTCTGTTGTGAAAGCATCCTATATTAAATGTTTATTACTAAAATCATGATATACTCAAGCAACTAAGAATGACATAAAAGATCAATTAATGAACCCTTCGCATAAAAAAATCATCAAAATATAATTGACCATAGAACTTTCCCTTTAAACAATAAACTTTTCATACATTTACCTAAAAATTAATGGTTGAGAAAAATATTTCTATATAGTAGAGGTTATTGCCACATTAGAACAGTCTCACACTTTACTAACACAGCAGGGAATGTACCAGTAGATTGAAGACATGTAACTGGTAGATCACAGTCTAGGCTTGCTGACCCACCTCTTCAGAGCATCAAACAGAGTGCAATTCAGAGGGACTACTTGTAAAGTTGGAGCTGTAGTAGGAAGCAAGAACCGCATAAACCAATGCCTCCTCTGTAGCGCTGGCTCTGATATTCGGTGTTTTACCCACTTCTCAGGTGCAGTACAGTGTACCTGCAGTTTTCCTGTGGGTTAGCTGTGCTTTGCCATAGACTTCAATTATATCCTGCGACTTTGGTGCACTTTCTGAATCTAGGAGTTTTGATGCACTTTCAGAAAGTGCACCGCATCTGCAGGATATAATAGAAGTCTATTGCAAAGTGCAGCTAACCCAAGAAAGTCACAGAACCACTGCACTGCATCCAAGGTGCAGGTAAAATGCAGCACATCATTGTGAAAAAAAGCTTTATAGAGGGCTCAGAACAGTAAGGGTTACCGTATTTATCGGCGTATATCGCGCACTTTTTTGTCCTGAAAATCAGGGCAAAATCGTGGGTGCGCGATATACGCCAATACCCGCTTTCCCGCGCCGAGTTTTGAATACTCCGCCGACATATACCCAACGCAGTACACTCGGGTATATTAGGCCAGTCTTTGCTTCTTCCGCGGTCACGTCCTGGACGTACAGGACGTGAGCGCGACAGTTGCCGAGCCTGCCTGAGTGTACTGCGCTGGCTATATGCTGGCGTAGTATTCAAAACTCGGCGCGGGAAACGAGCGGGGAGGACGCCGTGAGGACGTCACACCCGCCGAAGAGGACGCCGCACCCGCCGAAGAGGACGCCGGACCCGCCGCAGAAGACACCGGACCCGCCGCAGAAGGACACCGGACCCGCCGCAGAAGGACACCGGACCCGCCGCAGAAGGACACCGGACCCGCCGATGAACGCCGCGCAAGACACCAAAACTGTAAGTACAAAAAATAACTTTTTTTTCCACAGGATTTGGGGTCATTTTAGGGGTGCGCGGAATACGCGGGAGCGCGTTATACCGCGATAAATACAGTAATTTACATTTGTAATTTGGGGGGTGGTATAATCCCATAGTTACTGTATGTGCTTTTACCACATTTACCTCAACCACACCCCTTTTAGCTGCAGTGGCCAGGGGTGTACACATGTTGCAGCTGCAGCAGGAGCCCTGTCATGGTTGGTAGGTGTAGCACTTGCCAAGCATGACATATTTAAGTAAATGAGGCCGCTCCACTAATGCACTGCAACATTGTACAGTACAGCAAACAAGGAGTTAAAGCAGGGCAGCATTGTGTTGCTCTCTAACCACCTACTTTAACCCCTTGGACCCCACAGAAGCATGCAGTTGCAGGGCACTTGCAGAGTGGCCCCATTTACTTGAATGGGCCGGGATTGGCAGGCAGTAGTACCCACCAAAAGCAACAGGGGGTTTAATACAACTGAAGCAGCAGCCAAAAGGGAATAGTAGGGATTGGGGGTGGTAAAACCCCTTCACCCCAACATTATGTCTGAATGAGCCCTAAAGGTGCCGCTGGCGAATGCAGCAAGCAAGAAGGAGTGTGTTTGACAGGTGGTAAGGAGTTGATATGTTGCCTCCTCACCACCTTATTTAAACTAGGGTTGTCCCGATACCGATACTAATATCGGTATCGGGACCGATACCGAGTATTTGCGGGAGTACTTTTACTTGCGCAAATGCACCCGATGCTTCTGCCGATACTTTTTTGTATTTATCAACATGTTCTGTGAAAATTCTTTGAGTTTTTTTCCACTGCGTGACAAGCAAATAAAACATTTTTATTCATTTATACTAATTTTTATTCTTTTATTCTATAATGTCTTGAGTTAGAGTTCTTCATAATTCTAAAGAAAATATCCTTAGTCTGTATTGTGGTTGGAAAACTGTCACATGACATTTAAAAAAAGTATCGGTATTCGGTTTCGGCAAGTACATGAAAAAAAGTATCGGTACTTGTACTCGGTCCTAAAAAAGTGGTATCGGACAACCCTAATTTAAACCCATAATTGCCATGCAATGCATGTGATAGTACAGCAATTCAAGGTTTAAATCGTGTGTGAGAAGGCAACACTGTGCCCCATGAACTTTGACTCCTTCCACATTGTTCAGGTGAATCTCCACCTCTTTAAGGTTGCCTACCCTTGGCATAGAAAATTTGATATTTTGAAGAAAAAATGGAAACTGCGTCCATCTTTAGGCTTACAAAACAATTCATAAGGTCAGCACATTCAAGCCCTCATTTTACTTGATAATTAAATAAATATATATTTTTTATATGCTGGATTTTCCAGCTTTTTCACTCAGCATGGTGCCATGCACAGAGTGGGGCAGATTCACATAGATGTAATCTTCCGCTGCGTAATCGAAATACGCTACGCTGCCGTCTATCACCAGACTCTACGCCGAATTCAGGTAGTTTTTTTGCGCGTACGCTATTGTATCGTATTTTTTTTCCGCCGCGCAATCGAAATACGTGAGTAGGGGGCGTGAAGCATTTAAATTAAGCGCGTCCCCGCGACGATCGAACTGCGCATGCTCTGTTCAGGAATTTCCCGCCGTGCATTGCGCGAAATCACGTCGTGACGTCATTCGTTGTTTGAGTAGCGGCGTTTACGAACATTCCTATTCCCGGACGACTTACGTTAAAAATAATAAAAGAAATCGAAAAACGTTGAAATTCGACGCGGGAACGACGGCCATACTTAACATGGGCTGTCTAATATTAGACCAGCAAAAAGCTGGTATAGTGAAACGGAAAAAAAAGATGACTAAAGGTGCCGTAAGAGATTGCGTTTGAAGAGCGAAATTTTGTGGATTCCAGGCAAAAGCTCATTAGCATACCATGAAGGTGAAAAACAACAGGAAGTCCGCCCAGTGGCCGCAATTTTCAGGCAGCGTAGATCTGAAGGCGTACTAACACGTAATAAAGTCGAAATTTAGCACGCAGGTGTCTTTTCATGGTTTGAGGATTTCGACTAGCGTAAAAACGCTCGTAAATCGAAATTACTCCTGTCTAACAACATTTACACAGGCGTAATCGCTTTGTGAATCTAGGCCAGTGTTCTTTTCTATCAATATCTGATTTGTCATGCTAATTTCTTTGCTTCGTTTCATGCTTGCAAGTTGCAGAATCACTCATTGTATAGTCAAGTCACACAGCAAAAACAATACATTTCTTTTGGGCTTATACTGTAGCGAAAAATCAAGTTTGTCGTAGAGTGAATTTTTTTTTTTTTTAAACCTCATTGACCTGTACATTTTGTTGTACATAAGCAGAGGAGTATCATGAAAGACCTTGTAGGGAATATATGGTAGTTTTAGACATCTCTTTCTTTATTGAATGTAAATATCTGGTTATTTATTTATTATATTAGAAATGAAGAACATTTTTTTTAAATACTATAGGTTTGATTTACTAAAGGAGCATCACATGTTTACTTTGCAAACTGATCAACCTTTAAATAATTTTCATTTAGTTTAGTTAATGTTATGAAAATTCACTTTGCAAAGAATACCAAGTCACATGCAAGAACAATTTAAATAAACACATTGTTGCCTGCACAACCACATTTTTGCTTGCTTGCACATGATTTGATGATGGAAGTCAGCAGAGCTTCACCTTAGGGGTGAACAGCCTATTTTACTAGGAATTTGCAGACATTTGATCTATCTATGGGCAGACAGAGTGTGCCCATCCGATCCATTGATCAACTTGGGTACCACCAGTCTGTTTGATTGTTTACATGAGATTGCTGCCAGTGGCTATACAATTAATAATTGAATGTGATAGCTCTGCTGGAAAATATTAAATAGAATAAACTAAACCAACATGAATGTGAAAATAGCAATGCCACTAAAGTTCATAAAGTGTACATATTCAAATATAGTCCATTTATGACTTAAAAGTGTGATATGAAAATCTTCTTATAAAAGGTGCATAAAAAGATTTTTCAAATCCACGATTGTCAGCACTTCCTAGTAAGCCCTTCCTAGTAAGCCCTTAAGGGTCACATATGCTCTGTACAAAGTGCAATATCCTTCGAATATGGCTTCGAATATGGCTACTATGGCTACATGGCTATAAAGATGGCTCCACATTGCTCTCCAGCAGTTCCAAAGTGACATAAAAAACAAAAGTGCTTCTAATAGGTCAGTACCCAAGGTGTTAGATGGACAGAACCTCACCACCCCAGCTTAAAATACACTCACATTTATTAAAGTAAAATACAGCATATTTCAAATAGGCATGAGCTTTATGTTCGGGTCGAACATGAGTTTGACTCGAACATTGTCTGTTCGCTCATTCACCGAATAGCAAACAATTTGGAGTGCTAGTTCACTGGAGATGGAGAATGGATTACATCGCTGGAGCGTCTGATATGGATTTTAAAGAAGGGACCCCTACGCTATTTAAAAAAAACATTGGCACAGGGTTCCCCTTAATATTCATACCAGACCTGAAGGGCCTGATATGGCATTTGGGTAAACCCCACACATTTTTTTTTTAGTTTGGTTCGGGGTTCCTCTTATTATTTATACCAGACCCATCTATCTATTAATGTAAAAGAAAAATGGCTGCGCTGCTAAAAAATATATGCAAAAGATGACACAATGTGAAAAATTGGGGTTGATACAAAAAAAACACACCCTGTGTATGTGTTAAAGATCACCTATTCTTCATCCTATAGGGGATGAAGTGGGTGAAATATTGGATTGAAATCCTAAAGCCTAATGAGACAGTCCCTGTCAGTGGAATATCTAAATGACACTAACCACTCGCAGGAATCTGTCGCTTCTATGTGCGATTTATATATTAAATATAAATATAGTCCAAAGTAAATTCCAATATATCCAGTGCTCATAAGTTCCTTTCCAAACGTGAAATGCAGTGATGATATACGAAACACCCAAGGAAAATGTGATCATCCCTAATGAATAGAAAAGCCACCACCACAGGAATCACTGCCGCTTACCAGATTTCTTGATCCCATGAGCAATATCAAAACAGCTGTGGCAGAGCGTGGCTCTGTCACTATAAAAATGATATGAAATGGACACACGGTCTGCATATAGCCAGATTGCAGAGGGTAAATTTAAAAACAGAGAAAACTGCACTGGCAGTTTTCTCATATTTTTCCTATTGCTACACGGGATCTCCAACCTGTGTCTCCAGGTTTTTAAGATAGCCTGCAAGCTGCCTTCCCAGGTGCAGACAGCTCATTAAAGGAAGGCCTGGGGAGAGCAGATGGAGAGGAAGGTGGAGTTGGAGCAGTGGCTGCTGGTGAGTGTCTCTGTGTGAGGACAAGCGCTGTGTGCGTTGAAGGGCTTCAAAGCTGTGTGCGCCCAAGAAGCCTAAAGCTGTGTGCATTAAGGGATTTCAAGCTGTGTGCGTTTAAGAAGCCCAAAGATTGTGCATCCAGGACTGTGGGTCTGGAGGAGCTTATGGTTTGAGGAACCAATACCTATAACAGCAGTGCCGTTGAAGAGTAGCCAGGTGGGCTGGTATTTTCATTTATTTTTGGATAACGTTTAAACCCCTGCGTGGGATTCCTGAATGGACTTTTGTTTCTTTTTTCTCCTTTAATAAACGTGGGCTACCAGGCCCTTAACATCATATGCCTGTTTGGTGTTGACTCACTGCACAAAAAACGCATCTGCCACAAGAGTTAATTACCCCCAACGTTTACACAGCTTATGGCACATAACTCAGCCACAGTCTGAGCTTTATTTTGGTGGTATTTGATGACCTCTGCGGTTTTTATTTTTTGCGCTATAAACAAAATGCAATGCAATATTTTTTACTTTTTGCTATAATAAATATCCCCAAAAATATATAAAAAAAACTTTTTTTTTCCTCAGTTTAGGCCGATACATATTCTTCTACCTATTTTTGTAAAAAAAAAAATATCACAATAAGCGTTTATCAATAGTGTTGCTCACGAATATTCGTATTGCGAATATTCGGCTCGAATATGGCATATTCGAGTATTCGCGATATATTCCGAATTTCGCGGTGAATATTCGCTATTTCGAATATTCGTATTTTTTCATTTTTTTTTAGAACAGATCACATCCTAGAGATCCCCATCGACGTCTAAAAGCATTGCTGGTATGATTAGAGACCTTGGGCCGAGTAGCTGCAGCGATCATTTTATATTGCCGAAAAATCGCAATGCGATTATTCGGCAATAGCGATATCGCGCGATTATTTTCGAGAAATTCGCAATATTGTTTTTAGCTAAAATAACACATATATTCGATTTCAGAGTGTTACTGTCGAAATTCCGCAATCAATTTCTCATTCGCATTTTTGCGAAATTCCGATAAAATATCAAGAATATTCTGAGCCAATCAGAGTGCTCCTTCCGCATTTGCCGAATATTCGCAATTATTTTGTATTGTAATATATCAAGAATATTCTGAGCCAATCAGAGTGCTCCTTCCGCATTTGCCGAATATTCGCAATTATTTTGTATTGTAATATATCACGAATATTCTGAGCCAATCAGAGTGCTCCTTCCGCATTTGCCGAATATTCGCAATTATTTTGTATTGTAATATATCAAGAATATTCTGAGCCAATCAGAGAGCTCCTTCCGCATTTGCCGAATATTCGCAATTATTTTGTATTGTAATATATCACGAATATTCTGAGCCAATCAGAGTGCTCCATTCCGCATTTCTCGAAATTTCGCAATTATTTGGTATTATAAAATATCACGAATATTCTGAGCCAATCAGAGTGCTCCATTCCGCATTTCTCGAAATTTCGCATTCGCATTCGCATTCGCAATAGCGAAAATTCGCAATCATTTCATTTCCAAAAAATATCACGAATATTCGTATTTAGCGAATATATCTCGAATATTCGACTATATATTCGAGATATATCGCGAAATCGAATATGGCATATTCTGCTCAACACTATTTATCAATTGGTTTGTGCAAAATTTATAGCATTTACAAAATAGGGGATAGTTTTATTGCATTTTTATTAATATATATATATTTTTACTACTAATGGCGGCAATCAGAGATTTTTTTTTGTGACTGCGACATTATGGCAGACACATCGCACATTTTTGGAACCATTGTCATTTTCACAGCAAAAAGTGCTATAAAAATGCATTGTTTACTGTGAAAATGACAGTTGCAGTTTAGGAGTTAACCACCAGTGGGCACTGTAGGGGTTAAGTGTGACCTCATATGTGTTTCTAACTGTAGGGGGCGGGGCTGGACATGTGACGTCATTGATCGTCTTTCCCTATATCAGGGAACAGACGATCAATGACACTGCCCCTCTAAGAACAGGGAAGGTGTGTTTACACACACCTCTCCCCGTTCTTCAGCTCCGTTGACCGTTCGTGGGACACGAGCGGTGATCGGGTCCGCGGGTCCCGCGGTTGCGGTCACGGAGCTTTGGACACTCACGACCCCACGGCTGGGCTTAAGGAATCACGTACGGGTACGTGATTGTGCCCAGACGTGCCATTCTGACGACATATATCGGCGTGAAGGGGTCCTTAAGTGGTTAAAAAAAAAAAAAGATCCCAGCGATGTAATCCATTCACGATCTCCAGCGATGTAATCTATTCTCGATCTCAGGTTACATCACTTAATTTTTTTTTTCATATATAAGGACTAGTCTCAAGCTGTCTCCTGTGGTTTTTAACATTTTGACACTTTTTTTGTGAAATGGTAGGTGTACAATGTACTCCGTTACCAATTCACATAGGGGAGGCCGGGATCTGGAGGTCCTCTTTGGTAAAGGGGGCTTCCAGATTCCGATAACCCGCCCGCCTGCAGACCCTCACAACCACCGGGCAAGGGTTGTGGGGATTTTTGGGAGGAACCCCATGCCATTTTTTTTAGTTTGGCGCAGGGTTCCCCTTAAAATCCATATCAGACCTGAAGGGTCCCTGCGACGTTACGATGCACAGGGGCGGAGAACAGCGCCAAATTCAAAAAAGTAAATAAACACAATACATACAGTATACTGTAATCTTACAGATTACAGTACTTTATGTAAAAAATACACACCCCTTTGTCCCTAGTCCTGCATGTACTTTTATTAGTGTTGCTCACGAATATTCGTATTGCGAATATTCGGCTCGAATATGGCATATTCGAGTATTCGCGATATATTCCGAATTTCGCGGTGAATATTCGCTATTTCGAATATTCGTATTTTTTCAATTTTTTTTTAGAACAGATCACATCCTAGAGATCCCCATCGACGTCTAAAAGCATTGCTGGTATGATTAGAGACCTTGGGCCGAGTAGCTGCAGCGATCATTTTATATTGCCGAAAAATCGCAATGCGATTATTCGGCAATAGCGATATCGCGCGATTATTTTAGAGAAATTCGCAATATTGTTTTTATCTAAAATAACACATATATTTGATTTCAGAGTGTTACTGTCGAAATTCCGCAATCAATTTCTCATTCGCATTTTTGTGAAATTACGATAAAATATCAAGAATATTCTGAGCCAATCAGAGTGCTCCTTCCGCATTTGCCGAATATTCGCAATTATTTTGTATTGTAATATATCAAGAATATTCTGAGCCAATCAGAGTGCTCCTTCCGCATTTGCCGAATATTCGCAATTATTTTGTATTGTAATATATCACAAATATTCTGAGCCAATCAGAGTGCTCCTTCCGCATTTGCCGAATATTCGCAATTATTTTGTATTGTAATATATCAAGAATATTCTGAGCCAATCAGAGTGCTCCTTCCGCATTTGCCGAATATTCGCAATTATTTTGTATTGTAATATATCACGAATATTCTGAGCCAATCAGAGTGCTCCATTCCGCATTTCTCGAAATTTCGCAATTATTTGGTATTATAAAATATTACGAATATTCTGAGCCAATCAGAGTGCTCCATTCCGCATTTCTCGAAATTTCGCATTCGCAATAGCGAAAATTCGCAATCATTTCATTTCCAAAAAAATATCACGAATATTCGTATTTAGCGAATATATCTCGAATATTCGACTATATATTCGAGATATATCGCGAAATCGAATATGGCATATTCTGCTCAACACTAATTATAAAATAACTGTTCTTTCTGCCTGCAAACTGTAGATTGTCCATAGCAACCAAAAGTGTCCCTTTATGTCAAAAGTGATTTTAGAGCAGATAGAAGACAGCTATAATAAATTGGAATCACTTGCAGAATTGTGCGATAGCAATTTGTGGGAAAATTCGTCATAAAAAAATAAAAGTAATGACAGCGACAATTCTACAACTGAGCAAATTTCGTTTTTTTTTATTTGATTACATTATTGAATAATTTTTATTATAATTACATTATTATTTGTTATAATTATTTATAGTTATTTATTATATTATAATTTATGATTTTGTTTTTCAAACTTTCTCATACCGGGGATGTCTACTAGACTCTTGTTTGGACAGATTTAAGTGAGTTATACCTACAAATTACAGGCCTACAATGTAAAATATCATATTTCATGCAAAATAATTGGAATTTGGGGGGTACCCCACGCATTTTTTTAAACGTTGTTTCTGGGTTCCCCTTAATATTCATACCAGACCCAAAGGGCCTGGTAATGTACAAAGGGGGGAATCCATGCATTTTTTTTCCAATGACTTTTATCTGTATTGCCGGAACCCGCCAATTCATTTTAGCTGCAAGTAGTTTTAAATGACTTTTTTCTTTAGAAATTTAATTTTATTCAGAGACTGTAATAAACACAGGATACATGTGCTACTTTACAGGCATAGTATAGACACCCCCAGGTACGAAATTTAAAGGAATATTTCATTGTATTGTTTCACTTTAAGCATTATTAAAATCACTGCTCCTGAAAAAAGTTAAAACTTTTTATTGCATTGATACATTTCCCCTGGGGCAGGACCCAGGTCCCCAAACACATTTTCATGACAATAACCTGCATATTAACCTTTAAAATTAGCACTTTTGATTTTTCATGTTCGTGTCCCATAGACTTTAACGGTGTTCACGTGTTCAAACAAATTTTTTGGGTCACAGAGCATGCTGGGACTGTGACGTCATAGGAGGCCTATATAAATCATCGTGCACCGCACACCCGGCATTATATCGGGAGGGAGCGTCGAGTCAACATCGGAAGAAAATAAGAAAGCAGAAGGCGACAAAGAAGACCGGGCTGGCCGCCGCTAGTAAAAGAGCTTTAAAGAAGATAGCGGCGGCCAGCCCTGAAGGAGGAACCGGAGACCGAGCGGGAGAAGAACTGGGGAGCGCCGAGATGACACCAGAGAGTGAAGAAGAAGAAAGACGACCCCCGAAGTCAGAAGAAGACCCCCAGAGAGTGGAGAAGACCCCCGGAGCACAGAGAAGACCACCGGAGCTGACTAATAAATTATTTTAAAAACCTGTGATGTGTGTTTATTTTATTGACACTTTTCCTCCATTTGAATGGGTAGGGGTACTATTAAGGGGGGCTCCCAGATTCCGATAAGCCCCCCGCCCCCGCAGAGCCTGACAACCAATGGCAAGGGTTGTCAGGAAGAGGCCCTGTCCTTATCAACATGGGGACAGGGTGCTTTGGGGTGGGGGGTCGCAGGGCGCCCCCCTGCCCCAGAGCACCCACCCCCCCCCCCATGTTGGGGGCATGCGGCCTGGTATGGTTCAGGAAGGGGGAGCTCGCCCCCACTCCTTTCCTGACCGGCTGGGCGGCGTCCTCAGATATGGGTCTGGTCCGTTTTTTTGCTGTAGGGGGGGGGGGTTCTCCTTACAATCCATACCAGATCTAAGGGCCTGGTATGCTCCTGGAGGTGAACCCAATGCCGATTTTTTTTTTTAAATTGGTCGTGGAGTTCCCCCTCATGATTCATACCAAACACGGCATCTAGAATTGGCAGGAATCCAAGTTGGATCCCCGTCACTTCTACGTCGGCATTTTCTCGTCGCAGCGAGCTGGCTCGGCGCTGGCTCTGGTCAAATTAGCGGAGAAAAGAAGTGAGATTGACACAATATGGCGGTCACCTACTGTAACTGTAATAGGTGACATCTTCCAGCCACATGTATAGACAACACATAAGGCACTCAGTGGATTTATGGCAGGGTCACTATAATTTTTCTCTGCTTGCAGGAAAAAATGTGCATAAATCTTCAGCTCCTGACCTCTTCTAGCACTTTTTGTTTACAAGTAAAAATCAGTATTTTTTGCTAGAAAAATACTTAGAACTCCAAACATTATATATTTTTTTAGCAGAGACCCTAGAGAATCAACTGGCGATTGTTGCATTTTTTTATGTCACACAATATTTCTGAAGCAGCTTTTTAACCACTTAAGACCCGGACCAATATGCTTTTTTAAAAAAAATCAATATTTTTTACTTTTTGTTATAAAAAAAATCAAATAAACTAAATTTTAGTCAAACATTTAGGCCAAATTTTATTTAGCCACATGTCTTTAGTAAAAAAAAATCGCAATAAAAAAAAAATTAGCTACCTAGCGGGAACAGCGACACTAATACAGCGATCAGAAAAATGATCGCTTAGTGACGCTGGCAATAGGGAGTGAAAGGGTTAACTAGGGCAGTGATCAAGGGGTTAAAACTTTATTAGGGGGGGGGTACAGGGCTACCCTGAACCTAACACAAACTGACTTTTACACTGCCTGTCACACTGACACTAAATACAGTAATCATACATGTATGATTACTGCATTCAGTGACACTGTGACAGGGGGAGGGGGGGGGCGATCGCAAGGGGTTAAATGTGTTTTTTGTGTAGTGTAGGTGCAGTGTAGTGTTGTGCAGACTTACTTGTGTTGTGATCTCTCCTCAGTGGTGGTTGAAAAAAACACAGAGGGAGAGATCACGTCGCTTCCTCCTTCCTGTGTTTACACAGAAGGAGGAAGTGCACTGCAGGGGGAGCGCGCGCATTGGCTGAGAGCGATCTGGAGGGGGCGGACAAAAACGAATAGCCGCCCCCTCTTGCCGGATCGCTCCTGCAGCCGCGCAGACCGCCGCATGTACGGGGGGGGGGTCCGATTGGACCCCCGATCCCCCCCAAGGCACCAACGTATATACAGTGCCTGCCGCCGAGATTGTGTTTTTAGCACGCCAGCATCGCGCTGAATCTCGGCGACAGGCTGCCGATATCTCGCACTCGCTGGAATAGTAAAAGAACATTCCAGCGAGCGCGTCATAGAAGCGACGGGGATCCGACGCGGATTCCCGCCAATTCTACACGTGGGCGGAGTTATGAATCCTGAAGGAGAAATCCCCCGCCGGATTTAAAAAAAAAATCCGGCATGGGTTCCCCCCTCAGGAGCATAACGGGCCCTTAGGTCTGTTATGGGTTGCAAGGAGACCCCCCTACGCCGAAAAAACGGCGTGGGGGTCCCCCCACAATCCATAACAGACCCGTATCCAAAGCACGCCGGCCGGCCGGTCAGGAAGGGAGTGGGGGCGAGCGAGCGCCCCCCCCCCCTCCTGAGCCGTACCGGGCAGCATGCCCTCAACATGGGGGGGTCAGGTGCTCTGGGGTAGGGGGCGCACTGCGGCCCCCCACCCCAGAGCACCCTGTCCCCATGTTGATGAGGACAGGGCCCCTTCCCGACAACCCTGGCCGTTGGTTGTCGGGGTATGCGGGCGGGAGGCTTATCGGAATCTGGAAGCCCCCTTTAATAAGGGGGCCCCCAGATACCGGCCCCCCACCCTAAGTGAATGAGTATGGGGTACATTGTACCCCTACCCATTCACCTGCAAAACAAAAGTTTAAACACAAATAAACCACACAGTGTATTGAAATATTTTATTAGTTGGCCGCCGGGGGGGTGTGGTGTGTATGATCGCTTTTAGAAAAGCGCCCCCCTCCGGCGGGCTTCTGTGGGGGGTGGGTGCCGCCGTCTGGTTCTTTTCCGCCGCCGGGGGGGGCGCTTTGATAAAAGCGCCCACCACCCGGCGGGCTTCTTTCGACGTCTTCGGCGGCGGGGGGGGTCTTCTCCCACTCTCCGGGGTCTTCTCCCGCTCTCCGGGGGTCTTCTCCGCTCTCCGGGGGTCTTCTCCCACTCTCAGGGGGTCTTCTCCGCTCTCCGGGGGTCTTCTTCTTCTTCAGGACTCGCGGCCGCTATCTTCGTGTGTTAGCTCAATTACTAGCGGCGGCGGTCCCCTCTTCTGCGACGTCGGCGTCTTCTTCTTCTTCTTCTGCTCTCCAGATGTTGACGCGACGCTTCCTCCCGCTGTTATGCCCGGCGCGCGGCTCGCAGCGAAATATATAGGCCTGTCTTGTGACGTCGCAGTCCCATCATGCTCCGGTAGGTACCACGTGATACCTACCGGAGCATGATGGGACTGCGACGTCACAAGACAGGCCTATATATTTCGCTGCGAGCCGCGCGCCGGGCATAACAGCGGGAGGAAGCGTCGCGTCAACATCTGGAGAGCAGAAGAAGAAGAAGAAGACGCCGACGTCGCAGAAGAGGGGACCGCCGCCGCTAGTAATTGAGCTAACACACGAAGATAGCGGCGGCGAGTCCTGAAGAAGAAGAAGACCCCCGGAGAGCGGAGAAGACCCCCGGAGAGCGGGAGAAGACCCCCGGAGAGCGGGAGAAGACCCCCGGAGAGCGGAGAAGACCCCCGGAGAGCGGAGAAGACCCCGGAGAGTGGGAGAAGACCCCCGGAGAGCGGAGAAGACCCCGGAGAGTGGGAGAAGACCCCCCCCTGCCGCCGAAGACGTCGAAAGAAGCCCGCCGGGTGGTGGGCGCTTTTATCAAAGCGCCCCCCCGGCGGCGGAAAAGAACCAGACGGCGGCACCCACCCCCCACAGAAGCCCGCCGGAGGGGGGCGCTTTTCTAAAAGCGATCATACACCCCCCCCCCCCCCCCGGCGGCCAACTAATAAAATATTTCAATACACTGTGTGGTTTATTTGTGTTTGAACTTTTGTTTTGCAGGTGAATGGGTAGGGGTACAATGTACCCCATACTCATTCACTTAGGGTGGGGGGCCGGTATCTGGGGGCCCCCTTATTAAAGGGGGCTTCCAGATTCCGATAAGCCTCCCGCCCGCATACCCCGACAACCAACGGCCAGGGTTGTCGGGAAGGGGCCCTGTCCTCATCAACATGGGGACAGGGTGCTCTGGGGTGGGGGGCCGCAGTGCGCCCCCTACCCCAGAGCACCTGACCCCCCCATGTTGAGGGCATGCTGCCCGGTACGGCTCAGGAGGGGGGGGGCGCTCGCTCACCCCCACTCCCTTCCTGACCGGCCGGCCGGCGTGCTTTGGATACGGGTCTGTTATGGATTGTGGGGGGACCCCCACGCCGTTTTTTCGGCGTAGGGGGGTCTCCTTGCAACCCATAACAGACCTAAGGGCCCGTTATGCTCCTGAGGGGGGAACCCATGCCGGATTTTTTTTTAAATCCGGCGGGGATTTCTCCTTCAGGATTCATAACTCCGCCCACGTGTAGAATTGGCGGGAATCCGCGTCGGATCCCCGTCGCTTCTATGACGCGCTCGCTCTCCATCGCGGCAAGCCAGCTCGGCGCTGGCTCTCGCGATGGAGCTCGCAAGTGCTCAATCTCGCCGAGAAAGGGAGCGAGATTGACACAATATCCCAGTCACCTACTGTATACACGTTGATGTGCCTGTCGGTGCCATTCTGCCGACGTAAATGTACATGCGGTGGTCCTTAAGTGGTTAAATAACTTTTTGGGGAAAAAATACACTTTATTGAATTTTAATGCAAAAAAACACACTATATAACTCTATATGTTGGTAAAATATAAAAGATGATGTTACATTGAGTAAATAGATATCTAAAATGTCATGCTTTAGCATTGTGCACGCATGTGGAATGGCGGCAAACTATGATACTTAAAAAACTCCATAGGCGACGATTTAATTTTTTTTATAGGTTATCTATTTGGAGTTACAGAGGAGGCACTAGAATTATTGCTCTGTTTACATACGTGTGCTAGACTTACGTATGTATTTGCTTCTGCACACAAGCACATAGGGATAGAGGTGCTTTATATTTTTTTTTTTTTTTTTTTTTCCACTGTCCCTTTAATTTCTTTGATCACTATTATTCCTATTACAAGGAATGTAAACATCCCTACTTTTCCCAGGTAAGACAAGCCATTATCGAACAAAGTCTAAGGCCGCGTACACACGAGCAGACAGATTTGTTCAAATCGGTCGGGACTGCTGGGGACATATTGGTTTGATCGTGTACACACGATCAAACCAAAATCCCCGCCGCCAGACGGCGCGGTGACGTGGCGGTGACGACGCCGCCACGTCACCGCACCAGGAAGTAAAACACTTCCGCGCATGCGTCAAAACCATTCGGCGCGTGTGCGAGAAGACATGTCTGCTGGTTAGCGTACTAAACAGCAGACATGTCGGGCGGACGGGTTCCCAGCCGACAGATTTCAAAGCATGCTTTGAAATCTGTCGGATGGCCAAATCCGTCGGCTCGCCCGTTCACACGGTCGAATCTGTCTGCTGGGACGGTCGAAAATTGTGTGGGATGTTTACCCAGCTGGACACTTCTAAGAATTTTAAATTAGACAAGAGTCAATAGATATCAAGCTTGTCTACTTAAAATCCTAAACCATGTAGGAATTCAAATACATCACTTATAATCTATGGACATTCTATAATAATTATCATAATATCCCTAAAAGTAATTATTGCATGTTAGTTATATGTTTAGGGCAATCTTTATTGGACATTGTACCTTCTATGCAGATATCTCAGATGGTATGAGTATAAGATTTTAACTTTATTTATTTAAATCTCATGAATTAGAGAAAAGTTATGACTTTTCTTGTTTGCTGATGTAATAATAATATCGTAGGTATATGTATTAATCTGATTTAGAAATATTCCAGACGGAGAAATGGTTTTAATATACAAATTATTGTATTTAGAGATATATATTATAACTATATATCTATATACCCATAGAGCTTTCTGTTTTTACCTAGATGTGTAGTTAATCATAATACTGTATATATATATATATATATATATATATATATATATATATATACAGTGGGGCAGATTCACAAAACAATTACGCCTGTCTAACTGGGGTTAGACAGGAGTAATTTCAAATTTCGCGCGGCGTATCACTAGTTTGAATCCTCAAACCATGATACGCCGGCTTCGGGCTTCGATCCGAGAGGCTTACGTCTTCGTAAGCCTTCGGATCTACGCTGCCATCTATTTGCGGCCGCTGGGAGGAGTTTGCGTCGTTTTGATGCGTCGGGATATGCAAATGTGTTTTTACGGGGATTCACGAACATACGAGCGGTCGTCGCAATCGTTTTCGTCTATTTTTTTGTACGTAATGTTATAGCAGCTTTTTGCTGCTCTAACTTTACGTAGCCCATGTTAAGTATGGCCGTCGTTCCCGCTTCAAATTTATTTAAAAAATTTTTTTGTTTACGTAACTCGTCGGGACGTGGATCGCCCGTAAAGTACGCTACATAAACAACGAATGACGTCACGACGTGATTTCGCGCAATGCACGGCGGGAAATTTGCGAACGGAGCATGCGCAGATCGATCGCCGCGGGAACGCGCCTAATTTAAATGTTTCACGCCCCCTACTCGTCTATATGGATTGCGACGGGAGAAATACACTACGCCGCCGTCGTTTACCGTAGAAAATCTACCTGAATTCCACGTAGAGCAAGGTAAAAAACGGCGGCGTAGTGTATTTCTGATACGCTACGATAATCCATTTCTCTGTGAATCTGCCCCAGTATATATATATATATATATATATATATATATATATATATATATATATATGTAAACATTTATTCCTAAACGGTATATTTTATTGCATTCAAAATGCAAAATTATTTAAACAGGGTTACCAGACCTCATAAACCGTATAGATATATATTAGAAATATCAGATGGCCATGTCTACACCATGAGAAAAGGGATATTCTTACAAGAAAATACACAAAATTGAATTTATTACTTAGATAATATTTCAGAACAAATATTTCTGGCCCTAGACATGCCTGGCGATTGAAAGAGATATTGCCTGAATCAACAATAAGATACTCAATAGACCAATGGAAAATAAGTTACACCTTCTGGGCTAGCCTTACTATAAATATTACGAGCCTATTGTTCTAGATGGTATTTAGGATCAGGATAGATGCCATGGAGGGACTCTATCAGACATGCAGACACATGCACTCTATTCATCAATTCATACCTCTACATTCATGAAGATTCCTGGACATCTTATGCTTTGAAACTCGGAGGTCGCAAGAAGTAATTGCTCTTTAGCTACAGCAGCCATTCTAAAAACTTTGGTAACCAGCAATTCAGACCAGTAGCCATTTTGGAATGGGTAATTATGTTGTCTTGATTTTTATCTTATATTCTTTTGTGTTATCTTAAATATTTACTTATTGATTATTATACAGTGGGATAACTATTTCCCTCAAATTAGTAACCGCATTGTAGATTTTTCACTAAGCTTTCAATTTTTAATTTCATGAATTTGTGAAATATAGAAGATTTGTCTTATTGTTATTTTTACAAGGCTTTTGATTCTACAGAGAAGTTTATAATTTCTGTGTCATTTAACCACTAGAGGCCCACGCTATAGTCAAATGATGGCTACAGCGTGGGCCTGAAAATCCGGGCAGACGTCATCAAACGTCCTCCACTTTGCACGTGCAAAGCACGCCCATACAGAGATCACAGAGTCACTGAGATTCGGTGGATCACAGATTCATCCCGGTCCCTTACCATGTGATTAGCTTTCAGCAAATGAAAGCTGATCACATGATGTAAACAAAGGAAACAAAAGATCGGTATTCCTTTTTTTTTCTCCTTACGCTGACAGCGTGAGAAGAAAAAAAAGCCGATCACTGGCTTGTTTACAAGGGACATCGGTCCCGAAGAGGAAGGAGGCACATCTGCCTCCTCTGTGCCCAAAAATACTGCCTGCCAGTGCCACCTGCCATTGCCACCTGCCAGTACCTACAGTGCCACCTATTAATGCCCACAGTGCCACCTATCAATGCCAACAAGTGCCACCTATCAATGCCCACCTGTGATGCCAATCAGTGCCACCTAGTAATGCTGCCTATCAGTGTAACCGATCAGTACCCATTATTTCCACTCATCAGTGCCCATCACTGCCACTCATCAGTTCCCATCACTGCCACCTATCAGTGCCCATCGCTGCCAGCTATTAGTGCCACCTATCAATGCTCTTCAGTGCCACCCATCAGTGCCACCTCTTAGTGCTGCCTATCAGTGCCTACCAGTGCTGCCTTATTGATGCCACCCAGTGCTGCCTTATTGGTGCCCATCAATGCAGCCCATTGGTGCTCATCAGTGCAGCCCATTGGTGCTCATCAGTGCAGCCCATCAGTGCCCATCAGTGCAGCCCACCAGTGCCCATCAGTACAACCTCATCAACATACATCAATGAAGGAGAAAAATTACCCGTTTGCAAAATGTTATAACAGAATATAAAAAAATATAGTTAAAAAAAAATCAGTTTTAAAAAAAAAATGTATCTGCCGGGCAGGTTGAACACGGAAGCAGACATGTTGTCCAGAAACTTGCTGGACAACAACGAGTGGGGTCCCCACCTCCTGGTCTTCCATCAGATTGCCAGCATATATGATCCCCCTCAGGTAGACCTATTTGTCTCCCCGAAGAATGCCAAGCTGGACAGATTCTTCTCTCGGATGCCGCATCCACAAGCCAAGGCAGTGGATGCCCTGTCATGCCCCTGGAGGTTTACCAAGGCACATGCCTTTCCTCCCAGGCCATTAATATTCAAATTCCTCCTGGGAGTCAGTCCAGGTTGTGGCAGTACTTCCGTATTGCCCAAAGAGACCCTGGTTCCCTCTAGCCATGTGCCTCAGTGTGAGCTCTACAATCCGGATCCCTCCTTTCCCTCAACTTCTGTCGCAGGGCATTCTAGTTCATCCAAACCCACAGAAGTTGAATCTTCGAATCTGGAGGTTGAGAGGCGAAGGTTTAAGTCCTTAGGGTGTTCCCCAGAAGTCATAACAACCTTTCTAAAAGCCAGAAAGCCTGCAACTAATGCCATATATTCAAAAATCTGGGACAAGTTCTTGTCATTTGCTACCGAAAATGGATATGATCCAATCCTTCCCTCTATGTCCAATATTCTAGGTTTCCTTCAGACTGGACTTGATCTGGGGCTTGGTCTGAGCTCCCTCAAAGTGCAGGTAGCAGCAATCTCTGCCGCAACAAATAAGAGATGGGCGGAGGATCCTTTGGTAGTCACTTTCCTCAGAGGAGTATTGAAGATTCGTCCACCTGTCAGATGATCATTTCCTAAGTGGGATCTGTCCCTGGTCCTTGAAGTTCTATCTAACCATCCCTTTGCTCCAGTGGAACAAGTAGCAATATGGAACCTGACACTAAAGACGGCTTTCCTGCTAGCCATTACATCTGGCAGAAGGATCTCGGGAACTTCACTCCTTAGAGATAGGTGACGGCCACATATCCTTCTTCCCCAACAGGGTGGAACTTCGCCCCCTTCAAGGGTTCACAACTAAGGTCACTACTCTAAGCCACCTGTTGGAACTACCAGTGTTTACAGACACAGGTTCAGAGTATTGTCGTGAGCTGGACATATCTAAACTGCTCAGGGCCAACCTAGAAGCCACCGACCCCTTTAGAAACTCTGAGAGACTTTTCATTGTACCGTTCAAAAAATAATTGAGGGGCAAAGAATCTTCCATCAGATCTCTAGCATCCTGTGTTCTAAAGTTAATCCAGAAGGCATACAGGGTGAAGAATATCCTCCATCCTGAGTAAATGCTCTTTCTACAAGGGCAGTCTCAGCTTCCTGGGCAGCAAGGGCTAATGTTTTGTTGAAGACGGTGTGCAGGGCCACCACCTGGTCTTCTCACCATACGTTCCTCAGACACTACCATATTGCTCCAGGAGCTCTCACGACTGTTGAGTTCAGAAGAAGGGCAGTTCAGGCTGCTATGTCCTCTTCTAATTAAACATTTATTGTTAAGCATTATCCCACCCATGTCAGCTAGTTATTTATCACAGGTATGCTGTCATGGAGGCACCAGGAAAATTGAAAATTATATCATACTTGCCAGTAATTTCCCTTTCCTGGTGCCTATCCATGGCAGCATACGCTCCCACCCTAGGTATTCTATATTACGGAGAATGTTGGGGGAGGGACTACGTCTTTAATTAATGCTATTCACTAGTCCTAAAGGAGGAGTTAAGGTGGAGCTCTATCACAAGTATGCTGCCATGGATAGGCACCAGGAAAGGAAAATTACTGGCAAGTATGATACAATTTCCCGTTTGTATGAATACATATCTGGTGAATAAATCTCCTATTTTTAGACTGTGTTCATAGCAATTGATTATGTATCTTAAAAATATTATCATTTAAAAATGACTCAATCATAAATACCGTGCAGAAAAATGATCCTTATAAGTATGACAGGAGTATAAATAGCTGAAAAACAATTGCTAGAGTTTTAGGCTCTTTTGTATTCAAACATTAAAAGGGCTGTATAATGGCATCTGATTTATGTATTTTTACTTTAAATACCGAAAATTATTTAGCTGTATAGCTTTATTTTATTGTGCAAAATTATCTGTTTATTATACTTTCTTTCACTGAAGCTTGGCAAATGTATAGCTTGATTTGGGCAATAAAAAATGCATGCTCTACTCTTTGTTTTATGAAATCACGCTGATAATGCTAATTAAACACCTCCTGCTGTCCTAAAGCACTGTTCTGTCTACCCAGTCTTTTCAAAATAAACAATGCAATTACTTTATCAAATCATCCAAACATACTGTGTAGAAAAAAATATATTGTAAAGCTCAATATTTGACTGCACAGAGGGGTTTTATTAAATGTCCTGTGCTGCACAGATAACAGAAGCTAAAAGTTTATAAAGTCGGCTAAAACAAGTAGTTGAAATAAAGTACATTTAAAACATTTGTAAATTATGAACAGGAGAAACAAACCCCAAGGTCTTGAAAGGGGTTTGTTTTTTTGTGTAATGAGGTTTAGCCCTAGGCTGGATTGTACCCCTAGACACAGTGGGTTCATTTGAGAGGTACCGTTTCTCTTTTCTGTAAGAGAATTCCTGTACGGCGACTGGTGTATAGATATGTTCATGCGTATAGCATCACTCATATAAATGAGCATAGGCTTTTTTTAAGCACACAGGAATGCTAGCATATTGTTAATGCACGCGGTAGAATGCCCACAGTTTCTGGCACCCAGACAGGTTATTTAAGGGATGCTCTTGCTCGCTGTCTGTGCTGACTGGTCTTTAGCTCTTCCTGTGTCCTGGGTGTATCCTGTATATGATTTTTGTTGATGACCCGGCTCATTACTGACATGATTCTGGATTCTGCCTGTAGCTCTGCTCAGCTCTGCTTTCCTGTTCCTGACCCCAGCTTCATTCCAGACCACACTTCCGCCTACGCTTTGGTACTTCATTGCCCATCTGCTATTGAAAAGGCAACAAGATTGGCCAGACAGATACAAGAGGTGGGTCTATTTGATGTATGGAGAGTAAGATTCCTGGCCAGTAAAAGACATTCGTGCTATTCAAGTATGTGGATCATTATCGAGAATTGACATGGCTCTGGGTAATGGTATTTTTTCGTCATAGGTCAAAATAATTCAGTACGAAGCAAGGGGAATCTCGGATCACTCTCCAATAACTTTGTCTATGGAGTGGATGGAATAGTTGACTTGCCCAATGTGGAAAGTCAATCCACAATGGCTGTCGCTGATTCCAAAGAGGAGTGAAATAGAACAACTGTTAATAAGCTTCTTTGGAGATAATAAGGGATAAACCTCGGCGATGATGGTGTGGGATGCAATGAAAGCATATCTTAGAGGCCTAATAATTAAAGAAATATCTAAAATTCAATTGGCCACAAGACAGTGGGAGGAAGAGGTAACCCAAATAGTTAAGCAAACAGAACAAGGATTCACATTAGATGCCAATAAGGAGAAATTTGGAGCATGGCAGGATGCGCAGACGCTATATAGAAATGTGGTTATAACTAAGGCAGAGAATAGCAGATTCCTGCAGAATCAAAAGCTCTATGAAATGGGTGAACAAGTGGGCCATATGTTGGCAATAATAGCACGGAATCAGAAAGGCACGTCTGGTATAGTTGCCATTGAAGATAGAAAGGGGATAGTGAAGTATGATACAGATGGTATGACTTACAGCTCATGAAAACCCCAAATCCACAATCTCAGAAAATTAGAATATTGTGAAAAGGTGCAATATTCTAAGGTTAAAGTGTCCCACTCTAATCGGCTAATTAACCTATAACACCTGCAAAGGGTTCCTGAGCCTTTAAATGGGCTCTCAGTCTGGTTCAGTAGGAATCACAATCAAGGGAAAGACTGCTGACCTGACAGTTGTGCAGAAAAACATCATTGACACTCTCCATAAGGAGGGAAAGCCTCAAAAGGTAATTGCAAAAGAAGTTGGATGTTCCCAAAGTGCTGTATCAAAGCACATTGATAGAAAGTTATGTGGAAGGGAAAAATGTGGAAGAAAAAGGTGCACAGGCAGCAGGGATGACCGCAGCCTGGAGAGGATTGTCAGGAAAAGGCCATTCAAAAGTGTTGGGGATTTTCACAAGGAGTGGACTGAGGCTGGAGTCAGTGCATCAAGAGCCACCACACACAGACAGATCCTGGACATGGACTTCAAATGTCATATTCCTCTGGTCAAGCCACTCCTAAACAACAAACAATATCAGAAGCGTCTTACCTGGGCTAAAGAAAAACCTGGTCTGTTGCTCAGTGGTCCAAACTCCTCTTTTCTGATGAGAGCAAATTTTGCATCACATTTGGAAATGAAGGACCCAGAGTATGGAGGAGGAATGGAGAGGCACACACTGCAAGATGCTTGAAGTCCAGTGTGAAGTTTTCACAGTTTGTGTTGATTTGGGGAGCCATGACATCTGCTGGTGTTGGTCCACTGTGCTTCATTAAGTCCAGAGCAAGGCAGCCATCTACTAGGAGATTTTGGAGCACTTCATGCTTCCTTCTGCAGATGAGCTCTATGGAGATGCTGACTTTATTTTCCAGTAGGACTTGGCACCTGCCCACACTGCCAAAAGCACCAAAACATGGTTCAAGGACCATGGGATTACTGTGCTTGTATTGACCAGCAAACTTGCCTGACCTGAACCCCATAGAGAATCTATGGGGCATTGCCAAGAGAAAGATGAGAGACATGAGACCGAACAATGCAGAAGAGCTGAAGGCCACTATTAAAGCATCCTGGTCTTCCATAACACCTCAGGAGTGCCACAGGCTGATAGCTTCCATGCCACGCCACATTGAGGCAGTAATTGCTGAAAAAGGGGCCCAAACCAAGTACTGAGTACATATGCATGCTTATACTTTTCAGAGATCCGTTATTGTTCTATGTACAATCCTTGTTTTATTGATTGCATGTAATATTACAATTTTCTGAGATTGTGGATTTGGGGTTTTCATGAGCTGTAAGCCATAATCATTACAATTATGACAAATCACGGCTTGAACGATCTTGCTTTGCATGTAATGAGTCTATCTCATATATTAGTTTTACCTTTTAAGTTGCATTGGTGAAATAAACTTTTGCACGATATTCAAATTTTTTGAGTTTCACCTGTATAAAGATGCAGCTGCTCAAATATGTCTTTGTTGCTTATTCATCCAGAGTGTAGGCACCCTAGTAAAAGAGGTGTGTTACTGGCCAGGTCACCAGGTGAAAACAGAGGAAAAAAAGCTTAAAAAAAAAATGCAGCCATCACATCTATAGTAATATAGTTTGAAATATTATGCCATGCTTTCTGATGATCTCTTGTGTGTTATCACCTGTATATTCAGTTCCATTGACTGTGAGCAATAGACTCTGCATTTTGCCAAATTTGTTGCTTACTTAAGCCAAATACTGTTTAAGTTTCTCTGATACTTCACTTTTGTTTTGTGGCAGATATAGTGTAGTATACCTGGAGTAATCATCTAAAAAATTGAAAAAATATATTTTCTTTCCTGGAATTTTTTTCATTGGATCACAAAGATATGAATTAATTAAGTTCAGAGTTTTTTTTTCCTTTTATACAGCTGGTGCAATTAATTGTTTGATCACATAGACTACTTTTTATTCCACTTGCAATATTCATTCTCAGTAAATTGTTCTAATATGTCAGGACTTCTGTGCCCAAGTTGTCTCTGCCATGTGTGAATGCAGTTTGAATGTTTTCCTCCTTGGCAGTGTTAACCACCTCATTGCAGTTCAGCTGATATAGTTCTTCTGTACTTTTAGCCTTTGCAAGTAAGATATCCCTTTTATGATGACACAACTGCCATCTTAGGCCGCGTACACACGACCAAATATATCTGTTCAAATCGGTCTGACAGACCGATTTGAACAGATATGTCTGCTGGCTGTTTTGGTTTGATCGCTGTACACACGATCAAACCAAAATCCCCGCCGGCAGACAGCGCGATAACGTGGCGGTGACGTTGATGCCGCCACGTCACCGCACCAGGAAGTAAAACACTTATGCGCATGCGTCGAATCCATTCGACGCATGTGCGGACAGATATGTCTGCTGGTTAACATACTAACTAAGCAGGCTTTAAAATCTGTCTGCTGGACAAATCCGTCTGCTCGCCCGTACACACGATCAAATCTGCCTGCTGAGACGGTCTGTCAGACCGTTTCCAGCAGATAGATTTGATCGTATGTACATGGCCTTAGAATGTCACTCCATTGCCTTGTTTTGTGAGCTTCTTCACTGACACAAGATTAATTTCAAGAGCAGGGACATAGAGGACATTTTTCACAGGTATTTTTCTGGTGACACTCTGGTAAATAGGACAGTAAAGAAAACTATCTCCTTATCTCCTATTCCTTATGATTATATTATTTGCCCATTAGCTGTGGTGATTTTTTCTGTTTTAATCTGGTAAAGGTAAATAAAGAAATTTCTGTAATGTGTTATGTGACTCTTAGCTCCTGAATCAACACACCATGCCTGCAAAGAAGAAGGGCAACTTTTATATTGAAAAACATATTAATTATCTGAAGAAAAATCTGTTTCTTCTATTACACTTTTGGCCTTTTGTAGTTAGGTTTGTTTTTGCATTCTAGCTTTCCAGATCCTGCAATCTGCTTTTAAATTACCTTGTTTCTTGCATACAAAACATTCACATGTTTCTTATTGCATGTTACTATTTTTATTACTATTTTTGTCTTTAACCACATGCCGATCACCGCACGCAGATACGTTGGAAGAATGGCAGGCAAAAGGACGTATATATACACGTCCCCTTTAAGAAGCGGCATTGTGGACGCGTGCCCGCCTGCCGCAAGCTCTGTGACTCCGACCGCGGGTCCCACGGACTCAGTGTCCGCGGGCATACCCACGATCGTGTCATGGTGAGGAAGAAGGGGGAAATGCTTATGTAAACAAGCATTTCCCCAGTCTTCCTAGTGACAGGACAGTGAACACATCCTGTAATCGGAAGTGGTGATCACTGTCCTGTCACGCATCCCATCCCCCACACAGTTAGAAGCACTCCCTAGGGCACACTTAACCCCTACAGTGCCACCTAGTGGTTAACCCTTCACCGCCAGTGTCATTTTCACAGTAATCAGTGCATTTTTATAGCACTGATCGCTGTAAAAATGACAATGGTCCCAAAAATGTGTCAAAAGTGTCCTATGTGGCCGCCATAATGTTGCAGTCACAATAAAAATCGCTGATCGCCGCCATTACTAGTAAAAAAAAAATGAATAAAAATGCCATAAAACTATCCCCTATTTTGTAGACGCTATTACTTTTGCTATAACTTTTGTGCAAATCGATTAATAAATGCTTATTGTGATTTCTTTTGCCAAAAATATGTAGAAGATCGGCCTAAACTGAGGAAAAAAATAGTCGCTCTATTTTTGTTTATAGCGCAAAATATAAAAACCGCAGAGGTGATCAAATACCACCAAAAGATAGCTCTATTTGTGGGAAAAAAGGACATCAATTTTGTTTGGGAGCCACAATACACAATCGCGCAATTGCCAGTTAAAGCGACGCAGTGCCGAATCGCGAAAAGTGGCCTGGTCTTCGACCAGCAAAATGGTCCAGGGCTTAAGCGGTTAAAGAAGACTCTGTGGCAGAAGCACTGTCACTATTAATGCTTTCTGTTTTATGCTTATATTCATCTACAAGTTTTCTCTTAACATATTCCAATGTCAGTTTATCATCTGGATGTGTATCAAGTGCTGTGACAAGCATCTCATAACTATCTGCTGAACCCTTTAGTAACAGTGCTGCGACATGAAAATCTTGTATTTCTTCTGTATAACTCTCAGGAATTCAACCATTTCCAAGGTGTGCTATATGTAATATCCTGACCTTTTATCATCTTGGTTTTGTATAGTTTTCTAATCAAATACAGTTGATTGCTGATATTAGCTCTTTCATACATCTTGTGTAATCCTTCCCACATTTCTTTACACCTAAATATATGTATGATTTGATCATATCCTATGCTGAGAGAGATTGTGCTCTGAGCTTTTTGGTCTTTCTCTATCAACTCATTTGAATGGTGTTTCGGCTTGACTTCATTTATGCATTTCCACGTACCTTCTCTTATTTTCAGCATTTTCATTCTGAATAAATGAATGAAAACTTATATAGCGCTTCACATGCGAACTGAATCGCCTCTGGGCGCTTGTTGTTCCTGTCTCCTTTGGTATCAAAAGAGATGAGTCTTGATCTTCCTCCTGAATGCTAGGTGGTTCTCCTCCAACCGGATGCTAGTTGGTAAAGCGTTCCATAGTCTGGGACCTTGGACCGCGAATCTTCTATCTCCTTTGGACCTGTAGTTGGCTTTCGGTATCTGGAGTAGATTTTGATTGGTGGATCGCAGAACGCGATTGGGATTATGAGCTTTTATTTTTTCGCATTAATAATTCTGAATTTTCAAGACTGGTAGTTCTGGTTTGTCAGATTTGCAAATGAAAGCTTTGTTGCAGCTGTATTACCAGACATGTTCTTTTATTCTGCTGCAGTCTTCTTTCTGTTACTGTATCTTGCACTTATTTGCTGTAGCTGGTTTTGACTGGGTTCTCATTGTTTCTCTGGGTCGGTGTCTCAGCTATGTCTGGGCCCATAACCTGTTAGAAATTCTATACATATTCCTACAGAACAGACGGTGCACAGTCCACATGGGCTTTGCTGTTTATCCACAGACAGGAAATAGGATACTTTATTTCACAGACAAAAGACTATGGCCCGGATTCACGTAAAACTTACGCCGACGTATCTAGAGATACGCCGTTGTAAGTACAAATGTGCGCCGTCGTATCTCTGTGCCGATTCCCCAAGCTAGATACGTCGAAAAATTCGGCTTCAGCCGCCCGACGTAACTTGCCTACGTCAGTGTATCGTGGGCGCATAGTTACGCTGGACGCATTCGGCGTACCCATGTTAAATATGCAAATGAGTAAGATACGCCGATTCACAAACGTACTTGCGCCCGGCACATGTTTTAAGCGATTTGCGAAAGGGTTACGTCCGGCGTAAAAGTTATTCCCCATATTGGAGGCGCAACTCATGCAAAGGTATGGACCAGGGAACGAACGCCGTCGAATTTTACGCCGTTTACGTAGTACATGAATAGGGCTGTGCGTAGGTTACGTTCACGTCGTAGGCAGTGTTTTGACGTATCTTAGACAGTTATCTCGACGTAACTGTGAGCATGCTCACTGGGATGCGTCTAAGATACGACTCATGCGCAGTTTGCTTTTTGAAGCTCAGCTCATCATTTGCATGGGGTCAAGCTTCATTTAAATGTTACACACCCACTTCCAGCCCACTTCCACCTACTTTGACTTACGCCGACAACTATACGCTACGCCGGCGCAACGTTGAGAGCATTTGCTTTGTGAATACCATGCTTGCCTCTCAACGTTGTGCCGGTGTATCGTAAAGAAGATACGCTACGCCGGCAGAAAAATGCGCCCAGGTATGTGAATCCGGGGCCATAAAGTTCTACCACAAAGATCGTCTATAAACTTATAAACACTGCCATCTACTGGTTGAAGAAAATATTTCTACTAAATACTGATGTAAAGTAGTTGTTACACAAAATACAAATCTGTATTCCAACAGGTTTATTACCATCGTAAATCTAAATATCACATGGCCAAGAACAAAGATTGGCATTCGAAAATGCAGAAAAGGCTCTTTTGCAATTACTATACAGAACAGTGAATATACAGAGCAATGTAGTAAAATTTGTTGTTAAAGGATGTTATGGAAATTAGACTTTATTTACCGTTAAGGTTTAGGAGCAGTGTTAGCAGATATGCCATGTAAGCACAGCTATATATTTTGAGCCTTCATATTTAAACTGTGCAATTGTTGGCACTGATATAGCTTCAAACCTGAGGCACATGTCACCTTTTTTCACAGGAGATTACTCATTAAACTTTTGAAGTTACACAAGTTGGCAGTAAAGCCACTGAAAACTGCCAATCACCACAGTGGGAGGTGTAAGTGAAAAATAGTCTTCTTAGGCACTTTCCACTTTCATGAAAAACTTAAAAACAAAACACCTGCTTTTTCAAACTCTCTGTACTCTTGCCATCTCATAGATGATAAAAATGTACTACTTTTACATTAATTACCTTTGAGAATGTATGCATCTTTTCAATAATTATAAATCAGCTAAACTAGTTATCTAGTTATAAAGTGAGATTTTTTTTTATTTATTTAGAGAGAGAGAGAGCATATCTATCCAAAACTTTTTTTTTCCGTTGACGATAGTGTGGGGAAGAGTCCTGTACACACGATCGGTTTGTCTGATGAAAACAGACGGATGGACTGTTTGCATCAGACAAACCAATCGTGTGTGGGCTCCATCGGTTTGTTTTCCATCGGTGAAAAAAAATAGAACATATTTAAAAATTTTCCTATGGATAAAAAAACGATCGTCTGTGTGGATGTCCATTGGTCAAAAATCCACGCATACTCGAGTCGGCGCGTGCTCGGAAGCATTGAACTTCATTTTTTTTTGGCACGGTCAGATTTTTGGCTGATGGTGTGTAGGCAAAACTGATGAAAGTCAGCTTCATTGGATATCCGCTTCATTGGATAAAATAAACAAAATAACAGTATTAAATGTCACAGTCAGAGGTCAGGCTCAGACACCAGTAACTATAGCAGTAGTGAGTCTCCCACAGACCAGGAGGATAAGTAAACAAACAGATCACCATGGCAGATGATGTGGGCTCACCCGAGGTGTGGGGTCTAAGCGCTAACCAATATTCCTCAGAGCTTCTGATGGTGGAGTTGGATTTAGCTGCGTGTTTGTACAATGTTGCGGTCCTCAGCATTAGGGATGATCCCGATGTTCGAGTTGAACGTAGGGAACAAAGGAGATGAACAAAGGAACATATGGGGCATTCGCTGCAAATTCGAGCGTTGCGGAGCGCCCCATAATACACTGTGAGATTGCAGTGCATTGACGGCTGCTGATTGGCAAAAGTATGCACCTGACCTGCATGCTTTGTCCAATCACAGCACAATCTGCTATGAGAGCCATGATTGGCCAAAGGCAAGATGCCTTTGGCCAATCATGGCTCAGGGGCTAACTCCACACCCCACAATATATAAGGCTGCTTACACAGCGGCAGTATATCGTATTTATGAATGAAGATTAGGCAGGGTATTTAGTGTAGTGAGTGGTAAGTCAGCCTAGTGTATATAACAGTGTAAGGCAGAGTATATATGACAGTGTAGTGTAGAGTATATAACAGTATAGGAGTATATATGACAGTGCAGTGTAGAGTATATAGCACAGTGTAGAGCAGAGTATGTAATAGTGCACTGCAGAGTATTTTGTACAGTGTAAGGCAGAGTATATATGACAGTGTAATGTAGAGTATATAACACTGTAGGTGTATATATGACAGTGTAGTGTAGAGTATATAGCACAGTGTAGGGCAGAGTATATACACTAATAGTGTACTGCAGTGTATATTGTACAGTTTACTGCATAGTATATAGCACAGTGTAAGGGCAGAGTGTATAGCACAGTGTAGTGCGCAGTATATAGTACAGTGTGAGGCAGCATATATAACACTGTGTACATATTATACAGTTCAGAGGATATATTGCAGTCCGTATAGTAAATATAAAGCAGTCCAGAGTATATAGTGAAGTCCGTATAGGGCCAGATTCAGGTAGATGCGCGCATATTTTCGCCAGCGTATCGCATCGCATATACGCTGCACTGACGCAAACTAGCGAGTGAAGTACAGTATTCACCAAGCGCCTGTCCGTTACTTTGCACCGGAGTAACGGAAATGCGCTGGCGTAACCCGACGCAAGTGGAAGTGGGTGTGATCATATGTAAATGATGGGCGGAGCCCAGCGCAGAGGCTTACGTTCAGCGCATCATCCACGGAGCATGCGCAGTGAGTGAGGCTTCACTCGGCCCCCTGTGCGCATGCTCACAACTTCCGTCGGCACCACTTCACGGTAAACGTCAGCGCAATGTGTTCCGTTGTGCGTTTAAAAGCGCTAGCGGAAGCGCCATTCCGGCGCAAAAGTATTTCCGTTTCCCCCCACCCCAGGGAAGTTACTTTTGCAAAGAGATGGCTGCTCCCGCTCCCCCCAAAGAGAGGAGAAACCTTAATTTCAATTCCCAGGAGGTCTCTGTTATAATCTCCGCTATGGAGACTTTTAATGACTTCCTCCACGGCAAAAAAAGTTGGAAGACCAGCCGGGATAGGAAGCAAGCCATCCTGGAGACCATTGCTGGCAGGGTGAATGTTTTGGGGTACTCCACCCGGACTGCTGGCGATGTACAAAAAAAAAAAATGACCTGCGGCGCCAGGTCCGTGGCAAGGTGGCCACCATCAGGAGGCATGAGAGGGGCACGGGTGGTGGACCCCCATGTGCGGTCAGCCTGACCACGGAGGAGGAGGTGGTCGCCCACTGCCTGGACAGGGAGCAGTTGGAGGGGGTCCCTGGATATGACTCCATGGAGGAAGGCTCCAGGACAGGTAAGTGATTTTTACCCCCTTTTTGGTGTGTTGCATGTGGGGGGGGAGGGTACATGTGCCAAGTGTGTGGGACCACCCAACATGTGTCTGCTTTGTGTCATCCACAGATGACGGAGCTGGGCCATCATCTGTTGGCGGCCAGTCCACCCCATCCCCCCAACGGCATCCTGTGCCCGAGCCCCTGGGTGGTGAAGAGACCGAGGTGGAGGAGGAGAGTGCCCACACCTCACCTGCAGAGGTGGTTGAGGAGCAGCCTGTTGTGGCAGAGCAGGACATTATTTTTATTTTTGGAGGAGTCCTCCTCTTCTGCAGGGCCCTCTGTAATACCCTCCCCCATCCTAGGAAGCCCCTCAAGGGCGACTCCATCCCCCTGGAGACAACCATCTCCTGACCCCAGGAAGGCCACCCGTAAGACCAGGGGGGTGTCTGATCTGGTCCAGGACCAGGTGGCGAGGGATCACGCCAGGCAGACCCAGCAAATGGGGGACATAGTTGGGCACCTGGACAGAGTGGCTGACAACCTGTGCTCCTTGGCCCAGATATCCAATGCAGTGCAGGATGTCAGCTGCAACTGTGCTGCAGTGGTGACCAGTCTGGGGGAGGTGCAGGGTGATATAAGGCACCTCACTGCAGCCGTCCAGGCAAACACTGCTGCCATCCGGGACCAGGGGAGGCAGAGTCGGCGGGCCCAACAATACCAGGTCACTCGGCAGCTCAGGATGCAGGCCCAGCAGCTCAGGATGCAGGCCCAGACAAACTGTTACCTCGGCCGGATAGCCATGGCCTTGGAGGGCATGCAGGCCACACCTGCCAGGAGTGACCCACCCGGGGATCAGCCACCTCCAGATGCCCCCCCACCCCCACCCACTCCATCCAGGCAGCTGAGGAGCCAGAGAGGGGCCACCAGAAGGAGCCCCCGGCATCCCAGATGATTTTTTTTATTATTAATGCTCAGGATATGAGATTTTTATTTTATTTGTTCTTAATGCTCAGGACATGAGATTTTTATTTTATTTGTTATTAATGCTCAGGACATGAGATTTTTATTTTATTTGTTATTAATGCTCAGGACATGAGATTTTTATTTTATTGATACTGCACAGGTTGCAGTGTGAATGGTGTGTGAATGTGAGGGGGTGGCACTCCTGCCAGTAAGGGGTGTCGCCCTCGGCCGTGTTGGAGAAGTTATCCCCACGGCTGTGTGAATGACGTGTGAAAGGTGTATGAATGGACAGCAACATCATTGGGGCCTTGACGCTGGCGTTGCTGCTCCCAAGTCCTACATGTTGGACTTGGGCTAATCCAATGTGATGTGGATGTGGTGTGTGTGATCTAGGGACATCAGTGGTGTGCATGCGTGCATTGTCCGTGTGATCAATGTTTTTGTTTATTGTCCAAAGATGCCTACGGCGAGGATCCTCCTGACTGCTCTGGGATGGGGCTCTGATTGTATATGAAGCTGTCATGGCTGGATCCGGGGGGGTTTGGCACGGACGTGCCATATGAGGCGTTGGGCATCAGCTATCACCTGTACGTTGATGGAATGCAAATGCTTCCGATTGCGGTATATGTGCTCTGTGGCACTGGGGGGCTGTAGGGCCACATGTGTGCAATCAATGGCCCCCACAGTGCGTGGGAATCTGGCAATGCTGTAGAAATCTGTCATTGTCTTCAGCCGCAGCTCCTCAGTGGTGGGTCTGATGAACTGGTTGGACATGCGTCTGAGGATTGCAGGGACAACCTGGTGCACACATCTGCTCATGGAGGACTGTGACATCCCAGCCACCACTCCACTTGTACGCTGGAATGATCCACTTGCAAGGAAATGAAGTGTTGCCAGTACCTTCACCAGTGGCTGCACTGCTTGTGAGCGGTGTGTCTTGCTGGTGATGTCACCCTGCAGGGTTGTGGTTAGTTCAAGTATTGCATCAGGGCTGAATCTGAAGAGGCGATACACCTCCTCATCCCCCATGCCAAAGAGGATCATGCGCGTGCGGTATATCCTCTCACGTGCCCGCCTCCTCCGTACCGGGGGACCCAGTACTAGTGCTAGGACCGCGACTGCCCCTGGCATGTTGGCACACAGAGGTGTTGTCCTTGCACGTGTGGTTGTTCAGCTTGCTAGTTTCGTCGGTAACGCTGCTGCTGTAGCTGCTCTCCTGCTGACCTGTGGCCGTCTGGAGTAAAGATAAAGCAGCTATTTGTAGAAATAACTTTGCGCTAGCCGTTCCACATACGCGCGGCGCATGTAGCCAGCGTATGGTGCTAATCCGTTCGCGAATCGGGAAATCTCCCTCATTTGCATATTTGCATGGCAAATCAATAGGCGCGATGGATGCGACAAGCGAAAATGATACTCTGGCGATGGAAAGTTAAGCCGATCGGAAAAGGCCCGTTTTCTGGCGCATCTAGGTTGGTGGGTACGGCCACATAGATACAATGGCGCATCTTTACAGTTACGCGGCGCATATCGATATACTCCAGCGCAAGTCTTGCTGAATCTGGCCCATAGTGTGTATAATACAGAGTATATAGTGCAGACCATATAGTATATATATATATATATATATATATATATACTGCGGTTCAGAGTATATAGTACAGTCTATATATTATATATAAGGCAGTTGAGAGTATATAGTGCAGTCCATATAGTAGATATAATGCAGTTCAGAGTATATAGTGTAGTCAGTATAGTATATATATACTGCAGTTGAGAGTAAATAGTGCAGTCGGTATAGTATATAAAAGGCAGTTTAGAGTATATAGTGCAGTCCATATAGTATATATATACTGCAGTTCAGAGTATATAATGCAATCTGTATAGTATATGTAATTCAGTTCAGAGTATATAGTGCAGCCTGTATAGTATATATAAGGCAGTTCTGGGTAAATAGTGCAGTCTGTATAGTATATACACTGCAGTTTAGAGTATATAGTGCAGTCAGTGTAGTATTTTTATAATACAGTGCAGGGTATATAGTGCAGTGCAGAGTATATACTACAGTGTATTGAAGTGGTTTAGGGGAACCCCATGACAGAATTAAGAAAAAAATGGTATGGGGCCCCCAAAATCCACAAAAGGCCCTTTGGGTCTGGTATAGATTTTAAGAGGAACTAAATGCCAAAATTGTAAAAACAGTTTTGGCATGGGGTCCCCCCAAAATCCATACCAGACCCTTATCCGAGCAAGCAGCCTGGCAGGTCAGGAAAGGGGGACGCTCCCCTCCTGAACCATACCAGGCCATATGCCCTCAACATTGGGAGGGTGCTTTGGGGTCCCCCCCAAAGCACCTTGTCCCCATGTTGATGGGGACAAGAGCCTCTTACTGGCCATTGGTTGTCACAGTCTGCAGGCAGGGGGGCTTATAAGAATCTGGAAGCCCCCTTTAACAAGGGGCCCCCAGATCCCGACCCCCAATGTGAGTGGGTATCGGGTACATTGTACCCCTACCCATTTACCAAAAAAAGTGTCAAAAAGTAAAAAATTACAACAGACTGTTTTGACAATTCCTTTATTAAAAGAAAAGTGTCCGCGATGTCAATCCATCTCCTATCACGCCTCCCAAGGGACCCAAAAAAAGAAAAAAAAAGCTCTGCCTCGATGGGAGGCCTCCCGCCGACTGCTGTCTCTTGGCTGTGACAGCTGTTATATAGGCAAGGGTGGGGTCACCCGGTGATGTAACCAAGTGACCATGCCCTCTTCTGACTTCATGTCGGGGTCATCCGATTATGTCAGTGGATGACCTTGCACTTGCCTATATAACAGCTGTCACAGAGAAAAGACAGAAACTGCTGGGAGGCCTCCCATGGAGGCAGAGTTTTTTATTTATTTTTCTATTTTTCAGGCCCATCGGGCGGCATGATTGAAGATGGATGGACATCACAGGACACTTGTTTTCTTTTTTAAGAAAGGAATTGTCAAAAACTGTCTGTTAGGAATTGTCAAAAACTGTCTGTTGTGGGGTAAGGGGTACAATGCGATTAGAAGTGGATAACGGTTAATAGTGATTTTATTCAAATCAATGTAATTGATTCAAGGACAGAATGTAGAGGTCTGCCCCTGTAAGAGATGTTGAGCTCCTGATAAGGCCCTTCTTTAAATTCTCATCAAACCACTACCCTAAGCACCTTTAATTCAGGTTCTGACAGATTAAAAAGGTAACCAAAAGATGTTTCTGCCCACTAGAGCAGCTCAAAGGGACCACCGTTCGGGCAATGAGGAGGTAATTAATTATCATTCTTTTTATCACAGTCATCCTGGAACTCATGGTATTGTAGAGGCAGGTTGTTATAAGACTAGGTAATTACCCCATCAACTTGCAATTCCTTGATCAGTGGAGAACATGTTTGACAAGGTTCTCTACAATGTTCCTTGCAATGAGGAAGTGTAGAATTGATATTCTGGGCTTTTCAGTTAATGGAGAGATTATGGGTAGAAAACCAAGGGATGCCCATAATGACATCTGAAAAAACTATCAGTATTAGTATTAGTATTAGTTCGACCTAAATCAGTATGTGCAGACCGGCATGTAGACTGTCTGTGAAGAGTCTGTGCAGAATCCATTGAACCTACAGCCAAAATGTCTGTGAACCATGGACAAGTAATGCCGCGTACACACAACCGTTTTTCGGGTTCAAAAAATGACGTTTTTTTTAATGTCAATAAAAACAATCGTGTGTGGGCTTCAGAGCATTTTTCGAGTTCGAAAAAATGGACAACATTTTTTTCGAACACGCTCTATTTTTTCACAAAATTTTTAACGTTGTCGTTAAAATGGTCATGTGTGGGCTTTAACGACGTGAAAAATCTGTGCATGCTCAGAAGCAAGTTATGAGACGGGAGCGCTCGTTCTGTTAAAACTACCGTTCGTAATGGAGTAAGCACATTCATCACGCTGTAAGGCCTAATACACACGATAGGTTAAACAGAGGGCAACGCTCTGATGGACCATTTTCATCGGTAAAAACCGATCGTGTGTGGGCCCCATAGGTTGTTTTACCATTGTTTAAAAAAAAAGCCAACTTGTTTTTAATTTACCTGACGGATTCCTAACCGATAGGTCAAAAACGATCGTTAGTGGGCACGACCATCGGTTAAAAATCCACGCATGCTCAGAATCAAGTCGACGCATGCTTGGAAGCATTGAACTTCATTTTTTTCAGCATGTCGTTGTGTTTTACGTCACCGCGTTCTGACCCAATTGGTTTTTTAACCAATGGTGTGTAGGCACGACGGACCATCAGTCAGCTTCATCGGTTAACCGATGAAAACGGTCCATCAGACCGTTTCCATCGGATGGACTGATCGTGTGTACGCGGCTTAACAGAAAGATAATCAAGAATCGTCTTTTACTAACACAAAATCAGCTAAAGCAGCCCAAAGGGAATGGAACTTCCCCTTTATAGTGCCGTCGTACATGTTGTACGTCACCGCGCTTTGCTAGAGCATTTTTTTCACGATTGTGTGTAGGCAAGGCCGTTTTAATGATCGGGTTGAAAAAAACTTCATTTTTTCTAGACCCCTTAAAACGTAATTTTTTAGAACCCGAAAAACGGTCGTCTGTACGCGGAATAAGTGAAATACTTGCTGAGAAAGTGTACTAAAATGCGGTTATTCTTATTATATTATTATAATGGTGTTCACTATTTGTATCTCACAAAAGTACACCACTCACATTTTTGTAAATATTTTATTATATCTTTTCATGTGATGACACTGAAGAAACGACACTTTGCTACAATGTAAAGTAATAAGTGTACAGCTTGTATAACAGTGTAAATTTGCTGTCCCCTCAAAATAACTCAACACACAACCATTATAGTCTAAATCAATGGCAACAAAAGTGAGTACACCCCTAAGTGAAAATGTCCAAATTGGGCCCAATTAGTCATTTTCTTTCCCTGGTGTCATGTGACTCGTTAGTGTTGCAAGGTCTCAGGTGTTAATGGGGAGAAGGTGTGTTAAATTTGGTGTTATATATAGAAAAAGTGCAGCGCAAATATAAACAAATATGTGGCAATGAGCGAGACTATTCTTATTTCTCCTCCTCCCAGCTCTCATACTCTCGTATAGACTTCTTCCTGGTTGACAAATTTACCCTCCAAGATGTGACGAACTCTGAAAATGGATCCATCACATGGTCAGACCATGCTCCTATCTCTATCATTGTGGGAAACTCCAGACCCAGAACAACTCGACTATGGAGGTTGGACGCCTCTCTCATTTCAGACCCCAAAAATGTGCATAAACTCACTACTGAACACCACTCCTTTTTTTAATCAAATGATCTACCGGACACTGATAGGTTTGTACTTTGGTCAGCGTATAAAGCCTACATGCGAGGTCTATTAATTAAACTGCACAGTACTATTAAGAACCAGAGGTCTACGCAAATTGACGAGGTCCTATCCCAAATCACTTCTCTAGAGAATCAAAACAAACTTGCCCCCTCGCAAAACATAACCAGTGAGTTACTAGAACGTTGACAAAAACTCCGCTCACTATTGCTCTACAAATTTGAAAACAATCTTAAATTAACTAAAGCCAAGTACTATGCCCTGGGTAATAAGGCTGGTGCCCTACTAGCCCGACAGGTCAAAGCTCAACTTGTTAAGTGCAAAATAACTTCCCTTCGCCACCCAGCCACCAAGGCACTTCTTACAAACCCACAAGATATAGCTAATGCCTTCAGTGACTACTATTCCTCTCTCTATAACTTGGCATCGGACGCAAATACCCCCCAACCGACAGGCCAAACCATACAAAACTTTCTCTCCTTAATTGATCTGCCATCTATAACCTCTGCCCAGTTAGCGGAACTCTCCCAGCCCTTTTCGGATGGGGAAGTTCTAACTGCCATCCATGCCCTCCCTCTCCATAAATCGCCTGGTGAAGATGGTTACACAAATGAATACTACAAGACCTTCGCCACTCTCGTTACCCCTCACCTCACTGCTCTCTTCAATTCTGCTGCCACCTCTGGTTCTTTACCTGTTGATATGCTACGCTCGCTTATTACAACCATCCCTAAACCGGATAAAGAGCCGACAGCCACATCAAACTATAGGCCTATATCGCTCCTCAATACAGACGTGAAAATATACGCCAAGGTCCTGGCTAGTGATGAGCGGAATACGCCATATTCGATTTCGCGATATTTCGCGAATATTTCGAAGAATATTCGCGAATATTCGTAAATATCGAATATTCGTGATATTTTATAAAAAAAAAAATTGCGAATTTTCGCTAATGCAAAATTTCGCGATTTTTTTTTTTTATAAAATATCACGAATATTCGATATTTACGAATATTCGCTATATTTTATAAAAAAAAAAAAAAATTGCGAAATGTCGCTATTGCGAAATTTCGCTATTGCGAAATTTCGCGAATGCGAATTTTATTGCGAAATTTATTGCGAAATTTATTGCGAAATTTGAAAAATACGAATATTCGAAATAGCGAATATTCGCCGCGATTTTCGAGATATTCGCAGACTGAAACCATGCAATGATGACTGAAATATGCAATATTCGTAGCGAATATTCGCAATGCGAATATTCGTGAGCAACACTAGTCCTGGCGACTAGATTACTCAAGTGTCTCCCCTCGCTGGTGCACTTGGACCAAGTTGGCTTTATGCCAGAGAGACAAGCACCGGACGTTACAAGAAGAGTCGTTGATCTGATGCATCAGGTTTCCCAGTGTCGAACGCCTTCTCTGCTTCTTTCCTTAGATGCAGAGAAGGCGTTCGACAGACTGCATTGGGGTTTTTTGAAAGCAGTGCTGGATAAATTTGGTATTGCGGGCTGGTTTCAGTCTGCGGTGCTCTCACTTTACTCAAACCCCTCAGCTAGAGTATTGACTGATGGAATCCTTTCCAGACCATTTGGGATTACCAATGGCACTCGCCAAGGGTGCCCGCTCTCTCCTCTCATTTTTGCTCTACTTATGGAGCCCCTGGCAGCGAGGATTAGAGGAGACAAGCGCATCTCAGGCATCATTCATGATGGCACAAACCATAAAATAAGTCTCTTTGCCGATGATGTCATCCTTATGGTTACAAACCCGGTTCAATCCTTGCCTGCGCTCCAAGATATCCTTACCCAATTCAGTTCGGCCTCTTTTTATAAAATAAATTCATCCAAGTCCCTGATACTTCCGATCAACCTCACTGATTGTGAGGTGTCACTCCTGAAAGGATCCCTTCCTTATTCGTGGTCGAATCAGTCTATTCCATATCTTGGTATAAACTTAGCCCCATCATTGCCTCACCTATACGACCTTAACTACCGCGCCTTCCAAACACGACTTCCCCACTTATTAAGCCAACTACGCACAACAGGTCTTTCTAAACTAGGTAGGAACGCCTCCTTTAAAATGCTAATCCTTCCCAAACTGCTACACCTATTTCGCACTGTAATCTTGCCTATACCCCAATCTTTCTTTACCTCCATACAAAAACACATCTCAAATTATATATGGGAAACTAAACCACCTAGATGCGCGCATTTCATCCTTACCAGACACCATAAAAAAGGAGGTATTAGCCTTCCCCACATACAAACCTATTATTATGCCTCTGTTCTGGACCAACTATACTATTGGTGGCACCCAAATCCCAATAAGGCCTGGTCGATTATAGAATCGTCCTTCTGCAAACCTAACACTTTGCGTAAAATACTGCTGATCACTTCAGCTGGGCTTCCGCCCTCTACAATACATAGTCCCCCGTCTATTGCAACCTCACTAGCAGTCTGGAAAAAAGTCACCCAAGAGCCATCCAAGATACACCCTTCCCACGTACTGCCAATTCCTCTTAGAGCGCTGATGGCGCACCTGCAAGACCTTAACCTGCACAACTGGCATAAACATAAAATTAATAATTTATCAGACCTCTACAACACAGTCACTTTAAAAGCCCTACCAGACCTCCAAACTGAATATAGTCTCCCTCATTCTGAAGCCTTCACATATGCTAGGATTTCACACCTCCTCCGGAGATCTAAAATAACCTCTGTGGCTAAAGTACCTGAACCAATCCATAACTTCTACAATCACACAACATACCCGAAACATGGAATCTCAACAATGTACTCTGCACTTAGCGACAACCGGCCCTATTCCCAAATTGCATCCCTCTCGAAATGGACGGATGAACTTAATATTACTGTTGCCCCTGATATGTGGACGCGGGCCTTTAAGCACACTTTTACAGCCTCCCACTGCTCCAATCACTGGGAATCATACCAGAAGACAGTGCACAGATGGTACCTCACACCCTACCATCTGTCCAAATTCTTCCCGGGTCATCCCTCTACCTGTTGGAGGTCATGCGGTAGTGCTGGAACCATAGCACACATTTTATGGTTCTGCAAGTCCATAAGCACATTCTGGAAACAAATATTTGCTCTAATATCCTCCATTTCGCAGATCCCGACCGCCCCTGACCCCTCATTAGCATTATTACACCTTGGAATAGAAAAATTCCCCCCCGGATCACGAGTTACCATAGTACACCTATTACTTGCAGCAAAGCTGAACGTCACCAAACTCTGGAAAACTTCAGATTCCCCATCCGTCTCTACCACAATTGCAGATTTGAACCTCCAGTGTGAAATGGAAAGATTGCTAGAAAGATTGCTAGAAAGAACTTAAACATGGAAAAATTCCTGTGTAAGTGGGCATCCTGGCTCACACATTCCAAATGTACCGTTATTTCCTGATGATCTATTTTTGCCATACTTCCTTCCGATTTCCGTATCCTTCCATTTATTTCTCTCTCATTCTCTACCCATCCTCAGACTACAACACAGCACATTTGTACACCTGGCTGGTGCTTCCTCTCCTTTCTTCTTCCCTAAAACCCCCACCGTCTGGAGCTGGCGATGTTTTATACACTTTATGCATTTGATGATTTATTTTTGTTGTTCACCTTGTAAGACTAACTATGTCTCATCTATGCTAGTTTCTTCTTTATTGGTTCCATTTACTCCAGTCGGAACTTCTCATATGTTGTAATGCATATTCTTTTGTTCACCTTCTTTGAAAACGTTAATAAAGAAATATTGAAATCAAATATAAACAAATATGAATACTGTGACCAGTATATGAACTAAAAAGTGCATAGAAAATAAATAATCGTGATAATAAGGTCCATGTGTGAAAAAATTAGGAAATTGAGAAAGTGAGGTCTATGGATAGAGGTACCATTGTTGCTGATAAACCTCCTGGTTTGGTGGCCAATGAAATTCCTAGCAATTATAAATTAGACTTGGACTATAACATACAACACAATTTTTTTAGGGGGATCTGACTTTAGGTCCTGTTCTCCCTGAGCGCCCCCAATTCATATATAGGAAGGCTCCGGCATTAAGGAATTGTATTGCTCCAGGGGTCATAGATCCACCAATAGTTGCCCAACCCAGGTTATTTGATTTCTTATCAGGTTTTTACATGTAGAGAACCCCATCAAACAATTGGTCACGTGTACCACTGAAGGGGTTGTCTATATGTTAGAGTGTGAATGCGGACTATAATATGTGGGGCGCACTTCTCGAGCACTCCACGTACGGATAGGGGAACATATTAGCTGTATTAGAAGAGGTATCAAAACTCATAGCGTATCCAGACACTTTAGACGACACCATCATCGTGACCCTAAGGGGTTAAAATTTTGGGGGATAGAGAAGGTGTCAAAACACTGGAGGGGTGGACACTTTATCAGGCAACTGAGTCGTCGGGAATGCTTCTGGATTTTTGAGCTCAAGGTAGCCTCCCCGGCTGGTTTGAACGTAGAGTTCGACCTAAATTGCTTCATCTCAGATAGATGAGGTGAATTATAGGGGGACTGATGTTTTTTTCTGGAGTATTTTAATTTGTAATTTTTATGGCAATTTAAAGTCAATTTTAATTATTTATTTTATTTTATTGTATTCTATTCTATTTTCATGTAATTCTAGTCTTCATTGTTCTTTTTCCAGATTGTATCTGTAACATGATTATACATTGTAACAGTATTGATTGTTTGCTTATGATGTTGTATCTCTATTTGTACAGTTATCCATAGCTGATATTGAATATAGTCTTCTCTGCATATTCACTTAATGTGGCGATTGTGGCTGACGTTTTTCTATTTTAATGATATTCTTACATATTGGCATATAATTTAGAGTGTATTCATGCCATATATGCACCAATTTTATCTAATTTTACCAATAAGGATTATGTTCTAAGACGTGATTAGACTCCTCCGGTGAATTTTATATTTAATATTGTTCCTTTTGTTTACCGGACTAAGTCTGACTGGTCACTGTTAGTCATACATAACCATTGTTTTTAATAAACCCTTATCTCAGCCTCTATTCCGGAGCATTGGCTCCTCAGATTAGCTGTAGCTGCTGTTGTGGGCGGCGTCTGCATGCTGTTGTGATTGGGGGATATGCTGAGGCTACATATAAATATAGGTCAAGTGGGACGTTTTAGCTTGTGTTCCCACGCTGAGGAAGTCCCGCCCATGGGATGTAACGCGTACAGGGGAAGGAGCCACGCAGAACGTCACCCACGATCGCTGCAGAGTACAGAGAGACGGTCCTGTACACAAGCTGTTACATGCTGTTATGCTGACACTCGGCTTACAGAGTGTCCTTACATGTGAGTGCAACTTTTTATTGCTTGATTAAAAGTATTTTTCAACCGGAGAGCACTAGATTTTTCCATTTCTTTTTTCCATATGATGTTATGATTGGTTTAAGCCATTGGGTCCGGATCTAAGGTGTCATTTCCATCCATTCGTTTCCTATGGGAGCTGGCAGCTGAAGTTCTGATTACACAGATTAAGCTTTGAGATCCATACGGGTCAAAGTAATGAGGTGAGAGTTCATCTGTCACTGGTGGAGGATATCTTTTGGTGTCATCTTTTTCACTTCCATTCTGGAATCCTTTGTCTGCTGGGTCTTGCTGCGTATTGATTGATTTATGGACTTTTTTTCACACATGGACCTTATTATCACGATTATTTATTTTCTATGCACTTTTTAGTTCATATACTGGTCACAGTATATTGGGATTTTTTATGAATTATCTCCAGTGCTGGCTTGCATAGTTTAGGTTCTAGTTTAATAATTTATTTTCCAGCGCTGAATATCTTTTTCACTTGTGCACAAATTTGGTGTTATCGCTCTCACACTCTCATACTGGTCACTGGAAGTTCAACATGACACCTCATGGCAAAGAACTCTCTGAGGATCTGAAAAAAAAATGGCGCTCTACATAAAGGTGGCCTAGGCTATAAGAAGATTGCCAAGACCATGAAACTGATCTGTAGCGTGGTGGCCAAGACCTCGCCATGGTCAACCAATGAAGTTCCAGAGGTTGTCTTTGGAAAATAGAAGCTGCCAGAAGCTGAGGGTAAAGGTAATGGACTGGCTAAGCATGTCTCCAGTCCTAAACCCTATTGAGCTTCTGTGGGGCATCCTCAAACAGAAGGTGGAGGAATGCAAGGTCTATAACATCCACCAGCTCCATGATGTCATCCTGGAGGAGTGAAAGAGACTCCAGTGGCAACCTGTGAAGCTCCGGTGAACTCCATACCCAAGAGGGTTAAGGCAGTGCTGGAAAAGAATGATGACCACAGAAAATATTGACACTTTGGGCCCACTTTGCACATTTTCACTATTGGTGTACTCACTTTTGTTGGCAGCCATTTAGACATTAATGGCTGTGTCTTGAGTTGATTTGAGGAGACAGCAAATTTACACTGTTGTACAAGCTGTAAATGTACTACTTTACATTGTAGCAAAGTGTAATTTCTTCAGTGTTGTCACATGAAAAGATAATAAAATATTTACAAAACTGTGAGGGGTGTACTCCCTTTTGTTAGATACTGTACCTACAATATACAACAAGTTAGTGTTAAAAGTGTTAAGTGGAAATGCCTTCCCTCTTGCTAGGTGTGGATTTGTGTATATAGAGAAAGTGTCCTCATTTTATTACAGCAACTGATAAAGACCGCCTGATATCATGCTACCTGCAAATCGTATGTTAATATAATGAGCAATGACCAAGCATGCAGTTGAGACCCAGGAGTTCTATAATATTATCAGTCACCCAAAGTGACCAGTAATATTTAGAAATTTTCTAGCAAAGATTCCAAAGGGCAATTTAACTGTGCCTGCACATCTAACTGATCACTCTCTACAGTCAATGGCTAACTTAGCTCCACACAATAAGATATATTTTTGTTTAGCACACTACAGCATCATTTCTCTTCAACACTGATTTTACACTGGAAGACAGCAGCATACACGAATAAATCAATATTTATTGATTCCATCCTCTCTGCGATGTGGTTGGTTGAGCACAGCCCTCATGGGCTTTGGTCAGTCACCTTGGTCAGTCAATCTGAGCGGACAAATAGAGAAGAGAGAAATGGAGAAGGGGAGAGAAAAAAGTCAGTTTGGGTGAATTGGGTGGACTAAAGCTAGAACAGGAGCAGGTAAAGGAAAGGAGGTGATAAAACCACCAACTGCCCTCTCCTTTGTCTATAAGTCAAACAGTAGGAAGTGTAGCACCATTATCGTAACACAGGGGTGGCCTCCTGAAACAAAAGTTGAATGATTATTGGATAAGTCACGTTGCGTCATGTATGAGCTCCTTAAATATGTGAGAGCTTTTAAAGATTGTCCAAGATTCCCAGGTGGCAGTGAATTTCGGAATCTTATCTAAGGTGATGTAGATCAGCTCCTCCATCTCCGCCACAGGGTTGATTCACTGAATCCACTCTGTTACAGAGGGCGGGGTTGTTGACCGCCAGTGCACTGGCACACACATCTGTACAGGGTTGACCATATGCATTGCAATCGATTTGTAATAAAGTTTTTTAGGTATTTTAGACAGGTGTAGTAGATATTGCGCTACATAGGGAGAGACGATACCTTTGTTATGACATCATGTACCTTATGCCAAAATGCCTGGAGTACCGGGCAGTTTCACCAAATATGGAGGAACGTGGCCATCTCCCTTCCACAACGCCAGCACTAATCAGAGACTGAGGGGGAGTATTTGTGGATCTGGAGTTCTATACCAGAGTGTCTGTAGTTTATAACCATTTTCTTGCACAGAGACATTTAGAAACCCCTTGTGGATATAGAGATTTATACAGTCCCAGCCATCCTTGTCTATCTCTGTCCCCAAAGCGAATTCCCAGTAAGTGTGGTCGGAGTGTAAAAGTGTGGAGGGACTCCCGAACAGGGAGGCATAGACATACGAAATGACAAGGCACTGGGGGGTTGTGCGGGAGCAGAGTGATTCCAGCAGATTTGTAGACCTCTCTCTACAGGACAGGGCATCGAGAAAGTGTTTAAGTTGCATATAGGACCAAAATGAAAATGCACCCGTTTTTGAAATCTCTGCAAGTTCCGTTTGTCAGATAAAACGGCCTCTGCGGAAGAAGTGTTTGGCCGTCATCTCCTCATACAGCCTCTCCGCCTGCACGAAGGCTCCAGATAAGCCTGGGGGGGTAATCCGGTTTGCCTCTAACTGGAGTGATGGAGCACAATTTGTCTGTGTGTCCACCGAATCCGGTAAGAGTGTCTAATTCTCCTGATTACCCTGGAATGTATGTTTGATCCTCTGATTTCCTCCATTGGATTGTCAGCTTCCATCGTGATTGCCCCCACCGGACTTTTTCTTAGTATTGCATTATCAATACTATCTGGACTTACCTTGAGTTTTTGTAGGCTTTAAGGTGCCCCATCTTCACCATATACGGTCTCTGGTTGGACTGTTTTTTGATGTGCATCTACCACATTCATCACTACATGTTTATGTTCCACAATATATCATATATCACCATTTATATATTTTGGTTCAGAGATATACTCCCATATCTGTGTGGTCTGGGTATGTCTTTATAGCGCCACATTTTTTATTTTTTATATGTTTATTTCGATTTGTCTTATCGTTGATGTAGGCTGCTTCTACACTTATAATTTATTATTCTAGTAGCGCAACTTTTTCTTCACTTTTTCACATTTTCACTTTTTGACATTATTGTTGCTGCCACAAGGTTCACTACCTCCATATACTGGGTGTTTAAGGCACTTCCAGTACAATGGACGTTTTTGAATATAGAACTAACCGTTCTTTAAATACTGAGGGTGTTTTTGTTCTCACCAACACCAACACAGAAATTAGTGGTCTCTTCATGAGACTTAAAAATCTCATGACTACAGAGATCCACTTAGACTGGGATATAGCCTTCTTGGATCAATACTATAAAGAAAAACTAGTCCCAAGAGGTCTAAGATGAGATATACATCCACAACAAGGAGATATGGAAACACACACTTGGTTTCAATACTTTAATGATGCTGGTCTCAATCTTCTAAGTTTCCTGGCAGGCAGGAAAAAAACCAAGCTTATTGCCATTGACTCTGAAATTAAAACCATCAGAGAACAATTACTCCCACATAAATCGTCATCTGAATATCTAGCCCTTTCCTCCAATCTCCAAAATGTACTTGAGAAGGAAGAAAGGGAGCAGCGGTTTAAGAAACAGAAAAAATACTCCAGAGATAGTAACGATTACAAGACTAACACCGTCTTTAGTTGGCAAAAAAAGGAGTCTTCTCCCTCTGACTCCAACTGCATGGAGGTATCAGCTCCAACTACTAGTAGTGATGCATCAAACACTACTAGACCCTCCTCGTTTGCTCCTATAATAAATAAAACTGAAACCGCTCGCAATCTAGTTGTCCCACAAGCCAAAGGCTCTACTCAGAACCACTCCTCTAAAGGTGCTTTGAGGGGGAAACGGGGGAGAGGTCGTGGTAGAGGTTCACAACCAACACGGGATGATGTTTTTAGACATTCTGACTATACCACCCGGGATAGATCACCATGTGATTCCCACAGGGATCGTGGGAGTTACTACCAAGAACAATATTATTCTAGCAAAACCCCAGTCAGAACTCATTATCCTAACCACACTCCAGTTAGAACCCAAAATAGATTCTCACCACTCAGAGAATCTCACTCACGAGATGATCATAATGACCACCGTCCATATATGGATAGAGATTATGATCCTTATGACAGATCCCCATATACATATAACCGTCCACACTTTGAACCTTCCTATGGAGGGGATTTTCCCAGGGCCCCACCAGGCCCCAAACGAGGCGCAGAAACAAAAGAGGCACCCGAGGGGGGAGGCGGGCCAGGAAAAAAAAGGAAACTTTAAAATGCAGTGGCATTTTTAATCTTAGCAAAGGTACATTTTCAGAAGCAGAATTGAGGACCCTTGACAAGGGCCTTAAATTTGTTCCCTTGAAACAGCTTAATACATTTGAGATGTTTGTGGATGTTCACAAATACATCCGCAAACTAAATATTCAAAGACACTTTTTGGCTAATCCCTATCCAATACAAGTGACTAACAGACAATCTGATGATATTGTCCACTCTGGGTTGTCAAATCCCTCCCTCTTCAACCCTTCTAGTGCTACAGCACCATCTATCAAAGTCTTTCGTGATTTAGTTTTAAAAGACCTAGACTCACTTCTGAAAAAACGCATGTATGACCATCCTGATATCAAAATAGGACTCAAGTCGCTATGCGAACGTAAAGACCTGATCATCCGCCCTGCGGATAAGGGCGGGGGGTTGGTTATTCTTGATAAGAGTGACTACAACTCTGAAATGTTTCGGATACTGGGAGATACGAGTACCTATACTGCTCTCTTCTATGATCCTACCAAAAAACTTAGAAAATCATTACAGAGTTTGGTGAAGGAAGGTTTCCAAAATGGCATTTTGGATAAAAAAGAAAAAGAATACCTAGTTCCGGTGGTCCCCAGAATCCCGGTAATGTACTACCTTCCAAAGATTCATAAAAGTGTCACACAGCCCCCGGGGAGACCAATCGTGAGTGGAATTAATTCCGTGACCTCTAGGATTGTCCGATATGTGGATTTTCACTTACAGCCATTGGTGCGCATGGTTCCATCTTTCCTTAAAGACACTGGGGACACTATACGCCGGCTTCAATCCGTTGGTTATCAAGAGGGTTGCCTGTTGGTTACAGCAGACGTTACCTCACTGTATACGTCTATTCCACATGTATTGGGGTTCAGAGCTGTAGAACATTACTTTTCCACCAAGAGTTCTATTCCAGTGGGACAACAGCAGTTTATCATGAAACTTTTAAAGTTTGCCATTTAAGGCAATTACTTTTGGTACAATAATGAATTTTTCCTCCAAACTAAAGGTGTGGCCATGGGGGCTAAATTTGCCCCCAGTTTGGCAAAACTTTTTATGGCCCAGTGGGAGGAGGATGTCGTCTATGCCCTACAGCGTCCCGAGCTGATTTTTTGGGTTTGTTACATTGACGACATCCTCCTCCTTTGGCATGGTGATGAGGAATCCTTACATGAATTCATGGTTACCTTAAATGACAACGACATGGGGATTACTTTGACCTATGAAATGAGTCTTACTATGATTCATTTTTTGGATCTCGAAATATCAGTTGCGGAAGGACGACTTCTCACTAAGACTTTCTTTAAGCCTACCGACTGCAATGGGTATATCCCCACTGACAGCTGTCATTACAGCTCGTGGCTCAAATCCGTACCGTATAGCCAATTGTTATGGATCAGGAGGAATTGTACTTATTTGGCTGATTTTCATCAACAAGCTAATACTCTTAAATCAAGATTCATTGAAAAGGGCTACGAACCTGATTGTATTGATATGGATATTGACCGTATTGCAAAACTTGATAGAGAGACCATCGTTTCGGAACAACCTAAACGGGCTCCTGACAACAAGTTTAAGTGGTCTTTCACCACCCAATACTCAGTACAACATAAACAACTAAAACAAATTCTTAATCGTCACTGGAATGTTCTTCAGAACGATCCTCTTTTGTGTTCAGTACTTCCAGAAAAAGCGGGGGTTGTGTTCAGGGGTGCAATGTCCCTTAGAAATAAATTGGCCCCTAATGTGTCAGATCCCCCAAGTAAACCGTTTTTTTTTCCCCGGAAATTAAAGGATTCCATGCCTGCCGTAGATGCAACATGTGTCTTCATAATACTTTGACCCAAAGAAAAATTGACAGTTTCACATCTACCACTACTTCTGTTGTGTACCACATGAAGGAGTTTGTCACTTGTGCTACACGCTACATAGTTTATCTATTGACATGTCCGTGCAAAAAACAATACGTAGGTAAAACTATACGTACCTTTTCTATTAGGGTTAATGAACACATTAAAAGTATTAAAAAGGGGAAGACCAATCACAGTGTACCGAGACACTACTCGGAAGTCCACGATTGTAATCCGAAAGGTACCTGTTTTCAGATCATAGCCAAATTCACTCCCCATTGGAGGGGTGAATCGAAGGTTAGGGGTGTCTCACAATTAGAAATGTTCTGGATATATCAGCTCAAATGTTTCTTCCCTTATGGGTTAAACATTGATTGGGACATCAATGCTTTTATCAACAAAGCTTAACCCCTACTTTATGTATATACATCTGCATGGTAGACTCTGATATTGCCCCTTTTTTTGCATCTATTATGTCCCATATGACTACTATTAATAATATTACTTAAGCTGTTTCTTATATGTACCTTTTTATTGTATTGTATTTTATTTTATTTAGAGTTCTATTCTTTATGTTCTAATCCAGTCTATTATCCCTCATTGTTTACATATATGTATTTTAGGTACTTGCCTATTTATATGCATACTTGGTGACATGTTGGTTACATTAGGCTGTATATGCCAATCAATTTAAAATCGTAAATGTTTTTAACTTTGGTTTTCATTTTCATTTTGTTTTATATACCATCCATGCATAACCTCATTTCCGGCATCTCCAGTTGGTATCCGGTTTCCAGTCTGTCCGGTTATCGGATTATGATTGGTGCTGTATGGAACGCATTAGAGCACCGCGTGATGACATCAGCGAGCGCCATTTCTGGTATCTCTAGTTGCTATCCGGTTCCCAACCTGTCCGGTTATCGGATTAGGATTGGTGCTGTATGGAACGCATTGGAGCGCCTCGTGATGACATCAGCGGGCGCCATTTAGATGCCGTAGCACAGGTCCGACGCTGGTCTCAGTTGTGTCTTACTGCTGATGAGCTCTGTGTGGGATGCTCGATTGCGCTGTGGCGCCGCCGCGGGTGTGCGTGGTGGCGTCATTCCGGTGTATCTGTGGTGACACTCCCTCTGAGCCAGATTCAGGCCAAGGAATGTGCTGCTCTGCCTTATAGGGGTTGGGTCTGAGAGACACGGAAGTGTCCTCAGGCAATCCACTGTATGCAATGGAGGTTTTTTGGAATTCATCAGCTGTTTGGAGTTTGAGTTCCATTATGCTGATGATACTTAGTATATATTGGCGTGGTGTGGATCAGCAGGTTTATGCCCCAGTTGAAGAGCCCTATAGCTCGAAACATGTAGGGTACATGGCCTGCAGCCACTTATCCATTCACCGCGCTTTATTTATGTGATCACCTGTACCTGCTCTTTCATCTGGCTTGTACTTTGTATTTTATTATTTTTATTTTTTATGGTATTGGTACATACCTGCTTTTATGATTAAAGCCGCCATACCCTATCATTTGGGTTTTAACCGCACTATGTGGAGCCTCCTTCTATTTTTTTCATGTGCTTCCATATGATTTCAAACTCCATGAGGAACTTCCCTGCTATCCTGGAAGGGTGAGACCTAAGAAATTTGGAGATTCCTGGAGATGTCACCGGATGTGTCTTACATGAACCACACCAGACTGAGGATCTATCCTTTGCCCATTTGACATACTACCACCGGTCAGTGTGTCCACCAAATCCGGTAAGAGTGTCTAATTCTCCTAATTACCCTGGAATGTATGTTTGATCCTCTGTTTTCCTCCATTGGATTGTCAGCTTCCATCGTGATTGCCCCCACCGGACTTCTTCTTAGTATTGCATTATCAATACTATCTGGACTTACCTTGAGTTTTTGTAGGCTTTAAGGTGCCCCATCTTCACCATATACGGTCTCTGGTTGGACTGTTTTTTGATGTGCATCTACCACATTCATCACTACATGTTTATGTTCCACAATATATCATATATCACCATTTATATATTTTGGTTCAGAGATATACTCCCACATCTGTGTGGTCTGGGTATGTCTTTATAGCGCCACATTTTTTATTTTTTATATGTTTATTTCGATTTGTCTTATCGTTGATGTAGGCTGCTTCTACACTTATAATTTATTGTTCTAGTAGCGCAACTTTTTCTTCACTTTTTCACAATTTGTCTGAGACTGAGTGAATAGCACAGGCTCTATCAAACACGTGGAGAGTGGCACTAGGGAGGGAGTTGGATACCTAGATACGTAATAGCATCAGATTTCCATGGAAAGGGAAAATAGGTCCTCTTGTGAGATAAATAGGTAATCTATCCTTGTGTATCAATTGTGGGGTGAGAAATTAAACGTGTGATCCCTGTCTTGAGAAAAAAGAGTTCTCCGAATGTCGTGTAAGGTAAGGGAGGCTAAGGGAGGCTATCTGGAGATTAATTTGGCATAGGGCAGAAAATGGAAGAGGGAAGAGGGCTTCGTAGAGGTGTCTAGTAGAGGGTCCAAAGGGAGATTGAAGTCTCCCCCCAATATTAAGAGCCACAATTGAAACAGAGTGAGTTTAGTTACTACCTCTCGTAGAAAGGCAATCTGTTTTGTATTGGGACAGTACACATTGGCTAGTGTGAGTGGCTTGTTATTCCACTTGCCCTTTAGAAACAGAAATCTCCCTGCTGGGTCCAGCATCTGATCAGTGATGTTGAGGTGGAAGGTTTTGGAAAGCAGGATTGAGACACCCTTAGATTTGCAGTCAGGCATGGAATGCTGTAGGAAAGGGCCATCGTGAAAATGTGGGACCGATCCAGATTTAAAGTGTGTTTCTTAAAAGAAGAGGACCTGTGCCCTTTGTCAACGTGCTTCTGCAAGGATACTGCTGTGTTTTTCTGGGACAATTAGTCGCATTAAGAGAATAAACTTTAAGAGAGAGAGGAGGTGAGCATGATGAATGGTGAGCCATGGCCAACTCTCTAGAGTTTGGAATCTGGGGCTGCCTATGTGCTGCCAGATTATTTCATGACTGGAGAGAGCAGTTGGGGAGGGACGGGGGGAGGGGAAGATGAGGGGGGGAAGAAAAAAAAGAGGGGGAGGGGAAGTGGGGCCTACGAGATTGGGCCAGAGGGTTTAACCTGGGCTTCTGCCTCTACTATGAGGAGTGAGAAAGAATAGCTAAAGGAGGTTCACTTAAATCAACTACCGGAGGTAGGTGCTGACTCACCTAATTGGGGATGGAAAGCATATGCAGAGCATATCAGGTACTTGGGGTTCAAAGGTCAACGGGCCTGTGCTATCACAGAAGCATCTTCCCAGCAACCCAGAACTCTACATTCAAATATAGTAAATAATAGTGCAAACTGCAGCACCCTTAAAGTTAAACTTAATCATCTACAAAGTTACACACAGAGTTTCTCTCGTTGGATGTTGCGAGCAAGAAGTAAACTAGGAGGATTAGGCCCGCAAGTCAGCCTCAAGGTCAAACAACGGAGCTTATTTATTAACACCCTCATCCCTCCAACTTGGAGAGTGGGGCTCTAAAGATAAGGATACCAAAGCATTATGGTCACCTATCATATTTGAAGGGTTGACCTCCGTCTATAAGAGAAGCCCAGGTGTTGGACCCATGGCCTCCACGGGGCACCACAAGTATGCAAATGACACCCGATTTTCTGCAGGGACTCTGATCTAAATATAGGGGCAATCGGGTATACATCCCAGCATGATACACATTATAATGTGATTTCTATTCTCGTAAGATCTCAGCATTAACATTGTCAAAAAAGCCCAGGTCCCTGATAGTCCTAAAAGGCCCCCAAGGCCTAAAGGGTTAGAATGGAGTAGCAGTCTGCATACTAAAATGAAGTAGAAGACCATCAGGTAACAGAGGTGCCTGTTTCTCACAGAAGCCTAAGGATGTTGAGCCCATACAAGGAGATAGCAAGTGCACAGTACTTGTGTCCTTGTTTGTAGTGAATTTAACTATGCAGTCGGGCAGCTAAATAACAAACTTTGTAAGTTCACTGCCCATTGCCAAGGTAAGGTGACACAATAAGGGAATTCAAGGTGCTCCAGGTCTAGAGCCTCATCATAGTCCTGGGTATCAGGCGGGAACAAACAGAAATAGCAAGGCTGTCAATAAGTGGGCAAAAAGCCAATTGAATTGGTACCTTATGAAGTGTTCTGAGCTGGACTTAGAGATCAGTTTTCCAACAAGAAGCTGTTGGTGATGATCTGGGGCCACGATCAGTAATCATAGCTTTCGGGCCTCTCTGGGATGAATCGGAAGACGACCTGCAATGTCTCTGTCTGTGACGCCGGGACGCAGAGTTATCTCCTGCTGAATGGGGATCCATTGATCTGATTGTATAAATGAGTTGAACCAGTCTGGAAAAGAGACCACTGGGATGCCCAAGGTGTCACAGAAAGCTTGGAGCTCTATTGGTGTGTGCAGGGAAGCTGTGCGGTTGCCCACCGTTGCTGTCAGGCAGAAAGGGAATTACCAGCAGTATATAATGACATTAAGCAGATGAGTAATGCTCTTCTGTGTTGCAGTGTGATAGCCGATAAATCTTGAAAGATCTGAACGGGGTGGCCATCATGTTGTAGCTGCCCTTGATTGCGTGCATGGTGCAATATATCCTTCTTCTGGGCAAAGCTGACAAGGCAGCATACTACCACCCTAGGTGGGTCAGTGTCACATCCTCTAGGTCTCAGCATCCTGTGACAGTGCTTCATTTCTATGGGGGCATCTGATGGTCTACCCAGCACAGTGTTGCAAAGTGCCTATACTACCTGCTGTAACTGAGTTCCTTTTACTGATTCCAGGATTCCCCTGAAACTTAGGTTCCGTCTTCGACCTCTGTTATCAAGGTCCTCAATGTGACGATGCATGTTAATCAGGTGTTGGGCATGAACGCTGGTCATTTGCTGCAATTGTTCTATGGCAGCTGTATGTGTCATGGCTGCTGCCTCCACATGGTTAAAGCGAGAGGCCACAGCTCTGAGCTCCATTTTGAGGTCCGCGTTCGCAGCTGTAAGCATGCTTTTAATATACATCGCTATAAGTTGCAAGTCAGCTAGATTAAGGAACGGTAGAGGCTGGGGACTATGAGCGTCGGCTGTCCCGCGGAATCCAGTGTGTTGGCTTGACTCACCATAGCTCAGTCTGAAGCCTGCCTGTAGGCCTGTGAGCCAGCTTGCTGGGCCTGGAATATAGCCAGGATAGTGCTGCTATATAGTCGGGTCTGTCTGTGATCGGGTGAGTAAGGAACTTTTTCCAGCCATCTCCCTTCTCTCTCAGGGAAGTCAGTTTGCCCATGGTAGCTTAATTTGCAGCCTTAGCCATCAAAGCACACACGCTAAGCTGCCATCACAATCCAGTGCTAGGCCACTGTTACTGTTTGCTTTAGTGTGCAGAGGATGTGTTTCCTGGCATTGGAGCATGAGGACCCAGTAATGCTGGGTTATGATAGTATATGTCTCCCTGGTCAGCCACTAAGAGATTTATTGCTAGCGGTGCAGCCTAGCAGTGGATCTAAATATTTGGGCGTGATTTTGTTCTTCCCTCCAGGGTCCTGTCTGGGGGAGGGTGTATGCTGTATTTTTTGTACTCCTAAGCCTACTGTCTAGGGAGAGCACCCTTGTACTTGTGAGACAAGTGGCTTTTCCCAGAAGATGTAGAATCAATCTTGAGAGGGAGCACCAGGGAGGACATTTGACTGGAGGTGCCTAAAAAGCTGGCTTGCATATTACAGGTAGCCTCTTGTCTTACCCCGGGAATTTGTGCAACATCTGCTCTATGGTTATATTTTTGTGATTAGCAGGATCTCAATCTGGTTTAAAGGTCCTTTAGCTATGAAAACTGTAGGATTTTTTTCCTTGGAGTTGACTGTGTTCTTTGAGACTGTTCTGTGTCCTAACTCTCTCTTCCATGAGTTAATACACTCTTTATGTAGCTTACAGTGACTGATATCCATCTGTCCACAACCCCACCCCACTATATATCATGGACAATACCCTAAAATGTAATTCCAGTCCTTACCATTGGGCTATTTTGGGGTAGGGGGTGCTACAATACATTTTGAATGTTAGGGCTTATCATACTTACATCTTACTGTAGTTTTCATTATATTTTTCTATCCTGCTCCTAATTTTATATAATCCATTTTATGTAATGTTTTTATATGTCTCCAAATTTAATGAATGAGTTTTGAAGTTATTCAGTTTTAATTGAGATACTTGAGAAGAACATATTGACCACACTCCAAAGTATAGAAGATAATAGTATAGTTTAGATTATTTCAGGTAAAACTTAAAGGTAACAACGATACAGACATGGACCAACAGAGATTGTCGCGTTTAACAAATCAAGTTCCCTTAATCATAATATTTAATTGAGATACTTACCATGCATGTTATATGTACTTACCTCTATGTATATACATTATATAATTTTATATAGAATAAAAAAATATGTTTCTTTTTTAAACAGTCAGTTTAATTAACATAAAGCTTGCACACAGCATAATTAACTTCGAAGTAAAACCTGATAACAAAATGAGTGGTTCTAAACTAATAGGGGTCATTACATGTTGAATTATTTATGAAGAAAAACCTGTAGCATCAATTTCCCCCTTTGCCTTTTAATCATTCATCAGTTTAGTTTAAACATTCTGCTTTAAGCATCATGATGAGCATACTCTAGAAAATGATTTAACAAGGGCCATGGAATCCAAATTATAAAATGTCAATCCAATCCTAATTACACAGGAGGGCAAAAATGATTGACATGCATTTTACATGTATCTTTTTCTGTGTAAGAGAACATATTTTTTGTGGATAGCTGAAAGAATTAAAGGGCATACCTTCTTACTTCTACTTACTACAGTCTTTTCTATGCATTGATCTTTGTACTTTGTATTTACTAAAGTATTCCCAATTTACCATTGGTGATATTAATAGCAGGAATTAGGTTTTATTAATGTATTTACATACTTCTGAAAGACTTTAAGTGAACCTGTCATTACAATTCACACGTCACATGAATAGAAAAGGTGTTTGTCTTGCCAAATCATATTCTTGTTTTGTATGAAAACAAAGTAAAGTTGAAAGCAGCATTGATTTAAGGCATAAAGCTAGATGTCTTTTTTTTTCCAACCTTTTGCTTAGGCTCCTTTCACACTAAGGCTGCATACACACGATCGGTCCAAACCGATGAAACCGATGAAAACGGCCCAAAGTTCAATTCAAAAATGCTCAAAAGCAACATGCATAGGTGTGAATTGAGCCTTAGGCCTCATTCACACTTGCACTGTCAAACCTGCATTTATACATGTTTAGATGACAGTTATAAATGCATCTAATTGCGGCCGGGATCGGCAGTGGTTACCCATTTTTTTTGGAGCCCTAACTATCAGTGAGTAAACATACAAGACTCTAGTTCCTGGTGGCATATATCCTGATTAGCTCCTTAGAATTCGACTGTAAGGACCCCAACGGCACTTATAGCTGCAAATTGGACACTTGGTGGGCCCCTGCTATTTGGCTGCAACATAGGGCCCCTCCCTCTCTTTGGCTGACTATACATTCCTCCCTTCCCTTATGTATGGTGAACTGAGCACTCCATGTCTCTTATTGTGATTTTGCCATTACCAACAGAATCCACTGAAGAAGCCTTTGGCAAAATGCATAGCGATCTATTGGTGTTATCACAGTGACTTTGGAGCTGACCCCTACACCCATGTGCAGGATTACCACATATGTCTTATTTTACTTGTGATTAACTTGTTGGTCAATTCATACATGTGTCTCTTTATAGCCTTGTGATCTATACACATGGGGAAGATATATTTAGACAACATGCCTATATTTCATATTAATATGTAATGTTATACTTATACTAAAATGTACATGTTATATATACATATGTGAGCATTTTCGTTTTTCAATTTGGGACCATAGTGGCACCTTTAAAAGTCCATTATTCCTCTTCCTCCTCTTTTTTTGCAAACCTGTCATTAAAATTTACGCTTCACATGAATAGAAAAGGTATGTATTTGCCTCACCAAATCATATTCTTGTTTTGTATGAAAACTAAGTAAAGTTGAACGCGGGATTGATTCAAGGCATAACAGTTTGCTCATTCACACTGACACTGTCAAACCTGCATTTATACATGTTTAGATTACATTTCTAAATGCATCTAAATGCACGTACAGTAATGATTTTTTTAAATTGATACTATTAAGACTGTGCATTTGCCTACATGTAGGAGTGGTCATTTCAGCTGCGTTTAGAGAAAATACAATGCAGTGCATTCAGGATACTATTAGACAGTCTAAGCACTCATTCACACCTGATAAATGCAGGTCACTACTTGTATTTGTGTCCTAGGGGAGAGAGGAAATGGGATCTGCTTGGTTGAATCTTAATATAGGTTAGTCGCACCTCATCCCATGAAATAGTGGAGTGTATTGTATGGATGGTAGGGGACTATGGCGGTGCTTATATTATTGCATACAAAGATAATTTTTTAATAATTTATTGAAATATTCAAACATATAACATTATACATAATATATCTTGTAACAAATACAAAAAATCAGGTTGACATTAAAACCAGATAGCTGTGAATCCCGGTTGTATATAAAGTGCGTGTTGCGAGCGGTCACAGCCCAGATGGTGTTCGGCCCAATATATTTCGCCTATAAATAGGCTTCCTCAGGGGCTAGGTTGGGACCCAAACTTTAAATTCAGCTCTATCAAATAGAAAGATTTCCATGTTACAAATAACATATTTAGTAAGGCAAGATAAAAATACAATTGTGCAGATGCATGTCTGAATAAGGCTGACCTTGTACACCGGGATGCATATCTCGACCTGGAGGCTGGGGGAGGGGGAGGGAAGAAATGGGGAGGGAGGCAAAAGGCGGCTAGACCTCACAGTCCAGATGGAAATAGAGCTTGCCCTGTAGTTATTTCTTACAAAGAAATTCTTTATATAAATTATATTTATATAACAAATTTCTTTGTAAGTTTATTTTTTAATATGTTATGATTTATACTAAATTATGCTCAATGATTATGGATGGAACACATGTCTCATTTAGTATTCTGTGTTTCCTCCAGCCCGTCTTGTTCTCTCCTCTCCTATGGAGATGCACCTTTGATCTCAACTTTTGATGTATTGGACTACAGGGTGAGCTCTATTTCCATCTGGACTGTGAGGTCTAGCCGCCTTTTGCCTCCCTCCCCATTTCTTCCCTCCCTCTCCCCCAGCCTCCAGGTCGAGATATCCATCCCGGTGTACAAGGTCAGCCTTATTCAGACATGCATCTGCACAATTGTATTTTTATCTTGCCTTACTAAATATGTTATTTGTAACATGGAAATCTTTCTATTTGATAGAGCTGAATTTAAAGTTTGGGTCCCAACCTAGCCCCTGAGGAAGCCTATTTATAGGCGAAATATATTGGGCCGAACACCATCTGGGCTGTGACCGCTCGCAACACGCACTTTATATACAACCGGGATTCACAGCTACCTGGTTTTCATGTCAACCTGATTTTTTGTATTTGTTACAAGATATATTACGTATAATGTTATATGTTTGAATATTTTAATAAATTATTAAAAAATTATCTTTGTATGCAATAATATAAGCACCGCCATAGTCCCCTACCATCCATACAATACACTCTTGTATTTGTGTCCTGTAAACACCACAGTGCTGGTTTGATATGCAAGGCTTTGCAGTGCAGAAAAAATGCAGCATTTTTCTGCACCACATCACAGCACAGCAATTCAATGTGCTATGCTGCTGCACACCAACATGAATGAAGTGTCCTGCCAGAGTCGCCATGCCACGTTTTACCATACAGGCTAGTGTAAACCTTAATTATTGCAAGCAGGAGCACAGATAATGGACATGGATAAGTGCTAGAAGTACATTTAAATCTCTTTTAAGAGGTCAAGGACAACAGTATGATGTATTGATTTTTTTCCCAATTGACAATATAGATACCATGATACTCTATTCTATGTTTAACTTTCTATTAATTTACAGTCCAGATATTTTTTGTACTATATACCAGAGGTCCCAAATCCCTGGGCCAGACATGAATTTGCACTGCAGGCTGCAGTAGGGACAGTGTGGAGTGCAATTCAGCGCATCACATGGCTCCTTTTTTTTGTTTTGTACACATTTTATTTGAAGTCCATTCATTGCAATGTACAGCAAGCTGCACTGCTGTACATTGACATGCAATATGGCAAGGTGTGCAGCAATAAAAAGGCATAGGCTAAATGAGACATATAGGAAACAATTGCTTCCAATGTGCCCGTGCATGACAGACGTTTTACAATGCATTAATCTGTCATTGCACACTGTAGGAAATACTAGCCTCCCCCCAATTAATAGAAAAATTGTCTTCCTTGAAACAGGTCCCTGGTGATAAATTTATTGGCCCCCTTTTATAGGTAAAACTCTCCCTGTGTGCCCACAGCAGCTGCCAGTGGGAGGGACAGAAAGGGAAGCCAGCAGTACTAGGGGGCACAGGGGGGGCCTGGCCGACAGGAAGAAGCGGGTGTATTGAATGGTGGACAGGAGGGGGTGATCAGTGCATCAGGGGAAGGCGGGGGCATTTACAAGAATCAATCTCTCTGCAGCTGCTGAAAGCCAGCAGAAGGGAGAGGAGGAAAAGCTGACATTTAGTGGCAGAAGAGAGACACACACAGGAGTATGGTTCCTGAAATTCTCCCCCCCTTTTACCCCGCAGCATGATCTTTCCCCTCTGCCCACCATCTTATTCTTCCTGATGCCTCCTCTTTTCTGTGGTGCTGCAGTCAGGACACATGGCACCACTCTGCTCTCCTCTCCACTGCCTGTCACATGGAGTGCAAATTGGTGCTGTCAGTTCCCTTTAGTTTAGGTGCAGAGCTGTGTGGAAAACTGCAGACTTGCTACATAATTCCATATACTTCCACGTAGCACATTACACCTGCATTTTGTTTTGAAAGAAACACAGATAAAACAATTGTTTTCCATGTCTCCTGTGTCTTCCTATTGCAGAAAAAAAACAAGTCTCTGCAGATAGTGTGAATGAGCTCTTAAATTTGATTAATAGGTATTGGATAACATAGCTGCCATCTTGTTTTGTATTGTTTGGTAGCTTTTAAAATTCTACTACGAGTGCAAACTACAAGTGTGGGGTGCACTTGTGAAGGTGAACTTGGAAGTGCATTTGCTGTAGATCTGAGGGGGACATTTTACATTTTAGCTTACACATGATTCGATAATAAAATCAGCAGAGCTTCCCCTCCTTTCAGATCTACCCCTCAGATTTACAGCGACTGCACTTCCAAGTGCACTTTCAGTGCAATTTAAAGTTGATTTGCCTTTCGTAAATTGCCCCCTATATCATTTGTGTAAAGTAGGGAAATATATATTTGGATTAGGTGAAATTAAAAGTACAAACATTATGCAAAAAATATGCAGAATCATGACATTTTAACTCATAACAATCATAATTCAGCTCACACACATCTGTCATTCCAAACACTTTCAACAAACTTTCCATCACAGAAATAACCAAATTATTAAAACATATCCTCAACAGTTGTATTTACAGTATTTTACTGTTGACAAAAGTTACCTTTAATTCACCCATGTTTTAAGATGTCACACACATCATTGTAACCAATTCAAGGTCCTATGTCCCTCTCCCTCCTGCTGTGAGTGCCAGCAATCTCTGAGATCTGTCATTTTCCAACACTATCTTCATATGAAAGTAAAGAAGCCACACACTGATAATCCCATTCAGACACAAACTTTCTCTATTCAAGTCCTCTCTCTGACATGTTTCACCCCATTTTGAGGGTATATTTGTATAGCAGGGAGAAAAATGCAGAAGGATGTGGCTGGAGTGTGTCTGTCACTGTTGACAAAATAACATTTTTGTATACAAATGTAGCACCACCCCCGCTGGTTACATTTTGTCCTCTGTTTTCCACCTCGATTTCAAGAACAAACTAAGCCCCTCTGGCATACCTGGTTAGATATAAAATCACTACAAACACTTTCAAGAATACAAGTAGAAAATACTGATATCCTGGCCGTGGATTGTTACAAGAAACAGACAGACACACCTGGTAGTGATAAAGCAGATGTGATAATAGTGATAAAGCACTGTTAAACCTTGCTTAAGAGAATCAATACAATAGAAATTACAACATCAAATATTTAGCAACTTTAAATATAGAAAATAAAGCCCAATTATCTACATGTCCATTGCACGGGTGCTGAGAGCGCCCCTGCACGCTCTTTGAGCCACAATCACTATTGAAAGTAACAACACAAAAAAAAGAAGAAATAGGTTAAAAGGTACAGTAAGCACAGTTCCCTAACATTACAGGACCTGGGTGAAGAGTACTAGTATCTTCTGCTAGCAAATGTTGGGGGCATATGTAAAAAGAGGTTTAATCAAGCAAAATGAGGACAGTAATTATCTAGGATATTCTGTTAGGTAGTGGCTAATGGTGGCAGCTCCAAACAATCATCCTCCGACACTAGAAAGGTAAATAGGTGTATGTATGCAGTGTCTGTGTTGTGTTAAGAAGGATGTTTGGGTTTACACCCGCTCACCAATCCAATGACACAATGTTGTAAGGCACCGGATCGCCTCCGGTCGGACGATCAGGATAGCTGGTAGCTAAACTGGCAAGGTGACCGAACAGCGGCTGACAGGACACCTGTATGGATATTGCGATCCATCAAGCAGTGTGGGTTGGGTGGCACTGGGTTGCTGAGCAGGATGCTTGGGCTGAACGGTGGCGAACTGTTCCTGTCAGCACTCTCACAGTAATCTCAGGAAAAGCATGGCTAGCAGGCGCCGCTAGACTTTCAGATAGAGTTTCACCACACAGTCCTGTCACCTCTCCTTCTCTCTATCTTCTTCTGCTGACAGCACTCTCTCTGTAGTACTGTGTGGAAGCCTCTCTCTCTCTCTCTCTTCAATCACCTCAGCCTTCCCTCTCTTTAGTCTTCTGTCAGCACTCTCTCTGTAGTGCTGTGTGGAAACCTGTCTCCCTCTCTCTCTCTTCAATCACCTCAGCACTTCCTGAAAACCCCCCTTCTTCCTAGAGTCCTCTCTGTCTCCTTATGTTCAGGAAGCATGGGTCAGCCTCCCTCTATCTCCATCTTGTGGCCAAAAGGAGAAAAGGTTGGATCAAATAGTCTTACATTATAATCTAGGCATGTCCTGAAATGGTACATAGAAAGAAATGTCCTGAAATGGCCAATGCCTGTTACACAAGGGATTGTAGGGTTTGGTAGTTGGTTTTTACTAGGTGATTGAATTTGTCTCAAAATGTATGTTTATGGCTAACATTAAAACTGGTTTTTTCGAATGGTTGCTATTTATCACTGCACATTTCCTTTGCCATATTTAATAAAAGGGTTTATGTAAAGTGACAGAATATTATTTGCATACACATGTATGGTATTTTCTAATCTAACAATATTACACAGCTTGCTAAGAGGATTCATAACAGGTTTGGACAAATGTACCTTGGTAAACCAAAAGCAACAGCAAGCACAATTGATGCTGGGACATTCATCAAGAAAGCAAGCCAACTTTCCCCACATCACAAAGCACAGTTTTGTGTGTTAAGTTAATTTGCCTAAGTATTCATAAGGGAGAAAGAGAAGGGGATTTAATTCAGGCAGGAAGCCAGGCGATGCAGCACCGAGAAGTTATTTTATTAAAAATGAATACAAGGCTGCCAATGCATGACTATCTTCAAAATTACTCCTATGTTTTTAAAGATTTTCAGGAATGTTGGTTTCCCCTGACTCTTCAGCATAAACAATCTTATTCATTAAAGCAATTTTCGACTTTTGCCAGTTTGACATATAACTGGGGCAGAACTTTCTTCGGCAATGTAATGCCTCGGAAAGAAAAACACCATTGTTAGAAATACTATAACTGTAAAACATTAAACTGGATATCCTATAGTGGACATCAACATATTAGCACACAAAAATAGGATAGAACTAGAAATTTTGATGAGGATAATTCTAATGCTGTTCAGGTTTGGTTCAGCTGTGGAGGTATTTGTATATTGCTCGGGTAAGCAGGGGGACAGCAGTGACATATTGAATGTTATTTGTTATAAACTGTAACTGTCTTCTACATTCATGCACATTATATGTTAACTTCAAATGAATACTTTGTCATTGTTTTTTTTTTGCTTTGTTGTAGTTCTTCAATTATTAGTGGTCTTCAATCCCCTGAGCAAGCCATGATTGGCAAAACATGGCAGGAACAGATACCACAACACAAGCATTTATCAAAATATGTATGAATACATTATGGACATGTATATTTTAACTTTGTCCTTTCAACAATGATCATGTTTTAACTATGTATTGTGACAGGAAGTCAGGTAAATCTGTGGGTGATGTCACAGATGGGAGATACATTTCTGCCTTGTTTAGACAATTCACCAATTACTATCAGGTGTCAGCTACAGAGGTAGCCAGAAAGGTTTAAGCACCTTGGATAGCTTCAGGTGTTTAGAATGAGGCAATTAAGGCCTCTATAAATTATCCAGAAGATTACTACTGATTGCTGCATCCTGAGGCCTTTGAGTTAAGAAGAGCAGTGGGCTGAGAAAGACTTCTGAAGGTGAGGTCGTATCAGTATTTCTGTGTGATAAATATCAAAGATACTTTTTTTTCTGCTGTATGACCAGCAGTGTCTGCCCAGCAGAAGGCTGTGCCAGACTCCATAGGTAGGTTCCTGTGTTGTGAAGGTAGATGCCCCAAGTGGCAAGGGTTTATTTTATGTTTTGTTTTGTTTATGCTGCTTTGATGCTTGCACTTGTATCCAGCAATATGGAAGAATAAACCATATCCTTTGTTTTCAAACCATCCTCAACTGCCTTTCTGTATAGTTCAGCATGTAGTGAACCCATCCAGGGAGTCACACACACCCGCTACCGAGCAAATCCCTTACAGTATCAATAAGAGTTTGTAACTTTTATATATTGATTGATTATGTTACTAGCACCACCAAAATCCCTTCATCCATCCTTTGTTCTCTATATTAGTTTTGGGGTGAGGTGCAATGCTATATTGAAGGCCAGCCATTATTTCAGTAATTTTTATATTGCTACCTGGTGTTTGTTAATTGACTCATTATTGAACACGTTTCAACCCAAAAATACACCATCTGTGTGTCACAAGAAAATGCTTGCTGAACTAACCTTATCTCAGGAGAACAAAAGGAAACAGGGGAAGCATTTCAAACCAGGATCATATAATTCTTCCTCAAGAATATCAGCAGAAGACTAGAAATGTTCATTCCTACTGTATATACATTTAAGGTATCAGCAGGTCCAATTTTGCCATTGCAACCTTTATAATCATAACCTATTGCAGTGGGGGGAAAAGGGCAAAAGCTGTCAAAGGTAGCTCTTCACCTGAAGCAAATACCTCCACTTTTGTCAATTTAAAAATCATTATTTGACATTGTTTCAAACAGAAATCAAAAAGAGCATCCTGATATACACTTTCCATTGGCTGCTTGATGCAAAAATATGGCCCTGTCTAGTGGACAATGATCTTTGAAATCTATGGGGGTTATAAACAAAAACTGGATAAAAATTTAAACTGTTGCTCATAACAACCAAAATCCTTTCTTCATTTAAAATATAAAACTAGATTGCTATGACTAAGCACTGAACCAGTGTGAAACGGGTCGGCTGTCCCTTTTCCTGTTTTTTGCTGTGATTCTGTGGTGCATTTTTTACTGTTTTTATTAATAAAGACAACTCAAGAGTTCCTTTTGGAGTGCGGCTGTCCATCCCTTTGATATTCTCATAAAACTAGATTGGCTGCCATGGGTGATCAATATTTAACCACTTCAGCCCCGAGCCTGTTTTTCAGATTCGGTGCTTACGAGACTAAAACAGTTTTTTTTGCTAGAAAATTATTTAAAACCCCCAAACATTATATATTTTTTTTCTAACACCCTAGAGAATAAAATGGCAGTCATTGCAATACTTTTTCTCACACCGTATTTGCGCAGCGGTCTTACAAGCGCACTTTTTTTTGGAAAAAATTCACTTTCTTGAATTAAGAAATAAGACAACAATAAATTTGGCCCAATTTTTTAATATATTGTGAAAGATGATGTTACGCCGAGTAAAATGATACCCAACATGTCATGCTTAAAAATTGCGCCCGCTCGTGGCATGGCGTCAAACTTTTACCCTTAAAAATCTCGATAGGCGACGTTTAAAAAATTCTACAGGTTGCATTTTTTGAGATGCAGAGGAGGTCTAGGGCTAGAATTATTGCTCTCGCTCTAACGATCGTGGCGATACCTCACTTGTGTGGTTTGAACACAGTTTTCATTTGCGGGCGCTACTCGCGTATGCGTTTGCTTCTGCGCGCGAGCTCGTCGGGACGGGGCACTTTAAAAAAAATTTTTTTTGGTTTTCGTTTTTATTTATTTTATAATTTTTAACACTGAAAAAAAAAAAAATTATCACTTTTATTCCTATTACAAGGAATGTAAACATCCCTTGTAATAGAAAAAAGCATGACAGGTCCTCTTATATATGAGATCTGGGGTCAAAAAGACCTCAGATCTCATATTCAGGCTTAAATGCAAAAAAAAAAAAAGAAGAAGAAAAAAAAAAAAGTCAACATGTAAACAAATTAAATGTCTCTTTAAGACGCTGGGCGGAAATGACGTTTTGACGTCACTTCCGCCCAGCAGAGGTATGGGGACGGCTGAGGGACATTTTTTCCCTCAGTCGCATCCCCGGACAGCCAGCAAGAGGACCCGATCGCCTCCGCCGCTACCGACGGCTACGGTAAGCGGCGGAGGGCGCGGGAGAGCGGCGGGAGGGGGGGGGGCCACCCTCTCCCGCCGCTGGTAACGGCGATCTCGCGGCGAATCCGCCGCGATGACCGCCGTTATCGTTAACAGGACCGCCCCACGAAGAGATGGATATCTCGGTTGTGGCAGCAGCTGCTGCCGTTACCGAGATATCCATCTTCAAAAAAATGACGTCTTTGGACGTGGGGCTGGTCAGAAGTGGTTAATGCTCTACGGGCATAAAGTAAGCTACACGCCTACTCTTATCTTCTTATGATTTACCCCAAACGTATCAAATATTCATATCATGGGGACTCACACAGCTATTACGCAGCACCAATCATTTAGCTGCCAAGCATGCCTTGTAAAAAATATACTGTATAGTATGGGTAGAGAGAGAGAGAGAGAGAGAGCGCGATGCATTTTAACCTAACCACTTGCTGTCCAGGACAATGCTGACATTTCTCACATGCATGTAAAATCGGAATTTCCTTTTCTAGAAAATGACTTAGAGTCTACAAACAATATATAATTTCTGAAAGCAATTTTTTGTCACACAATATTTTGAACAGCAGTTTATCAAATGCAAATACGCTTGAATTTTAGTGCACACAAACACAATATAATGCCCAATGTTTTGGTAAAATATAAACAGAAATGTTACGCTGAGTATATAGTGCAAGATTGGGGTGATTGGACTCAAGCCATAGGTGCGTTTTCAATGAGTGCGCCAGTCCAAAACTGTATTTAAGGGCCTGGTAGCCCACTTTTATTTAAAAGATTAGAAATGTTCACAAGACACATCAGTAACCCACGCAAGGGGTTACACCATTACTGTATCTTGCATAATCAAAATACTTCAGCCTCCTGCATTACTCTCTTGCCACATGGCTGCTTCAGGCCTCCAGCCTACACCTTAGGCCTGCTCCTCAGACCAAAAGAGTTTCTTAGAGTCAAGCTCTATCCTAGCTTACATCTCCGATTAGCTCCTTGCTGCTCTATCACAAATGACATCTGCCTGTAGACATGCATGCTCTGGCTGCCCCATGCACCCTCTGACTCTTCTCAGAGGAATAGGAGTCCACCTGACTCCCATGAACAGACTTCCTGTCAGCTGGGTGGGGCTCTGAGCCATAGTCAGGTCACAACTAAATAGCCCAGCACACAGCTGTACAATCAGCGTGCCTGTCTCTCCAAAATCTGGCATAAACCAGCATTCTATCATGTAGCACAAGGTCCCACTGCCACAATAGGTACCTAACATGTCACAATTTAATCACCTCCGGACGAACAGTGTAAAAATGTTAAATAAATGGTGAAATAAATAAGAAAAAAGTATTTAACCGTGTCCTGTCCTCCCGAGCTCGCATGAAGTACTGAACGCATACGTGAGCAGTGCCCGCATATTAAAATGGTATTAAAACCACACATATGATGTATCGTCTCGTTCGTTAGAGTGAGAGCAATAATTCTAGCCCTAGACCTCCTCTGTAACTCAAAACATGCAACCTGTAGATTTTTTAAACTTGGCCAATGGAGATTTTTAAGTGTAAAGTTTATCGCCAATCCACGAGTGGGCGTAACTTTGAGGTGTGACATGTTTGGTATCAATTTACTTGCCATAATATTATCTTTTTCAATATAAAAAAAATATGGGCTAACTTTACTGTTGTCTTATGTTTTTACTAATAAATAAAAATGTTCCCCCCAAAAATGCACTTGTAAGACCGCTGCGCAAATACGGTGTGTGACAAAAAGTGTTGCAATGGCCACCATTTTATTTTCTAGGGTGGGGGATCTAAGTAATTTTATGGCAAAAAAACCCACCAAATCTTAGAAAGAGGCTCGGTGCTTAACTGGTTAACCACTTGCCTACTGGGCTAACTGTAGTAATTCTATAATTTACCAAGACCCCCCCCCTCCCCAAACAATATATATTTTTAAGTAGAGGCCCTAAACAATAAAATAGTGGGTGTTGCAATTTTGTATGTCACACAGTATTTGAGCAGTGTATTTTCAAACCCAATTTTTTGGGGGAACAAATACACTTTAATGAATTTTATTGAACACGATATAATATCAACATTTTTCATAAAATACAAAAGATGATATTATGCAGAGCAAATAAATACCAAACATAACTTGCTTTAAAATTGTGCACACACGTTGAATGTTGACATACTACGGTTAATGAAATTATCCATAGATAACACTTTAAAGCCTTTACAGGTTGCGAGTTTACATTTTACACTAGGTCTGGCCCTAGAATTATTGCTCTTGCTCTGACATTGGTGGCATAAACTCACATGTGTGGTGAAATTTCCATTTTTCATATGCATGTGGGACTGACAGGCGTGTTTGCCTTTGCGCGTGAGCACAGGGGGACCAGAAACACTTTATATTTTTTATTTTAATATTTATTTTATTTAAAAAAAATTAATGCTGTACCTTTATTTTTTTATTAACTTTATAGTCATCACAAGGGACAAAATCTAAACAATAATATAAAAGATATAAAAAATTCATTACAAATGTAAATTATGTGATGGCAGCATGCAGTGTCACTGACTCTGTCCAGAAAATCATATGGTGTCATAACACCACATATAACTTAAAGGCATTTCACAAGCAAGCAATTGATAAGAATAATGTTTTCCTATTTTGTCTTGGATGTCAAATAATAGTGGATCCTCTCCCCTTGAAAAGCACCCAGGGCAGTGACGAGCTTTACATGGCCAGTGTTTGACAATTCCTTGTCTTAAAAATATCCAGAATACATTTTTAAGATTTGCCCTCCCATTGACATTTAAGATTTGCCCTCCCATTGTTCAGATTTAAAGAGCAGTACATTGATCCCCTTTGAGTGATCAATGCACACTACCAGGGTTTTAACTAACTTTGTAGCCGATTCCTACCTGTTTCTCCTCTGAAGAAATAGCTGTTTGTTGTGTGAATCTGAATGGGATTGACTTTTTCATCATTAATCAGCTTCTGGAGTGTCAGCATTCCTTTAGAAGTGATTAACAACTAAAGATCAACCCCAGCTCAAGCTGTGGGCCAGATACATCGACGATATCCTCCTCCTATGGGATGGGTCTCTCCTAGAACTTCAGACCTTTATGGGATTTCTCAACAACAATTCTAGGGGTATTCACCTAAATTTTGAAGCTAGCCAGTCTAGCATAAATTTCCTTGATCTCAAGATTTCGATATCCCATAATGAATTTTCTACCAGTACGTTTTTTAAAGACACTGATAGAAATTCCTACATCCCTGTGGATAGTTGCCACCATGAAGTGTGGTTAAAATCCGTCCCCAAGAGTCAATACTTGCGCATTAGACGTAATTGCTCGAATGAAACCGATTTCATAAACCAAGCTGATATTTTGACCAATAGATTTCTGGAAAAGGGGTACAGTTTAAATTCCCTTATGTCAACGTTGGAAGAGGTCAAAACGAAAAATAGATTAGAACTATTGAGCAAGAAGCATGCACATAAGGGTGCACTACCTGTTGCCCCTTTTGTCACCACCTTTTCTACCCAACACTATAGTGTCAAAAAATTAATTACTAAACATTGGCACATCCTAAAAAATGACCCAGTGTTGGGTTCAGTATTACCTGACAAACCTCAAATAATCTTTAGGGGGGGGCAGCATTGAGACACCAACTAGCCCCTAATGTCCTTGAACCCCCAAAAGTTAAATCTACCTTCCTCAATTCCTTTACAGGATTTTATCAATGTAGGAAATGTCGTGTTTGCTCTGTAAGTGGATGTGTACATAGACGAACTCATAAATTCGTCTCCACAACCACGGGACATGAACACACAATAAAGCCCTTTATTACATGTGCAACTGAAGGTGTGGTCTATCTGCTCCAGTGCCCATGTGGGCTTCAGTATGTGGGCCGAACCAAAAGACCCCTCTCTGTAAGGCTCAACGAGCACATTACTAAAATTATAGCGGGTTCAGATAAACATCCAGTCCCGAGACACTACCTTGCAGCCCATAACAAAGATCCCTCGAAAACTATCTTTCTGGGAATCGATAGATATAATCCACACTGGCGAGGGAGTGCACTGGTAAGAAGTATATCAAAAATGGAAATGGCATGGATCCACAGAATTAAATGTTATACACCTTTTGGGTTAAACGTGGAAGTAGATGTCAATGCATTTATAGATAACTCATAAAAATAATAATTTTTTGTTGTCTAATCTGTTGGGCTTAAGCCATCATGGTTTGTGAACTCGATCTGACCTGCTGGTTGGTCCCCATGGTGTTTTTTGGCTGATCATTGATGAGAAATCCAATTTTGGATTTTTGATATACACCAGGACTACACACTCCTTTGATATTGACATAACTATAGCCTATTCCCACTTTATCTTATTTCATTTTATTTTATCCTAATTCAATGACTAAATCATTTGCTAGGATTGTGGGTATGCTTATATATATATTTTTTCCTTATATGGTTTAATAATCATGAATAAAATAGCCCCTGCATGAAAATGCATTTTTTAGGTATTCGACCCATATACCCACTTACATGCTTTTCTTTTTATATATTCTGTATATATAATTTTTTATATATTTTTATATATTTTTATATCTTTCCATATATTTAACATTGTATTATTGCCAATCGATATCCTTATTGAGCCATTGTTCTAAGTAGTTATATATTAGGACACAATGTTCTGATCGATTCATCTAGCTTTCAAACTTTTGATGGATCTTTACATCTGGCAAATATTTTAGATTATTTCCCGATCGCAATGTCAGCCAGGTTATCTTTATTTTTATTTTTAGGTTAATTTTAGCCATTTGCTTTCAGTGTTTACATTTGGGCCCATTGGACCACCGTATGTGGACATCCAGTCCGCTTGTTCCAAGTCGAGGCTTGGCTCTGGTTCCATCAGGTCACCATGGATTACTATTCAGCACTCAGAGTCAGATCGAGGCTTGGTTTCTTCTGTTTACTATTTCACGCGATGCGTCAGGGCGTCGCCCGTGCCCCAGACGACGTCAATTTATGACGAAACGTACGTCGGGAAGGTGACGTGCTGACATTTTGACGTGACGATCCGAGCGGAACGGGCGTTCGTGTAAGCCGGCCGGCTTTCATTTCTCTATGCTTGTTTTCCTTTTTAATATGTAAGTGCAACTTTTATTAAACCTCTAAAAAATTTTAAAAACATACTTCACTATGTGGGCTATTTACTTGTTTCCGGTGTACCGCTGACATCTCGAGGATCTACAATACATCCTGGCATTAACTGCCCTACCTTTCCCGGAATCAAGGCTTCCTTTTTTTTTTCATGCGGTTTCCTTTTTTGGCTTCTGGTAAGCCTTCAATTTATTTGGTGACACGGTGGTGGTATTAATCTAGTCACAATTTAGGATAGTATACATCCTAGTTTAAGCTTTATTTTTTTATGTGTTGTTGACGTACTTCACTATATATTTTTGAACATTTTTTTGGGCAATCAACTGCTGATGCATCTGGAGCCTCTCACAATCTGTATCCTGTTTATTAACCTACTGTGGACCCCCCAAAGGCCCTGGCTGGGTTTTAGCCGCAAGCGTGTTATGCTTGCCTTCTGGTAAGCCTTCACTGTTTATCACACTATTATTCTGGCGTTAGATACACACATGTTTCTTTCCTAGGACTGCCCTTGAAGGATGCGTCTAATGTTTTTTGGCTCACTATCAACACTTTATTAAGTCTATGTTTGCCGTTTATGTTTGCCACTCGAGTACACTGGACTTTGGATTCATATTAAGACATTCATTCACACTTGGTTGAAACCATTTGTTTATCATTTCTTCTCTAACATATTAATTTTTTCTTTTAGCGCAACTCCAATCTTTTTCTCTTGCAAAGATGAAATCTTTGCTGCAGAGATCTGACTTAAATCTTAACTACTTGCCGACTGCCCGCCGTCATATTACTGTGGGACGGTGACACTGCTACGTGAGAGCCCGTAGCTATACATCCGCTCTTTACGCGCCCCCACTCGCCCCCGAGTCCCGTGCGCGTGCCCGGCGGGTACGATCGCCGCCGGGCACATGCGATCGCTCGTTACAGAGCGGGGAACGGGAGCTTTGTGTGTAAACACAAAGCTCTCATTCCTGTCAGCGGGGGAAACAATGTATGAACAGAAGATCAGTGATTTCCCCCAGTGAGTCCACCCCCCCATACAGTTAGAACACACCCAGGAACACACTTAACCCCTTCCCCGCCCACTAGTGTTAACCCCTTCACTGCCAATGGCATTTTTATAGTAATACAATGCATTTTTATAGCATTGTTCGCTATAAAAATGCCAATGGTCCCAAAAATGTGTCAAAAGTGTCCGAAGTGCCCGCAATAATGTCGCAGTACTGAAAAAAAATGCTGATCGCCGCCATTACTAGTAAAAAAAAAATATTAATAAAAATGCCATAAAATGACCCCCTATTTTGTAAACGCTATAACTTTTGCGCAAACCAATCAATAAACGCTTATTGTGATTTTTTTAATGAAAAATATGTAGAAGAATACGTATCGGCCTAAACTGAGGAAAAAAAAATGTTTTTTTATATATTTTTGGGGGATATTTATTATAGCAAAAAGTTAAAAATATTGCATTTTTTTCAAAATAGTCGCTCTATTTTTGTTTACAGCGCAAAAAATAAAAACCGCAGAGATGATCAAATACCACCAAAAGAAAGCTCTGTTTGTGGGAAAAAAAGGACGCCAATTTTGTTTGGGAGCCACGTCGCATGACCGCGCAATTGTCAGTTAAAGCAACGCAGTGCCGAATCACAAAAAGTGCTCTGGTCATTGGACAGCAATATGGTCCCTGGCTAAAGTGGTTAATGCAGATTTCTGAGAAAATCAGTGAGCTAATCCCAAAAGCAGAAAATAGCAATTTTTGGGAAACCTCCAGGTTGCCATATTGCATTGCATTATACAAAACTTTACAATGCTGCAAAATGCATAGAAAAGGTAATTTGTAATACCAAATTACACATTACAACATGGCTTGTGTAGCAATTGTATATTATATATTATAGCGTGAATATATATATATATATATATATATATATATATATATATATAAAAGCATCACCCTGGGGTTAAAATGGGGGAATGTTATGTTTTTGAGCCCCTCTTATGCCCACAAACACAAATCTACAAATGTAAAAACATGGGACGGGGGTGCCTACATGTCAAAAAATTAAAATTGCACTCCTAATTTTACATATTGTCATGCAAGCTAGAGTGAGATCAAAAATTCTAAGCCCATTATTCATAATTAACTCTAAACTGATGACGTTTAGTTTTTTTTAAAGCATTGCCTATAGAAAATATAGGGTACCAAAGTCTGTCACTGTCTCACATGCACATGAAATTTTAAGGTTAGACATGTTGGGTTATCCACTTACTTGTGGCAACCTCCTCTTTTATATTTTACCAAAAATTATACACACAGTATCTTACAAAAGTGAGTACACCCCTCACATTTTTGTAAATGTTTTATTATATCTTTTCATGTGACGACACTGAAGAAATGACACTTTGCTACTATGTAAAGTAGTGAGTGTACAGCTTGTATAACAGTGTACATTTTCTGTCCCCTCAAAATAACTCAATTGGGCCCAATTAGTAATTTTCCCTCCCGGTGTCATGTGACGCATTAGTGTTCCAAGGTCTCAGGTGTGTTAAATTTGGTGTTATCGCTCTTAATCTCTCATACTGGTCACTGGAAGTTCAAAATGGCACCTCATGACAAAGCGGCAAAACGATATAAATCTCCTGCGCTCCGGTATTTCTTGCTTATGGGGACATACAATTCAATTGTACAGTGTCTTTCCAGAGTCTTGCAGCCCTCCTTAGAATCGTGGGAATTCAAAAGGAACTAAAAAAAAAAAAAGAATGGAGGGCGCACCGACCTAGTGTGATACTGTTGCACAATTTTTATTAAAATACTAAAATCAATAGTTATACTCACAAAATGAGTTAGAAACAAGCTTTAAAAGACAATCCAACAGCGCCAGCAGAACAGGACGGTTGCTTCAGTCTAAAAAGGTATCTGACCGATAATCAGGCTAGGCTTACGTTTCGGGGGCGTACCCCTTTCCTCAGAGCCCCGGTGGTCTGCACTGCTCCCTCACTATGCAGCTTGTCAGAATATATACACACACACATATACACAGAGAGGTGAAAAGAGCATGTGCTAGAGGGTCACAGGTCACCCCGCCCACAGGGAGGTCTATTGGCAAAGCTCCCCCCATTTTAAAATTAACCCTTGGATGTACGATCCCTATATCCCACAGACTTGGCATGGTCTTACCGATGGGTATCCCATAATCCAAAGATTCGCCAATTTTGAAGGGAAGGGGGATGAGGGTGTATGGAGAAATACATCCATTTTCAGGTGTCAGAGGTGTTATCTTTGAAAGTGCACATACCTTACATATCCTGAGGCAGTGCCCTCCTTCCCTTCACATTTCATTATCCCAAAGTCATCCACATGGGCTGGAACGCACGCCACCTATTCTGAAGTGGCTGCGTTCCAGCACTACACTGCCTCGGGCATCGTCATCCTCTCTGCGCATGCGCGTACCACACGACAGCGCGATGCACGGCGCATCGCGACGTGCGTCACGCCGCCCACGGCGCCGACTCGTAGGAAGCGAGTGCGCTCCAGCATCACAAAAAGGATGCAGGTGAATGCGTTCCAGCATCACCATAGGGTGGAAGCGTCACATCCGCCCCTGTGACATTTCTCCTGTTTTTGCGGGGGATAGAGTCGCAAAGCGGTACTCCCTCTAGTGGCGGGAGGCCAGAATGGGGCTTCTAAATGAGAGACCAAAGGCTTCTCAGCACATGCCCTTGCTCCCAAATAGTCATGAAAAAAATATATATAATAAAATATAAGCATAAATGTAATCATAAATATAGATATCATCATTATCATCGTCCGTGGAATTAGTGTCAGCACCTGCATGGGTAAACACACACCTGCTCCTACATGAAATGGATGGGCTGGACCAGATGTCATTTTGTTAATGTCATCTATAGTTATAGGTGAATACCAAACATGAGCTCGCTCAAATACATAATAAAATAAAATAATTAATTAATTAAAATTTGATTTAAAAATAAAAACTGCTTGAAGCGATAGTCCATAGGTCCAGTATATGTTACAGCATAACGTACGCATATACCCATATATACACACGTGCATATAGAGGTAACGTGCACATGCATATCAATAGATACACACGTACATAGACCGCAAAAAATGAGTAAAATTGGATTAAAAGACACTCCCTTTAAAGCAATACCCAGAATACAAACACCCACACATACATACATATACAATGTATGAGAGACATGTTAGCGGCACAGCCGGCAGACTATATATTCATTTGCTCGCTCTCATATCTATCCAAACATAGACAGTGTAGAATGCCCATGCATATGCTGACGTCCAAATGGACTACATGTGTATACAAACAAATGCATAAGTAAAATGCCAACCCTGCCCGCCTAGCTATCCCAGCCTTGGCACCATGGCTGGTGTATACTAGCTTGCAGCCCACTAATACATTTTACCCTAGGTGGCGGCAGACAGGCTGAAACTTAATCTGTGAGGGAACTACCACCTAATATCTACATATAGTACAATACAATGGGTAGTTTAGATTGTTACTTCCTCCCTCTATGGCTTCTTAGAGGCCTCCCCAACCATATAGTACGGTTATCTACGAGATATTCAAATTTAATTATTTATTTCTATTTTGTTTTTTTGCTTTTTACTTATGTGATGGTGTGTAATTCTATCTCTTCATTTAACCCTTTCGGAACCATAGTTCCAAGGGTGAAAATCCAAAAGGCCTCTCTTTTACAAAGAATTTGGTATTTTTTGCCGCTATCTAGATTGTTTTGAATGGCCTCTATACCAAACACTCTAAGGCCTTCCACTCCACCATCATGAACTTCCTTAAAGTGTCTTGGTATTGACCCTTTTTCCTTTTTTGTTGCAATGCTGCTCCTATGCTCGTTCATCCTAGTTCTTAATTGACGTGATGTTCGTCCTACATACAGTAGACCACATGGACATAGGATGCCATATATAACGTATGAAGTTCCACAATTAATGAATTGTTTGATCGTGTGACATCTTCCATCTGTACCAGTAATATCTCTTTTCCTATGGTGCATATGTGTACAGTTGCCACAACTGCTTACGCCACATCTATAGCTTCCTTTCTGATCGAAAATTGTGGTCCAGGGCCCTTTCAATCCTTCTCCTTTGTTCATTTTCTTTACTCTACTAGGAGCAATCATACTTCTCAAGTCTTTGGGCCTTCTAAAGACCAAATTGGGACGAGACGAGATACATGTCTCTAGAAATGGATCGGCAGCCAGAATCTTCCAGTTTTTCTGGAAGATTTTATGTATGGTCGGGGCCCTATTGTTATACCTAGTGCAGAACCGTACTGTAGAGATTTCTTTTTCTGCATAGCTCTTGATTTTGTCGCTTTTTGGTGCATCCTCTTTATAGAGCTGGAGATATTTTTGGAAGGCTTCCTCTATATGTGCCTGCCCATATCCCTTTTCTTTAAATTTCTCTCTCAGGATCTGACTTTGTTCTTCGTAATCTTTCTTCTGGGTGCAGGTTCGCTTCAAACGACAGAACTGGCCAAATGGAACATTTTTAATCCATCTTGGGTGGTGCTGGCTCGATGCATGCAGGTATGAATTTCCTGCACTGGGTTTGAAGTGGGTTCTTGAGGTGATCTTACCACTGTCATCAGCCCTCAATTCCAAATCTAGAAACACTAATGATTCTTTATCTACTACATGTGTAAATGAAATGCCAAACGGATTATTCTCGCAGTGTGTCAGGAAACCCTCTAGATCTTCATCACTGCCATTCCATATGATAAGAATATCATCGATGTATCGTGCATACAGGACCAGGTGTTTTCCGAAAGGGTTGTTGTGCCAAATGGATTTATACTCCCAGTAACCCATAAAAAGGTTCGCATAGCTGGGAGCAAACCTGGCCCCCATAGCAGTACCTCTTATCTGTCGGTAGAAGCAATCCAAGAAGGAGAAATAGTTGTGGGTCAAAGTATACTCTATACAATTTTGAATAAATTGTACTTGCCGCGGGCTAAATTGATGAGCCTCCGCCAAGTAGTATTCAATGGCTCTGAGTCCAAATTCATGTTGTATACATGTATACAACGATGCCACATCAAGTGATAGCCATCTGTATCCTTTTTCCCACTTGTAGGGGTTCAGTATTTCCAGGGCATGACTCGAGTCCTTGATGTAAGATGGAAGACTCGTCACTAGGGGTTGCAGGAAGTAGTCTATATAGCTGCCCAAATTACTGGACAGACTGTCGATCCCTGCAATAATCGGGCGACCTGGTGGTCTCTCTAGGTTTTTGTGTATTTTGGGAATATGATAGAAATGTGGGACTACCGGGTGTTTGGAATACAGGAATTGGAATTCACTTTTTGTCAAGATCTTATCCGCCACCGCTTTTTCCAATAGGTTCTTAAGTTCCTTATTATAGGCCATCGTTGGATCCCAGAAGAGTCTTTCGTACGTGGTGGTATCTCCAATCAACCTATGGGCTTCTTCCAGGTACTGCTCTTTGTCCTGTACTACTAGGCCTCCACCTTTATCAGCTTTTCTTATTATAATTTCTGAGTTATTCTTCAAGCTGTTCAAGGGTGCCTCGAGGTCTATGTTCGAGCTATTTTTGCTTTTTCGACTCCTTTTCCCACAGATCTTTCTAAATTCTCTCAAGACAACCTCATAAAATGTAGATATGAAGTTGCCCTTGTTCCAATGAGGGTAGAAACTTGATTTGGCCCTAAAATTGGTGCCAATTATTGGCTCCTCACCTGCTGGAACTGGAGGTTCATTTGCTGTTTCTATCTCTCCTTCACCATATAGTTCCTCCAATATTTCTAACATATCCTTATCCATTGACTCTTCATCACATAGTGTAGTGGTTTCGTCTTGGTCCTCGCTTAACGCTCCATTTATTTCTTTTAGCCTAAAGAACCGTTTCACTGTAAGGTTGCGTATGAACTTATTTAGGTCAATGAATAGTTCAAAGAGGTTGGGAGGACTTTCTGGAGCAAAGTTTAGGCCTCTTCTCAGCAATTTGAGTTCCTCCTCTTTAAGGATACATTTTGATAAATTAAATATTCTAATGGTGGAGTGATTTTCTACCTCTTCTGTTCTCTTCTTAGATTTCTTCCCTCCCCTCTGACCTCCTCTCGTGGATTTCTCAGTCTCCGAGTGTTCGGGGGGGAACAGATGGACCTGGTTGATGGATTCTTCTGAGCTGCGAGTCCTATTCTCCCCGCAGCTCCTTTCCCAAAAAAAGAAGACGTATTATCATCTTTATTAGTGTTTAATGCTTTGGATTTGCATCCTCCTATGTTGCTCCCACTCGTGGATTCTGTCGGTATTTCATTTGGTGTTGGTTCTATTTGGGGTATCTCAACCGAAGTCATAGTACCTTCATGTATTGGTGGGTTACTAGTTTCTGAAGAGTCGTCTATTTTGGATTCTTCTTCATTACCTATATTCATCTCTACTTGGACTCTTTTCTGTGTTAATGAGGGAGGGAAATCGTCTTGTACTTGCGATCTAAGGGATTGATTATAAGAAATGCCTTCATTGCTTATATCTCTATTTTTATTTGTATTTGAGTCTTTGTTTGTGTTTCTGTGTCTATATTTCTGTTTATTTTTGTTGTTATTATAGCGCCGTTTAGTCCTATTCTCATAGTTTTTATTTTTATTATTATTTTTATAGTGTTGATTCTTAGAGTTTCGATTTCCTAACTCTTCCGAAGGACTTGGATCCCTTCTTGTTATTGGTTTATTTGTCTCTTCACCCATAGGTGGTGGATTTTGTTCTCTTTTCCAATTAAATTCACATCCTGACAGATAATCTTGTCTGTCCCTTTCAAATTTTCCTGATTTACGAACTATTAGATCTGCTTCAAATTCCATAGTTTGCTCATTTATACTGGTATCCCATCCCGAAAACCCTTCTATATCAGTGTAGGCAGCCAAAGCTTCCTGTAAAATACTAATATCTAATTTAATATTCTCCATATTTCTCTCCCTTTGTTTTATAATCGTCTCTAACCACGTTCTATTATACACACGCATCTTTGTGACCCAATCCAGATGTAAATCCTCATCTAGAAAGTTACATACTTTGTTGAGCCTAAGCCCTCTAGGGATTCTGTTTACTTCTAAATATTTTTGTAACAAAATAATATCCCACCATTGTGTCATCTCATCTTCTAACAGATGTTTCAGTTTGTAAAATGTAGATATCATTTTTTCTTTTCTTACTGATGCAATGTCAGTGTCATCGTCTTGTTCTTCTGGTTGTTGTTGTTCATAATTATCAATGCTGTTCAGGAAGCCTTTTGCTAGTGATGCTCTCCTTAGCTGTCTTTCTTCTATAGACAGTACCATATTTAAATTAGACCTGAATGCACTTTCTTAGGTCCTTGGTACCTTAGTTCGAATTAGTTCCTCATGTTAGAAATACCTAGCAGCTGGAGTCCCCAAACGGAAGAGAGAAAATGGCAAAACGATATAAATCTCCTGCGCTCCGGTATTTCTTGCTTATGGGGACATACAATTCAATTGTACAGTGTCTTTCCAGAGTCTTGCAGCCCTCCTTAGAATCGTGGGAATTCAAAAGGAACTAAAAAAGAAAAAAGAATGGAGGGCGCACCGACCTAGTGTGATACTGTTGCACAATTTTTATTAAAATACTAAAATCAATAGTTATACTCACAAAATGAGTTAGAAACAAGCTTTAAAAGACAATCCAACAGCGCCAGCAGAACAGGACGGTTGCTTCAGTCTAAAAAGGTATCTGACCGATAATCAGGCTAGGCTTACGTTTCGGGGGCGTACCCCTTTCCTCAGAGCCCCGGTGGTCTGCACTGCTCCCTCACTATGCAGCTTGTCAGAATATATACACACACACATATACACAGAGAGGTGAAAAGAGCATGTGCTAGAGGGTCACAGGTCACCCCGCCCACAGGGAGGTCTATTGGCAAAGCTCCCCCCATTTTAAAATTAACCCTTGGATGTACGATCCCTATATCCCACAGACTTGGCATGGTCTTACCGATGGGTATCCCATAATCCAAAGATTCGCCAATTTTGAAGGGAAGGGGGATGAGGGTGTATGGAGAAATACATCCATTTTCAGGTGTCAGAGGTGTTATCTTTGAAAGTGCACATACCTTACATATCCTGAGGCAGTGCCCTCCTTCCCTTCACATTTCATTATCCCAAAGTCATCCACATGGGCTGGAACGCACGCCACCTATTCTGAAGTGGCTGCGTTCCAGCACTACACTGCCTCGGGCATCGTCATCCTCTCTGCGCATGCGCGTACCACACGACAGCGCGATGCACGGCGCATCGCGACGTGCGTCACGCCGCCCACGGCGCCGACTCGTAGGAAGCGAGTGCGCTCCAGCATCACAAAAAGGATGCAGGTGAATGCGTTCCAGCATCACCATAGGGTGGAAGCGTCACATCCGCCCCTGTGACATTTCTCCTGTTTTTGCGGGGGATAGAGTCGCAAAGCGGTACTCCCTCTAGTGGCGGGAGGCCAGAATGGGGCTTCTAAATGAGAGACCAAAGGCTTCTCAGCACATGCCCTTGCTCCCAAATAGTCATGAAAAAAATATATATAATAAAATATAAGCATAAATGTAATCATAAATATAGATATCATCATTATCATCGTCCGTGGAATTAGTGTCAGCACCTGCATGGGTAAACACACACCTGCTCCTACATGAAATGGATGGGCTGGACCAGATGTCATTTTGTTAATGTCATCTATAGTTATAGGTGAATACCAAACATGAGCTCGCTCAAATACATAATAAAATAAAATAATTAATTAATTAAAATTTGATTTAAAAATAAAAACTGCTTGAAGCGATAGTCCATAGGTCCAGTATATGTTACAGCATAACGTACGCATATACCCATATATACACACGTGCATATAGAGGTAACGTGCACATGCATATCAATAGATACACACGTACATAGACCGCAAAAAATGAGTAAAATTGGATTAAAAGACACTCCCTTTAAAGCAATACCCAGAATACAAACACCCACACATACATACATATACAATGTATGAGAGACATGTTAGCGGCACAGCCGGCAGACTATATATTCATTTGCTCGCTCTCATATCTATCCAAACATAGACAGTGTAGAATGCCCATGCATATGCTGACGTCCAAATGGACTACATGTGTATACAAACAAATGCATAAGTAAAATGCCAACCCTGCCCGCCTAGCTATCCCAGCCTTGGCACCATGGCTGGTGTATACTAGCTTGCAGCCCACTAATACATTTTACCCTAGGTGGCGGCAGACAGGCTGAAACTTAATCTGTGAGGGAACTACCACCTAATATCTACATATAGTACAATACAATGGGTAGTTTAGATTGTTACTTCCTCCCTCTATGGCTTCTTAGAGGCCTCCCCAACCATATAGTACGGTTATCTACGAGATATTCAAATTTAATTATTTATTTCTATTTTGTTTTTTGCTTTTTACTTATGTGATGGTGTGTAATTCTATCTCTTCATTTAACCCTTTCGGAACCATAGTTCCAAGGGTGAAAATCCAAAAGGCCTCTCTTTTACAAAGAATTTGGTATTTTTTGCCGCTATCTAGATTGTTTTGAATGGCCTCTATACCAAACACTCTAAGGCCTTCCACTCCACCATCATGAACTTCCTTAAAGTGTCTTGGTATTGACCCCTTTTCCTTTTTTGTTGCAATGCTGCTCCTATGCTCGTTCATCCTAGTTCTTAATTGACGTGATGTTCGTCCTACATACAGTAGACCACATGGACATAGGATGCCATATATAACGTATGAAGTTCCACAATTAATGAATTGTTTGATCGTGTGACATCTTCCATCTGTACCAGTAATATCTCTTTTCCTATGGTGCATATGTGTACAGTTGCCACAACTGCTTACGCCACATCTATAGCTTCCTTTCTGATCGAAAATTGTGGTCCAGGGCCCTTTCAATCCTTCTCCTTTGTTCATTTTCTTTACTCTACTAGGAGCAATCATACTTCTCAAGTCTTTGGGCCTTCTAAAGACCAAATTGGGACGAGACGAGATACATGTCTCTAGAAATGGATCGGCAGCCAGAATCTTCCAGTTTTTCTGGAAGATTTTATGTATGGTCGGGGCCCTATTGTTATACCTAGTGCAGAACCGTACTGTAGAGATTTCTTTTTCTGCATAGCTCTTGATTTTGTCGCTTTTTGGTGCATCCTCTTTATAGAGCTGGAGATATTTTTGGAAGGCTTCCTCTATATGTGCCTGCCCATATCCCTTTTCTTTAAATTTCTCTCTCAGGATCTGACTTTGTTCTTCGTAATCTTTCTTCTGGGTGCAGGTTCGCTTCAAACGACAGAACTGGCCAAATGGAACATTTTTAATCCATCTTGGGTGGTGCTGGCTCGATGCATGCAGGTATGAATTTCCTGCACTGGGTTTGAAGTGGGTTCTTGAGGTGATCTTACCACTGTCATCAGCCCTCAATTCCAAATCTAGAAACACTAATGATTCTTTATCTACTACATGTGTAAATGAAATGCCAAACGGATTATTCTCGCAGTGTGTCAGGAAACCCTCTAGATCTTCATCACTGCCATTCCATATGATAAGAATATCATCGATGTATCGTGCATACAGGACCAGGTGTTTTCCGAAAGGGTTGTTGTGCCAAATGGATTTATACTCCCAGTAACCCATAAAAAGGTTCGCATAGCTGGGAGCAAACCTGGCCCCCATAGCAGTACCTCTTATCTGTCGGTAGAAGCAATCCAAGTATATATGGGTATATGCGTACGTTATGCTGTAACATATACTGGACCTATGGACTATCGCTTCAAGCAGTTTTTATTTTTAAATCAAATTTTAATTAATTAATTATTTTATTTTATTATGTATTTGAGCGAGCTCATGTTTGGTATTCACCTATAACTATAGATGACATTAACAAAATGACATCTGGTCCAGCCCATCCATTTCATGTAGGAGCAGGTGTGTGTTTACCCATGCAGGTGCTGACACTAATTCCACGGACGATGATAATGATGATATCTATATTTATGATTACATTTATGCTTATATTTTATTATATATATTTTTTTCATGACTATTTGGGAGCAAGGGCATGTGCTGAGAAGCCTTTGGTCTCTCATTTAGAAGCCCCATTCTGGCCTCCCGCCACTAGAGGGAGTACCGCTTTGCGACTCTATCCCCCGCAAAAACAGGAGAAATATCACAGGGGCGGATGTGACGCTTCCACCCTATGGTGATGCTGGAACGCATTCACCTGCATCCTTTTTGTGATGCTGGAGCGCACTCGCTTCCTACGAGTCGGCGCCGTGGGCGGCGTGACGCACGTCGCGATGCGCCGTGCATCGCGCTGTCGTGTGGTACGCGCATGCGCAGAGAGGATGACGATGCCCGAGGCAGTGTAGTGCTGGAACGCAGCCACTTCAGAATAGGTGGCGTGCGTTCCAGCCCATGTGGATGACTTTGGGATAATGAAATGTGAAGGGAAGGAGGGCACTGCCTCAGGATATGTAAGGTATGTGCACTTTCAAAGATAACACCTCTGACACCTGAAAATGGATGTATTTCTCCATACACCCTCATCCCCCTTCCCTTCAAAATTGGCGAATCTTTGGATTATGGGATACCCATCGGTAAGACCATGCCAAGTCTGTGGGATATAGGGATCGTACATCCAAGGGTTAATTTTAAAATGGGGGGAGCTTTGCCAATAGACCTCCCTGTGGGCGGGGTGACCTGTGACCCTCTAGCACATGCTCTTTTCACCTCTCTGTGTATATGTGTGTGTGTGTATATATTCTGACAAGCTGCATAGTGAGGGAGCAGTGCAGACCACCGGGGCTCTGAGGAAAGGGGTACGCCCCCGAAACGTAAGCCTAGCCTGATTATCGGTCAGATACCTTTTTAGACTGAAGCAACCGTCCTGTTCTGCTGGCGCTGTTGGATTGTCTTTTAAAGCTTGTTTCTAACTCATTTTGTGAGTATAACTATTGATTTTAGTATTTTAATAAAAATTGTGCAACAGTATCACACTAGGTCGGTGCGCCCTCCATTCTTTTTTCTTTTTTACCTCATGACAAAGAACTCTCTGAGGATCTGAAAAAAAATATTGGTGCTCTATATGAAGATGGCCTAAGCTATAAGAGGATTGCCAAGACCCTGAAACTAAGCTGCAGCCCAAGACCATACAGCGGTTTAACAGGACAGGTTTCACTTAGAACAGGCCTTGCCATGGTCGACCAAAGAAATTTAGTGCACATACTCAGCGTCATATCCAGAGGTTGTCTTTGGGAAATAGACATATGAGTGCTGCCAGCATTGCTGAAGAGATTGAAGCGATGGGATGTCAGCCTGTCAGTGCTTAGACCATACGCGGGACACAGCATCAAATTGGTCTGTATGGCTGTGGTCCCAGAAGGAAGCCTCTATCAAAGATGATGCACAAGAAAGGCCGCAAACAGTTTTCTGAAGACAAGTAGACTAAGGACATGGATTTATGGAACCATGTTCTGTGATCTAATGAGATCAAGATAACCTTATTTTGTTCAGATGGTGTCAGGGGTGTGTGGCGGCAACTAGATGAGGAGTACAAAGACAAGTATGAATGCATTTTTGGCCTTAATTCATGAAGAAATTTGGTTTTATTGGATCTGTTTTATAACTGAAAGTAGAAAATATATTTTTTGTTTCAACAATTTCTTTTTTTTTGTACGGTAGCATAAAAACAAAAAAACAAAAAAACAAAACAAAACAGCGATTATCAAATAGCACTAAAAGAAAGCTCTATTTGTGTGAAAAAAATATATACATTTTACTTGTGTACAGTGTCTCACAATGACGCAATTGCCAGTTAAAATAGCGCAGTGCTGAATTGCACAAAACGGCCTGGTCATGAAGGGGGTAAAACCTTTTGCAGCTCAGGTGGTTACAGTACAGGACATTTAACAGGAGAAAGATAGAGGGACAAAGTTTCTTAAATTGAAACTATCCCTGAAAATTGAGGAAACATTTTCTGAGCACATAATATATTTTTTTATAGCCATTAAAACTGTAGATGTCAATTTTTGTTTTGTTATTGATTGGAGATGCTTCAGTGCAAAATCTGATATTAAAGCTCAGATTGCATTAACTCATTAGATCTCTATTGAAACAGAAAGCGCAAAAGCAAATATGTAATTTAGCTTTATACTGTAGATGCAATCAGTTTGTGACCCCGACTATTGGGAGTACTTTCATCGTTATCCTAAAGACTTTACTGCTTGTTCGAACAATTCTCTTTGCATGAGGTATCCTTTCTATACTATAACATAATAAAAAATCTATTTTATACTAGTCAATAATCTTCCCTCCGATGAGATATAAGTTAAAAAGATTTTTTATTTTAATTAAAATCATTCCTATTTTACTATTGTGTCTTGAACTATTTCTATTTTAAAGAAAGACAAGCTGGGAATGATTGAAAGGAAGAGGAATGTGTTTTATTTCTAATACTTTTCTAATACTCATATGATTCCCAGAATAGAATGGGAAATGTGTTAAAAGGTACAGATTAGGAATAGGTCAAAAGGCTAACTGAAAGTGTAATTGGGGAAGCTTACTGGGTATTACTTTAGACCAGGCTTAGGTATCTTCGCAAGATCACCAACATGTGTCATGCTCCTTTAACCACTTGCTTACTGGGCACATGTACCCCTTCCTGACCAGGTGAAATTTAAGCTTCCGGCACTGCGTCGCTTTAACTGACAATTGCGCGGTCGTGCAAATTGGCTCACAAACAAAATCGGTGTCCTTTTTCCCCCCACAAATAGAGCTTTCTTTTGGTGGTATTTGATCACCTCTGCGGTTTTTATTTTATTTTATTTTTTACTTGTTGCTATAATAAATAGGCCATTTTTTTTTTTAAAACATTTTTTTTCTCAGTTTAGGCCGATACGTATTCTTCTACATATTTTTGGTAAAAAAAACCGCAATAAGCGACTGGTTTGCGCAAGAGTTATAGCGCTTACAAAATAGGGGACAGAATTATTATTATTATTTTTTACTAGTAATGGCGGCGATCTGCGATTTTTATTGGGACTGTGACGTTATGGTGGACACATCTACACTTTTGACACATTTTTGGCGCCATTCAAATTTATACTGCGATCAGTGCTATATGTATGCACTAATTACTGTATAAATGTGACTGGCATTGAAGGGGTTAACACTAGGGGGTGAGGAAGGGGTTAAATGTGTACCCTGAATTGTGTTCTAACTGTGGGGGGAGGGGGGTGACTGGAGGAGGTGACCGATCTGTGTCCCTATGTACAAGGGACACAGATCGGTCTCCTCTCTCCCCTGACAGGACATGGATCTCTATGTTTACACACAGAGATCCATGTCCTTGTCCCTGTAACCGGCGATCACGAGTGCCTGGTGGACATCGAGGCCGCCAGGCACACGCATCGATATCTCAGGAATGCGGCGGGCACGCGCGTGCCACCGGCAGCGCTCACGCACCCTCTAGTGGCCTGGAGGAGCGGAGGACGTCTATAGGCGTCCTCCCAGAGAATTAGAGCTACCCTGCAGCCGTACAAAGTCGTACGGCCGTCGGGAAGTGGTTAAATAAGACTCAGAGGTGTAGACTCCTTGTAATGATAAGGGTTCCCTTATCAACATCACTCTTTTCTGGACTCTTCGATGTCAGCTTGTCATTGAATATGAAGCCCTAGGATGTACTTCTCAACACAATAAATATGATTTATCATATTCTGTAGAATACATATTTTACTGTTGGACTTTACATGTGTTTACCACACACAACATACACTTTCCTGCTTCTCTAGACCTTTGGGAGGGTATAATATGGATTAAATGATGCAATAGCAACTGCTTGTCTTCGTTCCTTAGGCCACATACACACGATCGGTCAAACTGATGAGAACGGTCTGATGGACCGTTTTCATCAGACCAAACCGACCGTGTGTGGGCGACATCGGTTATTTATTCATCGGTTAAAAAAAATCAAACTTGTTTTAAATTTAACTGATGAATACCTAACCGATAGTAAAAAAACGATCGTTTGTAGGCACGTCCATCGGTTAAAAATCCACGTATGCTCAGAATCAAGTCGACGCATGCTTGGAAGCATTGAACATTTTTTTCAGCACGTCTTTGTGTTTTACGTCACCGCGTTCTGACACGAGCGGTTTTTTAACTGATGGTGTGAAGCCACGACTGACCATTAGTCAGCTTCGTCGGTTAACCGATGGAAAAATCCATCAGACCGTTCTTATCGCTTTGACCGATCGTGTGTACAGGGCTTTATCCCTTTGAAATTTGTGTGTATATCCTAAAATCTCAACAATTCAAAATAAACTAAATATAAGAATATAATACATCTTGCTGTATTTTCCTTCAAAGGGCAATTCGGTCACTGAAAATAAAAAATAAAATGGAGCTAATCAAAAAGTTATACACACTGAGGTAAACAAAAAATTCATGCATTCTAATTTGCATGCATTTTTACAAATTGACACTGCAGCATGCAAGTTGTATGAGCGATACACATTTTCTTTCCTAGAGACGCTTATAAAATAAAGTCACATTTAACACAGATGTGTATTAAAAAAATAAATAAAAAAAATATATATATTTTTTTAAAGAAATGCTAAAGTGAATTATAGATTTGGACACTGTATTTCATTCTAGATAAACCACATTGAAGTTTTAGGCCCTGTAAACACGGGGAGACATGTCCGATGAGACCGTTTTCATTGGACATGTCTCCAGGGATATTTTGGTCTGATGTGTGTACACACCATCAGACCAAAATCCCCGCGGACAGAGAACGCGGTGACGTAGACGACACAGACGTGCTCAAACAAGGAAGTTCTATGCTTCCACGCATGCGTCAAATCAATTCGACGCATGCGCGGGATTTCGGTCCGATGGTTGGGCGTACTAACCGTCGGACATGTCCGACGGACATGTTTCCAGCGGACAAGTTTCTAAGCATGCTTAGAAACTTTTGTCCACTGGAAACCTGTCCGCTAGGCCGTACACACGATCAAACATGTCTGCGGACCAGTTTCAGCGGACATGTCTCCTCGTGTGTACGCGGCCTAAGAGTCACAAATAGAGGCCTCCTTACTTACTACAGACATGTTAAAGAGAAAGTAAGGCCGCGTACACACGATCAGTTCAAACCGATGAAAACGGACTGAGGTCCACTGTCCATCGGTCCAAACCGGTCGTGTGTAGGCCCCATCGGTCCGTTTTCCTTCGGTCAAAAAACAGAGGGCTTGCTTTAAAATTGAACCGATGGATGGCTAACCGATAGGTCAAAACCGATCGTTAGTATGCAAAAGCAAATCCACGCATGCTCAGAATCAAGTTGACGCATGCTTGAAAGCATTGAACTTCATTTTTTTCAGCACGTCGTTGTGTTTTACGTCACCACGTTCTGACGCAATCGGTTATTTATCTGATGGTGTGTAGGCACATCAGTCCATCAGTCCTTCGGACCGCTCTCATCGGATGGACTGATCGTGTGTACGTGGCCTCATACTACTGCTAACACCGGCTTTAAAGAAACAGACCTGTGCCACTATACTGAGAGCATGTTATCAGGATAAAAGAACACAGTATTTGGAACATTATTAATTGCTACTATTACATATATATGCTGTTATCTTACAGCCATTAGGTAATAGGCCATCCTACACTGAAGTGTGTTGCACAGAAGAGGAGAAGTCAATTTGAATTTTGCACATTACATTTATCTGCACAATCTGTTTGCACAAAAAAGTCACCTTATACCTGCACTCTGGTGAGAGGGAATACAGCACTTTATTTATCTTTTTCACTGAATAAGACTGTTGGTTTTTTATTTATTTTTCACAATTTTTTCACGTGCATACTGCCACCTTTAGCACTTTATTGAATTTTTAGGACATCTTTTAACATATATTGTCTAGTTAGTAATAATTTTATTTGGCTTTATTTATTCATCTTAATAACAGCGCAGCACCATATACTTTATGTATTTAGTAAATGTGTGATTTCGGATTGACCACCATACATTTAATCTATTTCTGGTCCACCTTTAGCCTCAGCTTCTTTAGCAAGGCAGTGGTCTCGGAGGTGTGTTTGGGGTCATTATCACATCAGAATACTGCCCTGCTGCCCAGTCTCCGAAGGGAGGGGATCATGCTCTGCTTCAGTATAGGTTAACAAGAAATTGTTTTAACCTTTTCAAGCTCTGGACATGTCCAATAGTGGAAGAGATTAAAGTGGTATTAAAGCTTCATTTTTTTTTTAAATAACAAACATTTTATACTTAACTGCTCTGTGCAGAGGGTTTTGCACAGATCAGCTCCAGCCCTCTTTTTTTCAGGTCCCCCACCAGCACTCCTGGCTCCTCCCCCTTAAGCAGTGCCATCAAAGAAAGCCACTTGCCCTGGGGGCACTATTTCTTGCTAGCTCCTGAATTACAGCTTTATGCACATATAAGACACATAGAAACGTGGCTCAGCCCCACCCTCTTCTCATTGGCTCACGGGTTAAGATTGACAGCAGGATAGAAGAAGGTCCTGGACTGCCGCACTTCTTAAAACAATCTCTTTATTTGTACAAATACAAATTAAATCCAAAAAACAACCAAAGCAATGCAGTCAAAACGTGGTGAACAACAAGAAAAAGGTGGCTGACATGTTTCACATCATGTGATGCTTACTCATAGACATCGTTTTAAGGAGTATGGCAGTCCAGGACCTTCTTCTATCCAATGTACCTGTGCACAGCCAGCACCCTTTTGGTTTAGTGGGACGGAAGCAAAGCCAAGGGATCAGCAGTTTTTAGAGCGGTATCATCTCTTACTAAGATTGACAGCAGTAGGAAGCAATAGGCTCCTGCTGCTGTCTCAACCAATCAGGGGGGAGAGTCTCGGGACAGCCAAGGCTATCGTGAACATCGCTTGATCAGAGGGAGCTCACAAAGAAAGTGGGGGGAGCTTGGAGTGGGGGCTGCTGCACATAGAATGCATGAAGGAAAAACACCTTCAGCCTTTAGAACCACTTTAAAATGGAACTTTTGTCGAAAAGCAAAACAGGCTAAAGATTTTCAATGCATAAGGGACATGCTTTGTTTCTTCTGAATTAAAGCTACTTACCTGCCTGTCAGCCCCTGTATGGTAAGCTTCTATTGAATGGTTAGAGCATTAATATAAAATGATCCAGTCCAGTCATAGAGGCAGTCTCGCTAAAAGGAGATAAGAAGCGTTCCCATTATAAATATGCAAATGAGCAAGATACGCCTATTCACGAATGTAGATGCGCCTGTCGCTGTAAGCTACGCCGTTTACGTAAGGCATACGTCTGGCGTAAAGTTACCTCTGTTATATGAGGTGCAGCCCATGTTAAGGTATGGAGGTCGGAACAGCCGTCAAATTTTACGTCGTTTATGTAAGGCATACGTGAATGCGCCTGGGCGTAAGTTACGTTCACGTCGTATGCAGTGTTCTACGTATCTTAGGTATTCTAGCCCACGTAATTCTGAGCATGCGCACAGGATACTTTCTCAGAGGGTGCATGCGCCGTTCGTTTGGCCCCTCATTTGCATGAGGTCACAGTTCATTATAATACAACACGCGCACTACCTGCCTACTTTAAATTACGCGGGCTTACGCCGGCCCATTTAAGCTACGCCGTAACTTAGGACCCAAATGCTTTGTGAATACTGCACTTGCCTCTCTAAGTTGCGGTGGCGTGGCATAAAGAAGATACGCTACGCCCGCACAAAGATGTGCCCAGGTACGTGAATCTGGGCCCTAGATTCTACAGCAAGATTCATAAGACTAAATCAAATGTATACTTGGAAATAAGCAGAATAGCATGTGTTGGTATTGACAGAGCAGACAGAAATTATAGTTCAGCACATACATGGAAGACAAATCCCCAAATAATAAAATATAGGTTGGACAGCTGTGGTATACTGCATATCATAATTACATCAGCTTTTTTGTATAATGTTTGTAGATGTGAATTCCATCTACTTAGGACGACAAAAGCTCACACTGAATAGTGGTATAAGGATAATTCCTGCATTAAAGACTTTTCAGAGGCTATATATTAGGTGCATATGTTTACAGCAAGCAATGACTCTTGCAGGATTGAAGCTGGATTGTGGTCACTATCATTTTATTATCTTTAGAGGAATTAGTAACTATTTACCTCTGATTATCAGAAATTAAATATTTCATTTCTTCATACAGTAAATAAAAAGTGTTTTGCCTACCTTCTGCCGACCCCATGTTGAGGGCATGTGACCTGGTACGGTTCAGGAGGGGGGGGGCGTGCTCTCGTTCCCTCTCTTTTCTGCAGACTGCCAGGTTGCGTGCTCGGATAAGGGTTTGGTATGGATTTTGGGGGGGATCCCTACACCATTTTTTTAAAATTTGGCACATGGTTCCTCTTAATATTCCCCTTAATATATATTCCCTTAATATTCATACCAGACCCAAAGGGCCTGGTATTGGACAGCCACAATCAGTTCTAAATGACTGTTTTTCCTTTAGAAATTACATTTTGCTGTGGTAATGTTCTGAACACAGGAAAAAAGGCGCCACTTTACAGGCATACTATAGACACCCCCTAGGCATGACATTTAAAGGAATATTTCATTTTTATTGTTTAAAGGGGTTGTAAAGGTACAATTTTTTCCCCCTAAATAGATTCCTTTACCTTTAGTGCAGTCCTCCACTTACCTCATCCTTCGAATTTGCTTTTAAATGTCCTTATTTCTTCTGAGAAATCCCCACTTCCTGTTCTTCTGTCTGTAACTCCACACAGTAATGCAAGGCTTTCTCCCTGGTGTGGAGTGTCATGCTCGTCCCCTCCCTTGGACTACAGGAGAGTCAGGATGCCCACTAACATACAGCTCCTTTCTCTATCTGCGACATAGAGAGCGTCCTGACTCTCCCGTAGTCCAAGGTAGGGGGAGCACAACACTCCACACCAGGGAGAAAGCCTTGCATTACTGTGTGGAGTTATGGACAGAAGAACAGGAAGTGAGGATTTCTCAGAAGAAATAAGGACATTTAAAAGCAAAATCGAAGGATGAGGTAAGAGAAGGAGGACTGCACTAGGGTAAAGGAAGCTAATTAGGGAAAAAATGGTACCTTTACAACCCCTTTAACTTTAGGCATTATTAAAATCACTGCTCCCGAAAAAACTGTGGTTTTTAAAACTTTATTTGCATTGATACATGTCCCATGGGGCAGGACCCCGGTCCCCAAACACTTGGCAATAACTTGCATATAAGCCTTTCAAATTAGCACTTTTGATTTTTCACATTTGTGACCCATAGACTTTAACGGTGTTAATGTGTTTGAACAAATTATTGACCTGTTCGCAAGGTCTGGTGCGAACTGAACCCGGCAGTGTTCGGCTCATCCTTACTTGTGAGCAACACTGACATGTGGCATAGGTATTTGTAGTTGAGAACAGCATCACCATATCACAATTTTTTTTTTTTTTAAAGGGGAATATATTTAGCACTGTAAACTAAGGTTTATTAAAATCATTACAACAGCCAAGGATTATGTCCCCTTTCTCAAGCATTTAAGTTTTTACCAATTCAATTTCATCTGTGTATAACTAGCTTTCCCTAATTACAGTTATGTCTCCCACTGTGTGATACCAAAAAGTGTTTAAAGTTTCACGAGACGGTACAATTCCTGCTCCTGAAATCAGCACTGCAGGCATGATAGACATGGCTGGAGGGCTGATGTTGGTGGAGAAGCTGAAGCAGCACTTTACTAACTGATGAAACTAAAAACCCTGGGCCAGATTCTCTACAAACCCTGGGCCAGATACGCAACCGTAATTTAAAATCTGCGCCGGCGTATGTTTACGCCGATTCTTAAAGGCAGATACGTTAAAAAAAAATAGGCTTCTTTCGCCAACGTAACTTGTCTACGCCGGCGTATAATTGTGTGCAATTATACTCTGGCCGCTAGGTGGCGATTCCGTCGATTAGCTGCGTCAAATATGCAAATGAGCTAGATACACCGATTCCCGAACGTAATTGCGCCCGGTCATCGTATTTTACGTCGTTTGCGTAAGCTTAAAGTTACCCCTGCTATATGAGGGGTAACTTTGCGTAGGTGATGCGTACGCAATGTTAAGTATAGACAGGACAGCGTCGTATTTTACGTTGTTTACGTCGTTTGCGTAAGTCGTTCGCAAATAGGGATTTATGTAAGTTACGATCACGTCGAAAGCATTGACTATTTGCGACGTGATTTCGCGCATGCGCACTGGGAAACCTCCACGGACGGCGCATGTGCCGTTCAAAATAAACGGCAAAAACGTGGGGTCACAACACATTTACATAAAACACGCCCACCTCTTCCACATTTGAATTACCCGGACTTACCCCGGACCATTAATGCTATGCCGCCGTAACTTAGGACACAAGTGCTTTGAGAATACAGCACTTGCGTCCAAACTTGTGGCGGCGTAGAGTAAATACGATACGCTACGCCCCGCTGACATTTACGCCGGGATACGAGAATCCAGCCCCCTCTCTGTATGAAGAAATCAAACATTGGGGGTTATTTACAAAAGGCAAATCCACTTTGCACTATACAAATGGAAACTGGGGGCCAGATTCAGAAAGCTCTGCCTATCTATAGGCAGGCGTAGAGTATCTCAGATAAACTACGCCGCCGTAACTTTCAGTGGCAGGTTCCTTATTCAGAAACTATTTAAGCCGAAAGTTACGGTGGCGTAGTGTATCTGTGGCGGCGGAAGGCTGCGCAATTCAAATTTGGAAGATGGGGGCATGATTCATGCAAATTAATCATGACCCCACGTTAGTGACGTTTTTTTTGGACGGCGCATGCGCCGTCCGTGGACGTTCCCAGTGCGCATGCGCAAAATCACGTTGCTTTTATCTCAAAGTAAACGACATGAACGTGACTAATGTCGAGCCCCATTCCCGAACGATTTATGCAAACGACGTAACCGACATTCAATTCGACGCGGTCCCGACATCAATACTTAACATTGGCTGCGCCTGCTATAGCAGGGGTAACCTTATGCCGCTATAACGCTAACACAAACGACGTAAACTACGATGCGCCGTCGCAAGTACGCTCGTGAATCTGTGTAAGTAGCTCATTTGCATAATTTACGCGAAGCGCCACCTAGTGGCCAGTGTAAATATGCAACTTAAGATACAACGGTGAACGCCGTCGTATCTTAGAAGAAAGCCGGCGTATCTTCTTTTCTGAATAGCAAAAAAAGATAGGCCGGCTATTCTTAGTATTTACACAGCGTATCTCGAGATACACTGACGTAAATGCTTTCTGAATCTGGCCCTACAAGTGCAAAGTGCACTTGGAAGTGCAGTCGCTGTAGGTCCGAGGGGGACATGCAAGACAAATAAAAAAACAGCATTTTAGCTTGCACATGATTGGATAATAAAATCAGTAGAGCTTCCCCTCATTTCAGATCTGCCCCTCAGATTTACAGTGCACTTTTAGTGCAATTTTAAGTGGACCTACATTTAATGCTAGTATAAAGAAAAAAATTGTGGGTTTAAGTTATCATTCTTGCACTTTAATTAGTTGTAGTTCATGTTTTCAGTGAGGTCGTTGTGGCAATAGCCATTCTGTGCTAAAAAGCTCTCCCTCTTTACCATCTCAGGGTGATAGGGAAAAAAACATTTGGGTTTTCTTATTTTATCAATGTGTTGTACATGGAGAAAAAAAATATGAGCATACCTTGGAAGATTGGAAATGCTTTAGGGTTTCCTTTAATGAAAGTCATACATTATCGAGGTGAAACTGACAACTGAATGAAAGCAGGCTAAATGCTGATATGGCAATACTGTCAGAAGATAACCCCACTTATTCCTGAGTAAGCAAAACTGGATTTTCAGCGTTTCTACAAAACAGATTTTCTAATATGCATAATTGAAAAGCTGACAAAAATGTAATGTTTAACTCCCATGACACAATATTGGCCTAGATTGTTAAACATGTTCTGTACTGATATTGACATATGGTGCTTTAATATTCCAGAACTAAACAGCTAAAACATTCTGACACCTGTTTAGTTGTTTTTTTTATTCTTGATCCTTGAGGAAATATTCACATATAAACATGGGGATCAATTTTCTACTTGTGCTTGTCAACAAAATATGCACAGTGTATTGTCTGGAAATGAAAGTTATTTTCATGAATTGATGAAAGCACTGTGCCAGAGTTTAACACATACATTTTAAAGTGGTTATAAAGCCTCCAGGTTTTTCACCTTAATGCATTCTGTTCTGCAGCTCTCCCCAGACCCCCACCCTTTTCTTACTTGAGTCCAATGCTGTATCCTGGCCTAGGCCAACAAGGCCCAGGTCTAGGGCAGCATGGACAGTGTCCCCGCCGGCTTGCGCTACACTGTTAGGCAAATTAGTAAATCGGCTGCACTGCTACCAGTATGTGGGCGGTTGGCATGCTGCAACTGTGGGGGGGGGGGGGGGGCGTGTCGCTTCGATATTTTTAAGGTTCCTTTCCCATTGCAGAGATTTTCCTTTACTTCTTGTCCCATAGCCAAACAGGAAGTGAGAGAAAATCTATGCAAATTAAGGGAATCCATTGAGTACCCCCCAGGCCATCAGAACTAGTGTCCCCACTTGAAAATTTTGGGGTGGGTCTTAAACTGCAAGGGGTGTGGCCGTGACAGGAAGGGTTGGGTCATATTTAAATTAGGGGGTGCACAAGTTTAGTCAGGCCTAGGGCAGCACAAAACCTAAATACACCCCTGCTTGAGTCCGATCCAATCCAAAAATGTGCATGAGCGTAGTGGCGCCAGCCGCTGTCTCTTTCCTTATTGGACAGTTTGATAGCAGCAGGATCCATAAGCTCCCGCTGCATTCAACCAATTCCAGTGACATGAGAGCAGGGGGCGAGGCCAAGTCCTGCTGTGTTTGTCAATGGACGCAGTAGCGAGACTCAGGATTGCCCCAGGGAAAGCGGCTTTTCGTGGGGGCACCTAAGGAAGATAAGGGGCCTGGAGCTCCAGTAAGACCCCAGAAGAAGAGGAGCAGGGCTGCTCTGTGCAAAACCATTGAATAGAGCAGGTAAGTATAACATGTTTGTTTATTTTTTTTAAAACTAGGGTTTACAACCCTTTAAGTCATGGGTGCTCAACCTGTGGCCCTCCAGCTGCCATCTCTGACTTTGGGAGTCATGGTTGTAACTGTCAGTGGCTTGTAATGCCTCATGTGACTTGTAGTTCTGCAACAGCTGGAAGGCCAAAGGTTGAGCACCGATGCTTTAAGTCTAGTAAACTGAATTCCTCAAACAATCTGTGTCTATGAATTGTCAGATCCACCCACTGAAAACAACCATTACAATGTTGAACAATTTACCATTATAGACTTTCCTTTAACTTGCCAATTTAATGGCCCTAGCTTTGGCTGAGCTGGTAAGGTCATCAGAAAGATCACAAAATCTAAAAAAAAAAGTAAAATCTAAGATTCCTGTAAGTTCTTAACCCCAGCTGGGGCTATCCAAATAAATATCTAAATCTGATATCTTTGTTTCTCAGAAAAGGTTTATGATATGATGGTGATGAAAATTTATAAAACAATCTTTTCAATATTTTCCACTTGAGCAATTGTTTTCAAGATGAAATTCACCCAAAACTCACAACTAAAACAAAATGTTAAAATACAGCAATAACGTTCAAACAAATCTGTGAGGAACAAAGCAAGCAAACATATATTTGTATTTACCCTTCCCCACTTGCATCCACAGCGCCTAGGTCTGGTTAAAGTCACCATCCTTTTGGGAAGTTTCAGGGAATGCTGAAAACCTCAAAAATCACAAGATGATGCTCTATCGCAGTGCAACGTTGCTTGAGGAATAGGACTAGTGGCAAGCCGTAATCCCCAAAATACAGTGTGGTCATTGTAGTTTGCTTTGGATATAGGCTAAAAGGTGTTATAATTAAACATATACACCAAATACTACTTTGATGTTAATAGGAAATTCAATAGGGTGGCTGACTGCTTTGTTTAGAGTGTAACAAGGGAATACATTGATGTTCACCTGATACAGAAATTGCACAACCTTGAAATTTTCCTAAGTAGTAAAAAATACTAGTTTGTTTGTGGTTTTATATTTGTAGTTGATTTTGCACTTTAAGAGCTAGGATTTTACCTTGTCAGTAGTTACTTACAACAACTAAGGCTGGCCATAGATGCCTAGGCCCAGATTCACAGAGCAATTACGCCTGTCTAACTGGTGTTAGACAGGAGTAATTTCAAATTTTGCGCGCCGTATCACTAGTTTGAATCCTCAAACCATGATACGGCGGCTTCGGGCTTCGATCCGAGAGGCTTACGTCTTCGTAAGCCTTCGGATCTACGCTGCGATATTTTTGCGGCCGCTGGGAGGAGTTTGCGTCGTTTTCATGCGTCGGGATATGCAAATTAGTTTTTACGGCGATCCACGAAGGTACGAGTGTCCCTCGCAATCGCCTACGTCATTTTTTGGCTACGTAATGTTAGAGGAGCTTTTTGCTGGTCTAACAGTGCGTAACCCATGTAAAGTATGGCCGTCGTTCCCGCGTCTCTTTGAAATTATTATTTTTTTTTTTTTAACGTAACTCGTTCGGGAATAGGAATGTACGTAAACGACGCTACTACGACGTAACGACGTGATTTCGCACAATGCACGGTGGGAAATTTGCGAACGGAGCATGCGCAGTTCGATCGCCGGGGGAACGCGCCTATTTTAAATGCTTCACGCCCCCCTATTGGCGCAGATGGATTGCGACGGGAGAAATACACTACGCCACAAAATCTACCTGGATTCCATGTAGAGCCAGGTAAAAAACGGCGGCGTAGTGTATTTCTCATACTCTACGATAATCGAATTCTCTCTGAATCTGGGCCCTATTTTTTTTTTTCAATCAGCCATACTTATCAGCAGCTGCAAAAGTTTGATCCACTACAGTTTTCCAACAATCCTTTTTAAAAGAAGCCAATCATTAGATTGACTTCTCTGGAGTGGGAATGACCATAGCTTGATTGAAATTTGTCTGTTTTTTTCTGATCTGGCCGAATGTACAGTTACAGACAGGAAGATTTGGCTGCTTAATAACCAGGCCATTTTTTGCGATACGGCGCTAGATTATGTTTGAAAGTCATAAAAAAATATTGGTCTATGACAGCACTCATCAGCACACCCGCAACTCATCGATACTACAAGTTCATCGTTCGCAGTGGTAGACGGTACTCATAGTTTATTATTTCTTATAAATATGTGGAATAAGCCCCCCACAGCTGTGCTGTTTTAAAAAAAACTGACAGTGGGCATGGGAGAAGGGGGGGGGACCGGAAGGAGAGGGGGGCAGGATCTGGTACATGTTACATGTTCCATCCTAAATATGGGTTGAACATGTAACATGTTCCAAAGGTGAACTTATCCTTTAAAGTATGAATAAAGGCAATTTTCTTTTTAGTTTTGGATCAAGTGGAGATGAATTACAATACCTGTTGGAGCTCTATTGTTGCCTGTGCCCACGTTTAGTGAGATTAAACCTCTGTATTTGTCATGTTTACTGTTATCACTACTTTAATTCCTTCCTGCTGGCTGTATGCATTTATATGTGGCTTTTTGGCGGATGGCTGCATATATGTGTACCTAAGGATGAACAGAGCTGTGCACAGTTATCAGCGGCTAATGGAATGCTCCCGATCCCTTCTTGCAATCAGGAGCTGTCCAATTATGTGACAGCTGTGACAGCCTATTACATTGGTCATGAAATGGGAAAAAAGACCCTCTTATGTAATTCTGAAGGCAACCAAAAAATAAAAATGCATAATCATTAATATAAAACTAATTTGTATTTAAAAAACTCTAAACAGACATAGCGTCGTTAATAACACGTGCCCATATTTGAGGCCAAGATCCATTGTACACATCAATACACAGTTGATACTTTGGCAATGTTACAAAGCTCTTTGAAGGATTTGATATTTAGCAGAATTTGCTTGGGCATCATACATTCAACAGGGTGGCAGGATCGAGTCGGCCTCTCTTTTTTCTTTCTCTGTATCCTTGTATCCTCGCTCGAGAATGCATTTACATAGCTGTAATATTTTTTTTTAAATTTGTCCCAAGCTGTGTACTGTGTTTTTAAAATTGACAACTTTTTTTTGTAGAGGTACAATGCACCCCGTTACCAATTCCCAAAGGGGGGCCGGGATCTGGGGGTCCCCTTTGTTAAAGGGGGCTTCCAGATTCAGATAAGCCCCCCGCCCACAGGCCACCACAACCACCAGGGAAGGGTTGTGGGGATGAGGTCCTTGTCCCCACACCCTCCCCATGTTGAGGGCATGGCCTGGTACGGTTCAGGAGGCAGGGGGTGCTCTCTCATTCCCCCTCTTTTCCTGGGGCTTGCCAGGTTGCATGCTCAGATAAGGGTCTGGTATGGATTTTTGCGGGAACCCCACACAATTTTTTTTGCGCAGGGTTCCCCTTAAAATGTATACCCTTCAGGTTTTGAGGGTGACGCCTACGCCATATTTTTTATTTGGTGCAGGGTTCCCCTTAATACCCATACCAGACCTGAAGGGCCTGGTATGGAATTTGGGTGACCCCACTATTTTTTTTTATTTTGGTTTAGTGTTTCCCTTAATATTCATACCAGACAAAGGGCCTGGTAATGGACTGGGGGGAACCCATGCCAGGTTTTTTTCAATGACTTTTATCTGTATTGTCGGGACCCAACAATTCTTTAATAGTTTTAAATGACTTATTTTTAAGTCTGATGAAAATGTAACTTTTTGGCCATCAAAGAAAATGCTGTCTGTCGCAAACCCAATACATTACATCACACTCAGGGGCGGACTGACAACTCATGGGGCCCCCGGGCAATAGAAGATTATGGGGCCCCCAGGCTTACAGATGGCCACCAAGCCAGGTGGCAGTACAGAGGCGGGGCAGCTAAAATCTCAGGATTTTCACATCAAAAGCATGTAGGTTTTGGACATATCAAGGACAGATGTAAAAAAAACACAGATTTTTACATACTGTCCCTAATTTTAATGAGCCTGGCAACCCTGATGGGGCCCCCTAGTGGCATGGGGCCCTCGGGCAATGCCCGAGTTCTTCAATGGTCAGTCCGCCCCTGATCACACTGTTACAATCCTGTCCTCTCTTTAATGATACTTAATGGATTTCCCAGTTGGAGAGGTTTCTCAGACTAAACCACATCCGCACTTTCTTGTATTAACAGAAAGTTTAGGGTTTATTTCATCACAACCTCTATCGGGGGAACCAGTCTTGGGTGCGGCACTGTATCAATTAAGGAATGTAACTTAAATAAAGCAAAGGAAAAATGTCTGACGGTTACTATAGCAGAATCAGATGTATACCACGAAGGTTCACGCCACCTTTACTCGGGTATCAAAAGCTGGTGCGTAACTGCACTTCAGGTACAGGGTATAATAGCATATACTAGACTAGGACAACAAGTATGAGACTAAGATTACTGGAGATAGGGAGTGCACAAAGGTTGCCTTGTTAGTATTCAGAATAGCAGAGACATGACTAGATACTGTTACTTGCGGTTATCATACATAAACAATACTGGAAATATGCAGACCACAGGATTGCTTTTGTTAGTAATCAGGTTAGCATAGGCATGGTTAGACACTGTTACTTGCGGTTCTGATGTTTCCTAGAGTCCATAGAGTGTCAGCTCCTGGACAGCTGCAGTAGTCTCTTGGGAATAGGGATTCCTTGCTGAAGAGCACTGGGCTGAAGTGATGCTGGCTGGTGGGGAGCAGGGATGCTCTGTGGGTCTGAGGCCAGAGGTCCAAAGTGGTGGGTCTGTATGGAGGCTGCAAGGGTCCCAGGTGACGGCAGGTGCACACAAAATAGTGGAACACCGTGCCGTCATACCTGGGGCTTCAAATAGAGCGCGCGGCGCGGGAATGGATGCGGATCGCTGGGGCGCACTTCCGCGTTCCAGCGTGGAGCGCACAACAGAGCGCACCGGAAATGACGCGCGTAGCTCACTGCGGAGGTGTGGGGAAGTCACCAGCGCAGTGGTTAAGGGGGAAGGAACGCCAGTGGCGTTACACACACAAAGAACACCATCCCCAGTGAAACATGGTGGTGGCAGCATCATGCTGTGGGGAAGTTTTTCAGCAGTCAGGACTGGGAAACTGGTCAGAGTTAAGGGAAAGATGGATGGTGTTAAATACAGGGATATTCAAAACCTGTACCACTCTGTGTGTGATTTGAGGCTAGGGCGGAGATTCACCTCCCAGCAGGACAATGACCCTAAACACACTGCTAAAGCAACACTTGAGTGGTTTAAGGGGAAACATGTAAATGTGTTGGAATGGCCTAGTCAAAGCCCAGACCTCAATCCAATAGAAAATCTGTGGTCAGACTTAAATATTGTTGTTCACAAGCGCATTCCATCCAACTCGAAGGAGCTGGAGCAGTTTTGCAAGGCGGAATTGGCAAAAATCACAGTGGTAAGATGTGACAAGCTTATAGTGACTTATCCAAAGCTATGATAGCCATAAAAGATGGCTCTACAAAGTGTTGACTTTAGGTGGGTGAAAAGTTATGCACATTGACTTTTTCTGTTATTTTATCTTATTTCTTGTTTGCTTCACAATAAATAATAATTAAAAATCCAGGTTGTGAGGCAACAACACACTAAAAATGCCAAGGGGGTGAATACTTTTGCAAGGCACTGTATATATATACACACACACACACACAC